>OV121074.1:66596313-67796313 GCA_921293005.1 Nemoura dubitans
AGCGTGGCCCCCCGCCCCGACCCGACTGGAACAGGCCGCCAGGACCCGGTATGCGTATGTCCAAATGCTAGCACACGTTAACACGATCGGGTCTAGCATGCGGCAAAATGCCTTTCTCTAATAGTCATGAGATCATGAAACTTGGAGTGCCAAGCACCTTTCTCCTCTTTAACTGTGTATCTATTTCATGTCTAAATTAAACTGAATGCAGTGTTTCAACTTCAATACCTTGGGAGTTTGAGGAAGGAAATTGTCTGAAAGATACTTGGCATCCAAAACTAAGCCTGAACATTTTCTTGCTTTTGAAAACCAGGGCTGAGGCTAGTAGGTAAAACCTCCAATGAATGATAAACAAAAAATAAGTCAAAGAATATAAAAAACATCAAGACAGTAGGTTTTACAATAAGCAGTTATGCCATTTATTATAAACTAGGGCGAACGCAATTTCTATTGCGTTGAAGATGAGCGTAGCGGTTTGTATGTAGCGCATAAAAAGATTGAGGCAAAAAGCCTAAATCATGGAGCAGCAAGCCGGACCATTGCTTTTTCGAAAATTCTGATCACTTGAAATTGTAAACGATTCTGGCCTTTCTTTGCTTCTGTCCGAGCTGTAGGGTAGCGGAAATATGCTCATTTTGAGGTCATAAAGCAATGTGCATGTTAATACATAGATGTAACTCATGCACAAGGGTTTTTATTGGAAAAAATCTGGTGTGATGTTTCGATTTGGTTTCGATGGTTTCTAAAGGCAAATCGAAATTGGGAACATTTGAAAAAAATACGCACTTTTAAATAAATTTCGGTACTTTTCCAAACATGCCCAATTGTCGAATTTTGCTCTTTTATCTGCTTTGAAAGTGAAGGGTGTGGAGGATTTTCTTGAAAAACGCAGGGGGTCTAAGTTGAGAACAAAAGTAGACACCCTGAAAATTTCATCCCACTCGAAGCAAGCGTTTGGCCTGTGGAGCGCGCGCAAACACACATACAAACAAACAAACACACACCAAGTGTTTTTTTTAGCAGTAGTGAAATTGATGATTTCGCTTCGCTCGCTACGCTCATCAACAATGGTTTTTATTATGGTAATTGGCTAATTGCATAC
This sequence comes from Nemoura dubitans, assembly GCA_921293005.1. Lineage (NCBI taxonomy): Eukaryota > Metazoa > Arthropoda > Insecta > Plecoptera > Nemouridae > Nemoura > Nemoura dubitans. The sequence continues at coordinate 66,597,416 of OV121074.1, forward strand.
TTCAAAATGCAATTTACTTCAATGAGCAGTGTGTACCATTCTCCACACTTGGTGCCCTGACATCCACTTGCAGCCAACAATGCCCAGTTTTAACTTTTGATGCCTCTCCAACTACTATCAATTTTTCCACCTTCTGTCATATTCTGGAAATCTTTCAATAATTGAGTAAATTGAATCAAAACTTAAATGGTTTGATGGAAGTTTCCAGATCCTTTGTGGATGTTGAGATTTATTTCATGGTTCTCTGATTTGAGGAGGTTTGCGGCCTACAGAAGGCCTCGAAGGCACAACTCGTCATCTTCAGTAGGCTAAAGTTAAAGTGTAATTCTATCCCTCTAGCGGAATTATTTGCTCGGCGAGAGAGTGAGCAATGAGCGCCGCGAAGCTGACGTCAAGTGTGTTGTTTTGCAGGCATGCCGCACCACCACCAAGGGCCGGGCTTCCCGCCCCAGCACCAGCAGCCCCCGATGCAGGGCCCCATGTCGGGTCTGGGACCGCCCCCCAGGGGGCCACCGCCCGGACAGATGGGCGGCATGCCTTCCTACGGTAAGCTTGAAGGCACTGGATTGGGAGGAATGCTTCCTAAGTGCTTGTAATGGGAAGACTCTTTAGTAACTAACTGTTAACCAGTTGAATGTTCCTATTAGCTTGATTTTTTAAAGTTCTTATAAAGCTCAACACTGGTTTTCATGAACTGTGTGGGCTGTGAGTTGTGACTTGTGACGCTCATAAAGAGCTCAAAATAATTATAAAACGTAGCTGCAATCATTGGGATGAAACTTAGTCAATGATTTTGTATGAAAATTGTGAAAATTTAACCAAGGTATGCATTTGTTTATTGAGCCTGAACTTCTGATGAGCAGCAAAAATACTGACTTTCGTATTTTTGCCAGCCAGCTATCGTGTCACCATCAAGGATGTGTTCAGTTTTCAGTAACAGTAACAAATCAGAAAATGCGTGTATGTCAATGAAAAAGATTCAGATCTCAGTTAGCCCAATATCAGACCATAGGTACGGTTAGGGGGGCTCCAGAGTAACATATTTGGGGATTAAAAAGTACGCAGTGTATTTCATCCCAATCTGGGATTGCATTTTTTTCAATCAGTAACACGTGGAATTAGCGGTTAAAAACTTTACATGGTAATCAATTTTCTATTTAAAGGACCATTTACCTCTTGAAATTAATTTTTACCATAGATTCGTAACTGTAATTTATGAATAGAAGTTGACATATTTAAAAGAATTTTCTGAGAAGTTAAATATGCAATTAATTATGTAGGATTTCTGGCTTTTCGCGCGGTGCGATCTGCGAGATGGGTACGATTCTCTTTGTACAGTGACTATCCCCTCCCTACCAAATCTCCTGTACGAGCGCTGTCGTTGCCGCTACGGCTCGGCGCGGCACCCTGAGAGCAGCACTGGACGAGAAATATGCAGCACGCTAATTACACACCTGCAGCAAGCCACTTACCGGCTAAATTGATTATCTTATCAAAGCGCCAAATTATCTAGGTTATCTAATTGTCTAGGTGCAAGGGGTCGAAAAAGTGCCATGGGTTAATCCTTATGGGAGTTGGTTTTCTAAGCACCTAGGCCAAAAACCGCTAACTTTGGGAATTTCTGCATGGATGGTCGCAGACTCAAAGAGTTTTTTTTTTATTGTCCAAATCTCATTACTAGATCTTCATATCAATAGTAAAAGTTAATTTGAAGTGGTAAATGGTCATTTAATTCGTCCTTCATAGTATTTTTTATCATTCATCTTAATCACAATTTGTCAGAAGGTATAATGTTCCCCTGGTAGTTATTAGTTTTTATTTTTCAGCTTAGGAGTTAGGTACATATCATCATATTTACAGTTACATACAATTCCAGTGGCTGTTAGTCATTTAAATACAGATTTACAAATATTGTTTAGTTCTAGCAAGGTAGGAAACCCTTTCATGCTTTCCTTTGGCAGCTCGTTCCACATTCTTGAGGTCTGACCGAAGAGAGAGTACCGTCCAATGTTTGTACTGTAGTGTTTGAGGTACAGTTTGTATTGGTGGTCCAGGCGTCCTTGGTGTTTGCCTGCTTGTGTGAACTTAGCCAGGTCTTTCCAAGAAGCGAGACCCGCCAGCGCCTTATGGAGATAGCGGAGTGCAACTATTGATCGGCGAGTGGAAAGTTGCTCCCAGCCAAGATCTTTTATCACGGCGGTGACACTTATTTCAGGCCTCTTGCTCTTATTGTTCCACTTGCGATGGTTGTTAACAACGTATCTGGCGGCTTTGCGCTGGATCATTTCGAACGCATTGATGTTTGAAGCCGAGTGCGGATCCCAGATCCCACAGCAATACTCGACCAGGGGGCGGACTAGGCTAGTTACTCGTTGACCTTACGGTTAAAGTTCCAGAAGCAACATTCCTCAGGCTATCAGGCAAAAGAGAGAGGTTTAACAGAGTAGCAACCATGTAATAGAGACCAGATTGGTAAAGTGCCGTTTTGTGTAGCTGGTGCTGTGGGATTTCACTGAACGGCAAACATGCCCGCGGCCCGTGATCTCATCTCACCATGTCTCTACTTGCTTCAGGTCCAGGAGGCCCGCCTCCCGGCCACGGAGGCCCCCCTCTGCAGCACAACGCGCCCCTGCACGGAGGGCCACAGGGCCCGCCCGCTCCCCACGTCAACCCCGCCTTCTTCCAGCAGGGAGGTCCTCCACCGCACCAGGGCCCGCCCCCGGGCCCCCCGCACGGGCCACCTCACGGCTACGGGCCACCCCCTTCCTCCCAGGTAACAGGACATCTGCAATTCTAATTCTCATTCGGTTGGGGTCACCGGTTCTTGGGAGGAAACGTTTCTGCAAACAATTAGGCGTATAAATAGTAAGGAATTTTTACACATTTGTTTGGATGCCAGTGTCCAGTAAGTACTCCCTGCAACTGCACGAGAATTTCCTTGATTACGACCACCAAAAATGCCTCACCGTTGGCCCCCGTAACCACTTATTTAACCAGTAGCTATAATGGGTAGGGATGTATTTTTTTTCCCCCGCAATGTGCGAAGTCCCGAAAAGTGCCAAAAGTGGTTGAAACTCTAAATGTGTTTTAAAGTTTGTTTCTATCCATTTTAAGTAGGGGTGTCAATCAATTATGATTAGGTAATTGACTCGATTAATCAACTATGAGAAAAAACCATTAATCGATGTCACTAAAGTAATCGAAAACATCGAAATTCCAACAAAACGTCAGAAATGCAAAGATTTTCTGAAGGCGCACTTTTTTAAATTCTAGTTACAGAAAATCCCACACAGCTGTGTAGCAATGAAGGGAATCATTCTCGTGAGTCGTGACTAATCTCAAATTTGAGAGAATGTGTCTATTCAGATAAAATGAAAAAGCGCCGTTTTATATACTTATTAGTTATTACTTATTAGTTACTATTAGTTATTACTTATTTATTAGTTACTTATTAGTTATTATTACAGTGCAAATGTGAACCTGAGAAGTAAAAATACCTCTGATTTACAGAATAAATCATATCCTGCCTCAATTCTACGATCTGTTTTGGAAAAATCGATTATTAATCTGTAATCACTAATCAGTTTTCATTTAGATTCAATAATCGATTTGAAAAACAAATCATTTGACATCCCTAATTCTAAGTGTTTTCCCGCCGTCTTTTGCTCGTGAAATTGCGCGAAATCCGCGGTAATTGGGGGAAATAGAAGAAAACATACTTTTTTGCGAAAATGTTGAATAAATTGCTTCAGAATTGTCAAATATCGATCTTAAATATTTAAATAATCTGATTTGATGATCAGTGATCACCAAACTCTCCCACATCTGACCGCCGTGTCACGTAACCTCATTTCTGCACATTTCTGATTAGACCACTGGTAGGGTAGTAGGTACAGCAAATTGTAGCTATATATTCTTACGAAATGTGCATTAGTAGATCACTTCTTTATGTATGAGAATACCTTTTAGGCATACTGTTTAAAATGTAGGTTCCAGTTTATCTATATATTAAAACTTATTCAACCTACAGGAACTAGTGAAACTTAAAACGACAAAATTGCGTGACTTTTGCCAACACCGAAATAAGGAAACTCTAAAACAAAATTCCCCAATCATAACACCATAAAAAAAACATCCCTACTAATGTGCCAATGTTTTGCTTGGTTGGGTCAATATTGGGCAAGTGGTGGCACCGTTGGGTGGTTCCTACAGTGATTTGTCTGCCCGACAGGCTCCGTACGGCGCCCCCATGGTGGAGCACAGGCCTGACGGGCCTCCACCCATCTCCGAGATCGAGTTTGAGGAAATCATGGGCAGAAACCGAACCGTATCCAGTTCAGCCATCGCTCGCGCTGTATCGGACGCCGCTGCAGGTAATAATATGCCGTCATCCAGCATGCTCCTAGTTCCTGTGCGTGGAGGCACGAAGGATAACAATCTTCAGTGAATGATCCTCATGTTTATTGATCCAAAGAAGTCCTGAATCCTCGTAATAATTGGGAAGTTATGACAAGTGTTAACAGGAGGGAAAGCGGTTGTCGCGAGAATGACTAAATGTGCTCAGCGCCTTTTTGTCACTGCTGACCGCGTCTGTTGTCCGCAGGAGAATACGCAAGCGCGATCGAGACGCTAGTCACCGCCATCAGCCTGATCAAACAGTCCAAGGTCGCCAATGACGACCGCTGCAAGATCCTCATCAGCTCGCTGCAAGACACGCTTCACGGCGTCGAAACGAAGAGCTACGGCTCGGCTAGGAGAGGTACGCCACTCACACTTCCACAGTCGACACTTTCATCTGGATGGTTTGATTCTGGGATGGGCGGCCAGATGGGTGGGGTTAAAATTGAACAAGGGTTTAGAAATCATAATGTGTTTTTGGGCAAATTTTCTTACTTGCTTGATAATTTTGGGAAGAATAGAAGAAATAAGCTTGAGATGATGCAAATTAAATTCCAGTAACAAGTTTTTAATGATTTACTATTTGTTTCGAAACAATGCACACTGCAAACAAAGAGGTAGTCCTGATGTTCATACTGATAATTTGTTTAAAATTTGAATGTCGAATAAGTTGTTGGTGGCAAGTTGAAAGGATAAGGATGTAGTGCTCCTGTTGCTGCTGGGCTGTCTGTCATCTGTCATCCCCTATTGCCACTCATCCAAGTGTCTGCCTTTACAGAACGATCCCGTTCACGCGACCGGGACCGTTCACACCGCAGGCGACGCGAGCGCTCCCGTTCGAGAGATCGGGAGTATCGGGAGCGTTCGCGGGAACGGGACCGTGGGGACCGCGACAGGTGAGTGACTATTAGCGGGCTGGAGCCGGAAAACTTCCAAAAACCACAGAAATCATTTTAAACTTTGGATTCATTGTCAGAGTACTAATGTCAAACATTCATCATGCATACAAAGGACGTCAATTGTTTCGGCAATTTCATAGTAGGAGTTTGGTTCTTCCCAGGTATTACGCAGATCCTGCGACGTATCCAAGGGAGAGGTCTCGCAGCAGGGATCGAGAGCGGGAGCGAGAACGTGATTACAGAGAGCGAAGCCGCGAAGACAGGTGAGACAGATAATGCTGAAATGCCATTTCCTTTTGTTGGTGCTTTTGTTGCCTGTTTCCCAAAATGTTCTATCTATTGCACTTGCCTTGATCTAGATGTTCTACGTGTCCGTAGGTTTACCTCGCACGATTTTGCTAAATATGGTAATTTTGATTTAGAAAGCGTCTAATCAGTCCCGCCGTAATCACCATAATTGGATGCCAATTCACCAACCAGGGGTTTTCATTCTGCCTTTATTCCTGCATGATAAAGAGTCCAAAAATGTGCTTTACTGTCATTTATTGGGATATGCCGATGCGGATGCGTGTTCTTTTGATCACATGTTGTGTTTCCTTCCCTATCTATTCAGTTTGTAGCCAGCATCCACTCTTGTGTGTGAGTGAGAATCACCTCATGCTAACAATACACTGTTTGGTTGTTTCTATGGGAGTTTGCCTGGGGCCCCAGCTATCCCTCCTTATGCGTCCCGGGATGCAGAAAACGCACAACTCAGGTACGTGCGCTTTAGGTTTCGATGCATTGCCACCGGGCAGTTGTCATTTCGTGGTACGGATCCGTCATTTTAGATTGCTTTGTCGGACTGCTTGTTCACTAATGCTTTGCCTATGATCAGAGCTTGATTTCATTTTTAGATTTTATTTTGTGTATCATATTGGATGTTATCATTGGCATAATGGTTTCATTATTACATTCAATTCTATTTACTGTCCATAATTCTAGTAGAAATGTCAATTACCTATTGTTTGTTTATTCATAAGTCATTTTTAAATGCAGGTAAAATCGATTCATGAAAATAGTCCATCTTGGAACTCCGTACAATTTGACCATGCCTTTTGTTTCCTTTCCAGCTCAACTCGAGCGGTGAGGCCGCGGTTGAAGTCCCCCGAGCCGCCGGAAGCAGCTGCCGTTATGGGCTCAAAATCCAGGTAAGCTACGCTAATCAAGGGACAAAGCCAGAAAACTGCTATCACTTCTGCCTTAAAACATACAGTAAACGGCTCTTGCATGCTCGTCAGAATCTCTATGGCTCCTGAACCTGGAATCTACCATTACGCTTTTTCGCATTGTTCGTTTTCACAGTTGGCAATTGTTCCGGTGAATATCTTCGAATTTTTTACTGTATCCTTGTACCAAAGGAATGCCAAAATGAGAACTTACTAATACTAACTAATGTGTTAGCTTTTAATCGTGCTCCAAGTATTCGATGAAATATTCCATTACCACCCATGCATTCTGTGATCCAGGTACTATGACGACCGTTATCGGGAGACCCGTGACCGTGAGCGGGAGAGGGAACGCGAGGGTGGCCGTCGGGAGCCGGAAAGGGACCGAAGGGAGGAACGGGAATCTTCGCACCGGAGTAGGCACTAGGTATCGTGGCCCAGAAAACGTTTCAGCGTATCATGTCTAGCACCTTGGTAGGCAGGTGAAGGAAGTCCTGCAAATATGTGGCATAAGTTTTGGAAGATTTTCTGAATATTTAGTATTTACTTTTATATTACAATTACCGCATTATTATCTAGCGTAATAATTATTCAATATTCTTCATTCTATCAATGCCTTATTTGTCAGTTGTTTTATGTGCTACATTTCTTCCACATAATATATTATGATTGGATGTGTTCATGAAGTTCTACCCTATTTTCTTGTCATTGTAGTACCTAACTACTCAATTTGCTATCAACTTTTGATTTATTGCGCATTTTCTAAAAAGTATATTTCTTCACCCGATGTTAACTTGGTGAAGTGACTAAGCTGATATTACCCCCTATAAACCTTTCTCTATTTAATTGGAAAATAAATGTAAAAAAGTACAAAACATTTTCTTTTATTTGCACGCCGAGATTAACAAGAGAGCATGGAACCTTTAGCCAGGTTTAAATTATTATTTTATATATCAAATGTTGTACTAAATAATACAGCTTATGAAAGATGTCTTTCAATATCTAATAGTTTCATGTTACATGTTTTTGAACTCTCCAGTGTTGTTCAGAAGCAGAATGTTTGGATTTTCCCGTTCGAAATCGGTCATTTCTCGCTCGCGCTCATCTTGACCCCATTCTCCAAGTGTCTTCATCACGTCCGGCTGGTTGCGTATCCACTCTTCTTCCTTCTGCAATAGTTCATCACGACCGACTTGAGATTCAATGACGTGATCGACTTACATTAAAAATAATGTCACTTTGAAACGCCATGTCGTTGCATGTAGGTAGCTTCAGTGACAGAAACATCTTGTTAGTTAGACTGTATAAGCCCCCTGACACCATTAGTGACTTGCAGGGTGCAAGTTAGGCCAAATAATGGCAAAATTCTGTTGCATAATTTTATTTTTGATTCAAAACTAGTTCTAAAAAACAGCTAACAAAGGGCAAGATTAAAATGTTAGTTGTCGCAAAACGTTCATGAGTCTGTCTTCAGCACACAGCCATGCAAACGTTGGTTGTAACGGGATTAGCACATTTCTCCTACTTATGTCAGCAACACACAGGCGCGGCATGCCGTTGCATACTTGTTCATTATTGTTCTGCAACTGATGACTTATGTTCATTAGGTTTTTCAGTCCCCTCATTAGACTTCTCAGGCTCTGGGATCGTCTCTGCCTCAGCTGGGCTCGTCTCCTCAACCTTTACCGTCCTCTTAGGCAGCTCAAACTTTTTTTTCTTACGTACTATTGGCACAATCTTTTCTTCTTCAACGAGAATTTTGCCATCGTCCCACCAACCGGCTAATAATTTATTTGGATCCTGATCCCATTTTACACAAGAAAAGAAAACAGCGTTTAATCATTTTCGGGTTGAAATTTATTTTCTACTTCCTAGTAGTACAACATAACATTACCAAGTACAAAAGTCAACCATAGTAGATGAATATATTTGTTATGAATTATGATGATAAATGTTATGTCAAAATTTTAACTTCAGTTGGAGAACAAACTAGTAGTAGGTATTTTAAAGATAGGTGGGAATGAAAAATGACAAAACTTATTTTAGGAATGTAATGTGCACTTTAAATGCATGTGGAAATTAGCATTGACTGTAGGATAGGTACATTTAAGTATCCATTTTCTCAACGGAATCTCCACCTACCTCCCTGTCTCTTTGAGCAAACTTTTCAAACATGTTGGCATAAATCTGCTTCTCCTTCCCCCTCTGTTCTTTAAGGGCTTTGTTACAGATTATAACTTGGTTGGCAGCAGCTTTATTAGTAGGCTCCAATTTCACTACCATTTCGAAGTCAACCTTGGCCTTTTCAGGCTCTCCCAGACCCAAATTTGCCTGAATAAAAAAGAAACATTGGTAAGAAAGAATGTTAAATGAAGAAAGCTAACATTCTCTTATAACCAAATTGTAACATCCAGTCTTAGTAAAAAATAATTACCTGTCCTCTTCTGAAAAGACCCTTGAGATTCTCTGGTTCCGTTTCAAGAGCCTTGTCACAGGAGTCGCGGCACTCGATGAACTGTTCTAGTTTGAGTTGGCACATGGCAATATTCAAATTACCAACAACAAACAGGCTTTTTCGGGTAAGTTCTACTTCATTTTCGAATCCAGTATCTGTTTCAATAAAAGTTACCATCTTCTTGTACATGTTTAGAGCTAGCGAGTAGTTTCCATCTTTGAAATACTGAGCACCTTTGTCTTTGAATAGTTTTGCTTCTTCTATCTTTTCTGGGGTATCCATTGACCAACTCTCTTTTGCCTGAAATTTGAATAAGAGATCAGACAAATGCATAAGAAAAATGTGAATTGCTTGTGTTACAATGTGGAATCAAGCTTTTGTTACCTTCTCGAATTTCTTCAAAGTAACTTCATATTCAATATTAACGGCAGGGGGTATTCCAAATTGCTGGTTTCCCTTGCCTTGGAAAACATACTTCGGTTTCAGCAAGATTCTTGACTTTTCTCCTTCTTTAAATTTCTCTATTGCTTTCTCCAGGCCATCACAGATCCCATGAACACTACCTTCCCCAAGTGGGAACGAAACGTCACGTTCCTCGAATTGCTTGCCCTCGTGCTTTCCGATCAAATGAACTGCAAAGAAAAGTTCCACTTCATTCCAATTCCAATTCAAACCCAAACACAAACCCAGTAGCATCCCAGTGATTACAGATGAATTATTTATCCAACATAATTTGTATACCTTCAACAAACGCTCCATCATTTGGTGTCGTGTATCCTGTTCCTTTTTCAATGATGTACCTAATAATTCCTTCGTCCTTTTTTTGACTTAGGTCTTCTCCTGTCCATCCTAACACTTCCACCTCAAAAACAAGAGTGGCATCTGCAGGAATCTTCGGAGGACTTCCATTAGCACCATAAGCGTAGTCCGACTTGCATGTCAGCACAGCAGTTTCACCCTTCTTCATTGTTGCCACTCCGATGTCCCAAGCTTTAATGACACTACCTACAAGAGAAAAGAATCTCAAGAGTTTAAATTTCCAAGGCATCTCCAAAATTTGTAGGTATAATTTTGTACCTGGCTTGCATGTTTACCTTTTCCCAAATTGAACTCGAATGGCTCTCCGCGATCTCTGCTGGAATCAAACGGTGTTCCATCCAGCAATGTTCCAACATAATGCACAGACATTTTGCTTCCCGCTGCTGGGGTTTCCATTCCGACGCCTTCTTTGATGATCTCCTTGAGGATTCCACCGTCTTGTTTTGGAGTGATATCGACTGCATTTGGGCCAGGCACATGGCCAGTCTTTCCACTTTCTACCATGGTAATCTGCAGAACAAATTTCAGTTAAGATGATATTTCCTGGAAAGGTTTCCAGTAGATCTTGTAAGGGAAATCATCAATGGTCTGACAGAATAAGAGTTCTGCGGTAAACTAGCACTAAGGGTACAAAAATACCGCTCATCTTCCAGCTAAATAAATGTACACCCTGGTAAAACCGGACCATGTTCATTTCTACAAGGTTCACTAACTTCTGTGTACAAAACAAAATGAGCACATCATTGTTTGTTTGCATTTCCATTTTAATTTACTAACCCAAACAGCAACTGCACAAGCAGGCAGAACCAAGAAGTTATTGAACGGTGGATATTAAACTGAAGAAATACAACAAAGTCCGTGCCTTTACCTCTCAGTTAAATGATCAGTGTTAAAATGTATACAATCCCCGCACGTTTTCGGCTTTTTATCCACACAGCACCGCTCAAAGAATAGTATGGCTAATCTAGCCGCTTCTAGAAAGAACGATTCTGAAAATAGTTCGTGGTTTCTGATTGGTTGAAAATTGGCAGTTGCGCATTGAAAGACGCGCCAGAATTTGGTTTGCATCTTCAAAGTTAAAAATAAAAATCATCACATTCTGATTTTGTCAATAGATCATCAATGAAAGCATCCCGATTGAAAATATTTTGCCACACTTATGCGAACGCTATGTACATTAAAAAATAAATTATTTGTCGGCGGATGATTTTGGAACTCTTCTCAATTATGTTTGAGGGGGTCCGTGCCTCGTGGCATGGAGTCACCTCCGTGTCATCGTAAGATGCACAGTCGATAATTCTGTAACAAGAAAATATGTCATGTTGTGAAATAAGTTCGTAAATAATATGTTTTCAAATACCTATCGTCTAAAAACAGTTGCGTCAAGTCTTCGTGTACTCGCATTGCCACGCGTCCGAGGGGTAGTAACTTTGATAACAGCCCCAGGCTAGGCTAGATGGGCTCCCTTCCCCTTCCGAAAACGTGTTGTGCGTTGCCCTTCACCAATCACCATCACGATGTCAGTAGGTATCTAATATGCATCTCTGACGATAGTGGTGTCACAGCATAATTCTTCCTCCAGCCTGCACTTTGGCCGAAAAAATTCGTAGAAATCTCCTATAGATAATAGAAATAACTTGTGGTGGTGGGAGACAGTCTTAGTTCAGTGAAAGAGAATATTTCTTAGTTAATTCATGGACTGTGAACCACAACACACATTGTTCACTTGTGGCGTCTAGCCAAGAGTTGAATTGAGGCAATTGAGTGTGAACAACGTGCCGGGTTTATACCTGACCCAGAGAGTAACCTGACCTATCATAACAAGTAAGTGAAAGCCATAGGAAATGGGCATTCCTGGGGTGACCCGGTGAGAAGTTTTGCAAGCAGATTGCAGAAACACGGGTAGAAGCAATAATAACAAGATGTAGGGTGCATTTGTTTGCGTGCGTGTGTGTTTGTGTGTACTTACTGAACATACGTGTTATCATGCTGCAGTCCATGTAATCGAAATGTTTACATTGAATCCGATATCATTTATATACGAAAATTTTATCATTAGTGTACCTATACCTATTCATTATCATCTGGCTTGAAGGAAGAGAATTCTATTGATTCTTATTGATCCTTTTGTTCCTATAAAGATATGGGTTCCATGCCATTTAAGAATGTGATGGAAATTTTGCGCAAGACCAAATGTGGTCAACTATTTTTCACTTCAAATCTGAGACTTGAGCACACCACCAGCACTCAAAGAAATAAATGTGAGTATAAAAGAACAAAGTGTCTAATGGAATTTAAATATATTGCCATCAAATGTGTTACATTGTTATTCATTTGATATATCATGTTCATTTATTTGTGACTATATTATCTATGTTTGGTAAAAATGTTTTTTTCTGATTCTAAAGGGGCAGCAAAATCAATAGATTCCCTCTACCGCACCCGGGAAGCACCTCTAGTTACAAATGTGCTACCAACTACAGACCAAACTATCAAAGTTTTATTTGACAATCACAAAACTGCTGACTTCAAAAATGTCTGGGTAAGTGGTACTTACCTCTAGTTAAAACAATCCCCAGATTGAGAGGAAATTGTATCTGGTTTAAGCAGTTACCAGTATGCAGTTGATGGAAGAGAGGCAAAGCTGGAAAAATGTGCACCCAAACCAGGATGGATATGAACCCGGGATGGATATGCTTGCCGGGCAGGTGCTCTACCAACTGAGCTATTCGGTCACACATTCTCCCTGCTTTGCCGGGTGGGATAAGGGGATCTCCGGGGAGACGAGAGGCCGAGCGACCCGTACATGGGACGGGTAAACGGACTCGGCCCCAGGATGGTGATGGCGCAATCGTAAATCGGCAGGTGAGCACCTGCCCGGCAAGCAGGAGGTCCCGGGTTCGTATCCCGGTTCGGGTGCACATTTTTCCAGCTTTGCCTCCCTTCCAAACCCCAGATTGTCAAGCACTAGATAGCATGGAAGGAAGACGAAGCTGGAAAAATATGCTACCAAACCAGGATACGAACCCGGAGGATCCCCCGATTGCTAGTCGGGTGCTCTTCTGCTGAGCTATTTGGGCACACATTCTCCCCGTTTCGTCGGGTGGGATATGGGACCTCCGAAGGAGAGAGGCCGCGTGACTGGTAACAAACGAGGAATTTCAAAGCAACTTTGGCGCGCGGTTTATCGAGCCTCGTGGACAGAAACGTCTGCCACTAATCCACTTTTCCCAATTTTTGCACCAGAGATACGGGTTGAGAGCTCAGCGTTAGACCACCGACCGGCAATTGGAAGGTCCCGGATTCATTTCCCTATTCGGTAGCACATTTTTCCAGCTCCGTCTTCCTCCCATCTTTCGCTTACTGGTTCATGCATCTATCCTGATACTTCCAGGAAAACCAAATACTTCAATGGCATATCTGCGTGCTATTTTATTGAAGTAATAATTTAACAATAAGGTACCTTGAATTTGGTGCAGAAAGAAAAGCTCAGCTTTTGCGCCTGTGATTGAAAGTTCAAATTCTTTTTAGTACCTACCTACTTATTTTTATTTAAATGACTGATGGGCTGTTTCACCAACACCGTTTATATCGCGCTAAGCGAAGTTTTACTAAACGTCGTAGAAAATCCAGCCGATGGCATAGCTTCGGTGCTTTTCACAAACAGTTTCGATTTGCGGTTTATTGAAACTTATTCCCCGTTCAATTTGGGAAGCAATCGGAAAGCATTTGGGAATTTGTTGAAATGCAAAAACTTAAATAAAATGCCGTTTAAGCAACTAAACGTGGCTTAGCAACTAAACAGAGTTGGTGAAATTCCCCATGAGTATCTAAGGAATTAATATAAGTAGTTCGAGACTAACTTCTTGCTTAGTGCTCAACCAACGAGCCTATCCCACGACCACATTTCATGCTCATTTTGCCCTTACCTGAGCTAAGGAATAAATTTCCAAATCTGTTAAGGAGCTTTCAAATTGTTTTCATTTGGCTTGGCATCTGTGGTTTTCAGCTGCGGGATAACTGCGTGTGCCATGAGTGTCTGGACCGGCTTACACGGCAGAAGATGCTCGACACGCCCTCGCTGGACATCGGAGCCAAGCCCACCTCAATCCAAGTCTCGGATTCGGGGAACTTAATCATATCGTGGCGCGAAGGGGACGGGGAGCATGTTTCGACTTTCAATTCCGACTGGTCAGTATGACTGATGCCATTAGCCAACCATGGAGCAATTTTAGTTTTTAGAATGCAGCTTGCCAAAATCTTGAAGCTGGAGATTATTTTAAATTATTTTATTTCCTCTGTTCATTCCTAACAATACCACAATCAATGAGCTTTTTTTGATTCAGCAGGCACATCAGTTACACTGTTTTGAATCTAATTTAGCATGAAAAAATCCCTGATTCTCAATATCATCTTGCCCTATCACTATAATTTTGATTGCATTTTAGAATAAAATGCTAATGCTTTGTTGCTAAAAGTGTGCAGTCATGTAGTGACCTTCACCTCGGAGTCAACTAAATCATTGACGCTAGATCTTTAAATAGCCTTTTTGCAGCTTACAAATGCTATTGATAACCTTCATCTACGTAAAGGCAATAACCTAGTAAAATATTAAATTAGCTGATAATCTAAGACTAAGAGTGCATGTAATAAATATAGGTACCTATGCTGTGTCAATTTTTGGGAGCCTTCATAAAAACTTTTCAAGATTTTGGCTGTGCAGCTGGTAAATTTTTTAACACATTAGCACAAGAATATGCTCAAAACACTTTATGCTAATCTGGTATATAGAAAAGTGAATTCTTCATTTCCTCCTTTGTTAATCACTGTAGAGAAATTTGGGACATGCACATCCAAAAGAAAAGGGCTCAAATTACTGCAACTTGCATGGTTTTCATCTCATATGTGTTTCTATTTTATTATCCATTAACAAGTTTTTATTGCTTTTGTTAACATATTGTATTGTGATTGGCGGGCAGGTTGTACCGCTATGGTCAGAGCTTCATGCACGAGACGTTCGAGTCATCATCGGATGGCTGGCACCCTGACCGAGCCCCATCGGTCCTGTGGGACAAGGCACACATGCAGGAACACTTGCCTGAGATGCCGTTCGAAGACTTCATGCACTCAGACGATGGGCTCAAGCGCTGGCTCGAGATGGTCTGCAAGTATGGCATCGCCATCCTTAGAAACGTACCCACTGAACAGGTAGGTACCTAACCTACCAATGCCTCTTCAGTTTGGTTTTTAGGAATTCTTCCAACAGCAGTAGCTAGGTACCCATACATTTTCAATATCCTAAATATTGCAATCCAATATTCATACAATCATAACTCAAACCACACATATTATTTTAATTGAATTGAAGGAATATAAAATCAAAATTAATAATTCATATTTCTTCATGTTTCTTCTCTGAAATCATTTAATTAAATGTATTTTAATAATTAAATTAAATTAAATCAGTAATTACTAATTACCTACACATTTCTTTGTGTTTTTAAATGCTCTATCTATGTAATGCATTTGATGGGAAATAAGACATGAAATAATTCGTTTTCAAAAACTACTTTGAACCCAAGTGAAGTGTACCCTGGTTTCCCAATGTTTTGTGTCATTCCGAAGCAGACTTGAGTCTTGGAACATTGAATAACTACTTGCTTTCTCCGGGACTCCAGAGCATGGTGGTGGACGTGGTGAAGCGGTTTGCGTACGTGAAGGAGACACAGTACGGACTGACATTCGACGTGGTCAACGAGCCTGACCCGACAGCACACCCTGCCTACAGCGGCATGCACCTTCACCACCACACTGACATGAACTACCGCGAGAAGAGTCCGGGGATGCAGCTGTTGCACTGCCTCAAAGCACACGACACTTCGGCTGCTGGCGGGGAAATCGGCGGTGAGTCAGGAGGTGGCATGCTGGGGATATCATAGCTTTCAATATTTTTTCACGCATTGTATGAAAACGTAAAACTCGTCGATTTTCCCAAGAGGATTTCAATGAAATACAGCCATACTCGGTATTCTTGCATATTTTTACTGCCATTAGCTCTCAACATTTTTATAAAGTGGTGGAAATAATACCTGAACTAACAGGCAAACCAATATAGGTATATTAGGTATAGGTATTATTATTAATTTTTTCTCATACTTTGGCAAGGTACCTACCTACATGTTCTTATACTAATACTTAGAATAATAGGAAAGTACATTTCTGTTAAATCATGATTGCCGGTTGTATGGTGTCCGGTTAATATTACATTAAATTAAAATTTAGTAATACAATGAAGTTATACCTACAATTAAATTAGCTAATTTATTTGAAGTTAGCTAGGTACATTATTTACAGGGCTGATCTTTTTGATTGTTCTGTCTTTGGTTTTCTTTCAACCGGCGTCTAAATTCCTTTGCGTTCTTGGGGAAGCGGCACATGACCAGGGCAGGGAGTTTGTTCCACAACGATATTCCGTCTGCCACCAGAGATAACTTCCCAACTTCAGTTCTTGGTTCTTGGATCTTCCGTGTGTGGTCATTTCGGCCAATGTAGGTAGGCTCGCGGAGCATCTCGCCTATCTCCCTCCAGGCCTCCTCAGGAATGACGGGTCGGTATATTGCGGTCACCCTCGAGGTAGTCCTGCGCTGTTCTAGGCTTTCACAGTTGAGCGTCTTGATCAACTCGGTCGGCCTCGGGGAGATCCGGTGGGAATTTTTGACACAATTGAATAATGTCGATAATAAATACCACTTACCAGAATATCAGCTGCTGGCGCTTGACAAAGTATGTAATAATAACTTCAAACGTTACGTTTGTCTCCTTATAGTAATCATTTAATGTTGCAGGAATGTCGTTTTTTGTCGACGGCTTTAGGGTGGCCAATTGGATGAAAGAAAATGAACCATCGGCGTATCATATACTGGCATCGACTCCGATTCGCTTCCAGGTTCAGAACAAGGGGGTAATGAAATCTTACTTATTAGTTTGTTGTATTTATATTAATTTGTTGAATTTGCTGAAGATAAAACATTGTTTTACTCTGGAGCTTTTAATGAATCATAATTGCATTGCTTTCTTCTTAGAAACATTATTCGCAACTGTGGCCGGTAATTTGCACAAATCAAGAGGGTGACCCCACAGAGATCCATTACAACAATCGAACGATGGGGCCCCTGCAAGCTCCGTCCCACATTGTTGTGCCATTCTATTACGCATACAAGGCAAGTACCAAGTCAGAAATTGGAATGTGTCATATTGTTTTGGTATAAAACCTGTGTAGCTAACATTTTTCTTTTGTTGCCTTCAGCTGTTCTCTAAAAAAGTTCGAGAGGAATCTGCTGAGTTACGTTTTAACATGGTGGCAGGAGACTTGGTGGCGTTCAACAACAGGCGGATTCTTCACGGGCGAACAAGTTTCGATCCACAGAAGGTGTTGCGTCATCTTGTCGGCTGCTATGTTGACTATGATGAAGTTGAATCCATCTACAACTCATTTCTTGTAAAAGGTTAAGGCCATTCCAAAGAAATGCATGGACTCAGCAGCTACAACTGTCAATTTGACAAAAAAAGCACAATTTGTACAACGAAGGGTTAAAAAAAACGCAAGCAGCTGTACCTATCTAATGTCATTGCTTACATGATATTTAATGCTTTGTTCAGCTTTCACAAAATTGGGGATTTGGGAGCTCTGTCCTTAAGGAAATGTTGATTTACTGTAACTTGGGGCAAATATATATCAGTTTCATGGAATGTTTAACCTGAACAGTGAAAATACAATGGAGAATACATGTATTCTATATACATGTATGTATATAGCCCTTGCAAGGGCTTCATTTCTGTATTTTTATCTATTTGCTTTTATTGTGAACATTATAGTATTAAATAAGAATGAATAAAATGAAAATGAGAAATGAAATGAGAATATAAATTATTAAATTCATGAAATTTACAGGAGGGCCTCTCGCTCTCTAGGAGGGCCATGAGGAAATTTCAGATCCATTTATTCCCCCGAAGAGTCACGTACGATAAAGTTGGTATTTTTAATTTAACAAATTGGGAGCTGGGCGGCAGGTTCAGTACATATAGGCTAAGTCATTCAATCGGGGAATTAATAAAATTTAACAAACTCGTTTTAAATTTCAAGCTGTAAACATAACATAATTTTTAATTTGTACAACTTTTTTTTGCCGCGTCAACCAGAAGGTCATTTTGCGTTGTAGGTAAAACTTTATACCATAAAATGCAACAGTTTAAAAAGCTCATCTTTTAATGGATTAATAATCTTGAGAAAATATTTCATTCTATGGTCTAAGGTGGAAACGCGATCCGAAACTCACCCCGGAGCGTTTGGAGCGTGTTCCCACCGGTGCGAAACTCGCTCTGGATGCGAGCTCCAAGTGCTTCGGCTGGGAGGACGAATCACTAGGAGCACCTCCAGCTGCTCCGACGTGAGTTTCGGACCGCAGCCTTAGTCTCCTCCAGGTCTATGAAGGAATGTGGTAGGGAATTCTCCTATGTCGCAGAACACGGTACATTCTTGTTTTCTGAGGGTAAAAATTAAATCTATTCATTTAGATACCATTTTCATCTACCTACATTTACTCCCCAAAATGTAAAAATCATTAAAATAACCACAAAATTTCAAATATTTTCACGAGATTGAAAAAGCTCTTTGATTGGTATTCAGCTTGGTGGCATCTTAGAGTAAGTAATGGGTTAGTTACTATTACTTAACCATTACTTAATCTAAGGTGGCGTCAGGCAGGCGCGGACAGGGAGTGCAGGGGCCCTGTTTACTCAGAATACAGTTCAAGTTGAAATGCTCAACTTTAACATTAATTAATATAAATATGACCCCTAATTTTTCATACGATGGACATCGAGGGCTGGACGCATTGTGCAATACTATGAAATTACTAAAAGGAGATGAATACTATGTAAACGGTTATTTATAGTACCTGTAGCTTTGATGTATACTATGAAATGGTTAACAATTCCAAGTCAATAGGTGGTGGGAGGGAAGGGGGGTGATGGGGAAACATATTTATAGATAGGCCTAGTGAGTGCATATGTCATAACAATTCCATTGTTCTAGGATGTGTACTTTTTAAGAATCAATGTTTGAGAATCTTAGTTTTTTCAACACTGATGTGATTCTTTGACATGACGTGTCAACTTTTCTTCTCATATCAACAAGTCTAGACCTAGAACTTGTCTAGAGGCAACTTCTAGAATAAAATTTAATAGAGAGGATTTAAAATACCAGGAATTAAGAAATATTGTATTGTTGCAGCCACTGGCCAGTACATACTGCGCTTTTTCCAAGCATTCAAACCAGTGGGCTGGGCCGGCCCTTCGAGCCCGTTGGAGCCGAAACACTCTGAGAGGCTGAGGCCGAGACAGATTTGCAATTCACACGTGCGATTTAGAATCCGGCGGACCCAGCCCGTCGGGCCTGAAATCGTATGTGTGTATTTGCTATTAGGGCACGGAAGGTTAACACTACAAATACACACAGTCACTAGGTATAGTAATTGTTGGATTCTCGGAGAGCCCTGTCAAATGTGTCGATTGACGTAGTGGCCTTGAAGACTGCATGGCTGCGCAGCAAGTGCTTGTTTTAGATTAGAAGGATAATGATATGTTTTCATGAATTTGATAGCAAACAGTTAAGAGGGGCCCACTGGATAATAAGTTGTGTCCCGGGCCCGGTACGGATTTCCGTACAAGCGTACCGGGCCAGTCTGCGCCTGGTGTCACGAGTCACGGTCGAAGATTTAATACCCTCTTTGCAGTGGCGTAGCGACCGCCCCCTCAGACACCGCGTTGCGGGGGGCGCCTTCTGGCCTCCCGACGCTGGCGCAAGGAGACGGCATCGAGCGCCAAGCGCCTGACATTGGGCCGGGCTCTTTATAACATCTCTGTACAATTCACAGCGGGAGGCGCCCATGGCGCCTGGGCGCCAGCGCCTTCCAGCTGGGAAACGCCGGAGAGACAGTACACTGTCTGTCAGCACCGGCCGCCCGCCAGCTCATGCAAAGCCGTTAGAACTGTCAGCTCCCGGTTCTTTGAATGTATAGCCAGGTCACTGCCATACAACACGCGGCGCCCGTCTCTTGCATTCACTTGCTATAGCACCGATCCACCTCAATCATACCAGCCGAAGTCTCATCCCGAGCTGCCAGCACCCATATGCTATCGGCTCTTTAAATCATTCCTCAACCCAGGCATGGTCCCTGCCCTGTAAACACCGGGCACGAAGGCTCGTGATTTCCGGATCCCCAGAAACGCACCACAGGGCGACTTTTCTTTTTAAATATTCAAGACCATATCCCCAAATTTTCGGGGACGCCTTTTGCGACCGCAAGGGCGATTCTCGTACTGTTCTGCGCCTCGTGACGAGATACTATGTCGTCAAAATCAAAACTAGCCCCAAACGGCGCGGGGTTTTCTAAGCGTAATTGTTTGTTTCCAGAAATATATGAGGGGCATCATCAAAAACTTCATGCTACGCCACTGCCACTTTGGATTTGATCCACTGATCTCATTTGATTGCCTGTTTGCTTCTCAGATTACATGGAAGCTAAGAGGTTTTGTACTAGGTCCGCGTTTAAGTCAATTTGTTTCAATTACTGCTCATAGTTTGGTGGTTTCTGTTGGTTTCGTGTGAAATTCATGCTATCTATATTTGTGTTTAAACCCCCAATATATTTCAAACTGTCAGTGAAAGGGGGGTGTGGTCGGTAATACATTAGATCTAGGAGTTAATACATTTGAAACCATAGGCATTTTGAATTTTTGACGGATGACATCATGGTTTTATAAACGCAATTTCGGCAATCTACTTCATGTGGATATAGAAATGTTGTTGAACTCTCTCACAACTAGCGATGAGTTTTTAGGGGCCGACTGAAAGGTGAGAAAACTTGTCGGTAAGTGGAGTACCTACCTAACCTAGCCTATGTAAGTATCTTTGACCATGATCTTGGCACAAACACGGAACTTACAAATATTATTTTGACATATCACTGCAGATCACCAACCTCTAAGACTTTCACTTTTCCTCAACTGTAACTGAGCTGCAAATTAACTACTGGCCAGGAATCGCAAGGTGACGATGCAGTTGGTTACTGTTGACTTTGCTGTTTGCCGAGTCAATTTTACATTGCATACCATGTCACAGTAATGAGCTGTATAATCATTGTATTGAGAGAACTGAAAAGGGAGATTACGTTGTTCTTGTGGATCACTTGGATCTCATGGGTGTGAGAGACACTTGTCGCCTAGGGATCGTTTGGACCGTAGGAACACTGCTTCTTTAACCCAAATAATCATTTATTTTGACCACATATTAATAGTTACAGCTAGACACAAAACACATTATAGAAGAACCAATTTTTACTGTCATGGTTTCCAGACTTTCGTACTTTTGCGCACACAAGAACACTGCGCCGAAGTTCGCCTCTTACGTTATGTGGCACAATACCGCTGGTCCATACGTTTTGACCACGGCGGTGACACACTATGCGAAGTGCTCTCACTCCTGATGCAATCTATACCTTCCTCATTACGGCTAAAATCGCCGATGCTTTTGTAAGTGGTAATAAAGAATGTGCCTGTCATCAACAGGACTCACCACTACATATCACCACTCATAGCGTTTAGACTTGAGACATAAAATAGCTAAACAATGTCTAAAACAATAACATAATTTCTCCTATCATCTCTCTTACAAGCGTCCAAAATATACATTAACCAAATGTATCCCAAAAATGCAAATGCAGAGTTGCAAATTTCAGTATTGCATGTAATTGATGAGCGTAGCGAGCGAAGCGAGCGAAGCGAAATCATAAATTTCACTACTGCTAAAAAAAACACTTGGTGTGTGTTTTTTTTTTTTTTTGGATGTGTGTTTGCGCGCGCTCTACAGGCCAAACGCCTGCTTCGAGTGGGATGAAATTTTCAGGGTGTCTACTTTTGTTCTCAACTTAGACCCCCTGCGTTTTTCAAGAAAATCCTCCACACCCTTCACTTTCAAAGCAGAAAAAAGAGCAAAATTCGACAATTGGGCATGTTTGGAAAAGTACGGAAATTTATTTAAAAGTGCGTATTTTTTTCAAATGTTCCCAATTTCGATTTGCCTTTAGAAACCATCGAAACCATATCGAAACATCACACAAGATTTTTCCCAATAAAACCAACCCAATAAAACCCAATAAAAACCCTTGGGCATGAGTTACATCTATGTTTTAACATGCACAATGCTCAATGATCTCAAAATGAGCATATCTCCGCTACCCGACAGCTCAGACAGGAACAAAGAAAGGTCAGAATCGTTTACATTTTCAAGTGATCAGAATTTTTGAGAAAGCAATGGTCCGGCTTGCTGCTCCATGATTTTCATAGGCTTTTTGCATGAATCTTTTTATGCGCTATTAACAAACCGCTACGCTCATCTTCAACGCAACACAAATTGCGTTCGCCCTAGTAGGTAGGAGACAATATTCCAACTCATTTTGTAGCTTTCATCCCTGTCTTCTTTATATTTGTGCCAACAGATGCCCAGAACACAATTTAAAACATTTTTTTCCATCACATGTTTTGAGCACATGTATTAGCACGTGGGCCAAGGCTATAAAATTGCACGTGGACAAAGATCTGTCAATACGATTGTGACGTCTTTAAAGATGGCGACCGGGCGTTTTCGAGCGGCCAATTTGATAGGAAATTCAACATAGAATAGAATGAAAAAATGTGTTTATGGAAAAGGGGAAATTTTCCCTTTGGACAAAAACCTTGGTGGAAAAAGATGGATATTTACAATATCCATTGACTCTGCCTAATAGGAGCCATTGGTGCCAGTTATATCGGAGTGTACCTGCTCATTTGAATATTTATGTATCTTTTTATCCATCGACTCTGCTTTTAGTTTCTCATTCTTTTAATTATTTTCACAATATCCATTGACTCTTCCTTTCTCGTAACTATCTTTTAGATGTATCGCATTGTACTCATTTGAACCCTTCTGTATTTTTTTCAACGG
This sequence comes from Nemoura dubitans, assembly GCA_921293005.1. Lineage (NCBI taxonomy): Eukaryota > Metazoa > Arthropoda > Insecta > Plecoptera > Nemouridae > Nemoura > Nemoura dubitans. The sequence continues at coordinate 66,620,237 of OV121074.1, forward strand.
ATTCTGCTTCCTGTTTACAGTATTCTTAATATATTTTTTCAAATATAATATCCATCGACTATGTCATAGGTGTTTACTACTTTTCTGAGTTGATGAGCGTAGCGAGCGAAGCGAGCGAAGCGAAATCATCAATTTCACTACTGCTAAAAAAAACACTTGGTGTGTGTTTGTTTGTTTGTTTGTTTGTTTTTTTTTTTTTTGTATGTGTGTTTGCGCGCGCTCTACAGGCCAAACGCCTGCTCCGAGTGGGATGAAATTTTCAGGGTGTCTACTTTTGTTCTCAACTTAGACCCCCTGCGTTTTTCAAGAAAATCCTCCACACCCTTCACTTTCAAAGCAGAAAAAAGAGCAAAATTCGACAATTGGGCATGTTTGGAAAAGTACGGAAATTTATTTTAAAGTGCGTATTTTTTTCAAATGTTCCCAATCTCGATTTGCCTTTAGAAACCATCGAAACCAAATCGAAACATCACACCTGATTTTTTCCAATAAAAACCAACCCAATAAAACCCAATAAAAACCCTTGGGCATGAGTTAAATCTATGTATTAACATGCAGATTGCTCAATGATCTCAAAATGAGCATATTTCCGCTACCCGACAGCTCGGACAGAAACAAAGAAAGGTCAGAATGGTTTACAATTTCAAGTGATCAGTATTTTGGAGAAAGCAATGGTCCGGCCCAGTTGCTCCATGATTTTCAAATGCTTTTGCCTCAATCTTTTTATGCGCAAAATACAAACCGCTACGCTCATCTTCAACGCAACACAAATTGCGTTCGCCCTAGTTTAATCAAAGTTTACTCATTTCAATATTACGGCTTTTAAAAATCCGTGACTGCTTTCTCCATTATCAATATTTTTATTATTTTTACAATATCCATCTACCTGGCCTAGGTGTGAACTTTTGATTTTAGTTTTATTTCAATATTTCTGTGTAGAATCCATCGACTCTGCCTTAGGTGTGAACTCTAGATTTTAGTCCATTGACTCTGCTTTTTACGTTTACAGTCTTATTAATATTTTTTTCAATATAATTTTAAAAATAATAAAAATACTGTTAGCGTAAAAAGCAGAGTCGATGGATTAAAAAATACAGAAAAATTAAAATGAATACACTCCGGTAAAACAAAGAATACACTCTGATAAAACAAAGAAGTTTGCATCGAAGTCAGAGTCGATGTTTTTTTAATACAAAATAGATAATGAAGTACAAAAACTGTAATCAAGAGTTGACACCTCACGCAGATTTGAATGTTATTGAAAAAATACTTTTAATGTAGAAAGCAGAGTAGATGGATATTTAAAAAATACCGAAATATTCAAATGACTACATTCCGATATAACTAAAAACAGCAGTTGACACATAAGACAGAGTCGGTGGATATTTTAAAAATAATAAAACTTAAAATAGAGAGCACGGTCATTGGATTAAAAAAAAAAAACATAAATATTCAAGTGATTACAATCCGACAAAAAAACTATCTAAAGTAGTTGTAACTGAAGGCAGAGTCGATGGAAAAAATAAATAAAAAGAATAATAATATCTTAATGTAAAAAGCAGAGTCAATGGATTTAAAACTAGGGAATGCTGCCAAAGTGTTCACGTTGAAGATGAGCATATATAGCTGTTTGTAGCAGATAGTTGAATGCAGGGCATCGTAATTTTAGCTCTAATGCGTGAGAGGACTTGGGTTAGTTTATTTTCAAGTTCGGTCACACACAAAGCCACAATAAATTTTTGGGAAAATTTGGGGAAAGTACGTACTTTTAGATAAATTTCCGTTTTTTTCTAAATGTTCCCAATTTTCGATTGCTCTTTTTTCTGATTTGAAGGGGAAGGATATGGACTATTTTCTTGAGAAACGGAGGGGGTCTAAGTTGAGAAAAAAAGTAGACACCCTGTAAATTTCAACGCAATCGAAGCAGGCGTTTGGTCTGTAGAGCGCGCGCGCGCAAACATACCTACATACAAACACTCAAAAAACACTCAAATGTTTTTTTAGCAGTAGTGCAATTGATGACTTCGCTTCGCTCGCTACGCTCATTGATGAGCGAAGCGAGCGAAGTGAAATCATCAATTTCACTAATTGCTAAAAAAAAAGCACTTGTGTGTGTGTGTGTGTGTGTGTGTGTGTGTGTGTGTGTGTGTGTGTGTGTTTTCTTTTGTTTGTATGTGTGTTTGCGCGCGCTCTACAGGCCAAACGCCTGCTTCGAGCGGGATGAAATTTTCAGGGTGTCTAATTTTGTTCTCAACTTAGACCCCCTGCGTTTTTCAAGAAAATCATCCATACCTCTTCCCTTCAATGCAGAAAAAATTGCAATATTCGGCAATTCAGAAAGTTTGGAAAAGTACGGAAATTTATTTAAAATGTGCGTATTGTTTTAAAATTTTCCCAATTTCGATTGTTGTCTTTAGTAACCATCGAAACCAAATCGAAACATCACACCAGAGTTTTTGACTTGAAGTTGACTTCAACATTTGACAGACATTATAAATTTTGTCAATTTCGTGCATGCAAGTTCTTGAAAGAAAGCCCGTGGCAGAAATATATCTCCAACCTTATAAAAACCCTTGGACATGAGCTGCATCTATGTATTTACATGCACATTGCTCAATTACCTCAAATTGAACATATTTCCGCTACCCGACAGCTCGGACAGAAACAAAGAAAGGTTAGAATCGTTTACATTTTCAAGTGATCAAAATTTTTGAGACGGCACTGGTCTGGCTTGGTGCTTCTGAGTTTTCATCGGTTTTCTGCCTCAATCTTTTTATGCGCTTTATACAAACCGCTACGCTCATCTTCAACGCAACACAAATTGCGTTCGCGAAGCCCTAGTCAATAAAGGAATATTTGGTGACCTGAAAACACTTACATATACAAAGAGTCTCTAAATAATGGAACATGTTTTACTTGTCAAAACAATGCCTTCTAGAATCACTGCCACTTTTAAATCAATATTTAAGTATTTTTTTGTGGCCTGTCTCAAAATTGTTGTCCTTTAAACTTTTCAAAAAGTCAGTTAATTAGTGAATTTTAAGGCACCTGCTGAATTGGCCTTAAACGCCCGGTCAGGCGAACTTTGGTGAAATAGGCCTTATATTGCTAAAAATGGTCGAAGGTTAAAATGAATAAAAACAGATGAATGAACACCTGCCTCGGGCCAGCTAGAACACCCATGGTACATTGAGGAACGGCGGGGTGACTAGCGCTAAAGCGAGGAGTTGAAGCCAAAATTCTGGTGAAGCCAAAATTTCGACTATTGTTTTCTCTCCTTGTTTTTCCCTCTTGACTGTGAGATAGGTAGCAAAAATATGATATGTTTAGTGCTTATTGAGTACCTAATGAGATCGTAAATACGTAACTAACCACGGCCAAATAAGGAAACCAATGAAATCGATCGCCTGCTGAATCAGGCGTATACAACACGGAAAAATCACTACGTAAATGTGCATAAAAAGTAAAAACTAGTCTGTAAAGCACTACCGACCTACGGCTTTCAGGCATGGCAAATATGTACAAAGGTACAAAAGGCACAAGGTACATTTGGTGAAGAAATTTGATTAACTTTAACATTTACTATGATTCAAATTTTAGAAAAATCGAAAAATCTTGTAAAAATCGATTCATGAAAATGTTTCCAACCGATCGTTTTCAAAAACGCTGCAGGTCCTTCGCTCACTTATCCAATTGAAGCGAAGAATTGCTAATTATGGACCCTTTTTTTTAGCTTGTTATTTTGTCGTAAATTTAGTAGGCAGTCCCAAGTCAGAATTTATTTTTCAAAATATTAAGTTGGGAGGAGGGGGGCTTGCAAATGTATGACACTTTGCGTCAAGGGTTGGAGACGGGCGCGGATCAAACAGGGACACCACTCGACGTAGATTGGTCGAGGAGGTCGGGCCAGTTGCGTTGTCATCCCGCCGGTCCAAGTATGCACTCTGCCTTTTCGCGAGTTAGTGCAGCAGGCGTGTTCGGGGGCTAACACGACTGTATGTTTGAAACACGTGGATAATGTGTGTTGACTTTCGTCGCTGATTTGAATCACCGAGAGTCGAGAAATCACTGATCTAATATAAAGTTGAGCAGGCGTAAATTAATAGGTAATAGAATGGCGAAGTGGTTCAGAGCCGTGGTTAGATGGTGGTACGGTTTTGCTCTGGTTTGAGTGAGTTTTCGTTGGCGCCAGCGCCGACGAAACGTCAACCACGATACTTTTTAGGACCAAAAGTCACTCAAACCAAAGCAAACCCGTACTACACTACACCATCTTATAGGTAATAGGTATAATAATTCCCAAAAGGTAAACTGCAGACTCTCCAACGGATCGTGCTGCCTAGCAATATCGTGTGTAAATACTCGGAAAGAAGAGTTCTTATTACCATACGCGCAATGGGAGCAGCCCCTGTCTTGCTGAGAGCTCTGTGATTGGTAAAGGTGTCACAGGACTACTCTGTACAAAGATACTTTTATTATGCTACATGCGCGTCTAGTGCCGACTGATATCGGACAAAGCTCGAGGACGCTCCCAAAGCAGATTGGAGCCGATGTCCGTCCTATGAATTCTGCTACTGACTGAGCAAGTAGGCAGTAAGCAATAAATAATTGGTTCGTCGACTGGCTATCGGAATGCGCTATTTGTGTATGTGTGTGTATGTGTATTAATATACACTTATATACACACATACACATATATATACACACACATATGTGTATATGTGGCGCACTGTTAGCTAGTCGGCGAACCAATTTTTTTAAACGGCGATTTCTATGCAATTCATAAGGAAAATTTTTTTGAGCTCAGGTATACTGCCTAGTTAGCTCAATGGTAGAGCGCTAGGTCGGCAGTGAGAGTGTCCAGGGCGATCCTGGTTCGATACCGCTCATCGGCACAAACGGCCTTGAGCTTTTGTCTGATCTCAGTCGGCACAAGATTTCGCAAATAGGACACTAGAAGTGACCTGCGTACTTGTGTCCCTACAGAGCTCTCAGCAATGCTCGGCCGCCCCATTGCCAGGGGATGCCTGACTCCGGACGGTGTCGTCCGTCGCGGGTGTATCGGACGCAAGTCCCAAGGAACCTGGAACTCCCAGGATGCCCTCACTGCCGAACTAGTAACTAGGCAGTTTTTTGTTTTTGGAATTTTTACCACTTGGTAAAAAGCAAAAAAACTCCGAGTGGCGGATTTGAACCAGGTCCAGTTGGGACCTCTGCATGACAACCTAGCGCTCTAACCACTCGAGCAACTAGGCGATATAGGTTTAGGCGGTAAAATGTTTTATATGAATTGCGTATAATTCGAATTTTAAAAAAATGCAGGTTCGTTGACTAGCTAACAGAGTGCGCTGGGTGTATTGCTCTTCGCGAACTCTTAGAAAGTCGACGAACCTGATTTAAATAAATCAAAACTAAAATAAATTTTTATTTGTTTTGATATGCTTTGTTTGGAATGGGGAGGAAAACACGAGGTAATCCAATCATTCCAGCCACAACCTGTGTGATCTTGAGGAAAAGTATAATAAAGATGTAGGCAGCCCGTTTGAACAAGAACAGGCCTGTTTTAACTCGTAATGCAAACATACATGCAAACATACAGCCACATATTATTCAAATCATGATCAGGTTAGATACCATCAAATGCCAGCGCAAAATAAATTGGTTCGAATTTTATATTAATCTGTAATTGGGCGGTTCGACATAAAATTAGAGAATTAAAACACCAACAAGGGTAAACACAAAAAACACAAGGACGATTAATATCCCACACAACTTTGTAATACATTTTTGTAGGATTGGCTTAATAAATTAAACAGCAGAACTAGTAGTCCAGTCATACGCGGTACGGGTTGTAAGAAAGCCGTCTGGACTGCGGCTGAGGAGTCACTACTCGTTGCACGTAGCTTGGCTCGATGTCAGCTCGCAGAATAACAACACCTTCAATTCAAACAAATCAATATGAATCCCCACTCATGCTGCCAAGGATGATTCTAATTCAAAAGACTTCACCTGTTTGCTGGATGCAATTATATTAACAACACTAGATTTACCAAAGATTAGTTGAAATGGTAGTTAGCAGTGAAGGCTTGTGAACAAACACAAACAACAATATACAACAATAGAGCCACAAAACTGGGAAAGTCAGAACGTACCCGATGGGTTGACCTTGACCTTGATCTTGGTCTGTGGCGTGAGAACGCCGTAGTTGACGTCCTCGTAGAGGTCCTCGACGCGGTAACCGCCAGGGTAGGCGAGGCCGAGCTCGCGCAAGGTGACCGCCACGTCGGAAGGCGTGCCATCCGTGCGCCGGTTCAGGAACGCAATCGCGTACGAGAAGTAGTTCTGATAGAGCGGTGTGATGGGTCGCGCCCAGATCTCGATGCCGTTGTGCTGGGGGGTAACAGTTTGCCGTGAGATGCATATTTTGAAATTTTAACAATGTCCTGTCTGTATAAATTAAATCCATGAAAAACGAAATTTTGGGTAGGTACACCTCTGGATACGGAAATCCGCTTACTGGAATTTCAGCTATGTGCTCAGAAAGGTTTGTTTGAAAAGATCATAGGCAGGCCAGGCCACGTGGATGAGCACATGGTGGCAGGGGATGTCATGTTCATTGATCGGTCGCAATCTAGTTTTGATAAACCAGTGTTATTATTAGTGCCTGCCTCACAAAACTCATGAATTTGTTCCCTGGCAAGTTTTGTACGCGACTCCACACACCCCCACTGGCATACAACACCTAATTTTACAGTTAGAAGAGAAACTAAAAAACTTCTTGAATCCTCTCTTTGATAGGAACACTTCTATGTCACATTTTTTTTAATATTAAAGAAAACATGTTTCCATATCTCAATTTCATTTTATTTATATTAATTGCTTCCGTTATCTCCATATCAAGTTACCTAATGTTTATTACCTATACCCTACCTTACCGGTGGCTATACCTCGTCCAGGCGGGCTGGAGGTAATGTGAGATAATAAAAGCAATTATGCAATTTAAATTGACTCGCATTGCGAATACCAACTTTTTTGCAAGTACAGAAAAAGTGATGGCAATTGGATTTGCGTGAAATCGAATCGCATAACTCCACACTGCACCGATATATCAGCTTGGGTTGGTTCTCATTTCACGGAGCAAGGCAGCTGCTGATAAGAAAACTGGTTTCTAAAAACGAGATTGTGATCCCCTTAGCATGACATCCAGTTCCTCCATGTGCTCATCCACGTGGTAGGTACCTGGCCTTCTTATGCTCTTTTAGACAAACCTTTCTCAGCACATAGCCGAAATTCTACTAGGCGGATTTCCGTGTCCAGAGGTGTACCTATTTAAAGCTTCAAAACATTTAAATATTTTCAAAGCATATTTAAATATTTAGACAGATTACCTAAGCATATTTAAATAGAATACATAGATAATAGATATCATATTACTTTAAACAAAGCTAGTAAAGTCTGTATGTCACATCACACATAGAAGGGTTGCCCAGATTTGTACCTTAAGGCCTAATTCCACTTTGGCTGCAGCCCGCCGATCCGACCCTCCGAAGCCAATCGGCTGGCAAGTTTTGCTATTCCACAAAGAAATGTCTGTCTTCCAATCAAAATCGACTTCCAATCGGTTTCAATTGATCCAGATTGAAAAAATCCTATCTGGCGAGCCGTTCGCCCAAACTGCCGCACGAATGCTCAATGCCGTTAAACTGAACCCGCCTGTTGCAACCCTAGTGGAATATGGCCGTTACCTAGGTATGGCAAAAAAAAAATGGATGCTAGTAACTTTGCCAGCAGGCACCTGTTTTAAAATCATCTACCAGGCTATGGTACAAGGTCAATTATAATCAAGGGACCCAGTGTTCCAAAGGTGGTTACAGTCACCTTGGTTACATGTGTATTATAATAACGAACAGTGGCCCCATGCCGCGCCTGTCGGCGAAACTATTTTAGCTTGCAGGTGAGAGGAACGTCGTGAATCTTGCGGGGGGAGGGATTTCGTCCTCCTGATGTTAGCTGCTGTGAGTGTAGGAGTTGATAATCTGGGTAGCCTTTATATCTGCAGTCATGTGAGAATTTTTATTTATTGCAGATAATTAAAATTTTAAAGTCGTTGATACCTATTATCAACTAATGAATAACGCCACAACCCTGATTTTCCACTCCAATACTAAAGCAGCTAAGCAAAAACCATCCGCTCGCAAGAATTGTTTCACCGGCAGTCAAGGGATGGAGCCACTGTTAGTTTTTATATCACCTGTAACAAAGGTAACTGTAACCACCTGTGGAACCTTGGGTCTCTTGATTATAATGGCCTTCTACCATGGCCCGGTAGATGAAGCCATAACTGTAACCACTGAGGAAAATTGGATCCGTACATTATATTTTACCTTGTGCCATGGCCTGGTGTATGATGTTTAAACAGGTTGCCAACGCACCCCAGCGATTCCCGGCAAAATTACTTGCATCAAAAGTTTTCCCTAGCCATAGCTAGGTATGGTGGAATATCAGGATAACCTTATATCTGTGATACCGCTAACAGATTCTGCGGACTAGAATATAGTACTTTTATGAGCGGGAGCGCATAATTTAATATAATAGAATAGTGGATATATAGTAATAGGTGTAGGACCTGTTTGTTTCAAGTATTGGAAGCATGGCTGATTCCAAGTATAAGTTGCTAATTTAGATTCTCTCCATGTTGTTCAAATTCAGGTTCTTTTGTTAAAGTGTACATTACTTTACCCCTGCTTGCTCAATGGCTGGTTAAGGATTTAACTGTCCATTTACTTGACGTCAAGGCATCTAATGGACGACTGGAGTTCCAGAGTCAATCAGTATGTGGGCAAATATTTGCCATAAGAATAGCATCATTATGCACATGTAGGCAAATCAGTATTTGACTTTGGAACTGTAGCCGTCCATTGTCTGTAAAATAACTTATCAAACTCGTAATTCTTGACACGGCTATTGACCAAGCAGGGCTTAGGTTTATGAAAGAAATGTCTATAATTACTTTATAAATCCTGCGTCCTTGGTACCCCAGAGGGTCCTGATCAACTGCGATGATCTTCTTGTTTTGCAGGATGGCTTTGTACTCGGGTCGGATGGTCCGCAGATCGACGGACATGAGCAGCGGCGCCGCCAGGATCGCCCAAAGCGCCATCTGTGTTTTGCTCTGCTCGTAGCTCAGGCCAAAGTTCCCAATGATCAGCTGCGTGCAGGAACGATTATTTGCTATTTGTCATTGCGTAAATACGGTATATTATATTTATTGTCACGTATTGTACAAGTAACCAAATTCGTATTGCAGAGTGAATCTAGCGTGGAAAAATGTTTAAAAATTTGTAAAAGAATTAAAGGAGTACCTACTTAGAATCAAATTGTTTTTACAGTGTAAAAGAATATTACGCTTTAAACAAATAGTATACAAATGAATAGTTTTTTATGTGCCTTTTATAACAAAACAACAATGTACTTTGTTCACTAAAATAAAGAAAATTATTATTATTATTATTATTATTTTTATTATTATTATTATTATTATTATTATTATTAAAAATAAAATGAAATATTTAATAACACAACTCTGAAAACTGCTTAGATATTATAAAATTTAGAAGCTCCCAAATCATATGTATATGTCGAGGTTTATCCTTTGTTTAAATTTTATCTAAATTTAGTAAAGGTATATAGGAAGTAAAGTAGTGGCATTCAAATGTTTTGCTTTGTTCTGGTAACATTTCTTGTGCACTCTGCTTGATATTTGGACATTAGACATTACATTTATAAGGGTATACAAAATTATCAGTACTATACCTATCCAAGTATTTGCCAAAGAAGAGGAACAGACAGTAGATATCCCAAACTGACCATATCGGGATCATTCCAGTGGCCTGGCCCCGCGTTGGGGACAATCTTGTCCTGGTTGTTTCCGTAGTAGTCGATGATGCTCTCCAAGCTCGCCCACGAGTCCTGGATATCGTCGAAGTTGCGCCACAGGTTGCAGTGCTGAATGATCGACGAGAAGTTGGGCTACGAAAACAACAAGCGTTTCAGCATCACTATTTCTCTTTGGGAAGTGATTGATAGATTGAAATGTTTACTGTCATAATCATAATTAATACATTTGTGTTATTCATAGTGCCTGCAGTCTCATAATGAAACTGAAGCAGAGACTAAATATATACCTAGTGCCGGATAAAAGGAAGCAGCAAGTACAAAAGCACGCGTCAGCGTACAAGTGCATGGTCAACCAACGATTGTAAACCTCATGGTGAAGCATGTTTGATTGAATCATAAGTTGTTATTGTTTAGGAAAACACTTGTTCAATGTTAAAACCTGGCGTAAAGCAAGTGTAGTCCACAAAAGTACATTGTTATTTATTACTAGAATGACCTTGACAGCATACATGTTAGTTTTGGGCAGACAATTATAATTTTAAAATTGTTACTGCTCACATTTGGACATGTAGGAAGCATCTCCAGCTTCAAAGGTAAAAGTAAAAGATATTCAAAATTTATTGCTAGAGTTTGGAGAGTTGTTGGTAGGTATCTCCAGACTTGAAGTTCTGGGCTTTGGAAAATGTGTGGCATGTCTATCTCAAAAAATACCAACGTTGCTAATTGCTTTCGGAAGCTTGGCAATGCCCTTTTCTACAACAAAAGTATTGATTGATCAAACCAAACAACTACTTCCAGGATGCCAGGATGACCCAAAGATCTTCCTACATACATTAACAAGACACAACATTTATTTGGAAACTGTCCATACTACGAACCAACTATCAGCTATCTACGCAATTCTAAGTAGCTTTTGCACATTAGGAGTTTAGAACCATTATTATTTAAGTCCTTCTACTTTGGCCACACTAAAACAAACACTGTGGCACTTACCGACATCCCAGCATAGATCTGGTAGACCGGCCAACTGCACGAATACACCATCGGTCGTCCCGTGCGGTTCAGGTGGTAGCCGAATTCGGGGTAGCCCTTGTCCATGTCCTTGGGGTGCGAGTAGCACCCGTCCACCTTTACGTAGTCCACCTCCCAGTCGGAGAATGTCTGCGCATCCTTCTCCAGGAAGCCGAGGATGCCTGGGTAGCCGGCGCAGGTGTAGTTGCCGTAGTCCTCGTAGATGCCGAACTTTAAGCCCTGCGAGTGGATCTGCAACCACCACCGGGCGAAGTTTAGTTTATAGTTCGGTTTCAACAAATTAAATGTGTATAATGTTATTGTAGGTAGGTACCTACCTAAATAAATGAAGACTAGAGAATAAATTTAAAATTATGTTCCAAGAGATCAGGGGAAAAAGACAGAGAAGTGCTGGCAAGGGTTTGGAAATAGTTTTAATTATGCTTTGGATAATCATGATGTCATGTTGCAAAGAATCCTTTACCTCCTTTACACTTTGTAAAATCTAATGTGGTGTTTACCTAATAACTTATAAGGCTCTATAAGTTTCAGTTATTCAGTAGGTACCTATAGGTAGGTTCAGGTGTTAATTCCCTGGTTAATTTTTATTATCTAATTAAAATACGAGATATTTAATAGCTACGATCGAAGATTTAATTTAACCAAAAGTTGGAGTTGGTAAAGTAGGTAGGTACCCAATGTTGTAATTATTGAATGACTGAGATGAGGAGGAAAGAATCTGCAAAATGCCAGTTAATGTGATGAAACCTGTAATCTTGTACCATGTTATAGAGAAACCTATTAATGGATCCACGTGACTTCATGCTGGAATCGATATAAAACTAAACAGCTTATTTTTGCAATTTCAGTAAATGTCAATCTTTAAGGTAAATCAACTACAAGATGCAATCAAAAGTTGTTGGCTCATATATGTGAAGCTGATGTTATCAATTTCTCCTTCTCAGTCAGAGTCGAGCAGAGCACCTATTACACAACACTCTCACTCAGCTTATTACAGAATTATTGAAATTTATCATGTGTTTTGCATTTCAGGAGAATGGAGATTTCAGGCAGCATGCCATTCATTGTTATCACATCAAGTGGTCTTGGCTGAATCACCATTGTTCCCGACAGCCGTTTTTCATATTGTTACATTACTCTGAAAGTTAGTTTGTTATAGATTGACGTGACACTAAAACTTGGTATTTTATTGTGCTATTTAAATTATATTCTAGCAAAGGTCACTCATCAGTCATAACATAACGGTAGTAAACCAATGATTGAAGGCTGTCACTATACTCACCGAAGGATATAAATTTGTTGACACTTTACCTACTGCTATCACATATCGGTTGTTGTTATCACAAAGAAGCTCGGCACATTAATTAAAATTAGTCGATTAATACTTTTTCTATGTGTTCAATTAGGTACTCATATTGTTGTGCATTGCAAACACATTCGCATGTGATTGCTGTCAATGATGATTGACATTGAGATAAAGGTGGTCATGGTACCCTACCCCCTGCAAGGAAAAACCTCGTATTGCGATGGTCCATTCTCGCAACACCTAATCTTACAACGCCTAACGATACCTGCTACCCTCCCTTCGACCGTCGGTCGACGGACCGCCAACCCTTCGCGACGGCTAATGACTGGATTTTCTAGCATAAATTAAAACGCGAAATATTTTTCTCGTATTACCTAAAACGCTTGAGGCGGCTGAGCGACGCAAGGTGTGTGCCTACCCCCTGTGCACGGATGTTTGAATTTCTCGGCGCGTTGAACGGACACGGCTCCTCTACTTCCACGCCAAGGTGAGACTCAATTTTGCACGAATTGGCATGTGTGGAGTGGAGTGGTGTGGAGGGGGCAAGGAAATTAAAATATGTGATATGTCATGATGCCGGGCGCTTGCAATATTACCCGGAAAAGGGGAATATAACGGAATATAACCCGGAAAGGGGCGAACCGAAAACTATAATTGTGGCCATTTCTAAAGTGGTAAATGAATGCAAGCAAGCTATGTTTTAATAATTTCAATTCGAATTTTACGAGTTGATTGCGTAAACACACGTCGATGAAGGAAATAGAATGGTTGGAGGACGGCAGACATTCAAGTGAAAAAGCGAAAATAACTTTGTAGGTACATAACAAATCGATGTATTAAAAAAAACTGTACATATTCAAATGTCTAGTTGTGGCTAAGTATGTGCTTTACAGCGTCGAAATATTGTTGGAGATTAATGGTCGAATTTACAAGTCTCTTTTTCAAAGAATTTAGCTTAATATTAATGGTTCTATATACAGCAGCTCCTTGTTTTGGCAAAGCTCCCCTCTCGAGGTCTGCGGCGTCCATCTCGCTGTCCTGCTGCAGGCGTTGCAGCAGGGCAACGTATTCAAATATGTTCTGCCGTCTCCTTCCCTGCAAGATGCCCGAGATCTTCGAGTGAAAACCCTCTACGTGGTTGGTCGTTCGTGCACCAGACGAACCAAAATGGTTCGCTGAGAGTCTCAGAACTCACGAGCCATGCCAATAAAGCCGGACAAAAAGCTTTGCCGAAACAAGGAGCTACGGTTTATAGGGCAATTAATATTAAACTTATGGAAATTCAACTATTATCTCCAACAATATTTCGACGCTGTAAAGCACATACTTAGCCACAACACATACCGCGCCGAGAAATTCAAACATCCGTGCACAGGGGGTAGGCACACACCTTGCGTTCGCTCAGCCGCCTCAAGCGTTTTAGGTATACGAGAAAAATATTTCGCGTTTTAATTTATGCTAGAAAATCCAGTCATTAGCCGTCGCGAAGGGTTGGCGGTCCGTCGACCGACGGTCGAAGGGAGGGTAGCAGGTATCGTTAGGCGTTGTAAGATTAGGTGTTGCGAGAATGGACCATTGCGATCCTTGGCATGATGAATCCTAAACACGAGAGGCGACAATTTGCTCAAGTGTGATTGACAACGAAGAAGTAACTTCTTACGTGATCCTCTCAAGGCGAGATGTGCCGACACCTCGATGGTTTGTTAGGTAATACCAGCAAACAAACAATGCAAGTCAAAGATATTTGTTGAGAGGATTAAGGAAAGTAGTTTGAGCTCGACAATTGTATGTCATCTCCATATATCCAACTGCACAGAAGCTAGATTTAAGCCGTTAACATTTATTTTGTTGTGGGGTGATCACCGAGAAGAACATCCCGAAAATGTGACCAGGTAATGCACGAGGAATCGTTGGAGATCAAGGCCAGGCTCTAGCCTGACAAAGAATGAGATTTTTTCACATTTTCCAATACCGGAAAGCCCGCGACCAGAACCAAGAACGAACCTGCAAAACGATCGAATCCAAAGAATCCAATCAAAGATTGCAAAAAGCTACTCACATAGTCGGAAAGGTCCTTGAGACCCGATGGGAAACGCAGCCTGTCAGGAACCAGTTCGTTGTTTCTGCCGCGTTCCTTTTCCAACCAACAGTCGTCAATGTTGATGTACTCGTAGCCGACGGCGGCGTACCCCTCAGACACCACCAGCTCCGACATCGTGCGGAACAGTCGCTCGCTAGAGCATAGGGTGGCGTTTAGAATGTGAGGTAAAAATTCGCTCGATGGGAGCATAGAGGCGTTTATGAGAGTTTGTCAAGCCTGCAGTTGGTTTGCATAGTAATGATAGAAAGACAATAAATAAGCCGTCTGAGTTCTTTCTTTTTCTATTTTCAGTGTGGGTCCATGAGGAACGTGATATGTCACTGTTATAGGCGTGGGTGGGTCAACGCGCTCGAAAAAGGCAGTGAGGCTTGCATGGTCGGTATCTCAAGGGATGCAGGTTACAGACCACCACAGACTTCGTCCTGGGAAATTTAATTTGGCGTCACAAATGATTGTGATAGCGGACAGCGAGTAAAACTGCAATTTAATCAGTTAACTGCAAGGACGAAGAGTCCATGAATAATTATTGGTGCAAGTTGACTCTTCCACATTTTTATAATTAATAGTTAGTATAACGCCAACACACACTCGACAAAATTACCTATACCATTTAGTTATTGTAAAATTAATAATACAAAATAGGAATATTGATTTGACATCTGATTTTGCCCAAGCAAAGATACAGTTCCGTTCTGGGTCAATACACTTGAAATGAAATACCGATACGTAATTTGATATCAAACGTTTAAATTCCAAATGTAAACAATGATTTGTCAATACTTCTTGTGCTATCAACCATGCAGATACAGATACACTTTTCACGCGTCACGAAAACAACATAAAGTTACATGTTAGAAAAGTACAATTGGAAAAAATGGCACTAAAATGGCACTTTAAAAAAATTCTCCCAGCTGCAAGTTTAAAAAAAACGATGAAAAAAAATAGTATCCGCCATTCAGCAGCTCTTTCACAACATGTGTATTTTTTTCAAAATTTTTGTAAATAATTTGTAGCCAGGAGACGTTCCCTACGAATGTGAAATTTATGCGAAAATCGACCAAAACGACAACCGTTTACTTCTCTCTTAAGTTCCAATTCATACGATTATTTTGGAACCATGACTAAGGTAAAATACTAAAGCGCTAACCAGTCACACACGTGGACATAGTTTATGCAGAGTTCAAGAAAGTCCTATACATCACAGACAGAATGTGAAATTTGCGACTTCCACATACGTCAACGAAGAGAAAATATATACATAAAAAAACATGTGCACACCAACCTTATGCAGTTATCCGGATCATTCTTGCAGTCTGTGTTGCACCGGAACCTCTCCCAAGAGAGCCAGCCCATCGGCGGCGTTCGCACCAAGCCGTTCTCGAGTGCGTGTGCGGCACCCGCCAACACGCACAACGCGACGCACAACACGCGGTGCAGGCCTGCAGCCATCTCTGCGATCGCCTTTCTGATCGGCTACGACGCGCCGACGAAACGCACTAAATGTCAAAACAATGCGTGCTCAGACATGTGTATGACCGCCCTGAACTGACTCCTGGAGTTAATGAATCTTGTTTGAACTTATGACTAACGGAGAGGTGTATTAGACCACTTTCACCCAATGCCCCAGTTCATGGAAACACTCTGCCCCTGGGCGAGACATCCTTAAGGCGAATCGGAAACGAATTTACGGAGGTTTCATCTTTCGCGGATTAAGCAAACAATTCTATCGTGATTAATGTGGATATAGGAGCCGATCAAGTAGAGCGCGGAAATGACAATGGACTCCATTCAAATCCGCGAGCGCGAAAGGATGGCTCGAAGATCCTTGTCGAGTCGATATAGGTACATGATATTGGCGAACTGGGTCCTCCTCTCCAAAAAGAAGAGACCTCAATCGTGTCCATAAACCCATTGAAATCACCGTTAGCTAATTAAAATTTATGAAAGTATCCCCAACCACTTTGGAATTTATTGGAAGCGAGAACTACTTAGGCTAATCCATAACTTTGTCTTTGTTATAACATAGCTGACAGAACAGAGCGCATGGCAGCCAGCCAATATTTCCAAGAATAAAGTTCACTTTGTGCATATTGTTTTGATTTCTTATAAATATGCTTGTTGCCTTGAACGATCGAACGAATCGATTCAGTGCCAATTTTTTTTCTTTTTCAAAAATCATCGAAGGTAAAAGTTGCCCAAGAACGAGGCCACAACATGGTATTACGCCGACCGCGCTGACATTCTGATTAGATGTTACCACGTTTATAAAACAAGTTCAAACTGTCAGTCAAAAATTGGACGCGTACATTCACAATGTGCAAGCACTGTCAGTATGTGTATGTGAGCACGCCACAAAGCCGGCCGACAAAGCAGACAATGGATCAGTGATATTGCGTCGCGCCAAAGCTACGCGAAGTCAACACCCTGCCCTCCGACTCAGAGACATCAACACATACCTGCACGCGTTATCTCTCCACGCGGACACGGACGCGAGCTCGAGTGCGAGCAGGACTGGCACTGATACTACGCCTATCACGACTGGCTCTTTCAACTATCTGACGCGAGTGATTAGGGCATTTCCACGAGTTTCGCTTTCGATGCAGCCATACCAGCCACAACCTTCAACCGGCCAGGCCAAGATTATTTGTCCGCATTTGCTTTCTATTCAAGCGCCGTGCGACTGTGTTTTGATCCGCTAGCGCCCTCTGGTGACGGATCGGCTTCGCGACGCTCAGAATTTTAAACGGGTGTCACTAAACTCATTTCGGGGATGTTTCCTTTAACGTACGACCCTCTCGGGCTTCATCGAAATGGTCCAATTAAATATCCGGGAAAGCAATCAAAGTCGGGAGGCTTATTTGCTGCGTGGGTCGGTTATAAAAATAAAAGAATGCGTATTCTCGCAAACGTTATCGATTCCTGAAAATGTACGAAAATTGTAACCTCCTGTGAACTATGAACGAAAACGGCAATATATCCTTGTATAATAATGTAAATAATGCCTTCTTGGGCCAATGCTTTTCACGGCCTGATTTGCAGAAAATATATACTTTCCACAAAAACACATGAATTATTCATTATAGTACTTGATTACGATGTTACCTCATCTTTGTCATCACCGGTGCACCGCGGCACGCTCGAAAGAAAGCAAAATCTCGCATCCTGCCATTCTGTAAATTTCTTTTCAAACCTTACCAGTAAAAATCGCAGCTCAAGGTAATTGAAACTCGAGCAGCTGAGCGAGCGTGACAAGAGTGACAGGGTCGTTGTCTGCAAGTAGCAGGCCAACTCAGGGGGGGCGGGGAGGGGGGGGGGGGTCGGGGCATCGATTCCCGCTAACGACAGACCAGACGCGTTTCAGGGGCCTCCTCGATTGCCGGTGCAGCCGACACTTTTTGCCCACAAACATCTCGAAGATTCATTCACTAAATGCCGGACACAAGAACACACACACTCACGGACACACACACACATTCACACCATGCTACATGTCGCCGCCGTCCAAGTCATTAACGTTAAATAGTGAATTTCTTTTCATGAAGAACTTGTCCAACATTCAGGAGACAGCACTTTCTCTAGTTTCGCATAAAAGTAAAGAGGCATGGGCATTCAATGCTATATGCATATATCTAAAGCGACACGTGAGCCCCGCCTAATATTAATTCTCGATTACAATTATTACTCAAAAGAAAACAAATAATAAATGGACCAAGACAAGCTACCTAACCGGTGTGTGAATGCCGAAGCCGCCGAGCCAGCTGCATGCACGTGACACCGAGAAGAATGAAAGTATAAATCGTTTCAGAACGCGATACGTGTATAAATAGGCAAGCAGGGACGTGCAAATAGAAAAAGAAATTGGAGAATCAATCAGTTTTATTATGGCAATGAAGCAGCCCATTAAAAGATGATTACGAAGGAAGATGGCAGAGTGATGTAAGAAGATAGCGGAGTCTCGGAATGGAGCATCGACCGTCGCCGCAATGCAATGACGTTGAATAGCAAAAATATAAAAGGCAATAAATTCCCGGAAAAATCTGCAGCGAAAAAATCTCTCGCTCCATGCAGAAACAAATTAGCGAAAAGAGACCAAGAAACGACCAGCATGCGGCACGTGGGGTCCTTCCGCCAAACAGCCGACACGACACGTAATATACGTGTTCGAAAATTCAAATCGCAAATAAAAGGAGCTGAGCATGAACGAACGAACGAGGAGCGCCCCTGAGCCCCCGCTTTTTCATAGCAGCATCCGACGTATCCATGACTACGCCGTGTTCAATGAAACGGCGGTGACGTCAACGGCGTCGGCGCCGGCGGTTGGTCGTCGGCGTCGATGACGTGAAACCGTTTGGCGCCATGAGGCTCAACGGCGTCCAGCCATTGGCGGCTGTTCGCTGCTCGCCGTTCGTGACGTTTGTGTACACAGCACCCACACAAGCACGGGACCTACGCGACACGGTGAAGAGTCTATGGGTAGATCGATTCGGGAGATAATTGTCGCAAACATCTACTGTAGGATGACTGCTCGTATTGTAGAGTATAGTGTCCATTCTGTGATCTATAATGAATGGGAAGTTCAATTTATAATGCAGCTTCGCTATGGAAGGGTTGGTGGCAAAGAGGATCAATCTCGACTTGATCGATTTACGATGCACGAGCATCCATTTACAGTTTAGCTCGAGCCTGTCTCGCCTTTGTCTACTGCAAAGACAACACAGATCGTCTTTCCTCTTTAGAGTATATAGGTAGATTTAAGAAAGGCTTATTTTCATCGGGATTAGGATGTGATCTGTGATTACTGGCAGGACGCAGAAGTGGAGCACTCGGCGAGAAATTCTTTTACTGGCCGAGATTTACTCTGACTGGGATTCGTCTGCCTCAAGATTTCAAAAGGGCGGTTATATAAAAGGAGGATTTTGGTCCCGGATGAGCGAAGAAGAATGGCTAAATTATTAATTAGTTTACATAGCGGAGATTTTGGATCTTGTTTACATACTTAAAAGGCGCTGGCGGAAATAAGTGGGCTTTTCAAGTTTTTAACTGTATAAATTTAAATTACACTATAATGGTCCACGTCACGGGATATGATTTAGGAGGGGGGGAATGGGGGGGGGGGGGGGGGGAGGGGTTAAAAAAATCAAATCAAATCAAAAACGAAATGCAACTGCAATATATAGAAAACAATAAAATACTAACCATGCATGCTTGTATATATCAACCATCCCGAATTTGAATTTATACGCCAGAATTTAAGTTTTACCATCTCGGCAATTCGAGATGACAAATTACTGTGCACAAAAGAATACAACCGAAAGTGTTATTTTGTACACATCATTCAGCATTTGCCAAATTAGTCAGCACGCATCAAGCCATATTACTCCCAAACAAGAGAGAATGCACAAAGCGTATTGCCCCCCCCCCCCCACACCCCCCATCTCAATGGCAATATAGACGGAAAGCCACACAGTGGCGGCACCCGCATTCCCCCACGGCCATGCCGACAATTGTGCAAACTTGACGACGAAGGGAAAGATGGCTGAAGTTTGCAACGTCGTGCCCGGTTCTCAATGGACTTGGCTATAGCTCACGACATCAAGACATTTCCTCAGATGGAATCACGTGTTCGCTGTATAACTCATGAATTATTTACGCGGCCAACGAGAGACGAGCGACGAATTTGGATGAAGAACATGGACTACACGCATTGCACATGGAGTAGTCAGCTGACGATCAACAACCATGGCTCCCTGAAACGTCAACTTGCTCCATCGAAACCCGAAAGGGAGCCAGGACAGGACTCAGGCCCGGTGCAGTACCAGACCGTACTATGTAAGATCAAACACAAAGCCCATTCAAGTACCTATATGCTCCGGGTAATAAGGCACCGCTATCAGCGAAATATTCTTGAGCCGTCTCAGCATTCAGTACGCGTCGCGACGCCGCTGGCCGTCGGAGTAGTTGCTCGGCGTCGTCACTGACGTACGAGCGTCGCTGGCGTCGCCATGCGGCTGAATGGCGGCGTCCGCGGCCGCGTACCCGGCCCGACGACGTCGCGACGCTCGGCAGGCGTCGCGGCGCTCAGTCGTGTAGTAGACGGGCTGTGTGAATGGCGGGCAGCCTACTAGTGCAGGGGCTAACCGTCGCTGCGAGCCGCCGCCGCCTCTGCTGCTGCTGGTGCTAGGATGCCGTGTGCAGTTGCTGACATTTCCTCGTTCAATGCCGAAAACTGCGACTATTGTGCGAACCGATTAGGCTCAACCATCACCATAACCAAGGTAATTTAACTTGTGACAGAAATAACGTTTTTAAACCTGTATCTTGGGAAAAGAAGGTACGAGGCTTCCCGATCAATTGTCTGTGAAGATAACGTGTAGGAACTTTGTATTAGGGAAATAGATGTCAGGTTATCGTTACACACATAAAGGAACGTAGGACGGATATACCCAATCAACGTTAATCTCTTGATAAACGTCAAACACTAGGTCAGATCAGTTAGCCGCATCAGAGGCGACAGCAGACCGTGAAACGATAAGTGACGTCCTGACGGAAGTTTTGTTTCCACGGAAGACTTTGCACGCATTGCGATTTGCGAAATCGCCGATTTCGATGATGATTGTACGTCGGTGTATGTCCCTTCGTCCCGTACGTCGCTTGATGCCGGATGGCCTCGCGAACGTCCCTCGACGGGAGAGCTGGTGGCATTAGTGACAGTTCTTGCACGTGGACAGGCGTCGGGCTTTGACGTGGTCCGGCACGGGCCGTATAACGACGCAACGACGACGTGCCATGCCCCCGATCGCGTCTCAAATGGACCATGCAGTCCTGTCCGACAAAGATCGAGTGATTTTATGGAAACCTGTCAGACTAAACTAATATTGAGCCAGTTTGTTGTTTTATCGCTTGGCGCAAGAGAGAAGGGTGGGGATGGGGCGCTCTTGTTCGCTTCCAAAGAGGTTTTTGTGGGTGAGATATTTTTCATGTACTTCATGTATTTTCATCCCCGAAACGAAATTGTGGATCTTCCATTTGGTCTCCACATTTCTGCTTTGAACTGGCTTTAACGCTTTTTTTTTTATAAATATATACCAATGTTCAGTATCTCTGCGGCACACTTTAGTATCTAAGTTTCAAAAACAGCACTAAAAATGATTAACTCGCCCAGTGCAAAAAGTGGGCAGTGCACAGTCCTCCACATCGGCAATCTATGGCTTGAACACAAGAGGACACACATCATCGCCAGACGATGAAGTCGCTGCAAAACGGAAACTAATCGAGTGAGAAGTAATGAACAATTGCGGCTGATTGTGACCACCGACCGGCGCGAGGGTGGGAGCGTGGGGGCGTGGGGGTGTGAGGGGTGGGGGCAACCGTGACCCGGTGAACGGGGTCGTCCCGTGAGCGCCCCGGTCGCGTGGGTGCAGGCAAGACGACGGGCACATGCACATACCGCCGCCCGTCGACAGCTATACGCCGGCACTTGCAGACTGGTCCAACGGTGAAGAAATACGACCGCGATGCAATTTGCTGATACGTTAATCTGATGAAATAATCGCAGCAATAAAATGGAACCGCGGTCTGCATGATCGATCGCATTAATTAAAGCTTTGTAGACAGACGTAAATTTCATGAAACAAGTTCACATGTGTATTTACACACACATAGCTATAACCAAAATATCGCAATTTAAACACGATTTTTTTTTTATGTTTCTGTAAATTGTACACAAGTAATTCAAGATTCATGATATTATCAGTGTCCACGGCCCGAATAGAATGTCGTTCCGATGCGAGGAAAATGCGAAACATTCGATGAATGAATTATAAATAAGTAGGCCAAGCTCCCCGCAGTGTTATAGAGCCAACCGCAGAAGGCACATGCGATTTTCCGCTAGAGAAAACCCGGCTGAAGCTCGGTCCAGAAAACGATGAGCTGCGCTGGGAAATCGCAGCACACGTAGCCCTTCGGGGCTCTCGCAGGTACCTTCATTGTGCTTATGACAGGCCAGAGACGCGAGTTATGCGGCGTCGGCGGCGGCGTCGGCGTCGGCGGCAGGGATGACCATCGCGACGCAAGCATCCTAGCGTCGACCGAGCGATCAATAAAACCGAAGGACCGGGGGCGCGGGCCGGGACCAGTGACGTCAGGGGGACGCTCTCAACGTGTGCAGCAAAAACGGCGCCGCCAAGACAAACAAACCTGGTGCAGTTTAGACCATGGGGCTAGACTGGAGGTAGACTGGGGCTAGACAGAGGTACGACAGGGTGTGCTGCGACTCGACGTCTTGGCTGGGGGTCAACGACGTTGGGTAAAGTTAGACTGGGATACACTGGGGCTAAACTTAGGCTCTTTGAACAAGGATTGCATGCACCTCGACAGGGTTAGCCAGTTGGATAAAGTTAGATTGGAGACTTTTGATTGGGGGGCCAGCACCGACGACCTATCTCAGTGGCGACGGGGCCCGCACGGAGTCGCCATGAAATTGCAGGCAGAGCAACGCCTCTGATAAATCACTTGGAATTCAATTTCAGCTCGTTATAAATTTATTAATGCTAGCGTGAAATTTGATTTTTAAACGTTTCTATTTGATTTACGAAGTCAAAACAATTAGAAAAAAATGGCGTTACCCGTGAAACTCAAATGACATAATTCAAGTCTGTAGAGGCATTCATTTGCTGCCAACGCATGCAGGGCGGCGTTAACGTCTCCTACAGGTGCAACCGAGCGATTTTATTGCAACGGGAAAGGGTTTTACTTGCAATGCAACAATTGAGTACATTTGATGATTTGATGCAGCAAATCAGCGGCCCCCGAACACGTGTAGGCGCAGCACGGGGATATCAGATTGGTGCAACACGCAGACATCGTAACGAGACAAGATAGCACGACGGGCATGATCAAAAGACAGCGTCGTAAAACGATTTTCCTCGCAAAGGCAGCATCGTAAACCAAAATACTTGGGCTAGGATCCCTCGCCGCGGGCTCGCACGAAAATGGGTCACGATCATATCTCCCAATGAAATAACTTACCAACAACCCCATTGATTCAAAACCCAGTAGCCGCACACGAGAGTTATACCAAAAACGCAACGTACAGTTTTCGCCCTTGCAACTTTGGCGGCACGAGATTTAGCGAAACGTATTCAGGGATCTAAAATTCGTGCATTAATCTAAAAAGCGGCAGGTAACTCAACCGACAGTGGTACGGTGTGCAATAATTAAAGAGCGAGAGAGAAATCCAGATTGCTAACTATTTATACGCGGAAGCGAGAGGGCAAATATAGGTTTGCCGGTACACCGACCGACCATGGCGCTTTAGCTGAATATGGGGCATTCTATTGTTTTCCTCTATTTCTGCATCTGAAGTTACAAAGACTTATCTCTACTAGTTGAACCAGATATCTATTTATACACATTCAGCTATAACTTAGCGGACTAAACATTTTAATTATTTAACAATCAGAAGACCACGATTATAGATCCATTACTGGAAAACCAAATTAGTTTAGTTAGTTATTCAAAAACGTTTTCGAGTTTCACAAACACATAAAGAGTGTGTATTGGGATACTGTAAATGACATGCGATTCTATTTTATGCGCATATTTACGCCTAGGCTGTTTCACTAAACTAAAGACGAAATAAATTAACCGATCCTCTATGGAAAGCATGCTCAAAAGGTAATATGCTGTATCATATGAACAAGGTTGTTATATGAATAAAACCCCAAAACTTCCCAGAATAAAGCGATGTCTGACGAAGAACTATAATTTTAAACCAAAAATTTCACTAAATGAAAATCATAATGAAGGGGTAATATGTTTCACGAATATAACCACAAAACTTCACGGTATATATTATTAATCTACCTGCAATTGCGGCATTTATAGAAATCGTTTGGCGAGTTGCAAAGAATAAAACGACAAATTATAATGACACCCTGCACCCCCAATATAATTCTCACGTGTTGATGTCTCACGTGCTAAGAACGCATGCAGCATAGCCTGACGTGCTGGCTCCGGCGTTGATTCTATCTGCTGGCAGGCTGCAATTTGTGGAGGCTGCTTGATTAAATTTCGTCGGCAAGATGCAGCCGCCGGCACCGATGCTGGGGCGGGCATAAAGTGGCGTTGGGTGCTACTAGCTGATAAGCAAACTTGCTGGGGAAACTTCCTCGCCTCCGCGTGTATATTATACAATGTTTGCATGTACCTTATTCAGTGCTACAAAGTGGCAGATATATGTGTGTTGATACGAATATGCTTGGTTGGAGATGTTTGTGTGCTGTGTTAAGCTGTTTGCACGCTTTTTTTAAATTTTGGATGTTAGGAATTAGGATAAACATATTGAGCTTGGAGGAGTATAGTGTAACGTACGAGAATGCCATTTTGCGAATGCTCTCTCCCGATAATATTTGCTCGCGGTATAGTCCAGTGGGTTTCAGATCAAATCAACCAAACATTTCCCACATAATATAAATTATAATGTACCATTATACGGCATATAATTACATATTATAATGTACCATTATAGTGTTTTGAACCATTACTCTTAAGACATGTGCTAAGACCACAGATTTCTGAGTGTCTCTTTTACACTGTTTGCAAAAAATATGTTTACAAAATTTGCCTTTGGCCGCAAGCTGTGTTAGTGAACTGCCAGAAAGCTAGGGATTATGGATCAGTGTGGGTACTCATAATGATACCTGGCTGGTCATTACAGGCCGCAATGTAAAATGGTCCGCGCGTGGGCCGGGCGCCTGTAACCATACACTGGGTGGGTGTACTCCGCTCCCGCGCTTTCAAGGCTGAACGCGAAAGCGTGGGGGATTTTGGGATAGCTCCTCTGAGAATCTCATGTGGGCGACCTGTGCACGAGGGACCTAGTCTCAGGATGCTGCAAGCTTATAATGTATGCTGCGAGCTTGTTAATAAATAAATATGGTTACCAAGGGACACGTCTCATTAATGTCAATCAATGAATCAGAGAGTGGACGGATTTCAGCTACCTCCTCTACATCGGTAACCAGCGCTTTTAGGATAAAATATAGACAGGCACTCGTTGTACGGGCTACGACTCTACGAGTGGGCTTCACTGGAGAGTTGAGCGAGAGCTCGAGTGAAAGAGACTTTTGTGCTCACTCCAAAGATATAAGGGCCTTGTTCAACCCGCGTTCCAGATAAACGGGGTTAGAAAACCGATCGATTACGAATTTCAGGGTGAAAACCATGAATTAACTCCCTTGCCAACATTCCCGAGCAATTTTATAGATCTAGAAGAGAGTGAGATTCCCGGCATGAGTCTGCGTGCTTCAAAGCCGTTAGTCAACTGAATTACCACCGACTCGAGTTTGGTTATGCCTATTTTCGGGATCCGTACATTTCAGGATGTTCCGGTGTACCGTACATATCTGTATATTCCTGTGGACCTTTGTGCTCCCAAGCATTTCCCTTACCACCGCGAGACGATGAGACAAAATTGAAGGACTAAAGAGGGGCATCTGTCTTGGGTTTTTACACTCCTACAAAAGAAAATAATACAAATTTGGCTCGCATTTAACAGTCGGGTTCCCAATTGTACACGCAAAACGCTCCCATTATCAAGATCGAATTCACAAGTACTATGATAATGAGCAGTTCTTCAAGTTGAAACCATCCCGTTTAACATTGAGCTGAAACATGCGACTTTCGGCTGGAATACGGGGAATTTCAAGGTAAATTCGGTACCCCGGCGGAAAGAAAGCATGGCCTTGGTCTATGATTGGTTCAAAGCCACCGACCAATAGCAATGAGCCTGGAAGAGGATACAGGGAATCAAGAGAAAGATCCACCAAGGTAGTGCTTTGTTTACTCGCTGGAAACAGCTGAACATTATTTGATTCATGTACACCGCAGTTGAACAACCGAACAAAACTTGTTCGTTGGGCTGATGACTGATTTTATAGCTTCGCCTCACTGTCTCTAAAATAAAGTAGCAGCTGAAGTTTGTTGGCTTGGCACCGATTTTAAGCAGCTATCAAATTGAAGCCCGTCACAAAAAGAGATAGAAGTGGTCCAGTAAGTCGTGACCACCCATGCGTTGCAGCCGGCAGCCCTGCTGAAAATTCTTACCAAGACCTTGCAAGATCTTGTCTCAAGATCTTATAAGATCTTGCAAGACCTTGTTACGATCTTGCCACGATTTTGGAAAATATTACAAGATTTTCCACAAGATCTTGAGACAAGAACTTGCAAGATCTTGTCTCAATATTGTGACAAATCTTGACAAGATCTTGCAAGATCTTATAAGATCTTATTAGATAGATCTTGCAAGATCTTTTGTCAATATCTTGCAAG
The DNA here is from genome assembly GCA_921293005.1 of Nemoura dubitans. Lineage (NCBI taxonomy): Eukaryota > Metazoa > Arthropoda > Insecta > Plecoptera > Nemouridae > Nemoura > Nemoura dubitans. The sequence goes on from OV121074.1 coordinate 66,646,903, forward strand.
ATATTAGGTAAGATTTTTCAGCAGGGAGTGCTTATCCAACGCGGTGGTCGGACTCACACGCGAGGGAAGGACACTGTCGCACGTGTTAGAAACTCTAATGTACGTCAATCTGTGGTGACAGCTGGCCGCGATGAGGTGGTGAGGATGTCGGGGGCGGAAGAGCGCCAGGCCCGGTCCGTGGCTCTGGAGAAGGCGTACGTCCACGAGGTCTACGAGCAGATCTCCAACACCCCGTACCCCAGCGACGACACGGTGCCGCCCGTGCGCGCCTGGCCAAAGGTGCGCCAGTTCCTATCGGCACTAGAGCCGGGCTCGCTCGTCTGCGACGTCGGTGAGTAGCCATTTTTCACGCTTTTCAATCTGCCGGGACCACTGGAGTGATTTTAAGCGCCTTCATGTATGCATGGAATCACGTCACCACCTATGTTCATGGGTATGGTACCAAACACGGTTCCCATCTCACACCATTGATGAAAATCGTATCCCACCATTATTTCCAGCACAACATCACTGTGTGATACATACTGAAGCGTTTCCTGTAGACTAACTAAAACTGTATATACTGGTGACTAATTAAGCAGCCATATTTTAACACAAACAAATGATTGACGTTGGTATTTTCACCTCCAATGCTTCACGGACAATTCTTTAGCAATTTTAATAAGCTTTTCGAGAAAATTTCAATTTCCTCTGTGCGGCGGTGTTCCCTTCGATTTTCCGGTTCACTTGCAATTCAAGAGCAAAACAGACTTCGCAAAACGGCAAGGTAAACCTTTACCGACGACAGGCATCGATGGTACGCGTATAGGAGGGAAAGTGGGGGGTGCGGGGCGGTAAAGATGATCTCTCTTGTATAACGATTATGCATACACATATTTATTGACTGAGGATATAAATTTTCTTTCTTTATAGCCGTATCTGCTTGTAGGTTGTAAATAAATCACAAAAAATATCTTGCCGCGTTTATAAACGAATGCTTTTTTTGATCATGGCCTCTCCTACATTTGTTTTGCCATACTTACACACGTGAGCCCAAGGAAATGCATGAGACCCAGCACTATAAATTCATCAGCTTAGCAAAAATGAAACTTCAATTCGCAGGGGCGTAACTAGAGGGGATCAGGCATACCAGCGCTCGGGGGCCTCGGGCCCAAGTTAATCTGAGAAGAGGGCGGCGAAAGGAGATGACATTTCTTTTTATAGGGAATGGCTTATTTGAAGCGAGACTGGAGACTGCTGATGGCCACGATGGCCACAGATTTTTTTTTTGCACTGGGGTCACCGATTTGAAGTTACGCCACTGTTAAATCAGTCATACCAAAAGAGGTGAATACTAATATTTTTGTATATTATTTAAGTCAAAAAAAGAAAAGGAACCAAATCAATGCATCTAAGTCGAGGGATAAGAACCCCGAAGGTTCAGTAAACCATGAACAGCAAGATATAGACAAGTATGCATAATTAAGAGTAATATGACGTAAGCCTTGGATCCAGGAGTCGTATATCGTTTGCATCGACATAACTTTTCTCTTTCGCGTTGTTCCCGTTTCCCATTGCAAACATAGAGACAGTTGAAAAAAGAAAAGTGCGCAAAGAAGCTTGAAAAATCATTACATCACGAATGGGTAAAAGTTGGAGCGCAAAATGAATCCCCGACCGACCAACGGGAAGGCAACGGGAAGGCATCCGCAGGGCCCGAGTTTTTGTTCCACACTGGAGCGTGAAATGAATCCCCGACCGACCAACGCTCAGGCAACGGGAAGGCATCCGCAGGGCCCGAGTTTTTGTTCCACACTGGAGCGCAAAATGAATCCCCGACCGACCAACGCTCAGGCAACGGGAAGGCATCCGCAGGGCCCGAGTTTTTGTTCCACACTGGAGCGCAAAATGAATCCCCGACCGACCAACGCTCAGGCAACGGGAAGGCATCCGCAGGGCCCGAGTTTTTGTTCCACACTGGAGCGCAAAATGAATCCCCGACCGACCAACGCTCAGGCAACGGGAAGGCATCCGCAGGGCCCGAGTTTTTGTTCCACACTGGAGCGCAAAATGAATCCCCGACCGACCAACGCTCAGGCAACGGGAAGGCATCCGCAGGGCCCGAGTTTTTGTTCCACACTGGAGCGCAAAATGAATCCCCGACCGACCAACGCTCAGGCAACGGGAAGGCATCCGCAGGGCCCGAGTTTTTGTTCCACACTGGAGCGCGAAAATATATTCTCAACGCAATCCACGTTTATGCTGGTGTACTATATAATGTTATGGACCAGGCCAAATAAAGATTTAATGTTATTGCACAGCCATCCTCAGAGTTGTATCATAGAGTCTACAAAATATCCCGGGGCATCTTCATCCAATTTATTTTCGCGTGCAATTTGTTTGCTAAATAAATCGCATTGACCTTTTCACGCACATAATGTAGAAGGAACCAATATATATATATATATATATATATATATATATATATATATATATATATATATATATATATATATATATATATATATATATATATATATATATATATATATATGTTGTTTTAAGTTTTCACAGCAATTAGTTTTTAAAAAAGACTTTTGGATAAACTGTGGTGTTTTATTTTTCATTTTCCCAACGTTTCGACCAAATTGTTTGGTCTTTCTCAAGGGTCAATCAATGAACTACAAAAAACAAAACATTGGACAAAAGGTACCAGAGATCTCAACAATCAAACCAAAGTTATAAAAAAAAAAAACACATTTTGACAAGAAACATGTAGCGAGAAGGTCAAGGTCGATTCTGTTTCGATGCTGTCTTGCTTCGTGTTGTAGGCCCCAGGGAAGGGGTGGATGGATGGTGTATGGGCGATTCAGTGTTCGACTCGTATGATGATTTCTGGGACGCGGCTGTAACCCTGTATGGCAGAAGAGCCAGTTTCCAGGCTGGTGGCAGTCGTTTGGCGTCATCTCTCTTGTTCATTGTGTCGGGGCGCTTTTCTATCTCAATGGATTCTCTGATTATGCGCGGGTAGAATTTCTCTTCTTTCGCCACCGTCCGTGCGTTTTTGAAGTCCACCACGTTTCCAAATTGATCTGCATGCTGTGCCAACGTTGAAGTCTTCAAGGAATTCGTGACAGCTACTTTGTGTTCTTGAATTCGATGCATTATCTTCCTGTTGGTTTGGCCAATATAAATTTTGTTGCACGACCCACATGGGACTTCATAAACTCCTTGGGATTCGTTTGGAATCAAGTCCTTTCCTTTGCCGAACATAGCTCCGATTTTCCTGGCCGGTTTGAAGATTGTTTTTATCTTGTGTCTTCGCAACAAGCGTCCAATTCGATCTGTTGTACCTTTTACGTATGGCAGGAAAGCTAAGCTATGTTCGTCTTCATCCGGTGTGTCTTTGGGTTGGTCTCTTTTTGTTACCCAATTAAAAGTTTTGTCTATCGCTGACTTAGTGTAGCCATTGAGAGACAAAGCTTCCCTCAATGTTGTCAACTCTTCCTCGATGTGCTCCTTGTCCGCTAGCTGTCTTGACCGATGTACCAATGTTTTGGGTATCGAGCTAATCTGTGCGGGATGGTGGTGGGAGGATGCATGTAGGTAGCGGTTTGTGTGTGTCACCTTTCGGTGCACGTTGTGTGCTAATGTTCCATCTTCTTTTTTTATCAATAAAACATCCAGGAAAGCAATGCGGTTTTCGTCTTCAATTTCTACCGTGAAATCTATTATTTCGTGGATGTTATTAAGATAATTATGGAATCGGTCTAATTCATTTCTCCCGTGAGGCCAAACAACAAATATGTCATCTTTATAATTAATATATTAATATATTATATTATATTATATATATATATATATATATATATTATATATATTGTATATATTATATATTATATTATATTAATATATCAATATATTATTTTTATAACTTTGGTGTGATTGTTGAGATCTCTGGTACCTTTTGTCCAATGTTTTGTTTTTTGTAGTTCATTGATTGACCCTTGAGAAAGACCAAACAATTTGGTCGAAACGTTGGGAAAATGAAAAATAAAACACCACAGTTTATCCAAAACTTTACAAAAAACAGAAATTAACAGAAATTAATTTCTGTTCTGGAAGACTCATCCTAGTAAACTCGTTGTATAAACTTTACAAAAAACAGAAATTAACAGAAATTCATTTCTGTTCTGGAAGACTCATCCTAGTAAACTCGTTGTATAAACTTTGTGCCTTGATAAAGCCAAGTGGAGTCTTGGCGAAACGTTGGCAAAATAAATAATATTTTATTTAACAAAAATGCCATTCGTAGCATTAACCGAAAAATGTTTCATACTCCTAACGGCTACGAGAATTTCCATCATCAAATATATATATATATATATATATATATATATATATATATATATATATATATATATATATATATATATATATATTTTTTTTTTGTGTAGCAAAATATAATATGCTCGTGGATTGTTCATAATTTCACCATAGATGAACACAGTACATATCCGATTCTAATGTCAGCGCCTCAGACCATTGGGCAGGTACTGTAACATTGTAGAATACCGGTTGGCTATGGACACCAAACCCTAGGACGTACCATATCTACAAAATGTCCAAGCTGGCTTCAGCCTACCAGTACCTTCCATCCCATATTGTAGCTCAGTGATCGCATGTGCGTGTGTTCCAGGCTGCGGCGACGGCAAGTACCTGAATGTGAACCCGTCGTTGTTCAAAGTGGGTGTCGACAGATGTGCCAGCCTAGCGGAGACTGCGCGAGAGAAGGACCACGAGGTAGGCTGCTCATGAGAACAGATGGGAACAGTTCGAATTCAAAGTCTCCGTTGGACTTACTCATCCCGAATCATTGTAATGTTTTCCACTAACCCTTAAACCCACAGGGTTAATATTGTTCACTCACTGAAGCGAGTTTTTTACGTATCTCAACTGTGTGCACCAATTGTAGTGCGAATATGTTCTTTGATCCCACCCCTGGGCACCAATTGTAGTGCGAAAATGTTCTTTGATCCCACCCCTGGGCACCAATTGTAGTGCGAATATGTTCTTTGATCCCACCCCTGGGCACCAATTGTAGTGCGAATATGTTCTTTGATCCCACCCCTGGGCACCAATTGTAGTGCGAAAATGTTCTTTGATCCCACCCCTGGGCACCAATTGTAGTGCGAATATGTTCTTTGATCCCACCCCTGGGCACCAATTGTAGTGCGAATATGTTCTTTGATCCCACCCCTGGGCACCAATTGTAGTGCGAATATGTTCTTTGATCCCACCCCTGGGCACCAATTGTAGTGCGAATATGTTCTTTGATCCCACCCCTGGGCACCAATTGTAGTGCGAATATGTTTTTCGATCCCACCCCTGGGCACCAATTGTAGTGCGAATATGTTTTTCGATCCCACCCCTGGGCACCAATTGTAATGCGACTTTATGTGAGGAAACGATCACTTTTGACTGTAATGTTCTATTTTCTGATTGGAAAAATCAAAACTGTTGATAAAGCATTTCAGGAACATCACAACAGGGTTAAAAAGCCCCTCTGATGTCCAACAACACATTTTTTGGAAACTGGCCACCACAAAGATGCAAAATAGCGGATAAAAGTGCACTGCTAGTGCAATCGTTGGCATCACTTTCTTCTTTTTAGCCGGTCTGGTGGGAAAACAGCGAATGGCCAAGTCACTCGCTGCCCAGTTTCAACCCAGGTAGCTCGCAGGTGTCGGGAACTCAGTGGTACCCGGTTACCTAGAGATGGGAACTCTTATCAGCAGTCAGCTGCACATTTCTTGCGAAAGGATTGTGCGTAGGTATATAGTCCTTCCATTCCCCGAGGAAAAGCATGCGTATTTCTCCATTCCTTAGGTGTCAGTTTTCACTGCCTCCAGGCTATAGCAATATAATCTTCATAATAATAATGTCCATGTTGACGTAACATCGGTGGCAAATGGTTTAATACTCAACAGCAGACTTCTTGACATATGATACCTAACTCAAAAGTATATATTTTGTGTATCTTTACTCTTCAATGTAATAAGTTAACAAGAAAGGAATGAAGACAGAATCGATATAACGGAAATATGTCATCCAGACGAATTTGCCAGCACGTGTAGGTACCAAACTACACGTCTGCAATGCAAAAAGATTTCCATTCCAAACCAACATCTCTCTGATTGAGCAGCGATTGGATCTCGGAATTGAATCATAACCCAACCCGTATACAGACACACACAACGTCGATATTCCAATTTCCTGCAAAGGTAATTGCACCGAGCACAGAATCGCCGAGTGAGTGCTAGGCCCTGCTCGTTGAAGCGTGCATGGGCCGCGAGGGGGGGGGGGGGTGCATGGGGGAGACACCACCCCGCCCCGCCCACCCAACCCCCGTCGCTATGGGTACGATGCCTACAGGTGTATCTGGGTGGAAAGCCATGGCAACGGCCGTCTATTTTCGGCATCACCTCGTTATTTGGCTCGCTGACTGCGTGAACTCTGTCCAATGTGCCGCGCGTTTTAGACGCCTGCCGTCAACTGTGAGTCGGATTAAATTGAGTCAAAGGTTGACGATAATGACTGGCGGTGCCGCATTCAATTATTTCCATCTGTGTACGCGTATTTATGAAAACGGAACATGGGCAGACATTATTTTGCTAGAAGTGGACGTCACACCCTTAGAGTTTAACTTTTTAGTGGTGCGCAGCCGTTGCGCTGCGCATTTTTAACTTTTGGTGTTTGGTAACCACTTCGCTGGTTACGAAATCATTTGAGTAGTCGATAACTTCTTGGGTGTCACGGCGATATACACATATTCCCATCACGCGAGTGTCATCACGGCGTAATAAAATCGTATATATGTCAACCCAGGGTGATTGATTCGTTAGGTTTCTCCTATGATTAATGCGAGGAACTGGTTACCTATTGACGCAAAAGAAGCAATACGTTTTTTTAAAATTTGTCGTATAAATTATATCTCACGCGCAAATGGTACCTAGTAATTGACGCAAACGTTTTAGAAATCCCTCTATCACTCTCTATTTCATTTCATCGCAACTGTGTGATCGTCGCAAGCTTGGTTGGCCGTCTGGTCGCCGGGAGAGGGATGGGTGGGTCCTTGGGAGGAGGAGGACCAAGTGCATAACGTATTGAGCAGAAGATTGATAAAGTTAGAGGCTTTCACGTTCATGTCGAACTTTGCACTCAAAAACTCACTAAAAGATATTTCACCAGTGGCCGAGGAGGAAGTTCTCATGATGGGATAAAAAGTTTTGAAGAGCGTTTTGAATTGTGCACTATTTTCATCCAACGGTTATTTCCAGCCTCTTTCGCAGTATAAGTGATGAACAGAATTGCTAGATGCTTGATGAAGATGATAATCGAAGTTTGAATTGTGGCTAATTTGTTGCCAATTAAGGCAATTTTTTTAGAATCTTGCTATAAAAAATGTAGCTTAAAATTGAATTTGTGTTCACTTGCGCCGCATTATCGTCGGACTTGCAAGAATATGCAGTCGTCACAAACATTTTTCCTTGGCCAAAATCTAACAACCTTTCTTCGGGATCGGGTGCAGCGGCGTCTGCGCAGTCCAACACAATGCTGCGCGGTCCGAACAAATGATTTGAACTTCTTTCGACGAGTATTTTAATTTATGTCGCAGCGTTTTGCGACGAACGACTCAGCATAAACCCCAATAAACAGACGAGAACTGAAAGTTTCGTGCATTTATGGCGAACGTTTTGTCAGGGCGTTGGTTCCCTGGAGTCAGCTAACTGTAGACCACATGCAGGTCCTACTCTGCGACAACCTGGCCCTGCCGTTCCGCGACGACACGTTCGATGCCGTGGTTTCCGTGGCCGTGGTACACCACTTCGCCACCACCGAGCGACGCGTGGGCGCGCTGCGCGAGCTGGCCCGTGTGCTGCGCATCGGGGGGCGACTCATCATCTCGGTCTGGGCCATGGAGCAGCGACATCGGAAGGTAGGCTCCGACAAAAGCCTCCTTTCCCCCTTTCCCCCTTTCCCCCTTTCCCGGCCGTCATGAGGCCGGTCAAGATCCATTCGCAAGGTGCTGCCACGTGCAGTAGGAGGTCAGAGTGGAAATATAGTGTCTTACCTTAGCTCCAAAAGGATCCAATATCGAAGAACGTCTGGATGCGTCTTGAATTACTTCCCAAATTATTGCCAAATTCCATGTTGCATGTCAATTTTCATTGCCCGGTCTGCGTATATCTTCTCATCCGAACTCTGGAAAGAAGGAAAAAGTTCGTTTGACTGTCAATTCACAAAGACCTTTTGTGTATCGACTATCGATTACTGCCCAAAATGATATTGCCACTCGAGCACATATAGATACGATTTGCTCACAGATATCTAGGGGGTATTTGCGACTCAGTCTCTTTATTGGTATACCTACACGATCAGATCAAATCACTCAATATCTCTTTCAACAAACTTTCATAACACGAAGTATTCTTGGAAGTACATAAAAGCTGGCCTTCTCACAGAAGTGTCAATTTTCCGACGCGCAATGCAAGCGCATGTTTACTCATCCATGCGGTCGGATTCGTTTCGCAGTTCGAGTCGCAGGACGTGCTGGTCCCGTGGCACCGGCCGCAGCATCTGAGCACCCCCTCGCTGGAGCTCACCTCGACCACCAACACCTCCGAGGAGGACCTGCCGCCTCCCTACCACGCCTACACGCAGACCTCGGACAGCGACTCATGCCGATCGGCCACCAAGTGCGTATGCGTCTCAGACATTGTGTGTGCGTGGGTGATGTGGGCGCTTCAGGGGGAGGCATCAAGGAAGGGGGTAAATCCCCTACTTGAGTTGGCAAATCCCCAACTTAGCAACATATCGGTAAAACTGATTTAAAAAACTCATAAAACCGCCCCCAAAATTCACTGATAATCAATGGAGAGTACCTCTCCCTCCAAATCATACAGTCTCCAAAGTGTCTCACTAACTTCCCTTTTTTATGTCCCCACACGAACGTCCATAGACTTCTAGTGACAATGTGACGTATACGTGTTAAAGCGAATGTTTTAAAATGCCCATGCACCTATATAGCAGAATATACAAAGAATGCGATTGTGTTGGTTGGAACGACTCATGCCGCGACTTGAGGTTAATGCCAAGGGTGCGTCAATTCGTCGTCCCGAAAACTGACCGGAACTGTTTGGCCCGCAGACCGGGATTGGGGGTTCGCAAGCGCGGAAGGAACCGGCACAAAGGGCGCAGCATCGACCCCGCCCGCGCGTGCAGCGGGTCACAGAGCAGCTCGAGTCTGTCCAGCCCCAACGAGACCTGCTACAGCTTCGTGCGCAGGGCGCTGCAGGTGGGTGTCCACGCTCCAGACCCTCCAGACCGCCTTCTTTGGTAGCCAGCCACGAGGGCAAGGTGGCTTGGAGTGAACGAAAGAGGGCATGCCGATGCGACACGCTGCCCACGGGATCATGGTGCGAGTTTATAAACCCTCAATGTTGGAGTATTCACGTCACATGCAGAATGGCTAAACATAACAGCTACAATACACGAAAATATTAACACAATGATCACATTATCGTAAAAAGCTAACGATTCGTTTGGAGAAATTAAACACTTAAATATCAGACTATGTGATTTTTTTCTTTTCGTGTTTGGGTCTTCTATTCCCCCCGGCAAAGTGGTCGAACTGTTTCTTGTCCCACAGAAACTCGCTGGCGGCAAGCGCGGCCGAGCCGGTCATCGCCCCTGGTTCCTCGACTCCTGGAACTCATGCACCAAGGAGGCGCCGGCGCACCGCTACGACCCCGAGGGCTGCGAGGAGGGCGAGTGCGACGGCGAGGACATCCACGACCTGCCCATCGAGCTGCGACGCCTCGAGGACGACCACGACGCCCCGCAGCGGCGTCAGACGTTCGCCTGCGCGCGACAGCCGACGCAGCACGAGGTCATTCTCAACCACAAGTCCAAGAGTCTCAGCGACATCCTCACTGTGGGCCAGCGCTCGATGGTGCGCTCCCGGTCGAGCGTGCCCAGTCTAGGAGGCGGCATTGTTAAGGAGGTGAAACTGGCGCCGCCGATAGTGACGGCTACGACGACTAGCAAGCCGCGGCTAGTCAAGCAGAAGAAGTCGATATGCGAGGAGGATGTCGAGGAGGAAGGCGACGAGGCGACGGATATGAGGGACCTGGTTAAGGCGCTGCCGGAGTTTAAGGTGATTCACGGCGGCACCAGACGGTGCGGGGGCGTCTTTAAGCAGAGCTCGATGAACGAAGAGCTCATGTCCACGGAGAGACTGAGAGAGAAGGAGAGAGTGAGACGGAATATTCAGAAGCAGGCGTCGCTGAACGAGGAATTGATTTATCGAGGACATCCCAAGTTGGACTCGATTCGTGATACACTATTCTCGGCTTCCACTGCGAAGAGATTCCAGCTGCTGAAGAACGGCTTGACTAGCAAGCTGAAAAGCTCAACGACGGGCATCGAGAAGGTGGCTGGCTCCTCCTTCAAGAACGGCTTCGTGCGAATACTCCAGGGATGGAAGGGCGAAGTGTCGCCGCCCAACACTCGGCCGTTCACGACCCCCACCGAGCAGTTGCCCCCGCGGACGCCCCCCGCCGACAACATGAAGCCGCCAAACAGCTTCTACGACCCCTCGAAAGACACGGTCAAGCCAGGCGAGAGGCGACATTCAAGAGAAGACGGATCTGACTCGTCCAAAGATTCCAGTCTTCAAAGTGATACAAGCGTCGACTCAGAAGATAGTTTTGCGTCGGTGATATTCGTGCCAAAGCCGGATCCTCTGCCCGATCCCACGAACGGCGTCACCTCGCCGTTGCAGGTCCCTCTGCAAGTGTCGCCTCCCAAATCGCCCCTGCCGCTGTCGCCGACCGTGAAGCACCACTCGCTGCCGACGTCGCCGCGGATGAAGCAGAACCCGATGTCCCCGACGACCAACCCCCTGTCGCCGACGTACAAGCAGACGTGCTCGCCGCCCAAGCTGCTGGCTGGCGGCAAGCCCATGTCGCCGACGCTGTTCAAGCCGACGCTGACGTACACAGCGTCTCCGTCCCTCACGACGGACGAGCCAGTATTGGCGCTCCAGGCGACGCCCGCGGCGACCAAGAAGCCAGTTATCACGATCGATGATGTCGGCTGTGTGGAGGCGGAGGCGGCGGTGACGCCGACCACGGTGGCGGACAAGCACGGGGAAAGGCTGCGCCAGATCAAGGAGATGCTTCGCACGAGAACATCCAGTCGGATATCAGCAGGTAAGCAAGTTTTACCTAACACATTTCCTCTGTAAATTCTCCTGAATTATTTAACTGTAAACGCCCCTCTCCCTGGTACTTCGTCATTCAGCTTCATGAGATCTCCCCCACCGAAATTTATTTTTGAGTGGGCGCATAATTCATATTCGAACAAACCCAGGATCGAGTCGATCTCCTTCCGCATTACCGCCCTTAGACTTTGCAACGAATGAAGAAGCTAATGCGGCGTGATCTCTTCCCAGGAAGCAGCTCATCGTCGCGGTCCCCCTTCCCCATGGTCCGCCGATCCACCACGCTGACGGCCAACAAGAGCGAGACGCTGACCCGACCCATCCCTCGACTGCTCTCGCTCGAGCTGTTCAACCCCGAAACGGACGACATGGACAGCGACTCCAGCGGCGTCTCGTCGCCAGACTCGGTCAGCAGTGTCATCAGCGTGTTCGCCGAGCTGGCGCCGGCGACGGCAACGCCTGAAGGGGCGACGGCAACGCCTGAAGGGGCGACGGCAACGCCTGAAGGGGCGGCGTCGGACGCCAGCACGCCACAGGACGCGCTCGTCAGTCCCCCGGAGACCGTTCTCCACCTCTCGCCGGTGTCCCCGCGCGAGATCTCCCCGCAGAACTCCACTCCCGCGGCGAGTCCCAAAGAGTCGACGCCGATCAGCTGCTCCCCGGTCGCCACGACGCCGTCGACAGCCGTCGCCAAGGCGGAGGTTGACAGTGAAGAGAGTGTGCTCAAGCCGTTGTCTCCGGGGGCGAATCGGACGGACGAAATGTTACAACAAAAAGGTGGGCACACATGGATAAAATATCTTTGTCTTGCTCCCAGGAGAGTCGCTTGACATCTTCTGGCATCTTGTTTTGTGATGTTTCTGGTGATGCTGAAGATATAGTTGGGATCCAGATAAATTTTCGGGAGATATTACAGGATGCCACTGGGAATTTTTGTTCAGGGTCGATTGGTCAGTATAGCTGCAAGCAGCACCATTGCAAAACCATTTGGCGCAACATTTCTACATTCACACAATAAAAGCTTCGCTTTAAGCACGCCATCTCAAAGTCAAGACCCTCTGCAATGTTTCTGTAACTGCAATCATTGCCCCCCCCCCAACCCTCCAGCATACAGTGAAAACTGATTTGACCCGGCCAATTTCCGATCAATTTTGGCAGGCTCATATATAATTTAGCTCAACATTTCCAGCCATCAATATGGACAAATGCATGAACTCTTCTGTCCGGTCGGCAGATCCCGAGTGGCTGTTGCCCGAGCCCAACCAGCCCCTCCCGGTGGTCACTCTGTCCCCCGGGCCGACGCAGTCCAGTCTGCACGAGACGTCCGACGTCGAGGAGGAAGCGCGAGTCTCGCCGTCTCGCAGTCTTCTGGAGGCGGCGGCCGATGTGGCCAGTTCGCTGGAGGACGCCGTCGAGACCGTGATGCAGTCCAGTCCGAGGGCCCGTCGCAAGCAGCTCGCCATGATGGACAGCGCCGACCCCATGATGCTCCTCGGAGGGTACAGCAGCGGGGGCAGCACCTGGAGTCTGCATAAGACGGAGAGCTGCGACGAGTGGAACCTGTGTCTCGGCGACAACAAGAACAGGGCCGACTGCTTCAGTCCCGACAGCTGGAGCGGGAATAATTCGGCCAAGACGAGCCGGAGGGTGAGTCCACGCCGGAGAAAGAGTCGCGCTCCTGACTCAGACGAGTGTCATCAGCATCTGACGGACTTTGCCGAGAAGCTCAGCGAGAAGCTACTGGAAGAGATCGACCAATACCGGATGCAGACGGCCCAGCCCCCGATACCCCCGCGCTCGTCATCTCACAACAGGATACTGCCCGGGCTGCCGGAAGGATTAGAGCACATCAACGATCCCTACCTGTCGAAGTTGAGCGAAGAGCTCTACGATCTCACCAAACTTAGTGCAGACTTGCAGGAAAGAAACTCTTATCTAGCTAGTTTAAACAACGAACCAATTAGTCATGTAGATACACAACAAACAGTAGTCATTCAGTCACCAGTAAAAATTAACGAACCACTTCTCTCGCCGAAAGTTAATAGAGAAGAAATTCCAAGTGAACCAAAAACTGTTGTAGATTGCTCAGTGAAAATAGAACTCGACTTGTTAGTAAACACAGAAGTTGTGAAAGACATCGAGACTTGGACAGCGGCGTTACGGCAATCAAGCGAAGATGTGGTGGAGGAACTGGAAACGCTCGAGCGTGCCCAAGACGAATACTCCATGCCAGACGGAGCCGACTCTCGGTTCGTCATCACTCCAGCGTCGGAAGATGTCGACCCCATCGCCGTGAAAAGCGAGGAGCTCACCGTGCACGACGAGACCGTGCCGAGACTCCGACGGAGAAGCCAGACCGGGCCGAACCAGGACGAAGCGGCGAGCAACCCTAGCAACCCGAGCAGCACGCGCAACAGCAGCAGCCTCGCGTCCCTGCGGCCGGGATACTCGCTGGAGTCGAGCGATGCGGGCGACGTCTCGGAGCAGACGGCCAGCGGCAGCGACGGCAGCCGCCCTTCGGCGGGCAAGACGGCCAGCTGGGCGTCGCTAGGCCCCGAGTCGAGCGATGCCGGCTCGGAGCGGGGCAGCGATTGCAGTCGAGATCTGCGTTTTGCCGACCGCCGGTCCGCGCGATGCGACGGCCGCTCGTCGTCCGAAGAGGCGCCGCCGCGAATGATGCTCGTGCGGCAGCGTGCGTCCGTGCAGGAGCCGCCAGAGGCACTGACCAAGACGGAGAGCATCGCGTCCTCGCTAAGCGGGTCCACGTCGCAGGAATCGCTGCCCTCTGATAATGGAGGTGGCTCCATCATGTTCCATCGGTTTTACCATGTGTTCAAGGAGGGGGAACTAGATCAGCTGATAGATAAGTATGTGGAGAACTTGCACATTATATCGTCGTACTACGACCACGCTAATTGGTGCGTCGTCGCCGAGAAGGTGCAGGTGTGGACGATCTGACAAGGTTGCGAGACCGGCGTAGATGACGTTAACCCAATTGATACCGGATACGTCTGGTATTTAGGAACACTAATTACCAATTTTATTATAGCATTTCCATGCCTCAATTTAGATAATGTGCTTAGGAGCATGAATTTAATTCTACAATTAATCATACAGGATGAAAATTATGAAAGTAACTACATTTTAACTCGATATTTTCTGATGATAATGGACCCTAAAACTAGGCAAGGCAATCAGATTATCTGCCATCAGTAGAAACTAGAGTACAGCTAAGGCTGTGCATAATCAAGCAGTATTAGATCCAAGCGATTTCGCCCTTATCTAGTCAAATTAAGTGGGGTAAGAAAATCAACGTAGACAGTGGAAAGTTGACAACAACCAGCGGAGGGTGCAAGCGAACATTTCCAAACTGGGCTTCATCATTATCTTTGTTAGCTGTTGTTTCTTACCGAATCATGAGGAGAGCAGCGCATTTGCTTTCTAGCTGTTTAGCGGCTCGGAATCAAATGGGCGGCATCATTAATGGATTCATTACTTAATGAGTGATCGTTTCGAATGTTCGTAAAACTATATTGTTCGGATTGTGCTATTCCAACTATTGGATAAGTGAGATATATTTTTATATGTAATTTTTAACTATTCTTAATGTAGCATGGTGCATTTTCAACTATCTTTCCTCAAACCTTATGTTTCTTGTTGCTTACAAACTTAATACGTTCCTTGCATCATTATAATATGCGAATCAATGAGCACAAATTTAGCAGAGGAGGGAAAGAGGTATCAGCACATTTTAAACCCCAAGCAAATTCATTTCAAAGCATTCACACCAACAAAATAAGGGTATGTAAACTACGATAAAATTTTATATCCACTAGTTAAAACATTTCCAGCAGTGGAGCTTTGATATTTTAGAATCTATCAACATGAAAAAGAAAATGAACAGAACACTGGACCCGTTCGGTCAGTCTCGACGTATTTGCGCTCACCACACAACTAGATTATCCGCCAAACTGGTTGGCTGGTCCAAGCTACAAGCTCCAAGCTCCAAGCTCGCTCCTAAGGTTGTTTGTAGTCGTGAGCACAGGTTGGGCGATTTCATGTCCAATCTCGATCAATCTCATTTTAACAAATAATTTCTCAATAACGTAACCAAAATACTAGTTAACCTGTTAATGCTATTATGAAAAAAAGTGTTCAGAATTTTCTATAATGTAAATAGTACATAGACAACATAAATTAATTCTTTAAATTAACGTATTATAATATATTGTACATAAGAAAATTAACTGTTAAAAAAACCGCAAGATAAGATAAAGTTTGTAATTGCGCTGGCTGTTTTAATTGATTATCTATATCGTAATTACAAAACGTAATAGGTATAATATCCTGTTTGTTAAAATCTATTGTTTTTGTTTTCACTCTAATAAACTTTGTGCCTCACTTGAATTGGTACTCAAGACTTTTTGATATTTCATGTCTAATCGACGTAAATAGTAACGCATAAAGAATTTAAAAATCAATATCCGATGTTGCTCTTTGAGGTTTTACTCGATGGGAAGAAGAGAATGAGATTCAGCAGTGATATGCCTAATCTATACTTGGATGGGTCGAGTAAGGAATTTTAAAATATAAACTATGACATGTTGTGTTCAATAAAAGAATAAAATGTTTGACAATACGTACTTCTCATTACAAAGTATTTCTTTGGGAAATTTTCCACATTCAAAAATGTAATGCTAAAATTCAATTTGGGGCCTAACAAGCAACACCCTATCTTTAAAAGTATCTTTGTGTAGGGACTCCTAAATATTTTCACAGATAAATATTTTTTCTCTCCCAAAACAGCATATTTATTGTTCCAGAAATACATAGGTAGGTACACAAAAGTACAGAACTTCTCATGTAGGTACCTAGACTTGCTAATTTTCTGTCCAGAATTCCACTGTCACAATCAGGAAGCAAGAGTTCAGTAAAAGTCAATATTTAGCAGTGTAGAAAGTATACAGAATTAATCATGTTCGGAAAAAGAAAAGAAAAGAATGATCAAAACGCAAATTATTAATGACATTGACACCAAATACAAACAAGAAGCTAGCTACCATAATTGAAGTTGAACCTGAAGTGCACACCTATAGATATCATATGTTCCAACTACATGATAGCAATTTTTGATGTTGCACTTTTAAATTAAATGGCAAGTCAGTACAACAGCCAAAATAAACAAGTTTCCAATCCTTGGAATAGACTTGTTACCTTGCCAATCTGTTGACATTGACGACTGCAGTTGCCAATACATAGATCGATGATTCAAAGAGGGCACTGAAAAGCAGCGTACCCAAACAATGCAACCGTGCCATGTTCAACTTGTTCAACTTGGCAGATGAATTCAATCGCAAGCTCTCACAGAACTGGCAATACTTTTGTACATTAATGGTCATCATTAATCACTGAACTCCTCCAAAACAGTTCATTAAAATTGTCTCTTCCATTTTTTTTGCGGAAACAAAATCTATCTTGTTGCAGAAAACAGACACCTTGGGTTGTATATTTCAAAAGATTCTTAATTTACATTTTACACCATCACTTGGAGCCTCACCAATGGAAGAAGATAATATCTGCAAGCCGTTTCCTCTACATTTCACGGTAAAATATGGTTTGACAGCAGCGTTTTAGCCATTTTCCCATAGCACACAGTATTTCTTAGCTGTACACTTCCAAAGGACAGCATTTTCAAACACACTAGATAACAAACAATCACACAAACGCGTAGCCAACCAAACCATCCGAGCAGATACCGCAATATCCCACCACCAAAAGCGTTACCTTTCGCGAGGGATCGGGGCTAGACGAAGTATGCAGCGAGCTGCGCCATCTTGTCTTTGGGAGGACGCGGCTTGCCACGACTCCTGCCCCGCCCACCCCTCCCTCGAGGGGCGCGGCTGCCGGGCGGACGATTCACCGCGCGGTGCTTCTCCACCAGCGGCGTGAACTGCGGCGAGCAGAACACGCAGCCGGTGCTCTCCGTCGCCTCTTCCGGCAGCTTGCTTTTCTCCTGCGGAAACAAGTGATACGGTCGGCTGCTTAGTTTGGTAAAAGGGTACATGAACCTAGAAGTACCACGGCAATGTTAGGCATCCTCTGCAAGAAGTCCCCCAGTGACTAAGTTCAGAGAATATTCCAAAGCTCTGGGCCAGCAAGGATGCCAAGTTAGTTCAAAATTACAGCCAATGGGATGATAGGAGCATCAGAGCAAAGTAAACTACTGAAAGCAAACGCTTGCGTGCTTTCTAGCCCTGAGCTGGAGTTAAAAAATAAGATAGAACATACAAAAATGAACCATAACTTTGTTCAAAGTCCCACAGGTTATTATAACACATCAAGTGGCATTTCTGTGGTTTGTGGGGCAAACATATCAATGGTTTAAAAGACTATCCTCCAGAATTTTGGTTTGATTGAGGTGTTTGTTTTGACGAAAGCTGTTACCTGTTTGTATTCCACGCTGACCATCTGAGAGCCGCAGTCGCAAACTCCTTCGTCCACTGCAACTTTCTGCGCATCCTCGAACAAGTGGATTATTACATCGCATCTGGAACACACGTTAATAAATATATCAGAACTCACTGCACAGATATTGCCAACAGAGTTACATCAGGTAACATCATTATGTACTATTGAAAATATCACAATTCACAATACTTTCTAAAAAGTAATGTTCCTAATCCTGTTTCCCCCACAGAAATCATAATCCAGGTACAAATAGCCTTGAAGCTCATGTGGCCCATAAAACTTGACAACGCATTCCCAATAACAAGTTGACAACAGCCAGACGGCCAACTCACTTGTTGCACCCGAGCTTCCACTTGGGGCCCGACGCGGGGTCCAGCACGAGCACGCCGCCGTCGCATTCCACGCAGCTCGAGATGCCCGTCGCGTTGAGCGCCTGCGCACACGTCGGATGCGTGCACGCGTTGCATCCCATGCCCTTGCGCATCTCCCTGAACGGCGGGTGGTTGTAGCAGTACGGGCAGAACGGGTAGCTCTTGCCCTTGTTGCCCGCCGACCACGACAGCAGCTCGAAGTCGTCCAGCGGACACTTGAGCTCCTTGTAGATGCGGACGTTGCCGTTCTGCGGCAGGCTGTACGTCTCGTCGCAGTGCGAGCAGTGCATGCGCGACGGCTTCGACTGGATGTACTTCATGTAGCGGCGGCACTTGCCGCAGCGCGAGTGCGCCTTGCCGGATTGGGCGAGCGACGAGAACGACACTTCGAACAGCTGGTCCATGCCTTCGATTCCTTTGACGAAGTAGAGGAACTTGAGCTTGAAGATCTCGACCGTGTGCAGCAGAACGGCGTTGAAGTCGGCCTTGCCGTGGGCGATCAGGTTGAGCTGCTCCTCGACGGCGGATCGCATCGTCGGGAGGACCAGCTGTGGGTCGATCTGGCGGACGAAAAACAGGACCCGGTACTTTTCATTACCGAAATTACAATGTTTAGATAAGAAGTTATCTACAAGATAACTTGAAAATTAAGGTATCTGATTGGCTGTGTCTATGGAGATAACAAGTTATCTGGTGGATAACTTGTTGTCCATACATTGTAATTTTGGCCCTTAGGTATACAGGTAGTTTCCACATATCAGTTACCCAGACAGCAAACCATATTTATACAAAACAATGCTTGTATATTGGTGCTAGCAAGTGTGCCAATGGTGGCTATAGGGGCGTAACTACCACCCGGCTGGACCGGGCAAAGCCCGGGGGCCCCATACTCAGGGGGAGGCCCCTAAGTTTCGGAGAATTTTCTGAGTTACTACCGTTCTCATGATTTGGTATTTTCAAATTTAGTAAAAATTGAAATTGTACATTTTTTATATGGAAAAGATTTCTTCTGGTTAGTATTCTTTGGCTTTGGGTAATAGCGAGAGGGGGTTAGCCGGCTATGGTGAGTTTCGGTACATTAACTCGTTTCTAGGAACGCAACATTGCCAGAGACATATTTTGATTCAAATATATACCGCTGACTTCAACTGAAAAAAGCACATTGTCATAGACGATTTTCCCAGTATTCCCAAAATTTTTGCGCCATGAAAAAAAAGTACACAAAGGCAGTCAGTTAGCTGATTGCGATCGGCGTGTGCGGGTGTGTGCGCGTACCTAAGTCTCCTATAATGGCGATTTTTTGAGTGGATTTGCCGTGATTTGCCTATGCGCTGATTGATTTGCCGATTAGTAACTTAGTAATTGATATGCCGAGTGCGCTTGTGCGATGAGCTCCAACAAACGTGTATTCTTAAGCGGGTCCCAGAAGAGGAAGAAAAAGTCGCAAGGAGCTACAGACACTAGTAAACTAGTAAAAATTAGTCGGTGTAGTTGGTTTGGGTGGGTGGATGGGGGGGGGGGGGGGGCCTCATATTTTATTTTGCCCGGGGGCCTCCGATTTGAAGTTACGCCACTGGGTGGCTAGTGTGCATATTGGCATCACAACGACAGAATGTAGAGTAGTGATTGAAATACTATACACACAGTGCTTCCTAGTTAATCACGCCATCCATGCACAACCATTTAAGCTTGTAGGTGAGAGTAATGCTGGCAATCTCGAAGCGTTACAGGAAGGGCAATTTATTTCACATAGGCACAGCTGTTAATCAACTTAGGCATGGACTGCATGGACTATCTGGGTAGTCTGTGGTAAAGTAAAACTCTATTGGTGAAAAAGTAGAATCATTCATATGCCCATGATCCCTGCTTCCCCGCCATCATTACCTTCTGGTAGCCGTGCACCAGCACGATGCCGAGGGTGGTGGGGATGAGTCTGCGGCCCGATCCGACCGTGACGTAGTTGCGCTGGGAGATGTTGTTGATGTGCACGGGGATCGAGGCGTCGGTGCCGATGCCGTGCTTCTCCATCAGCGTGATCAGCTCTGACTCAGTCAGATAGTCTGGCGGGGACGTCTGGCACTCCACCAGCTTCACCTGCAAGCCGGCCGGACATCGACTTTAGGTCAATAATGTCGCTTCACAGGGTAAAGGGACACGGTCTTTGAATCAAATAAAATGAGGGCGTGAATAAGGATTTGTATTTCGGAGATAAAGTCCGTTCATATACCTAATTATAAGGTAGATGCATAACAATATTCAAGGTCTTTGGGTAGGTGTACATTTTGGAGCAATCAGATCAGTAACAGAGGTTCTACTCCATTTCTGCTGCAAGAAAACTGAAGTTTGCACTTGATTCATTTTCACACAATAGCTTGGTAAACTATTATGTGGTAACATACTTGTTTTCTAGTATATGGTTTGTGATGTGCCTACTTAGTTTTTTAAAGGTACCTAATAACAGATTACCCCTGTGTACTGGACCCAAATGTTCAACGTAACAAAATTCTTTCTCCTTATGAATAGGTTAAATAGCACAAGTGTAGGGTAGAAACTAGAATGTGATTTATATTCATTACATTGAAAGTCGAAATTAGATTTTGAGATAACTGCAGATTACAAAAACTCAGACTTACATCATGAACATTAGCAACCTCGCCCATCGAAAAGTTGGGCACGATGTCGTTCTTCCCAAACGCCTGCCAATGCATGACGGTTGTGAACCCCGGATCGAGCAGCGTCTTGCCCGTGCTCGTGAACACCTCGGCCCCGATCAAGAAGCTGGCCGTCGTGCTCAAGTACTTGCAGTCGCGCGAGAGTGTCGCGATAAAGTGCCGCGTAATGTAGTCGTAGATCTTCCACATGTCCCCGTCGAGCTCGTTGCGATTGGCGAGCTTCATCGGCGTGATGGGCGGGTGGTCGCCGGCGTCGTTGCCTTTGCGCGGCTTGTTGATCCCTTCCGACAGAATCTCCCGCACCTCGGCGCCCCAGTCCGAGCTGTGCTGCTGCTGACGGAGGACTCCGCTGGAATCGAGGGAGAACGCTCATGATGCAGTTTTACAGATAAAATTTTAGTTTTTTTGCTTTAAAAGTATTCTCGTCAAATTCTGTAGACAGAAATTTCTGCCTCCGGGGTCATTTCACATGGAAAACAATCACTGTATGTTCAGAACTATTAAAGTAGGTAGGTAAGGTAACTGTATAACAACCACTCCAAAGTTTGTTCTAAATCTTCCTTTGAATCTGTTCTTGGATATTTAATAAAGACTTATTGATTGATATTTTTTAGGGATTACTTTATTCAACTTCTCTACAAGAACATGAAAGAGCCAAGATTCCAACATTATAGTTTTTTATATCAATACTTGCTTTACCCACTGATAAGTTCCTTTAATTTTCAATTTTCTCCTCTGCATTCATTGATAAGCAACAATAATACAGCCAAATAATCTTACATAATGAAGTATTACTAGGAAAATAATTCTTCAGAGAATTTCAGCACCAAGGAAACAGACTCCCTGCCTCATTGAGGCAAGCATGTCCAGCCGCATTCTACCCAAAAGCGGAATGTCAACACCGCTGTCATGTACATACATCAGATCGAAGTTCTCCGGGTAGTGGCTGGTCTCGGTACGCGGGTAGCTGATGTATCCCTGGACGTAGAGTCGTTCGGCCATCTGCATGGCGTGGTGCGGTCCCATGCCCAGGCCCGAGCTCGCCACTCGCATCAGCTCGATCGTGTTGAGCGCCTGCGGCCGCTGCTTCGACTTCTCCTTCATCGTCACCCCGGTTACACTGCCAGATAAAAAAAGTTAAACCACTGTCTTTGAAGAATGGTATTAAAGTCTACTCGGAATTTGCCAGCACGTGGCTAGAATATGTCGCATTGTAACTAATACAGAATCATGACTTTCATTGCCGATTCGTGTGTTGGCAATCACGGCAAATAAAGCAAATTTGCTTTTGTTTAGTTTGATGGCGTGGCACAGATGGGAGCCCAGTGGCATTATGAGTTCAAATTTTGAGCACAGTTAATTAATCAGCGACGTCACGGGTCTCAGAAATACTTAGCTATGCCACTGTTAATAAGTAGGTACCTTCCTACTATGAAACAACAACAAATTGTGTTTACAAATTCAATGGCTGATTTCATTAAATCCATATGTAAAGTTTGTTTCTTATAGGTACCTATGCCATATACCTAAACCACAAGTCCTGAGAAGTTAAGGGAAATTTCACTAGTCAATTAAGTTTCCACAGTCAACTCACAATGCCTCCTTCAACTCTTTGATTTGTGACAGAAACATAGTTGCAATTTCCTTGTCAAAACAGCGAACTCTCTCCCAATCTAACGTGGTTTCCCTTCCATCATCTGTTTTCACGGTCACCTGAGAAAATTTTTTAAATTGTTAACCTCAAATTCTGCTCAAGGGCTACTTGATCTATTAACGCTAGATATAAAAATACTCGCCTGTAAAACCCAATAAGTCTCAGGTTTGAATGTCTGAATCGCATCATGCCGTTGGACACAGAATCCAAGTGTTGGTGTTTGACATGGTCCATATGAAATCAGCGAAGCGTCCAGATCACCATACTTTCCTTGAAAGAATTTTGTCTGAAATCTAGTGAATGCGCATCCGATCCTTAGATCCAGCTCTTGTCGAGCGTCTACGCTACGAGCTTCATTCTCGTTAGGCACTCCTAAATTGGCAAGAGCTGCTTTTATGTCCTTATCAGTGATCGCAGAGAAATGAGCTCGGAACACAACGTTTGGGCTATTAACGTTCGATCTCATCGTACTTTCCACAGCATTAATAACTTCGAAACATATGTTCTCCCCTTCCTTGTCGCAATCGAGCCACAATATCAGATAATCACAACCTTTAGCTTCGTGAGCCAAAAATGCTGGGATTTTCAGTTTTGGTACGGCTTCTTTTTTCTCCGTTTGGCAAGTGAACAACTCTGCCTGTAGGAAAAGAACCATAGGTGATAAGTTAGGGTTTTACTGCAGGTTAAATAATATTTTTTTGTTAGTATGTATCCAAACAGAGTTGCTAGGTGGGTCATAGAGCCATATAAATTCAATGGCAGTAGGTAGGTACTACTACTTTATCCTGTAGTCGTAGCGCAGGTAATTAACCAAGATATATTGTACACTTACCGGATCCACTCGATCCCAATTGTTATATTTCCCAATGAAATCTAAGCTCATGACGTGCCCACAGACAGATGTCATCTTGAAATGGATCATCTCATTGCGGAATATACCAGACCACTCATGAACGGAACAAGCATTATTTGATCCTGAGAAAAAAGTGCAATTGGTATATGCAGTTACGCAGGTAGTGATCAAGTTACCAGCAGCAGTACGGCAAAGGGATTCACGAATAGAATACAAATGTGTATACTGATGCAGTCACTGCTCAGAGCAGACCTAAAATGCAGTAATTTATGTGCAGTGGGTAGTTAATGCCGGTGGCTTTAAACATTTCCTTTACCTTTCTTGGATGTACTCTTTCCATTGCTCAATATATTGGCAAGGGAAGCTGCCAAAGATGGCTTCTCTGCTACCATTAAAGCTACCTTCATGATGAACTTAATTCATTAAAGTGCTCAGAATCGCAAAAATTAGCCAATTTCACCGAATTTTAAAGGATGTGAGGTCCCACACAGCGGCCATATTGGTTTTCGATATACGCAGACGATTCGTCTATCCGGACATGGTGCATCATACACAGTATTCAGTGCGCCCAAAAGATGTCATTGGTCCAGCGACGCAGTCTCCACGAACGCCGACGTCGACGCCTACGCCGACGCCGACGCCGACGTTCAGATTAGCGCTAGTCGTCGCGACGTTGGCGTCGAAAGATGAAATGTCCACAACTTCTGTCATAGGGTTCGGATTTTATTCTCGTTTTTCATGTTATACTCAGGAACCATTGGTTAAGATACTGCTTTTATAAAATTACAGCTTTTATTTTTGCACTATTATTTTCTTCTTCTGAGTTCTGTTTTGACCAATGGTTGGTGCTCTCCATTGCACTGCCTTTTACATCCAGCTCATTTATCCTTTAGTAGTAATTTTCACAAAGTTTTGTACCTTAACCTAACATCAAAGTGGAAAGTACAATATAGGTAACAAGACCAAAATGCAGTTAGCCTGAGCTTCCCTCAAAGATAAGTTTTTATCAGTCATCCCATCACAACGTTGGGAAAAAAGACAAGGAAGGATTGTGCTCGCTGTGCCATCAACGACACTGTTCTATCACAATAATGTGGTCGAGGAAGGACCGCTCAGAAAGCACCGCGACACATAATATAAACTTTCAAGCTCTGACACAAAAGGACGAACGGTGCACCGTGGGTAGAATAAGAGGACCGCGAATATAATAAGATTGTGGAGTGGACTTGCAATTTGTGCCGCGCGGCGCGCCACTCGCGGGACGTGCGCCGCGTCACTGTGACATGTTAATCGGAATCGCGCCGGGGCTCGCGGCCCCGAAAACGAGACACACTTTTTCCATCAGACTCGCGATCAGACGGGCGCAAGTGGCAATTATAATTGCGATAAGCAGAAGCGAATGGGGGTGTACATTCATGTTTGCGAGGAACACGTTCTCTTGCGCTGTGACAGATAAATATTTGGCTTATAAACGTAGTGGCAATGCTTTAAAAAGTTTGGCAATAAGGATTCTTGTACAATAATAGTTTGGCTATTAATTTCATACCAGAATGCCTTCGTTTGACATGACATAGCTAACCAGTTGGTGTAAACCGTTTGGTACGTAGCTAATTAAAATGTGTAATATAGGTCCGTTTGCCGTTACACTTCTGCCCGGTTTTACCAAGTTTTTCAACTCCTATAGTCACAATTAAATTCACTTTAAACACAAAGGTGATTTATTGGCTCTGGCCGTGGCATTTGTGGTCACAAACACTTCAACATAGGAGTTGATCAAGTTGGTAAAATCGGAGGATAGGGTGTTAGGGTATGGATATGAGTAAATTGATACCCTACACCTCATATTAACTGCGGTGGAAAATGAATGCGCATTTGCAATTGGTGAAAATGGGAGATCACATTTTCACAATTTCACATTTTCACATTAGTAAAAATCAGAACAGCTATATGTAATAACGTTTTGATGTTATGACTAAATCATATAATGTAAAATGTGCATACGTCACCATGGGGTGTTTTAGTGCATTTCCGATTGACCTTAGATACCAACAAACTCTTTTCAGTCAACGAAAATTTCGTACTTAATCCACGATTACCTACATCTAAAGTTCGAGAAGCCCAAGCTGATCTTCAAGTACAAGACGTCAGCGTCTCCGTACCAGGATCACCACCAAAAAGTCGCAATTTGTTCGTCGTCTTGATGCCCACCAGATAGGTACACATCCACCGCCACAAACGTCTCGCGCTGAAAAAAAAAGATGACCTAGTTATTTTTTATTCGCAACAACCCGAGCAATCTATCTCAATCTCCTTGGTAGGCACTCACAAGACTTGACAATGACGATATGTCGCAATTACACTCTTGTTTAGACATGCGCAAACACGAGCACGCCGCAGCCGGAAGGCGTCCCTCGGGACCTGGAAGGCGTCGCGACGCTTTTTCTGCGAGATGCACGGCGTCGCTCATCGCAGACGGACGGCGACGGCGACGGCTAGAGTCACGTCTGGCGCCCATCCAAGGCTTTCAAGTGGGCGTCCTGGCGGGTAGCGGACCTGTATTCTTCCTGTGTCCTGTTTCTCCTGTGTCTGCAGGAAGTAGATGTCCTGAAGGTTGCCCGAACCGAGGGCATTCTCGTCGTGGCTGGACAAATTAGGATGAAATTTGCAGTTGAAAACTTTTTCAAACATCGATTTTTACGAAAGTTTTTTCATTCCTACAATTTTTGTTATTTATAAATGTCAAAGTTTAACGTATGTACATTCCCCAAATTGCGAACACATGTTGACCTTGTTAGTTGTTGATACGTGTTATGGCTGAAAATCTTAGGTTAGGCTGTCTTTCCGTGTTTTTCATTCGCAGTTTAGTAACTTTCCTTGATTTTTGGTCTTTTTTATTCTGGATTAAACGACTGATCGGGTTTTAACTTAAGTATAGTTCAGATCTGTCAGTATTATATAAGGTAAGCCAGGGGCAGAGCTAGGCGCCCGCAGGGTCCGGGGGGCCCGTCCGCTGTCACCGGCCTTCATCTCGTGTTCGAATACATCTGTGGGGTATGTCGTACCTGTTGCGATAAAGATTTAATAATAATATAAATAATATAAACGCGAGTCTCTGCTTTGTGTTTACTTGTTTCACATAGTAAATACACTATCGGGGCCTGTATTAGCGGGGAGCCCCCGTCAAATTTGGTACCTGCGGGCCCCTCTGAACAAGTGTGGCTATAGCTTAACAAAATACAATAAAACTAAATACAACAATCATGGAGTACATTAGTTTTCAGTTGCACCCAATTGAGTCAACATGAGCGAACGTTGTTGATATGGCAGGGCCCCGAGTGATGAAAAGTACTGCATTTATATTTCCAGCCAAGGGTCTATCCTTCTGTTTGCAAGATGAAACTCGAGCTGTGTTTCTAATGAATCAGTTGGAAATATTTGAAACCCGCAATGCTTGAAAAGCTTGCTTACAGAACGCCTATTCACTCCAAAAAATTAACATAGTGACAAATTTTCTTGGGCGCCTGAAAGCAACGTATTCCGGGGTGGAGGGGTGGCCATTTGGACAAATCTGCGGGCTGAGGGCAGCATGTAATTTGATACTCTCATCCTTCAACGCGAAAAGAGCGTTTGGCTCACTGAGCAGCCGTAGTGTATGTTACATTCGTACCAATGCACTAAATAAAAATACATTTTGTCAATGAACAATAAACAAACTAAATATCAGGACAATAACGTGCTATGTATAAGGAGCCCGCACGGCAATACTTACTTTTAAGTGCAGATGCTAACGACAGAGATAGCAGATATTTATCAACTCCACGTATGTGTGTGTAACGTACCGCAAACATGTTTTATTATTTTGTTGTTCGCTAACTGATCTCGCGCCACGAGCTGATTTATGTCGAGCTGCAGCGAAGAGCTTCCTGGTTTTGTCCTCAATTTTTAAGCACATTGAACAATGTCATGCAATTGGTGAATTAAATACCAAATTGAAATGTCAAAATTTTGGGAACAGCACACTGAAGTATTTGCATTTGTCTATAAATTATTTTAAGTTGATTTGTTATGCTTTAAAAATACCTGCCACATCTTATATTCCAAACTAATGCTCGGCTCGTTTCAAAACAAGCTTAATTCCAAATCTTCGCCATAAGGATATTATCTACGGGAGATTGAATGCGAATCAAATGCTACATCAAAATTGATTGAAATCCTGCGAATGGGAATAGCAAAGCTCTGCAGTGCTCGGTTCCCTTAGCAAACGCCCCTTTTCAAGCCTGCTCCTCGACAGACGAGACGATAGAGGAGTTTAAGAAGCAGGCAGAGAATAAGCGCGAATCTCTCTGAATAATATTATGTTATTTATATCTCTTGATACCTCTTTCAGTTTTATATCCGGTAGAAATAATTCACGTGGAAAGTTTTGCGTAAAACCTGTCGGTATGTTAAAGTGTGGAGCGCGGAGCAGGTGGCGTGACCGGTCATCTGTACATCCATTAGATGTATGTCTTATGCCCCGTGGACCATTGGTGAGAAGAGGCGCAGAGATAGCGAACCGAACTCCATAGCGAGAGCGCGCTAGGACGTCTCCAGCGAGCCTGACAAAGACGGGGATATCATACCCTTATAATAATTGAGACAGCGAAAGATTGCAGAGGGCAAGTATCTGATAAATGGCTGGCTATATAATAATTTTCATAAAACCGAATTAATTTATTGCCCAACATGTTCGAAGTGTTCTAATGGCTTCGCTTCTTAAAGTGTTTCGACCGTTAATTTTGACTAACTGTGTGGACGTTCGCGCTATTAGCCTAATTAAACTCCCAGTCCCAGGTATTCGATGCGACCGTTGGGGGTATTTATTCTGTACCAGAAGATGTATTGCAACAATTATTTACTCAATCGCTTTCGTCGATAGACATTAGTTTTTTTCTTACCCGTGAAAGTAATCCTTTCTTACGTGCACCGTGTAAGATAATAAATCTGGCATATTGTATTTCCACCCCCTCGTTTCTGAATTAACTATGTTAAATACTCTAAGTTTTGCTGTAGGTAGGCTTCTCAAAACTTATAGGAGGCGAACAGTATGGGCACAGAAGCATAAGCGGCTTGGAAAAGTTTCATCGCATTAGTATTATTTATTTATATCGCCAAGAAAGCAAGGAAGAATTCTCATGTGACTACATTATCGTTGGAATCCTTCAAGTGTTCTTCAAGTTATGCAATCCGAGCAGCATGTATTTTATCTAAACTCACTGTTCTGATTCTTTAGAGCTAAATACTTAGAATCCCTTGCAATGCAGGTGCGAATCCGTCAGGCGACTTCGTCAAAAACGAGTGCTCCGAGAGGTGCAGGAACTCTGCACAACTTTTGAAATCTATTCTATGTCTACAAAATGTAGAAATCGTACGCTTACGTTCAGCCGGCAAAAACAGCCACAAATCTTCTCATTTTCGAAGTTCAAAATGTCCAATTCGTTGCTATCGTCAACGTCATAAAGCTTTCAACGTATTCGAATAACTATACGCTCTTGCAGGTTGCAATATGCTCTACCAGAATAAGATGAAACATCTCCCTTTCTCTCCCTCTCTAGAGGTTTCCATCAAAGATACTTCCCTTATTCTATCATGTGTGTTGTCTTTTTTGGGCAAATAGCCCCCCGATGTAGTCCCTTGGGAAGTAAGCGGTTTATATTAAACAGATCGGCGGGATAGCATTGCCCATTTTACTACCTCAATAATGTGTTTTCTTTACTCTTATTGGCCAGCGCGCCTTGACCGGTAGTGAAATAAGATCCTAAGCGTCTGTTTTAACAGCTGTTTACAGACGACGGGCGTCGATATGTCACGAGAGTTACTCCCTGAGGGAGTAAGCCACTGCGACGTCGTTTTGCCGGAGATCATTAAAACTTCACTAGCTAGACAATAATGGCAGATGTAAGCTTACTTATTGCGGGTTTACGGCACTAAATACAGGGTATATTCGGCATGGCATGTATACACTTCGTTCGTTTTAGGGCCACGGTTTACGCATTTTAAAAGGGAATTTTCATCAACTAATTAAGATATCGCCTTTTAATAGCAGCCATTCCTCGAGCGCAAGAGTTAATTCGTTAGCCTCTGCCGCCGCCATATAATAGACGCATTACCGCGCCCTCATTATGCCGTGCGGCTTGATGTTGTTCCTATCCGCGTACACAGAGCGTCTCAGAACTGGAAGCTAAGCATCTCCCTCAAAGGATTCGTGTTGCTATTCGAACGCATGGCGAAAGTCTAAAGAATTTTTGATTGAGATGGATTTCTTTTCGTATGCACTCCAGCGTTCTTATGCATAATATAATCCGTCATATAAGGTGTGGAAGGCAAACCCGTAAGACTGTGGTGAAGCCCATCCACATGTCCAACTTATATTGCACTCCATGCATATTGTGGTCTTCTGTCCTTTGACAGTATTTTTTATAAGCAGTTTACTCTGTATTTGGTTTCCTTATTGCATCTTTCTTGTCTGTATATATATATATATATATATATATATATATATATATATATATATATATATATATATATATATATATATATATATATATATATATATATATATATATATATATAGAAGATATAGGTATAGAAGATATAGGTATAGCTGGAGGAAATAGGTATGGGGAGAGGTCAGGTCGAGTTGTTTAAATCGTCCCTCGGGACAAGTGAGGGGTCCCAAGTCAAAGGGCAGAAACTTGAAGAAGTCACAGGGCTGCACCAGCAAGACTTATTGGACGGGAGGAGCAGCACAACATTTCCCTCGGGGGAAAGCAGAGTCGGCATCCGAGCCAAGGGTAGCTCATTCTATTTCGGTGGCAGACGCACACAATATTTCATACACACAACACCAAAGTGAACATGTCATAATTGGTATGTCGTCAAAGAATAGTGAAAAACATATATGAAATTTTCTCATCCTTTATGGCAGTGCTGATAAATGCACGAAGACTGTAATTATTCCATATATTCTCTGCGGCAAATGTGACATCATTAAACCGCATGCAAAGGAAATGCAAACGGTAAAGTCATAATTTTCAAATTTTCTTTTTACTCGTGATTTCATCTATTGCCAGCACCACACAGAGTCATAATTCACAGAAAATTTTATCTCATTTTGTGCTAATAACTGTAATCCTGTGAGTTCACGGAATTATAAAATTAATATAACAATCCTAGTGTCCCACAATCGCAATGAGATAAAATAAAAGTCATGCCCTCATTACTTGTAAGGTTGGCAAAGCCAGAGATCCGTCTCATTATATGGACCCATATCGTCGGCCGCAAGTCGCAATGATCAAGCAGTGTCCAGGGGTGCAGTGCATAGTATTATTGTTTGCCTTGTCACTCCTGGAAGGGGCACGAACCAGCGACCACTGGACGTGCTAGCTCATCTCGACTTCGTTTCCAACTAGCTGGACATGGGTCAGAGTCACGTTCGTCTACACCAGATCATTAATAACACCGCCAGACTTCTTTCTCCGCACGGACACATCAAACAATCATGTTATGTGAACTTTACTCTGTGGATGTCTGTACGTCGGCCATTACGCCTATTTGTATTTGCAGAGAGTCTGCACTGAGCCGAAACAGTTACTCCCAGCAGAAGCACATTCTTTGATTTACTTTGGAGTATTGTAGTCCAAGAAATTCCTGCACTTCAAATTTTCGAAATACTTGCTCTTCTTTTTGAACATCTCATTATATTTGATCTTTTGTATTCGCAGATTGATAGAAAATTGACTGGAAGGGGAACAATGATAGCGATATTTCTTGACCAAAACTCGCAGCTAAGTTGCCAACAGATTCCAAAATAAGCAACCGCCATGATCACTAGTCAAGTGAGACGAGGATTCGCGATCTAAAACTCAATGGATCCCATCTTATCGTAATTAATCTGTCAGAAACGTCACTCGAAATGGAAACATCTCAAAGCGGTTATTCTGTCAAATTAACAATTCATACCGTAGCGTTTGATTAATTACCGACCGAGTCTACAGAGACGCACGAAGATTCGCGAATCCGCAAACAAATCCGAAAGCACACAAACAAAACATATGGGTGCACGGGCATAAAACAGCTGCAAGGAAACAATTCAATTAAATAGCGTTGAAAACATGAATATAAATATACGCCATCTCTCAAACTCCTGTGTTTAGCTGCAAGAAAAGCTTGTTTCAAACGATTCATTCTACTCGGTCTAATTTGCTCAAGCTTCCGTGGAGTGGTAGTATCTGTAATAAGCCACTTATCCTCCGCCTCTCGTTTATATATCTGCTTGATTCGTTCCCGTTGCCGCTTCCCGCCGAGCACACCTCTTTGCCGCGCCAGAACACGGGACGAGCTGGTGTTCTTCTATTCTTCCCGGCGCTCTCGCTCCTTGTTCTTATCGTGTTCCGCGACGCTCCTGTGGTCGGGGCTCGGGACCGAGCACGTCTAGCTGTACGCCGTCGGAAAGTTTGTGTTAATTAAATCATAGCCCGGGGCGGTGTCAGGGCTCAGCGAGCCCAACTTTTCCACGACCGCCGCACCTAGCGTGTTGCTGACTCGTGCGGGCTACACTGGGCTATTGGGCTATACTTGCTACCTATTAGCTATCGCTTCGTCGACGCCAACAGTCAATATCAACACCTATTATAGCTTGCAGTTTTACGCTTCGAAAAAACGATTGCCCTTTATAGTGTGGTTTAAGAAGAATTTTATTGGGACTTCTTAAGTATTTACGTACATGTCAGTCTACGATATTTCTGCTGTTTAATATACCTCATTTCAAAATTTAAGTTTGCCGTTACATTGAAGGATTCTGTGGGCCGTATAGCGAATATTATCTTCTTTCTACCAGAGCTTTCCCCACACACACACACCCACAAACTTTTCACATTCTGTGCTTATCTATAGAATTTTTGTTGGAATAGGTTAGTCTAAATTCAAATCAGTTACGAATTACAATCCAAAAAATGTCGTAAATTACAGAAGCTTGTTTACTGTAACAGTTTAACAGACAAAATATGACATAAAATTAAATCGAAAAGATTCCATATCATTTTAATTCGTGATTGACATTGATTCATCTTGCAAATGTCAATCTTCTGTTGCGGAGCGCGCTTAAAAAATGAATCGAAACGAAGTCCTAGATTCGACTGACGGCGTAACGAAATAAATTTCCGTCCCCCCGGTAGGTAATCTATCACACGACCAGCACCAATCAACATTGATAAGCAATTAGCATGGCCGGCCATGGGTACAAGGCTTTTTGTTGTGGAATTGATGAAGCCTATCGCATGATTCACCATGTTCTATTGTAAAAGTAAACGAGGCGTGATGGCTTAGTGAACTGGAAATAAATTAAATGTATT
Organism: Nemoura dubitans; assembly: GCA_921293005.1. Classification (NCBI taxonomy): domain Eukaryota; kingdom Metazoa; phylum Arthropoda; class Insecta; order Plecoptera; family Nemouridae; genus Nemoura; species Nemoura dubitans. The sequence goes on from OV121074.1 coordinate 66,679,579, forward strand.
TTATCCATTCCCTGCTCTATATTCTTGTCCAGATATTAAACCGAGAAATTTTCAATGGTGTCATATGTAAAAGGGTTGTATCATCATATAGCCATAGCTTTTAGATTGCATTTTGAGAACAGGTAAAATAATGAGTATAAATGCAAATGGAAACGGCTCAGTTTAGTTGAACCATTTTACCGAATTGAAGCATGCCCGCTTGTTTCAAATAATTGTTTCGAAACGGTCAAACAAATAGGTACTACGTATACCGGCAAGCTGATCCTGTTCTAATAGCAAGGCATGTTCTAATCACAGGGCAGTAGCCTTGGATAATTGTAGCCACCGGTTTTACAGGGTGTAGAGTAGCTGCAAGCTGAGTGTGACCTTTCAGGGTAAACGCTTTCCGAGATAAGCGAAAACAGACCAAAAATCGTTGCAATGTATAATATTAGGTGCGTGCTTGTGTTCTTTTCTTATAGCTTAGTGTGGTAACGAATCCATTCGAATCCAAATGTGCTTGCTGCTTAAAGAAATCAGGATATTAAAAAGATTTCCCTAGCCGGAAAATGAGCAGAAGAAAGTAGAAGACGATATTCCTTTGGGTTTAGAGCGTGATATTAATTTTTTAAATGAGGAATGGCTCGTTGTCGTTTACTTAAAATTATGTTAAATATTATGTACGAGAGATTGAGCTGGTGGTAGATCGCTACAAAAATCCCGAATCGAGCTAGAACTGCCAAAACGCCCAGAACAGCAGGACTAGCCTACCAGTTATTCTAAGTGATCATAAATATAAGGGAAACGAGTATTTATTTATTTTATTTATTATTATCAGTTTGTAAACACATTACATATAATGTATAAACATTGTCATAGTTGAATAGTAATTTAAAATAATCAGAATATAGGTCAGCGTAGGTAAAATATGGAACGCAAAGATCCTGTTCTCTGGGTACCTACTCTCAGAAATGTATTTATAAAACATAGCGAGCTAACTGAAAATCTATAAAATGGTAAGAATTATATCGCAGTTTATATTACACTTGAGATTTTTTCGAATTCTTCTAAGCTGTAAAAAACATTGTCAATTAGGTAAGATTTTAATTGCTTTTTAAAAGGTCTACGCTCCTTGATGTCGTTGATGCATTTGGGAAGGCCGTTCGTTATTTTGACTCCTGCGACGAAAGGGTCGTTGCCGCTAAAAGTATATTCTTTTATTGCATACCATGGACCATAATCATCCCTTTTACCCGCTAGGTTATAGTTTATTAGAAACACATTCTTTTTGGACAAGATGTGTGCGCAAATAAGGATTTCTTACAAACAAAAAACATGCGCATTGGAAAAATGCCTATATTATATATTGTAATTTTTTTTTGAACTGCCCCAATTTGTACATTCAACACCATTCGACTTTAATTGTTATTGGCCCCACTCTTCAAATGTCTTTATCCCGCGGGCAATTTCCTTCCCATATTTATAATACCAAAATTCCTCCCTTATGGTCGCACTTTCATCGCTACTTTCTTTTAGACATCTGCAATTTCTCGTTGAAAGAGCGCATTGGGGTAATTTGAATGGAGTGAGACAACGCTCTAAAAATCCGTCACTGAAATAACCAACGAAAACAAACATTATTTATGCAAAAAGTCGTCAAATGTAATATTATCTGCTATACACATCAACATGAACAAAATAACTGTTATTCATCTCACTCTTGTCATACCTACATGAAAAACGCGATTGTTATATAGGGTGAGTAACTACATAAAGAAAAAAAGCACGAAAGATTACATATTCTATAGTTCACTATTAGATACGGAATTTTGTACTTTGACATCTGTCAATTTGTTGACAGTATGGCGGCGAGGAAATGCACAAGAATAATGATGAAACCTTGACGGAAAAATTAAAACTGTACGCAGGAACTGTCTCCCGCTGACAACTTCCCATAATGACGCGCAATTATTCGAACCCGGCACCTCCACCAATTATTTTCTCGCCTCGTATCACAACACCAAAGCCTCGAAGGGGGATCACAGACAGTAATTTTCGTTTCGCATTCGAATTAATCCAGGATTCCGCAATACCATCAGTGACCTGGGGGCACCCTAAGGTGAAATGCATCAGTTGCAGCATTTGTGCATTCGACTAAGCAACGTAGGTACTACGTACACGTCACATGCAAGAACGAGATTTAATAATGCGATGCATTTCATTTCATTTCGAAGCGGCATACGTCATAATGATGGATGAACATGAACGTTCATTTTATGGAATATGCGAAGATCGGAAGTGTTCCATGTAATTTGGTACTTTCATCCCAAACGTTTGCAACATGAGCATGCACGCCGTTCTGAAATTATTATAAAATCCCAAGCGATAATAGAAATTATGCCAGAAATTTAAAAAAAGAACCGTTACAAACGTCGAAAAATGCGAAAAGTGGTGGAACAGTCATCTGGCATTTATTCCAAACACAATAGAAACATTCGAGTAGAATAAGACAGCGAAAATAATCACCCTCAATTACGGACACAAGTAAATTGGCATTCTGTTTCATATAAACTGTTGTGAAAGTGAGTTTGGCAAATTACAGACCTTTCTCCCGAGTCAGCGATGACCATCCCGAGCCAGCTGTTTTACGATCGTAAGCGAAACGCGGAGCGTAACCTCCCCGAGAATTATCTATCACCGTCCAATGTCGCACGATAGAAAGAGATGGCGCTGGCGATCGTACTAAGATTGGCCGCAAGGGTTGCAGATCATTAGTGGACACGTGACCGGAATCAAGTCTGCACCCGACTACCTTCGCAGGATAACGTTATTAACATATTTAGCGATTGGGTGACACATTGTTCTTTGCCGACGTTGTCGTGGCTGCGCGAAAACAGCTGCGTGGGCTCCCAGTTTTCTTTTGACCGTTAAATTGTGTACGGCACAGGATGTCCTTTGTGAAACTTTGTGCCTTGTGGCGCCATCACAGTAATGGGTAATTAAAGTAGATGGATTTTTGTTGGTTTAAGAACAGATTTTTTAAAACAGAACATAAATGTTTTTAGGTGTTTATGTAATCAAGGTTGGTAGGTACTATGCATTAATACATAATCTATCTATGACATATGTATTATTGGGAACAGGGTTGGATTGGCCCTCTAGGAAACCAGGAAAATGCCCTATGGGCAGGTAATACACGAAATTTTGCTTAAAAAAAAGATTAAATGTGAAAAACACACCAATGACTAAAAACATTCCCCTGATCCTCGGTGTCGAGCGGCTGGCGGCCGCTCTTTGGGGCCGCGGGCCGACCTAAACAAACTATGAAAGGAAGGAATCGAAGTCGTTTATAGTTTTCGCCCGCCAGTCTTTTCTAATGGCTGATTACCGCATTGACAAGTTATGTTATCCCAGAAAATGGAAATGCTAAATACAAATTACTTGGAATAGAAGTATATGCTCTTTTTCAAGTATTTGGTAGCATAATATAAAGAAACAATTTCAACACGTAAATAAAATTAAAGAGCAGGGGTAGGCCAAAGTCGGCCCGCAGAGGGTAAGACTCCGGCCCATGGTGACACCTTAGCATGAATCGATCACTGAATTGGTACAAAATATTTGCCCACATACGCCCCAAAATGTGCAAATTTTTCGCCTGCGCCGCTAAAGTAATAACAGTATGTGATAAAACGAGTGAAACATTTGCATATCTCCATGTTCCATGCACTTCGTGCACTTTGTTTTACACAATTTGTTCTCCTGCCCCTCTATAGGGGGGGGGGGGGGGGGGAGAGAAAGGAGGGAGGTTCTTCCAATCCAACCCCCTGGCCAAATATATTAACATTAATGGCTGAAATACAGGTCCAAACAACTCATTGCCACTTTATGATCTCGTGGACTTTATTCGGCGTTTTTAAAAAGTTTTTAGAAAGCAAAACTAAGAAAATATTTAATTCGCTACAATGGTGTCAGCCTGTGGGATTCACTGACCTTGAAAAATGAAACAGGTATTCGCTACAAGCATGACTTTTTATTGTCCTTGTGAATAGATATTGCATCCTAGTGTTGATTTCCGGAAAGAATTACTTTCTTATTTTGGTGCCAGCTGTGGGCTTTTCCAAAACAGAAAACATTGTCCGCATGCCCATGCATTTCGTCAATTTTTTGTGCAAATTTTTGTCTCCTGTCCCTCTCTGTGGGAGGGGGGAGGGTTGCCCTGGGGGAGTGTTTATTGGGCCTATTTTATTTGAAATGCCCGGGCTGGGTTTTTCCCCAATCCCACCTTGATTGGGCGCTATGTTCCCAATCCTAAAGCTTGGTTTATAGTTATGGTGTCATTTTTTAAAATTTATTTTACCTACGTGATTGTGTTTCAATTATATGGCACAAATTTGCACATCACAGAACTATCATCTAAATTTCATATTGTGCAGTAACGATGATGGCATTTAGATGATTATGAATCGTTATAGAGTGCAGGATAAGCTTGTTAGCATCGTATGTTGGTTGTGCTGCATTTCACGATACGCTAGATCAGCGAGTAGTTAGCAAGCTATGCACGTTCAGGAGAGTGCGATACAGTGCAGTACATTATTGCAGTTGCGTTGCATAAAGTCATTACTGACATCAGATATACTCTCAGGCCATGGGTACTATATGATAACTTAATTTTGTACGTGAAAATTATTTTCCCTTGCCCTTTCATAAAATGGCACAAGCGTTTTAACAAGCGGATGGCTTTTGAAAACTGGCCTATAAAGGTAAATTCAAAATTCAAATCGCAATTCTATAGATTTGCACATGGCTGTTTAAATGATTTTATTCTTTTCAGAAATCGTGATTAAAGATTTTGAGACGCAACATGTAATTGAGTACCAGGTGTGTTCCACTAGGGACAGCGCAAAATAGCATATAAACTATACTAAATGTCCTTTAGCGTGATTGCACCGTGAAAAAGAGTAGTTACATAGAAATTGTACCGAAATCAAATCATTATGGCTGCCCATAACCTCGAAGTTTATTTTATTATCAAAACAAATTTGGTCGAGTTTTTGGTGTAGCGTGTGGCTGCCGTATAATAGGATACATAAACCAATATGACAATACATGAGTTAAACTTAAAACAGTTTTCACAACAGAGATTCTTAACAAGCTGCAGATGCTGTGCACCCCACCCGACCCAGAAGAAAATCAGCCAGCTGGAAATGCCTGAAACGCCTATTCCCCGCCGCCTGGCTCGGCTAGCAGTTTTCGACGCCGATACATCTGAGTGTGATTGAACAATTTGTCATCACTCTGGCTCGAATTGAAACCGACGCCATGCCACCACCACCACCTTCGCCTCCCACCATCGCGTACATACCACATTATTATGATTATAAATCAAAAACGTGAAAAATATATAATAGTCTAGGGGCGCTGCATTCGTAAACGTGTTTTCCCCATGTATCAATGAGAGACATAAAGTTTGTATTCTTATAAATGCGCGTCACGAGTTGTATTATACGGGAAATCAAGATGGTGAACCGTCAGCTCCTGTAGTTGACCTGTTATGCCCCGACTGGCTGGAAGCTGGGAAGCTGGGATGCTGGGATGCTGGGATGCTGGGGTGCAGTGTCGGCGCGTTTTGGCTGATTCAGCAGAGTCTGTAAGGAAAATCGGAGGATATACTTGAAGGCAACTATCATTGCCTGAGCCTCGTTCGCGTTCCATACTGAAAACGATCTCATGGAGTTGCAGGGTGTTTAGTATTCAACAAGTGTAGAGAATGAGATGATCTGAAGATGTCGTGGGTTCAAACTTGGTTATTATGGACCAAGTTATTTACTACATAAATCTTTGATTGGACCACGAAACTCTTTTGAGTCTTTGACCGATTTGATATTATGTATGTAGCAGCTAGTTTTCTTTGCGAGTGTCGATGGGTTCTTGAGAGATTTATGCGGATAAAAATCGGGTCTGAAATGCCTAAGTATTGACGTGCTTTGGGGAAGTATCTATACGCATCTCTCAATCAAAATAATGTCTTTGAGAAATTTCCGAAGGGTTGAAAAAAGGGGGAAGCTTGGTCGAGGAATAGGCTGATGTGAATAAAGTGTAAAACTTTTCACTGAATTTTGTCGGCGGTGCAAATACCTACTACGACTAATCTAGAAGGTATAGAATCTGCATCTATGATGCTATAGGAAGAAGAGGCGTCGAGTGCCTATACTTTCTCAAAAAATATACTCTCAGTTTGAACTCTTGCAATTTAAAGTGCGGCAAGGTCAAATAAATATTTTGTAAAGATTTTGTTCTATAAAGATAGTTTTTATGACTGTCGACAAGAATTTAAATTCAATTATAGTAAAAGATAGTCGTATACGACTATCTTTCATTCTGAAAGTCGGAATTATTTACCGATATGGATTCGAAATTTATCTAAAACTTTGTCGCAATTTTCACGTTAAAAAATTTGTGCAGGCAAAGAGCTAAAAAATTAGTGCAGACAAAGAGTTTTCAACTCCAAAATATGCAAATAGTTTGCGGAAATATAATAATAGATACATAATAGCAGAGCATTATCCATAATCAGTGTTGGTAATTTACTACACACCCATAGATTTTAATTAATTGCAATGCTTTATCGTGTTTGTTTAGAATAGTGATAGCATTTTTTTAAGCCAATAAATGTAATTTGACATCATGGACCTAATTCCTCCAGTAACAAAATGGGGGAACAACTTATACGAGTCACCCCTAATGAAGTTACATGGATTATTTCAACGCGAGTGTAATAACTCTTTTGATGGTAGCTGACATAACAATTGATGTCAGTCAACATACAACTGACGAGGAAGCCTAGAAGTGAATCGATATCCACACCGCATCATCCATTGTCTATACAGTGCGTGTAGTACGTACTACGTACGAATGTATAAAACTGGCGTTATTATCCGCGCGAGTAATACAAGCAATATTCTGGACAAATTTGCAATTACTTTAATTGTTCGGGGTGGTCGTCCTACATTCATTTCATTGTCGTTGATTAAATACAAAAACAGGCGAAAATTAAACACGCTGGCCGGCAAATTGACAACGGAGAATCGCCATGGTATCGCTCAAGCGAAAGCGATGCCGTTAAAAGTTGTATTTTCAAATAATTCAACTCTGCCAGAATTGGCATGCTGTATGTGGCTCGGGGAAATGAAGTGAGGACTGAAGAGGGTGATCTACCACTCGTATCGTCGCGCTTATCTGAAAACTGAAAATACACTTATTTGTGTTATTTCTTAAAACAATGGCCACAATATTAATCCTGGTTATAAAAAGTATGGTGTTCTAGAAGAAAATGTTCGTAATGTCTATCGAAATTCAACTTATTTGTCAAGAAGGCGTCTTTAGCAGTGAGTTTAGGTAAAATTATTGTCTCTGTGAACCCAACCTATCCTAAACACAATAATGCATCTCCTTCTGAAGGCATAATGTTACAACGGTACAAAAATCTACCACCGAAGAGAAACGCGTGCCGAGCCTAATCCATTTTGGACAATAAACCAATACTCCAAAATTCCACCCCCGCCGAATTGTGGAAAACAATTCGAAACACTGAATATACAGTCTCGCATTCTGCCAACAGGTGTGAATATCGTAGCAGGATGCTTGCAGCCGGGAGAAGAAAGACCACTACTTCGCATGCTCTACTAATTGCCGAAATATTCCTCTCTATGTGTACACTCTATATGTATACCAAAATGTTTAGAGTATGCTAAGTGTTTAGATCGTTTACATTGTCCTATAAACATTGAGCGGAGAATATAGGTAAAGGAAACCAGCTATAGTATTTGAACTGAAATTATTAGCATGAAAATTATCCACGGAATAATCCCTCGCAAATGATTGTTGCTAATAATTACCCAGCACGCATGCTGAACAGATTGCCAAAATCATAGTACTCCTAAGATTTCTGCAAGGTGCTGAATTGCTATGTCTGCCACGATCCAACATTGGCTGGGAACTGTGAGATATCACACAAAGTATGGCTTGAATAGTGGCCGGGCTGCTGTTCATGAAACTCGTCGAAGAGACAACATTAATAGCATTCCTATGTACAGGCGCCCAAGCTGAAAGAGAAGTTAATGCATACTAAATAAGCTCCGTATCCTCTCTTTTTTACTCTCTATGAGATGGTATGCTCTCAATGCAACATTTCTAATGCTTTTTGCTCTGAAATCTGAAACTCTATATATTTATCGTTTTTGAATTTACTTGATTTCGAGATTTAATTTAATGCTCTCAATCACTCTGACACCTCTGTGGTATATTATAAGTGTATAAATATTTAAAAAATCTTATTTCTTATAAAATGTATACAAATATAGAATTCGCAAACTTTGTCTGAAACTGTTCCAGTTGGACCCTGTTGGCTAAGAAACCGTTATTTACATTATAGTTCGGACACCCGAGAAATTGTAATTTTGAAAACAAAGATTCATCTCAATCGAAGAAAGCACGCTATAGATTCTTTTACAGCAGTTGAATGAACTTCATTATTGTGCAGGTAAATACTTAATTAACGATGAAGATACTAAAATCTGTATACCTATTCCCACCCTTGACCGAATTGGCACTGGTAACTTATACGTTTGCTCGCGAGGTAGACTGTGAGATAGCAAACGGAATGCAATGCAGTACATGATTAATCGCATTCTTGATGATAACGATTACACAGGGCCACCACACACAGTTGGTATTATTTATATGTTGTGTTGACAACAAAGAAAGCGACGTGTCTTTTGTTTCAGAGCTGAATTGTTGCGGCAGCAGCACTGGCAGCGTGAATACGTACGGCGCGGCGCGTATTTCTTGACAACTTTATTTCTCCAAACGGCATTCGTGTTCGCTGCTAGTCCATCCAAGCAGTTGAATGCAATGTTGGGAATTAGGTGAAAATTGAAGAGAAAATACAGAATGTTCACCCTCACGATGTTTAATCTTTAACGCGTTTTTAAAAGTGGTTTTCTAGCTTTGATCTCTTGGTAGGTATGACGCGTTGCTGTGAACTTTCCTTTACGACAAAAATACTAACATTATATATTATTGTTAAAAATTTCTCTGCACACAAACAAAAGGTTGCCTATAGCTTTTTATGAACGAGATTTAAAAGTTTGTCTAGGTCGTTGGTTTTAATTCTGGTTCACGAGCAGACAGCTCATCACGAGAGAGTGCACGTGCGGTGCAGTAATGCAGGAGAATCCATGTGGGACGCAAATCGACCCGTGTTATTAAATCCACATTTCGGTATCATCTCGAGTGGATAAAACTTTTCCAGCAGCTCATCACACTCTGCTACTGTAATTATCGGCATTAATAGGGAAGTGCACAAACCAACGGCAACAGGATTATTGAAATAAATCGTTTAGTTACAGTAACCCAGATTCAAACGGTTGGATATTTGAAAAGAAAATTTGGCCCGCGGAGGGAGGGGGGGGGGGGGGGGGGTTTGGATCGTCGACTCGTTCATTTTCCGCGTCTACACCTTGCCAGTGCTGAAGAAGCCAAATCAAATGTTTACATTGGAAATTGGCAAGGAGGACGGTTCCTGGGACTACGCAGACGGAGATCGGCGAAGACGACGACGACGACGACGACGACGACGATGACGAAATCTACCCCAATGGGAGACGACCAGCATTTAAAAAGGCTCGTTTTTAATTGGAATTATAGCCGCCCGTTCATTAGTGTGACTCGATTTATTCATAGGTACAAAAAAAAACTTTCTGGTTTACAAGTTTCAATTAGATTAAATTGCGAGAGTATCGGATCTTGCGCTCTCATGAATTTCCCAGTGCGAGGGAAGTTAAAAGCTACCTTTTCGGAGATATCTAATAATTTCTCACTCCACATAAAGTATAGGAACTCCGCAGATAACACCTGTTCCTTTTTTGTTTGTTTGTTTGTTTGTTTGTATCGATACAGTTACCAACGACGTTGGTGTAGTACCAATTATGTTTTATCGTTTTAAAAAACGAACGAATAATTTTGAATACCGTGGTTCAATATTCCACCACCATTGACTTCAAAAAGCGAAAAATGCTAAACCGCTATGCCACTCCGCGTGAGCGTCACACTTTCCTCCTCGTACAAAAACCATGTAGTGTGATGGTACGTGCTTTCATACACCATGGATCTCTCCGCTAATGAACTAATGAAATGATAGAGTTATTGTTATTGCTACATAGGTACTACGTTCGTTGTGTATAAAGGAACGCGCGTATTGGAATTCAGATGGCGTCGCGGCATGCTTCCGGGACAGGGGCAGGGCAGAGCGGTAACGGGAAGGGCCCAAGGGGGGATGGACATACGCGTCGTTTTGAATAACTCTATACACCCAGCTATAAAATGTGGCTGGCTCTAGTCTGCTCTATATATACCTATATACACGCTCTAAACTACATAGAGTAAGCCCTCCCGTTCCATTTGGTGACACGTTTTCATTTTAATATTTATGCAACTTCTTTGGTGTCCGCGAATGCCATCCGTATAGGCCCCGTCTGGATTTGATGATAATTTGAACCCCTCTGATTTGACCACGGTCTCCCAGCACTATTTTTCCTAGATTGCATGGGGTGTCTTTCTTTGTTTCTGTTTTTGTGTAGCTCCAGTCACGTACGTCCAAAGAAAGCTGAATGATTTTCCTCTCCGCAGTATAAACATCGCAGCTCTTTTCTGCAACACCGACCAACGATTGCAGACGCCATTTTGGCGTGCTGTCAATCCAAACCTCTGAGCGTCGTTAAACTCAATCAATTGGTGTCGATGTGAAATTGAGCAATAAGCAAAGTTTCAACGTTTGCTCTCCGACAAGAAAAGCGACGACAGATGCTCAGGGGTCGACAGAAGACTTGGAACAAAATACATTGCATATTGTTGCGAAAAAGGGAGCGAAAAGTTTTTGATGTCGGAAAGTGTTTTAAGCTAGTGAATGTGTCAGAAGATAAGAAGCCGGGTCTCATCTTTCAAAGTGTTGCGAGACCATCAATAAGAGGAGCAGAATAGAATAGAAGCGGGCGCTTATCTCTTTTCTGCTGGCTGCTACGTAATACAATAAGAGTGAGCCGTTATCAGCCGAGGAGTCGACCCAAGAGAAATGCGTCGGACTAACTGACTCTTTGGGCGAAAAGAAACGAAAGGAACTCTCAAAACCAAACAGAACAGACAAAATCGTGTCCTCTGACGGATAAAATGCAGTGGGAAGTAGCTTTTTTGGGAAAGAATATATAACTGCACGCCTAAGGTATTTACATAGTTGGCTCCAAGTGCCAGGTTGAATTGAATTTCCCCGACGATTGGTAATTCAACACCAGTACTGACGTGTCTTGAAAGTGACTAATGAATGTGCCAACGAAATCTTAACGAACAAAGTAGATTGCTTTTAAGAAAACACATTACAAAATACAACTTTCTTCAGCTCGGGTACCGCAGAGAGACGAAACTAGAAAGAGGGAAAAAAGTCTCTTGAAATTGGTTAGCCAAATGCTTTAACGAGAAAACAGGCCAAGAGGCGTCGAAAGAAATTAGACTCGGTCTGAATGAGAATAGACGCGTTCCTGCAAAGGTGTGCTAGAGCCGGGATGAGCCGGGAAAGGCGCAGAGAAACGGCGTGTAATCCAGGGTACGCGCCGCGGAAGGGGAACGGTGGAAGGACGCTGGAGACGTGGAAAACGAACGAAAAGAGAGGAACAATAAAACTAAACTCGCGCGCCCGGCGTGCAGTGTATGTGTGCATGTGAGCGTGTGTGTGAGTGTGTCTGTCTGTATGCACGCAGGGGGTGGGGCCGGTGGGGGGGGGGGGGGGGCGCCGGCCACAGGAGCTGCAGCAGTCTCAGCTCGCACAAATACACCGCCCTCCTCCACGCTAGTTTCACGCTTCACGTTTCCGAAACTAATGCGATCCATTTGTTCTAATTACTCAACCAGTAGGCGGATGCATGGCTTAGCTATCCTCGTCTCTCAACAGCAGCAACGACAACGACAACAACAACGACGGCTACTACTACAACAACAACAACAACAGCACACAAAAAAACTGGCAACTGGCAACCCTTAATCGGTATTTTAAAATCTTATAACGTTCGCACAAGAGAGACAGTAATATCTAATTCAATTTCTGAATTGTCGAGTGACCAAACTAACACAAAGTCATAGGTATGAGTGTCATAGAATTATGTTCCAGATTTTCCCGAGGGACGGCAGTGATTCCATGGAGACATCTTAGGTTTGAACGCGGCTCCCGTCGGTTGCGCAGAGACCACGTGACGAGAGAGCGTCGCGATTTCGACGCCCATGCCGACGCCGACGCCGCGTCTTATGAGAATCAGCAGGCAACCAATTACATGAGGTAACTACCTCCCGACCAAACTACTAATTGTGTAGCACCCTCTCTAGCCCGCGCAGCTATGACGCGGGGCATTAGACTATACCTACGTTTGGGGTGGCTTGTTAGAGCTCTTGGATTAATAATAACCTGCATTTCGATTTCATTTCCCTAAATTCCCTGTCTAGATTAATGACAGGAGTGACTTTAGAATCACTCAAGATTCCTCAATTGAGGTGTTTTAAGAGACCGCATAACCGAGTACGATATGTATGTTGTATGAAATGTTATTTCAATACATTTAATATCAATAAATCTATATGTAATAAATCTGATAAATACATGTATGTAATTAAAAATGATTTAAAAAAATGAAATTTGATTAATGATATGCGAGATCAAAATATCTGTTTAATTTTTTTAAGTCAGATTTTAATTTGTCTAAGAAAATATTCTAGAGAATCTTAACAACTGATTTTTATTCTGGTGGAGGAGCCAGGTTCAGCTTTAGAAAACGCTAAGCATGGAACCTTGAAGATGGTCAACATATAACTTGCGTGAGCCTATGCGCCAAGGTTACAAATCCCAAACCTTGACCTGAAACCCCCTCGCATTGTCACGCTTATTTCGTATTCACTTCTCGTTGTCGTTATGGCCAATTATAAGCCTACCAATTGCGCCTCAATATTAGCATGGTGAAAACTTAATAATATCTTCAGACTTTACGGAAGATACTTTCATAAGTGGTGCCTCTCTGTTCATATTAAATGAGTTTGTAGGTAATATCAGAGTCAAAAGTTAAGTAGTTGACCCTTTGAACGACCTAACTGACAAGTTTTAATTAGTGAGCTACTAAGGCACTAAAAGCTAATAGCTATAAGGAGTACCCAGGCAATAATAGACCTTATACCGCTTCACTCTAAATACCCAGAACAAACTTCAGTTTGTAGCACAGCACGGTAAATATGAGGCTACAAGTTTCATAATATCTCTCTACCGCGGCGCGTATCCTCACATCCAAAACGTATTGTTGTATCTGGGCTTAAAATAATTTTGAAAGAAGATTGTATTTCATGTCAACCTTTGTGAATGCAATGTTAAGCCACTGAATTGATTTTAAACAAGGTTTTGGATAAATTGTCTCTTTTCAGAGTCATTGCGCGTTTTTTTGTCGAGGATTAATGCTGATCGTGAATTATATGACAGCGGGGACTGACAAAAGCTGGCTTCTCATTTCGTTTGTCGCCGGCCACCGCACCGCTAGTTCCACCGACGCCCGCTGCGGTCGCTGGAGTCGGTTGAAGTCAATTGGCGAACGTATTTCGCCGCATGGCGATCACGTTTTCAACCTCAACCGCTGCGGTGTTTCTTTGAGAAGATCCGTCTAATTATTCTTAGAGCCGAAAGTCTAAGCGCGTTAATAAGTCTTTAATTAGTTTTTAACTTTCGACATTAAATAATTTGAAATAAATAATTATGAAAAAAAATGCAAGTGCGCGGCTAGTTAGAGAAAACTCACTTTTTAAAAACAAGAATAATTTTCCCTTTGTACCGTTGAACTGTGGATCCCAAATTCTAATTTACGTGTCCGTAATCAAACCCAGCGTGCCCCCTACCCCACCCACTCTCTTTACCCTCCCCCCAGACCTATTTTTCAAGCGGCCCGAGAGCGCCTTGTTCGTCTTGGGCTGTAATAAAAGACACTTGAGAGCCCCTCAACCGACGAAAATCTCATCAAAATATCTCATCATTCGGCTACTCTTTAATACGGGCTAAACTCTGCGCGCACTCAACTCGAGATCCCGCGCCCGCGCGCGCGCCAAACTTTTCTCGAGAGTCGCTGCGCTTTTCCTCGCTTTTCCGCGCTTTTCCACGCTTTTCCACGCTTTTCCACGACGCGCTGCGCTTTCGATTGCACCACGCTAGTTTCTTGCCACGCTTGAAATCATATTTTAGGGTCGTCCACAAAATATATCATCGTCATAAAAAGCTCGAATTCTGTTTTAAAAACGAAATAGTTACTTTCGAGGCACGTGATAGCTATTCCCCCGCAAATATGTCCGCATCATCATAAAATTGACTCGAACTAATAAAGTAGAGTTTCTGGAGCAAAAAATATCGTTCCAGGCGTTGAAACGTGTAGGTATGTTATGTAACGCACCACAGACTTGTCATTAGCTGAGCGTGAACAAGTTTGGAACTTTCGAGCGCTTTAAATTAGTTCCGGTCGCAGTTGCACTCTTCCGCAACATGACACGGATCCCATGGCTGCAACTAACATGTTAACTGCATCTGGATAAGAGTGCAGGAAATGTCTGAGATTGCTCATCTAGTTGAGGGTAATAATGCTTTCCGCCCCCCCCCCCCCCGAAACCCTTTTCTCTTCCCACGAGCCAAATAATAAATACAATAGCCTCTGATAGAATACATTCTTTAATAATATGCGAGATTACTTCGTGCTTATATAGGCAACCCGACTTAAACGAGTCTAGCCCAAGCAAACAAACTTTAAAAAAAGGAAAGACTCGCGATGTTCAGACGAAAAATTAATCAAAGTTAAAAATTTATTATTGGCAAAGTTCGAGGATTTGCAGATTTAACTAAAAGCTTGATATTACGTCTCATCCTGCTTTAAATCTTATAACCGGATCTTTACAAAAGAGCAAGACTGTCGTCAAATCAAATAACCATAATTTATTAAATAGATATCGTTTCATTAGCTTTCGGCCTCGTTTTTGTGTAGAATTAAAAACACTCGACTAATTTTAGACCAATGTTTGCACTGCTTTGTTTCACTATTCGTTTCGCTCTCTTCGTCGCGCCACCTTCAATCCCAGGCCCCCCCCCCCCTTCAGACCCCTTGGCTTCGGTGCATTCGTCTCCTAGCGATGAGGAAAATACTAATTTCACGTAATATTTGTTTAAGAGTTAAAGGGGAACGTCGCGGAATTGCCCTTTGATGCAATATTAAACGTTGGGTTTGCGTCGAGACTGCAAGTGGGTTTTTGAAGCCACTCGTGGGCCACGAACCCGGCACCTCCACCCTACACGAAAGTGTTTGTTCAATATTAGCTTGTACCGCGGTGCGAATTATATGTTCCGTTATCTTCTTAAGAACTGCCTCAGTAAGCCTTGAGCAATCTACTTATTTCGTCCGGCCCGCGGAGCTCCGGCCAATTAGCATCAAAGATTCGCCCACGCACAGGCTGTGTTCAAATTCGAACTTCGATTCCCAAATTTTCGAACCTTAATATTGAACCCATTGATCAGGTAAAATCTTTAAAATTTTGTAAAAATCTTATAAAATCTTGTAAAATCTTTCAAAGTCATCAAACTTTCATCATCAAATGTCAATCCATCAAAGTGTACTGCGTGAGTGACCTTGATGCTCATGAAATTGAGTGAACAGCGTAAGTTACCATCCAGCTGATGAAATAGAATTCAATAAGACTTTTGTGCCTAAAGCGCAGCTTATAAAGCTTCTGGCAATAGTATTCTTCCACTTCTTGATTTATTATTTCTCATGGAACAATGTCCAGATTTTCCTCAAGTATAATTTAAGGCATGCGTAGAAGTACATGTAAAATGACACCCGTAATACGAATCACCGATCCCAAATAGATATGTAGCTCTAAACTCTGTGAGCAATATTTCAATATAAATTTGTCCCATAAACTGTATAAGAGGCAGTGTATAGGCAGTACAGCAACTTGTAATCATTGTTTGATGTATATATATGTACAGCCGACGGCCATATTGGCTTGCCGAACAATGAGACCGAGGATAAAAGTTTGGCGTTACCGAGTAATCCGTACTCATGTTGTGCTCTGAACAAAGCCAGTCAATAAGCCGATGCTATGAAGTCACAATCTGTGAAATTGTAAATCAACTTAAACGAACAGATTTGTGCTCGACGAGGAGGATTATCAAATGTAGGATTACGAATTGCTGGGGGTTATAGAGAAGATTTCCATGCATCTCGCAGATGATGGAAGGATGGAAATAAGGTGCAAGAACAAAACACCTCACTAGAAATTTTGTGATGAATCTACAGTATATATAGCCAGCGAGGCTTTGAAAGAAAATCTTAATCTATTTCGTCCTCGAGGTCGTTCTATTCTCCTTGTCCTTGAAAGCATTTTGGGAAGCCGTGGTATTCAGATATGCCTATATTCCTCGCTGTCTAGGCTGTTTTCCTGAATCACAATTTATCACTCAAAAATAATTGTTTTTTCGAAAGTCTAAATTTTACCCTTCATTTCGTAATGTGGGAGCAAGCGGGTAGCAAATATCTGACAAGAAGTCATGAGTTCGTTAAAAAGTCCCTATTTTCAAATTCCCTAAAATTTTTTTTCTGTGAAAGGTCTCAATTATTTAGTTAATATCTGCACTTAGTGTAATGCTTATTATTGTTGTGCTTTCATTCTTACATTGAATGTATCTTGCGATTGCTCAAGCGATAAATAAATAAATCCTAACATTTTACTCGATTGAGTAGTGTATTTTTTCGGTTTCCCCAGCTGGTACCTACTTTCCGAGATGTGCATACTTACTTGAGATCTCAGTGCGAAAGGCACAGTGCTTTATTTTAGTTGAATATTTGTTTTAACCTTTATGTGCAAACTACCAATATTGGCCACCAACCCTAACCAACTGCATTCGATTTCCATTTTATAGTACAACCGATGTCGCACCCCTCTTTGCGTGACAACAAGGCGTCCTCGGAGATTTTTCTCACCCAATCAAGCCGTGTATGATGGCGAATTTTCGTCTCAGCATCCCTTAAGATTGATGACGCTCCTGTGAAACGCATACTAAGGGTAGTTTAGTTTCCAGTTCGCTTTAACCGAGACCGAGTGTTTCCATGGCCACCCCACCCCACCCACCCCCCTCTCGCACCCATCCCACTTCATTTCACGAGGGGTTATAACATCGTGTCGTGTTATATTCAGTAGTTTGAGGAGCCACCAGTTGCCTGTTCACTTGCTATCTCTGTTACTTCCTCCCGAAATGTATGCTTTCCTTCCTCTCGTTCCTCACTTCCCTTGGAGCATTGTATCCTCTTCTTTATCACATACATGCCATGTGATTTCAAAGCGAGCCCCATACAAATAACCAGCCAAACGTATACTCCGAAATTTGGCATAGAAAGTTTTAAGTATGCAAGGATGAAAAAAAATTAGTATTTATGTTAAAGCTATTCAAATTCAAAACGAATCGAAGAGGTACTTCTGCAGTGGTAAAACGTGTTTACTTCGTTCACGTCAACGCTTAATTTTTTCCAAATCCAATGCGAGGAATTTGTCCGTCCCCCATAGAGCGGAACCAAGAAGCGACGTCGATTTCCTGTCTGACGCCGACGCCGACGCCGACGCCGACGCCGACGCCGACGCCGACGTCGACTCCCGCACCACGAGGCGTCAATACACACAGGGAATTGATTCAATAAATCAATTGTCTGTCAGTCGACATACAGATTAAGAGGACAGTTTGTGGAGTCTCCGAGGTAATCCGACGGCGTCGACGCCGCTCTGGGAGACTCCCCGAAGCGTCGTGGTGGAAGCAAGTTGGTGTTACACATCCGTCACCGCGACACGCTCGCTTCTCGCCCGGTCGACACTAACTTCCACTCAACTTGCGAAAAGCGCCGCGACGCCGGCCACGGTTTCACTTGGTGACGCTGAATAATACGCACTCGGTTCGATGCCCGTGCGCACTACCCACGCACTACCCGTGGCCGGAGAGTTGGCTCGAGACAATGCGGCGGCGAGTCGGTTTTGCTCGGCGACGCATTGGCACAATTTGGCGCGTAGCGGAGAGCAATGCATGTAATCGTGTACTGCAAAGTTACACTGTCAAAACGTGTCGCAACTTTCACCGAGAACATCTCGACAATATTTCCATGCGTGTTGGCGACTTCTGTTATTTTGGAAGCGTTCGCATGAGTTGCCTGGCGGGCTCGCGTAATTGCAAGTTCTAAAATGGAATCTCGAGAAAATGTTGAACACCATTTTCTGTGGGACCTCATTTTCAAATTTGCCGTGCATTTCTCCAGTCACATTGACTACGTGTAGCGTATCTGTTTATTTGGTGCCACACAAAAAAGAACTTGAAAAACTTTATTCGAAGCCTCTCTATAAAGTTTAAAACCGTGCAGAAAACAGTATATTCAGGAAATAAAACATGTTCCGCGCCCTTAGCTTAAGAGGAACATGAGCAAACTAAACCGTGGTACCTCTTGGCTTTTGGAAAGAACTGATGGATTCAGTATACTACATATGTTATGTCCTTTTCAATGGTCTATCAGCTATTCTATCGTGAGGCGCGTCGCTCCATCCCTATACTTGTACAATGCGATGTTCCCCGCCCCTCTCCAGCGTAACCCAAGAATAAACAAGTACATTAAGTTGCAGGGC
This sequence comes from Nemoura dubitans, assembly GCA_921293005.1. Lineage (NCBI taxonomy): Eukaryota > Metazoa > Arthropoda > Insecta > Plecoptera > Nemouridae > Nemoura > Nemoura dubitans. Next base: position 66,698,329 of record OV121074.1, read on the forward strand.
AGCCAAGAAGACCTGCGATGAATAACAATATATAATGCCAGCGCATACAACACCATGCATGACAAGGAACCATACAAAACATGTGCTCTCGCGTTAACAGCAAACCAGATATTTATGCAGAGAGCTTCTAGATCTATAGAGTGTGAAAAGCTTACACTTGGGTAGAAATGCAGAGAGGGTGTATCTGCAGCATTAAAATGTTACCATGCGAGTCGAGGCGAGGTGCCATTGCGTTATTTTATTTTCGATTCGTAGCATCTTTACCGGAGTGTTGTTACACTTTCAAAGTAAGATCGTGACCTGATTGTCATGGGATGGCGTCTCTCCGTCGACAAAGAAGCCTTTCGGATGAATGGTGTACCTTAGTTGGAATGGTTTTGGTGGGATGGTGGGACAGGCTATCCATGGACCTTGATGAAGCTGATAAGGATTCGACGTCGCTGCTGGGTTCGAGTTATAATCCATTGATTTAGAGTGGATTGTATCGTTCTATTCGATTGCACACCCTGTTGGTATACACAGTGGTCGATGGCCGGTTATTTTATTAAAAAACGTTGACGTCAAAGGAATCGAGTTAAAAGTGATCTTTATATCATACCAATATGCATGGTATTTTATTACTCTATTGTTATTTGACTGGTATACAATTATTTTGGTTGAGAACATAGGATTCGATTTCCTTTTTAGTGTGAAGATCTCGGTACAAAAATGTCACCGAAAATTCACAATCGCTTTGTTGTGTAGCAGACAGTAGCACTGTAGCAGTGTAGCAGTGCAGAAAAGTCGCCAATGGATAACGGTATTTCAGTGAGAGAGTGGACTCAAAGTGCAACGCAACTACTTCAATGAATAACTAATGCTAAAGTTCAGGGAACTATATTAAATCTAATTTGTTTTTGTCTGTTTTTGCGGTACGAATTTCTAAATGAACGGTTTCCATAAAGTATACTATAGAGTATAGCTGATTCCAAACATAAGATGTATAATCACTAATTGAAACTATTTTCATCTGTTTTTTTCGTTTTATACTTTACTGCGATGAAATGCTCAATTGATTGGAATACTTGCAGGGGATCGTTTGCTTTAGACACATCCATAATTGAATCGAATATATGTATTTCTCAGACGGCTACTAATTAATATTTGGCAGATAACTGATTGAAATGGCTAGGTTATCGCTTGAATAATAATCAGTGACTATCATGTCAATAGCAGCTTCCGAGCACAATTACTCGAAAGTTTGCGTCAATACAGAATTCAGCCACATCTACTACGGATCTAATTACTTAGCCACGCGCGCAGTTGTAAGGAGTTTGTACGTACTGCCGGCAATAACTAACTATACTTGTTAACCTCGTCCTGGCAATTCAGTCTCGTTTGTTAATAACTAATAATTATCTCAAGTGTCCTCTCATCAATCGAAACAGATTCAATTCGGAAAACATGTCTCAGAACTTGTATGAAGTGATGTTTTATGTGAAAGCTATTTAAAAAATGCGCAATAGAGAAACGAGAAACGAGAAACGAGAAACCTGACGGATCGTCAACAGATGATTGACTCCTGATGGTAGGCTGCAAGAACATTGAGCTGATTATAGATTAAGCCTGGATTCAGACCAAAGTGAGATATTACTGAATTTTCGACACTTTGAAAGATATCAAAGAGAGTAATGACATTGATACACAAAAAAGATGCAAAATAGTGTACGGTGTGCTGACCATAGAAGGCAAGAAGGCACTCTTCTTTCACACAAAACATATTTTATTTCATAGCTGTCAATATTTTCTTTCTTTTCTAATCATAAATCAAATTGTTATCCTATAAGAATGGTGGAGGAATCTAATGAAAATTTTTCTTTAGCCCTAATTGTTCTCATTCTCAATCTCATTTAATGGTTCGAGTTATAACATTAATATATTTGTGCATCAAAACACATTCATTTTTGGAGTATAAACGGTGCTAAAATCTATACTTTATAATTTATCACGTGTTATTAACTTTTAATGTTCTAAATAATGAAAAATGTCAGTTATTCTAAACCAAATTATCCATGATTCGCTCAATGTTGGTGCAACCGGCCATGAGTTGATAAAAATATGATTGAAAGATAATAGTTATGTAATCGGTATTGATAATCCAATGCTATTACATTCGATTTAACCGTTATTAGCTTACACCACGGAATTGCAACGTTAAGCTTTAAAAACCCGGCACCTCCACGGCCAACCGCATTCTCCAAAACAAGCGTGCTGCGCCGGTTCAATACCGTAACAAAGTCTGAATAACAATTAAAAAAAGCACGCATACGAAAAAAGTTCTTTTAACACATATTTTAAAAACACATTTTCAGACAACCGTTTCAAAAGTCCGCATTAAATATCCGCAAGGGTGCTCTTAAAATGAGTGACGCTCTAAAATGCTGATATTATAACTCGCCGCTGTTATGTTTTATCTTTTACATTTCACAGTTCTTAAATTCAAGCGATGTATTTACACATTCCGTCAGAACTTGTGTTTAGTGGTAATTAGATATAACTGCAGGACAATAAAGTTGAAAAAGTTTCATGTTTTACGATATAGCTTTAGAGGAGCTGTAATCCTGAGAGACTGAACTTATTTATGTTGGTATCATAACAGTCGCCTAATTACTTGACAATTAACCAATTTGGGTGAATGGCTTCGCTATAGTATAGGACTTGTAACTAGTAAATAGCCCGTTTATACTATTCTCTGGAGAATAATTCTATGTAGCGCATTGTTTTCAAGAAATAAAAGATCGAGATGATGCAATACACAGCACAGTCCATGTGTAAACGCATGGTATAAGGGCATGTTGACAAATGACAAGGTATGGCACTCCGGCGTCTATAGCTAGAGATCAGAACTTGCGGCCGGCCGGCGAATGCTAGAGATTGCGCTGCTGCCGGCATTATGTGTTTACCATTATACACTGTTTCTTTCGCAGAGCAGTTTGAAAACAAGAAGTTAAGTGATGAAAAATATTTTGGGAATAGGGATAAAATATTTAGTTACGCAGTAGTAGTAGAATCCCATGAAATTGAATAATACTTGATATAATCATAGTACGACAGTACAACGAAATATTAATCATACAAAAGTCATTCAACCGATGATATATACTTATTAGTTAGGTAAATACTTTTATGGAGTGTAGGAATCTTTTGAAAATGCTTCACAAAAACGTCAAAAATAACAGTCCCAAAGTCAATTTTGAACAAATCTGCACATCAAAACAAACCCAGTGATATTTTCCGCCAGTTATCTTCATTTTCGATCTAATTTTTGTCTATTATCTTCTATCTTTGATACGAATATAACTATCCGCGTTCATGAAAATATTTAAATTAAATTGCCTTATTTCTTGAGGCCCGAACTACATTTGGTTCAAACAGATCAGATCTGTCAAACTGTCAACGAATCCCAGAGGTAAACTGAGATTTCTTTGCAGGTGTCAGACCTGTTAAATAAAATTGTCTCAATCTCATTTACATTACTCAAATATTGCGGATCGAACTGCAAGAGGCCTCCGTCTCCAATGGAATAGATCCCCGCGTGGATCGATTGCGATCGATTGCGTGGACGTTTGATCGCGATCAATCGTCCTGCAGATTGATATTGTTCCGTGTCCGCATAGCGTGTTCTGACTTTGGGGTCTTTTATTGTTGGAACTGATCGTGGGGGCATTTTTTGCGCCTGTTTTGGGGAGTAACTGTTAGTGGCGCAAATTCCACTGCCATCCGGTATAGTCAAATTGCTCGGTGCATAGTCTCGCAAATGTCGTCGCGACAATAACTACCTACGCATTCATTTCAGGCTCTTGTTTAAGAAATCTTTAGAAATAAATTGTCAGGTTTTCACTTAACATAAAAACAAACAAATTATAAATGGTTATTTAATTAAATTGACCTTTGATTAGAATATAAACTAATGTAACCGGCAACTTTTCAATAATGTTTTATTTTCTAGTTGGATTGGAACTTACCTAGACCTCTGAGCTCCTCTAATGTCTCCCGAGGGCAGCAATCGCAAACCATCAGCGACAATCAACAACTGGAACGCAATTGATAACGACAGGAGATATCATTGACCTCCCTCCACTGCATCAAATAACATAACCTCCAACGAGCGATCACTAATGTGAGTAATGCGAACTGACTTACTAGCCGAACGCATACCCTCTAACATATTTTACTACCTACTCTACTGGTATGGCTAACAATAAAATTCAACAAAGTCCCTAGCGGAGTTTGCTCGAATTTCCTCCTCCTGAAACGTTATTCCTTATTTTCTATCCTACCACCAAGGGCAATAGGAAATACTGAAATTGAAAAATGCTATACAAAAAATACAACTATATCACAGACAATACAAAGGAAGATTATTTCATGCACTGACAACTGCAGCTGTATTGTAAAGTGTGTAATTTGCATTTGGCAAGTCTGTAATTGAATCATCAAAAAGAGCGGAGCTATTGGTACAAAAAACAAATAACTATAGCTGTCTGGAAACACGGTAAGCTCCGATTTCGTCGAATGCTAGCGCATGCTTGCTCTGGTCAGCGCACTTGCTGAAGTGTGGCAGTGTGATGCTTTGAAGTTAATAACTGCACTCTACAGTAGTCATCTCTGCAGATTAATCTGAATGGCAAAGACAAACACAAACTAGGGCGATTTCCTGCTTCCATGGCGATCGCATAAGATCCAATTGCACATAAGATGCAAACTATAAGTTCGAACTGCATCCAATTTATCCGTCTTTCTAGTCTCAGCTCGGTGCAAACTACAAACTTCTCCACCAGATGCTGTACTCAATAGTTGATGTATCGATTATTATATAAGGTATACCCTGTGAAATAAACAGTGTGTTAAAATAAAGAATGCTTTCAAGACCAGTGTTGTTAATTAATTTTTAGTTTATATACTGATTTATAATCAATAGATGCATACAGGGTTACTTCTTGTTTCCAAATATCTATGCAATATAATAACACTCCATAATATTAAACGATTTTTCAAATGATCTGCTTACAGTGTCGTGTGAACCCGTTTGTTCAAAGTTTCATTCACTCTCCAAAAAACGGGACAAACCTTTGCGGTGATAAATTATGTAAACTCCGTTGACGAAAATTCTCTGAGATTTCAATTATTTACACCAACAGCACGAAGGGTTTATAACAGCGATGATAGAATCTGGACAAGACGTCGTCTTAACAGTTGATTACGATTGACAGATCACTTGTCCAATATTGTACGTACAGAGGCCAACAGTCAACACAGACAGGTTTGCAAAGTCAAATACGAATGTGTGCCAACGGTCAACACATCAACAATAGTTTTAATTTCAAATCACATTGCGTTCACCTGACGCCTAACCACCATGACGCACTCCCTATCAGCACCACTCGCATCAAAAGACACACCGTATCGGCTCGCGACCCACGCATTCCTCGTGCGTCCGACGATCCTTTGGCGGATTCCAGATTACCACGCGTCACTTGCTCCTGGCATCGTCCAATCGAACTCAAGTCCAAGCTCGTCATTGGTTTGCCATTCACCTCCAACGGCGATATGCACAGATTCTTCTCGCGGAAATCACCCGTCGTTCCGTTAGCGAGAGGCGACTCAAGTAGTGTAAATATGTGACAGTCACACGGAAAGTGATTGTGAAGTATACTGAGCGTTTCGACGCCCTGAACAACCACTGCGCCTGCCAGCGGCGTCTCTAGTAGGTGGTTACCATGAAGCCTCAAGATCCGCACACGATTCAAGCTCAATATCTTGAGCTCTTGGATGGCGTCGATCTTGTTGTTAAGCAGGTTGAGACTTCCGATTTGGGTCAGCCCCTCGAAAGCGCCCGTGCGGATCACCCCCAGATCAGACTCTTGTATGGCGAGGATGTGCACGTGACTCAGTCCCCTGAACGTGTGCATCTTCAAGGACGTGAGGTCCATGAACGCCAACTTGAGCAGACCGACGGTGTCTAGTCCATTGAAAGCATCTGCCTCTATGTTACGAATGCCGGAGGGAAAGATTAGGTGCTCGACATTGGTAAGTCCAGAAAAAGCAGACGTTTCGATTTTCTGGATGGGATTATTGTTAAGAAGCAAAAGACGGACGTTAGACGTTCCTGCAAATGCAAACCCCTCGACACGGGTGATGCGATTGTGTCCTAAAAGTATGGCGGAAATGTTCTGGAGGCCTGCGAACGCGAATTGAGCGACGGTGGTCAGAGGGGTGTGCTGGATTGAAAGCTCTCGGAGACGCGGTATTCCTCGGAAGGCGAACGGTTTGATGGCGGTGATGTTATTGCCGTCGAGACTAAGTTTCCGCAGTGTACGAAGTCCGGCGAACGCGTCCGACTTGATCACGGGGAAGTGGTTCTTGGTGAGAGACAGCTGCTCGACGCTAGGAGGAAGTGACTTCACGGGGATGCTGGTTAGGCCACCAGTGTTGCAGAGCACCTGGGAGTCAAAGGGAGGTTATGTTAGCACGAGGTGACAAAGTTTAGACTTGTACAATATTATCACATAAGAGATCATAACCCTCTAGACTCTTAAACATTCTTGTTAAAATAAAATAGGTAGTGTTCTTTACCATCGACAATATAACTTACAATGTATGTTTTGGAATTGTCAAAGAAATGTTGGCTTTTTATCAAAGATGAAGTTTCCCGAAGGTACAGCTATATTTCCTTACAGTTTCAATTGCTCTATTTTGTAGTGAATACGGAAATGCAACAAGGGAATTAAGCAGAAGGATCTTGTATTTTATACTTTCAGCTTTTATTTAAAATTTTCAATCAGATATTAAGTATCATTAGCTCTAAACGAAAATAACAAACAACTTGTTTGCAACTTCTTTCAAAGTACTTTAGTTGATAGCAACGCTGTCTTAAATCATAGAAAACACAGTATATATTAACACAGCCATATTTATGTTCATCCTTTCCCTCCATAAAGCAATAAAGGGGTAGTATGAAAGTATAATACTTCATAAGGGAATTTTAGTTGAGGTATTCTATACTTTTTCGTGTTTCAATTTAATTTCTTATTCCGCTAACAGCTTGACAATACCGCAGCAGCTAGCCAATTTAGTTAATGGGCGCTCCTTCGCACTCGCCGGTTTTCAGTTTCCACCACTCGGCCGTCGGCAGCCGACGCCGACGCCGACGCCGACGCCGACTCCGAAGCCAAGTGCGTTGCTTTGGCAACATCACCTCTCAGCTGATGAAAAGCTCAGCCTCAGTGGCGCAATGAGGGGCCCCCGCGGCCAGCGGGCCTTATACCGGGCACCGGGGCCCGGGGCCCCAACATGGGGTGTTTTTCTAGGGAAGGTGCACTCTTTTTGTAATTAATTTGCACTCTTTTTGTAATTAATTTCAGAAAAAGTGTCTACACTATACATGGTTCGCTTTTGGCGCATTCAAGCCTGGCATATTGTCATTATCAACATTATGTTTATGTGATACATATATAAGACTTATTATATTCTCACTATATTTCTTTAAAAAAAAGTAAAATATTGGAAATCTTGGAAGAGATCACTTGGAAGTCATCAGCTCTGGTCGACATTATTTTAGGGTGAGGTTCTTGGTCTGGATCAGTTTCTAAGTAGTCTCCATAAACACTCGCGGGGCCTCCAGCCCACGGTTGCTGGTAGGTAGAGTTAGTCCCTCAGTGCCTATAATTTAAACGATGAATACAAATAATGTAATGGATATGGCTCTAGGCCGCGGCAAACAGTGTGGGAAAGAGCAAGTATTTCCGCCACTGGTGAAAATTCTGCGTCCATTTCAGTCACAGTATTTCCCACTTTCTTTAATCTCCTCGCTTTCTTTATTACCCTACCACAATTATTCACAGAGGATTATAATATTATGTGTAGTTATAGAAAAGGATACGGACGGAATTTCTCGCGAGCGAAGCATATAATTTTAATAAAATAAAACGTATAGAATACAAAATGTAGCAACGAGACGAGCGTAAAGCAATTTACTTCTCAATATTTATACGCTTGAGCGCAAAATTCACAGTTCGTCATGCACATGTCAATTTCCTCCACGTTTCTTCGGAGAAAATCGACGTGGGCGAAACGAAATATGTTTCACAGAATTCATTAGGTTATGAAATCAAAATTGTCGAAAATGTATAATGGCTTATACTATCACTTTTCCTTGAGTGGAAAATTGAAAACGACGGTATAACATTGAATTTTCACCATAGGTAAATTTCACGGGTATTTCAAAGTTATCACTATACATTTGCAATAAAATACATTTCCCCTGCTTCGGGTCCTGGCCAAATAAAAGGGAGATAATCCCGGAAAAGACAGCCGAGATATTCCGACTTGAACGCGACGCTGGAGACTGCAGCATGGCAACCGGTGAATGAAGAAAAAGCATCTAAATCAGGAAAAGTGCTCGATATTCAAATCTACCGCCACGCGTACTAACCCCTTTCCTTCACTACTTCACTACCTCACTATAATCTTTCCATTCCCACACTTGCCTGCAAAGATTTCCCGAGCAGAGTATAAAGTATTTCAAGAAATAATGTTATTTCTCATCTCAGCACTGATTTGTCACTTTTCGTGATGGATTGAAAGTTTTCCACTTTGAATTCAAAGTGATAACTTTCTGCCACGCCTCATATTGCTCTCAATGATTTTACTTCGTTTCAAACTGTACTTACAGCTTACACAAAACACAACACAACAGCTTACAGACTTACAGTATACTTTTACGCAATTCTCACATTGTTTACTAGCAGGAATTAACATTTATCCTACATAATGAAATAGGTGTCATATTTATCTTCTCCACAGTACCGTTAAAATAGTTATGTTTCTGCATATTTATATTTGATGTGAACATTTATTTACCAAACCCTTTCGTTTTCAAGTTGAATCGTTGAATGCAATATCCATTATAGGTGAACGGACGATGAATTTGTGAGTGGTGAATGATGGGAAATACCTGATAAACAACGATGGTTTCTAATTTCCTTCAAAACAACAGAAAAACAAAGTGCATCGTATTGCCTACCATTCAAAATCATGGTGCTACCTATTATCTTGTTCCCACACAACAAGAACAACACAATACAATAGAACACAACATTTGCATGGATCACATCAAATGATATTTTATCAGGCTTTGCAAAATTCACCCAAAAGGGAACCACTGTTTGAGGGGAACTGCAGATTTTTGGGACACGGTTTCAAAGAGGCTGTATGTGTTAATATTATTATGGCAGAAAACAAACTAATTTTCCCCAAATTGGAGCGAGGAACTTAAATCTGCGACTCCACATTGGAAAATATAAATAACGCAGCGGCTTATTTGTTTCTGCTATTCGGTTATAGCCGATTTCAACTTTCAAGTGCCCCAATCTATTACCTGACGCCTCGTCACTGTTCAAAGCTTTAGGAGCGCAACTTTGCAAATATATTTATTCATTTTTTATTCCAACAAATTCAACAAATTCAAAAAATTCCAACACTGTGAGCAGTGGAATGTACTGTTAAAAAACTAACAAGCTAAACATGATATCTAATAATCTAATAATCTAGTAATAGCAATACTAAAATAAATAGTAATAATATGTTATTGCTGAGTTATAACTTCGATCATTAATAGCCGTTAATCATAAATTATCATTATTATTAACTTACAGTTATTAATGATTAATAATGATTAATAATAATGTGGTAATATTATCAATATGGTAACATGATAATATTTAAAATATTTACAATAATATTAATAATGATTAATGTTAATTATTAATGAGCGAAGGTTACAATACTAGTAATTCTAGTATATTTCTATTTGAATTAACCGAACGTGATCTAAAAGTGTGCATAGGTATTAGGTACCTGTGTTTGCGAGAGACAAATGCATTCCGGGGGACAGTTGACCACGAGGTTGCTGTCAGCTGCTGCTGCAAGGATCGACCCAAGGACGCAGCATGCTAGCAGCCACAGCCACATGGCTCGCCGCGACGGCCTACAGCATCTGAAACAGCGGAGACAACGGGACAATTAATACCAAATAAGCACGGAAAATCATCCGACAAAGGTGTCCAGTCCTTCGCCACGTCGATCGAAGCTTACTTGCCGAAATTCTTGCTTTGATTGGCAAAAAAGCGGAGAAATCCGGTCAATTATAAAGCAAGGTCATCACATTTGCCGCATGAGGATCTTTGATGAAAGCTTACTTGCCGAAATTCTTGCTTTGATTGGCAAAAAAGCGGAGAAATCCGGTCAATTATAAAGCAAGGTCATCACATTTGCCGCATGAGGATCTTTGATGAAAGCTTACTTGCCGAAATTCTTGCTTTGATTGGCAAAAAAGCGGAGAAATCCGGTCAATTATAAAGCAAGGTCATCACATTTGCCGCATGAGGATCTTTGATGAAAGCTTGCTAGCCGTAATTCTGGCTGTGATTGCCTCAAGTACCTACCAAAGACACACGGCCATTCAATGCAAGGTAAAAATCACGCTTAAATTCACACTAAAAATCCGAGTTTGATTTTAAGTCCTTCGTTACGATTAAACCAGCCATGACACGCTTCGAATTTTAACAATTGTACAGAGATTAAGGAACGTGTACAAGAATGGGGTCGGCAAACAAACAATGACGACGCCGGTGGAGGAGCCACGTACGAGACCGGACGAGAGTTCCCTGCAAATACAGTACGTAGTACATCTAGAGTTGTACACCGACAAAGGAAGATTTCTGCAGGAGCTGACCGGATATTACTCGAGCTGTACTCTTTATTAGGACAGAGTCAATTTCCGGAATGTTTTTTTTGTCCTCCATGCTACAAGATCTTCCTTGTCACCCTTGGGTTTTCCTGATTCTCTTCGGCGCTTTTCAACCAATCAGAGAGTCATGATTTCGTGTTTTTTGTGGCCAATTTATGGCTAAAGCAAAAATATAAAAAAACTGGTATAAATCTACACATTTTTATTGAAAAAGTTCGCTTTACGTAAAACCGGTAAAAAGGAACTATGTGTGTAGGTTAGATGCAGTAACCTATTTTTGCGTTTCACCAAACCGCTGAAAGGGAGATTTCCCCCTGAAAACACGAAATACAATTTTCGAAATACACAAATGATATAATTTTTAAAGTGCATGAACGAAATGGCATCCACTCCATGTATAACAAGATTGTGTGTAATTTTACTTAATTGGTTTGCGGGGATTATCAGCCGGGTGTATAATTGTGAGCTAGCAGGGGCTGCGGCAGGGGCTGGTTCTCTGCGTGCCTACGTAGCAGCGACGGCCCGTGTAGCTTACGGATTAGCCGGATGCAATGGACCGACGCACGGCGCAATAACAGCACGGTTACAATCATTAGTTCTGCTAAACGGGCTGGAAAAATGTTGCAGCGTTCAAATAGCAATGCGCGCGAGCTGCTAACTCGGCTCTGCATTTCGACTATATATGCGATAAAATTATTCAGAGATGGTTTTTTGTCGCTGGTCGAAAAATCGTTGCCTCATAAGTTCCAAGATGGTTTCCGTTAAGTTTGTTTCCAAGAACGGATATGTTTTTTTTCTTGTTGAAATTATGAAAATGAAGTTTCCTTCCATCGTGACTAGAAATCAGGGCATCATTGGTATCTTTCTTTTGTATATCAGTGCAGCTATCAGGGACACCCAATTTTCTGTATGTATAAGCAAACAACAGCTCTGCTATATATAGGTATAGTACTTTTCGATTCTTATTTCTTACAAAATCCCTAGAGGATTTTACAAAACTTAAAAAACTTTTCCTGAATTTCTTATATAACCAAAACTTTTGAAATTTCCATATTGCAAGCTTCTCCGCAACACGGTGAAAATAAGGCGCGAAGGCAGATCACAGATGAGTTTCCACGACGCCAACTACGATGGCGTCGGCTACGACGACGACGACGACGACGACGACGACGACGACGTCAAAGTCCTCGTAAGATTCCTAACCCCTACGCCTAGCCCGATCTGCCAACGATCTAGCAACTTACTCGGTAATGTTAATCGCGATGCCAAACTTGCGATCACTTTCTCATCACGCTATATTGATACCAAGCACGGTTTTCGAGGCATGGGCTTTGTTAGCATCGTACGCAATCAACCATACTCTATATCAGATTCCTTGTACAATATCCATAACGTGCACTCATCGTCTCGAGCAGGAATCGCATGGAGAGCCTCCCCGTAATTAGCTTGTAGTCACGTGATCTCAATCTGCTAGCAGCCGAGCACCCCTTGTTGATATGCCAATAACATCTGCCTGTTGCTACGATACTGTGCACAACCGACGCCTTCCCAACTCAACCGAACCGACGCTCGCAGAAACCGACGCGCGAAATTGCATTACCATTAATTTACATTGTCAGCTTTTATTCAAAGGGAACTGAGCCTATTTTTTTTTCTACCGCGTGTGTATACGATGAAAAATAGACGTCGAGGATACAGCGAGAGCAAAAAAACAATGACGTGTGTCGGTCGGTATTTTCGTCCCTTTGTTTATGTGTCACTCATTGTTTTTATGGCTGGAACCAATCTGCACCGAGTTGGACACAAAATCGGAGCGTGCGATCGCGCAGATTTCTGACACAGATTACTGGGGTTGGCGTCGGACCTGCATTTTCCTCTTCGCGCCCGGCTGCGCAGGCTGCGCGCTCGATTGGATGCTGCGCAAGATGGGTGCCTGTCACTTGAGCAGTAGCTAACAAGATGTGACATATTGTGCGATCAGAGAGTTATATCGGAAGGAGAGATTGTGTTGAAGAGATTTAAGAGCGTTTTCAGAAAAATGGCTGAGATATTGATCGGGGGCATCACCAATCTAAGAATTGATTTGTTGTAGCGAGGCACGTTTGAACTTTTTTTAATTACTTTTACTTTGTGTTCCTGTGGATAGATTGCATATCAGAGTACCACGTTGTGTAGTCTGTCCAATCCACATGGCTCCTTTAGTGATTCCGTGGCATCAAGCTGGAGTTAAACAATTTCATCGTACTATTTCGTTATAATTTCATCGAAAGCTTATTTGCAAGTGAATTTTTTTGTTTCTTGCAGAGTTCATTCGAAGATCAAGCGTGTAAAGCCATCTAGGGTAGGTACCTCTACCAAATGTCAAAAATATCCTGCCATCTGAAAACGTATTTTAATTTTTTAGTCAGCTGTTTTCCTCATGTACTTCCTTAAAATATTTAAGCTTTAATCTGGAGAAGGCACCTCCACCAAATGGCAAAAATGTATTTTAACCAACATCATTAGATAAATTCATCAAAAAGACAACGAGCGGATATTCATGAATGTTACACACATCATTGCAATGCGACAGTTTTAAAATGCTTTTTAGCTTGAGTAGGCACCTCCACCAGCACCAAAATTAGTTTATCTTCCCTTATTTAAAGAAAAAATTTTCTTTAAGTCAACGCACGTTTTAATGAAAAGTGATCCCTTTCATTTCCTTACACACTTCCATGAAGAATTACAAGGAACCAATCATTCAAAGCTTATGCTGAGTTGGCACCTCCACCAACACCAAAAATATCTCATCCCTTTCTTCAGATAAAATCGTCTAAAGTCCACAAGAGTATATCGATAAGCGCCTCTTTTCTTTCTCTTACATTAAGCTTTTTTAAGAATCACAATGTAGCATGATATTTTACAGCTTTAAAGCTTGAGTGGGCACCTCCACTAACACCAAAAATATCTAACGAAAATCTCATGAGATGAAAATTGTCTTCTGGGTTACGCTAGGGAGTAGTTATCGAATTTTGATCCGCCATACGACTGAACAAATTCGAAGCGATATTTGAATCTTCTCTCGCTCCCTCTCCACGATCGGTGCTCGATTTCTTGCAGTTTGTTTGTTTTGGGTCTTTGGCACCTTTTTGGATCAAACAGGTGGTGTTTGCCCATTTTCCCGTGTGTCATCAATTGATAGTAAGAAATCACGGAAGACTTTTAGAACCAATGGCGATGATTAGCAATCCCGTATCACTGGTGGGATGGGCTCTTATTATTTTCAGCTGTAAGCTAACTACAAACATTTCTATGTACTTTGAAAATCTAGAAGCTTGATTCGCACATGGACTATCGTGACAGACGGTGCGTTAATGGTGAGTTTGAGTACACCGGGGCGCTAAATATTCTTATTAAATTACATCGTTTTATGAAGTTACACGCAAAAGTTGTAAAAAATTTGATTAATTTAAGTTTTGTCAGTTATTTACTAAAAATTGGCAAGTTATTTACTTCAACCAAGCTGATAAAAATTAATTAAAATTGAAAGACACTCTTTCGAAGAAGTGCCATAAATCTAAATAATTCCGAAAATAAACACGGCGTGGAAGCTTTTTGATGAGAAAATAAATATATATTCTACCTTGATTTGATCGTCAATGAATGAAACAAAATATCATTTTCCTATGATCGTCGCGTCGTCGCTTAAAGATCGCTTGCGAGCGCTGGAGGTTGCGCGTTTTATTTGCCGGCTAATGACCACAAGCAAGCGGAAATCGTCACCACGATGCTTTATCTAACTATTACTTATACGCGACGGCATTTTCCTATCATTTCCACCCCATTTGCCCATTCTTTCGCCCGTCACACGCCGCGTCGCGAGGCGTCGCGACGCGTCGCTTCCCGCGCTTTATCTCGCCTTTTGGCTCACAATCAACAAAGACGACGACGCCGTCGCCGTCGCCGTCTCCGTCGTCTTCGTCATCGTCGACGCCGTCGTCGAAACGCGACAATCGCGAGTCATGTTGAGGGAAAACTCCGGAAAATTATGCAAGAAGATTATATTTTCCGCTAACCTCAAGACATGATAAATACTAGACAAAGTTTTTTTTTCTTTTCCTTTTGTGTACGTCTATCAGTTTAAGCTTTTATATACTCCGTTTTTATTCGTGTACAACCACCGGAAAATTGTGACGAACTACGGTAAATATCCGAGTAAATTCCAGGAGGTCTGTCATATACATAAGCTCAACATCTAAGTTTGTATTTTTTCTAAAGACTTTGAGAGAATTTTGGGTCATTCTTTTAACATCACATTTTAAATATCCCACTTTCAATACTGCGCTAAAGCCTACGATCTCCGCGTCACTATTTACGTTTACACCAACAGTATTTTGATGTGGTAACAAAAGGCGTCTCTTTACCAGTATTTATACTTTTGAATGCCATCCCTTCCACGAAGACTTTCCTTTCTCTTCCATTACCATTCCATTCATCGCATCTCACTCCTTCCACTCCTTTCCTTAGCGGGATACTTTCTCTGTAATGTATCGCCCTGGGCTCTACTTCCCTTTCGCTAAAGTCTCCAATAGCAAAGGGCCATTCACAACAGATCCTTTCGCACTTCGGTAAACAGTAAACACTGGGTGAAGATTTGCATGGGCAGAGAAGCCAAGTCAACTCTCACTAAAAGCACCTATAAAAGCTATCAAGTGTACAAATATCAAAATGTCTGGTGCAGTACTAAGTATTTTGTTATCGTCTTATTTTGGTAGTTTTATGCAACTTATACAAAATAATATATGATCACCAAGTTATATTTTCTCAATTCGGGGTATCATAATAGCGGAAAAACATAGACCTTGATATACATTCAAATGAAATAGCCATGCATGGCTATATCCGTTTCGGGTACGCATCTTTTTCACCTCGACTAACACGATTTAGAAAGCAGGCAGACAATTTTACCCTTGGCCCTGATGGGCAAAACGTCGTAGAAGAACGCGAATGCAATTGCTTTTGCTGGCTGCATAGAGTCCGTAAATCAGGACATCAGAACGCACTCGAGCCAAGTTTCGCCGGCCGTCGCTGCGCGGCGCAGCGCTGCGCAGCGCGATCTGCTCGACCTGCTCGAGAGAAAAATGCTTTGCGGGTTGCGTGCCGCTCTGGTCTAGACCCGCTTCGTTCTGCTTTATCTCGCACCGAAAATGTTGCGGCGGACGTTGCAGACCAAGCCGGAAGTTTGGTCAATCTTATTCTTGATTATACCAGCTATTTCAATTACTTATTTTGTTGACTATCTTGCCTCGTATTTTTGAAATCTAAAGTGATTTTTACTTTGTAGATATATATTCATGTGAGATTGCGTCTTCGGTATGGACCTGTAGTCTGTGTTCCTTCAATTAAATCTCTGGTCAGTGTTTTTGGACGACCTTTGTACCTACTGATTGCATAAAGGTATATTGAAACGCTGTGGGTCGCATACTAATTTGGGCAACCCTGTCTGAGATAGGCTTCCCTTGACTCCTAATTGCATTTCCATATAACGCGGTTATTAATATGTAGATTTGCTGCGAACTATGCTTTTTGACTTTTAAATATAATAACTACGCTTTGAGATGATCACACGACTAACTTTTTATTTTATT
This sequence comes from Nemoura dubitans, assembly GCA_921293005.1. Classification (NCBI taxonomy): domain Eukaryota; kingdom Metazoa; phylum Arthropoda; class Insecta; order Plecoptera; family Nemouridae; genus Nemoura; species Nemoura dubitans. The sequence continues at coordinate 66,714,745 of OV121074.1, forward strand.
TTCATTACATTATATATCGTGTTATTTTGTTGCATAATAAAATAGTTTTTATTTGAAGCTTTGATGCTTGAATAACAGAGAGCAAATGCGTAGTTAGAGAGAGCCAGTTCAAGACCCCGTGGCCCTTTACGCTTATCAAAAAGCTCGAGCCAAACAATGGGACAAAAAGAATCTGCAATTGAATTGCACGATTAGGAAACGTAAGGCGCGAAAAGATAACTGCAAATATCAAAGAAGTCAGTTGGTGTGCGCAAAGAAACAAGTTTACAGTGCTCCATATTTACTTTTAAATACAGCGATATAGGTAGTAACGGACAAACCCCTTGGCGGGAAATGGGACTCTCTCACTTTTGCGCGAGCACAAAGCTGCAACCCGATAATATAAAAACCAGTAAAAAGCTTCCTGCATCGGATTACTTCATCTAATGCATTCATTATAATTTCAAATTGTTCTTTTAGCTATACAGAATAATATTCAGCTCGTAATTCCACGGTCGCGTTCCTGAGGATGACATGTAGCCCGCGCTTTGAAAAAAAAACAGCGCCATATGCACTCGTTTTCTCACTCACATTAAATCTTACAAAAATTTCAACGTGTAACATAATATTATAAACCAAAAATAAATTTAAAATGTTAAAACAATAAAATAAGCATGTGAGAGTTTCGTACCCTACCGCTCGGGCTTAGAAAGTATATTATAAATATTATGGTGTCATGAATCAGATATGCGGCTTTCCCGCAGCTGAGGGGGGAATGGGAGGGGACGGCAAGGGGGGAGGGTGGGGGGGGGGGTGGAAAAGTCGTGCTTTATATATTGTGTAGGTGGCTTCGGTGCCGGGTATGGCATATCGTTGTCACGGGTAGCGGAAAATGAAGAATGATGTTCTGTGTGGTTCTGGTATGGAGCTGGCTCTCTAGGTATGGGTAAACAACAGAAGCAATAAGGCGGTGTAGACTGTATCGTATATGGACGCTCAACCTCGAGAAGCCGATTTGCCATTCCGCAAGCAACGAGTCGGATTTGAAATTCAACGTGGATCGAAGGACAAATTGAGAAATCGATATCGCGCCCGTTATGGCATGGCTTTTCTTTTCCATTTTAAACAATAATCATGAAGATCTATATAGCTCTCTAATGTATATATCTGATCTCTGTGTTATAAAGAACGGTAACCGTTCTCTTGAGCGACCGAATTCATGTTTTTACTTCACTCAGGAGAACTTTTCTGGGGACCACACACAAATATATAGACGTAAAAAGTGTCCTAACCAAATAGCATTGTATCTTTTATTGTTATAGTAATATTATTAATGAAATTCTAGTCTTTCCTGGCGGGTTTTAAAACAGTTTATTGTGGTAATTTATCGTCGTGTTAGTAAAGAGATGGAATGGTTGGAATGTGTCAACGGCAGGTCGCACCATCTTTTAGCGCCGGTCCCGCAACGATGTTGTGCCACTCTTTTCGCTCACAAATTTCCTCCCTACTTGAGGAACATATTGTCCCTCTATGGGGTCCTGGCATCCCGCCACTTTCCACTAATCGGAACAACACAGTGTGCAGCATTGTTATCATTTCGCTGCTGCAATAAAAACAATTCAAGCGATACGCGTTATAAATTGTTATGCAATAATATCTGCTTTTGTCGGTGTTATAGAATAGCAGAGAGAATTTTGAGACGAGTTTTGCGACTCAATTTTCATTGCATTCTGATTAATTAAAGTTAAGTGCAAAGTGTGTCGGGCAACAAAATGAGATGGGAAATAGCATAAGCCGGAGCCCAGTTCTTGGCAAAAACCATCCCCACGTGAATCTGAGAGCAGTTTATATTAATTACTGGCTTGGAAAACCAATGAACATAAATAAAACTGCGCAGAGGGCAAAAAAAGAACTACAGCCGGAGCCAAGATACGTACGATTATCATTTTCAATTATTTATTGTTGTTTCTTTAAATTGCGCTTTGCTTAGAGGTCTTCATGTATATGCGAAAGCAACTTATTGTATTTGGAGATCAATGAAATGAAACATAAAAAACTGATAAAGATGTTACCGTCAAAAGGTGGCAAGAAAGCAAAACAGGGAACTCAAAAGTTACTGCGCAGTCAGCGAAATCCTAAATATTATTACTGTTATACTAGGTAATATAAAGAAAACAATAATTATTTTTGAATAGTGCTACAGTCCAAGGCGTTTCGAAATGGCAGACATCTATTCCATATACCTTCTCGTGCACTATGCAGGCAAATCCCAGAGGAGCCTGGTAATTTAGTTATATATTCCAGCAGCGTGTAATAATACCCTGTCTCTTGATTCAATTACTTGCAGCGGATCCTTCCGCTCTCGCTATCCTCGCCACTCCACTCTCATTTCTTTCCTTCCTTTGCTCCTTCATTCTCTCTGTGCTTTCACTAGCGTGAGCAAAAATAGTATTGGAACGATGCTGACAAAACTCAGTGAAGCCTAATCATTAATATTTTTACCTCTGAATAGGCTTTGGAATTTCTTCTTAGCTATTTAGTTTTCTAAGATCAGACAGACCCACTCAATAGCTTGGAAAGAAGATATCGAGATATTCTAAATTCTAATTTGATTTTAGCTTTGAAATTCAAATTCATTTATTTCTTATGGATGCAGCAGCTCCCGTGGTTGTTTGTTGTGATGAATATCATATCGAAGACGCTCGGCTGTAGATATAGGTACTTATTTATATGAAACCCTAAGCTATTTGATTTCAATTCACAGCCTTTTCACTTTTCAGTCACTTTTGTGACCTCGATGTTTCCAATTACAACGACACGAACGCCTCACAATTTCAACTAAGAACTAAGAGGGCATTAACTAATGTTTCCGGGTTACAATGCGGATAATTGCGTAAAATGTATCACATCATTTCCACTGAAATAATGCCGTGGTTAAATAGCTTAAAAGCAGACACCAAAAGCTCATTTAAATTGTATGAATGCACACCACACTTCTAAATTTACCTCTGTAGAGTCGTTAAAACCGTTACAACAAATTCTCCTGAAAATTATTTACTTTTTGAATCAACTGAGCCCGATCATGTTAATGGGTCGGGCAATATTTTTGCGTCTCCATAGTTTTTGGGTTTGTAAGATTCTATTCGAAATACTCTATATTTACTTCCTATATAGGAAAAAATATAGGCGCTCACCAAATAATTTCTTATAATATAAGGAATAGTTTGTGATTCGCAATTTGCATGTCATATAATTTCCTCTATTCCAACACCGACCTACAGTTAGATTATATGTACTATGATATTTGACATTCCTTACAAAACTGAAAGCCAATGTTTTAAAACTTCAATAAAACACTCGTTCTTTGATTGCATATACCTATTATGCAATATTAATTTTATTACATCCATCCTGGATTCCTGTTGCTTTATGAGATCAATTTATTCTGAAGCATACTTACGCAAAGAATATAAAATGACAACTCCCCGAACATTAAAGCTGCGAATTGTTTCCGAGATCTAAATTGAATGTCTCAATCATGAAAATACATTTTATTATGCAATCTAAGGAAATAGACACCGAAATTAGACTCGAAATTGTTATTCACGGAAAATCATTGCAGTCCCAGCATTCGCCCATACATTAGCCCGTAATGCGTTCGTTCAAAATAACCCTCTAATTGTTATTGTTTTAGCTGCACGGTAATTGTCAAATAGTGTGGTTTAACGATTACTACCTATTAACGACAGCATGGCTTGTGTATTGCGTAGCGCATTCAGACTCAAAGAGGCACAAACATTCAAAAGCCAGAAAAACCACCCGATTAAACAAAGAGGATGTGTTTAGTAATGGCACCAATAATCGTAACATCGATCAAATATAAAGACGACCCAGGAAAATGCGAGGCCGCAAAAACTGCACTGGCCGTATAAGAAAGAAAAGCGGGAAAGCGATAATGGTGGTGGGGCGCTATCTCTTTCTAGCTCGTGCGGGGCATTATGGAAATTACTACAGGAGGCCAATTCCTTTTATTATGGTCTTGGAGAAAGGGAGTCGGTGCCTCCGATCTTGAAATTTGTCCTGCGGATATTGGTGGTTTGTTTGGGGAAGGTTTATCTAGAGTATAGACTTTAATATGCCATTGGAGTGCACGAATACGCATCTAGAAGAGTTGTGTCATGGGAAATGTTTCTGGAGATTGGTATTCCCTGGGTATCAAGGAAGTGGGAATGAGTGACATTATCCAAAAAGCATTGTGTAGATTTTGTGACTACAGCGCGAAGGAATTCGTGGAGGTTTATTTCATCATCACTATTCACCGATTCTACTAATCAAATTTGCCCACCTTTGATTTACTTTGCACGCAATAAAGTATCATAACAATTTTAGGGAATGGTAATCCAAGCGTAAGGGCGTGTAACTAAATCAAATAGCTGAACAGTGGAAGCAAAATCACATCGATTTTTAAAGAGCGAATTTAAATTTGTGATTGCTTTCAATTCATATTCACTATAACCCCAGGGAAATAGTTGGATTGTCGCATGGACTATACTAAGCTTTTCTTTCATACATACGTACTAAATTCAGGCGATCATATTCTGACATTTTCAAAATCAATTCCGGACACCAACTTGTGCACATTGTTAGTATGTTATTCTTATATTAACGATTTACTAGAAGCAACAAAATTTCTTTCAGTTACTCTGCTCCGAAACTAATTGAACCGGTGAAGCAAAATACGTTTCATTGTGTTGACACTTGCTATAATAATAGCCGAGGAATCATCCGATGGAAATAATCTACATACGCGGATTAACGTACACCTGTATAAACACACATTCGGCAAAGTTACACTTGTAGACGTAGTTAGGTAGATCACCCATCGAGGGTAGGTGATAGGTATATAGATCGCGTTCGTTTGAGAGATAGTGTCGCTTCGATGGTGAATGTCTCGCGGATCTACAGTATCTACCCTCCGTGCTTATTAGTAACGCCTGTTAATCACGTCGGTGTCTCGACAATCGACCGAATCATTGTCGCCGTGTGCCATTCGAGCAGTCTGATTGGGATTGGAACTAACGATTATCGTGCAATTATCATTGCAAGCTGCGGTCGTGATGACGCTTCTCTGTTTAACGTTTACGATAAGAGAAAAGTTCGGTGTGCTCGTTGTAAAATTTGAATCAAATCTAGGAAGCTCTTATTTTGTGTAATGTTTAATTTCTTAGACTTGCTAGGGGAGTAAAATTTCCCTGTTATGGCTGGTCTTTTGTAAGACTGTTTATGGAGAAAGGTTCCACGTTTTAGAAAAAAATCGATAGTTTCCAAGGCATAGACAAAAATATAGGTGTGACAAGTGAGTATCATTGGGTGCGTACAGAGGTTGTCTATGATACATCATCAGAGGACATGAACAACTTGGGATCTTTATTTAATTTCTCAGAGAACGATGAACGTTTTCAAATCATATTATCTGCAAATTCTTGCCTTGCCCAATGAAAAAATAATCCGTCACTATGCAATTTTATGAAGTACAGTTTAAAAAATATTGGCAGAACTCGTTTAATGGCAAGTTTACAAACTGCGCAGGTAAATTATACGGTAATGGAATTGAAATTTTCAACAGAAGGCAATCTGCAAATTTACTACGTCAATAACGAATATCCACATTCCCAACCACACATTTCGCGCAAAGTGGCACTATCTCCCAACCCCCCAAAAGCAGAAAACATTAAGGTAACAATGCGAATGGGAATGTACCAATCATGCGACTGAATGTATACATCCACTCCACTGGTACCAAAGAGCCGTATACATACCTTTTGTTGTTAGCTCAGATTACTGCCTCAGTTATTAATACCAGTCCAGTTACAATGCACATTGAATCTATGGTGCAAGAGGACATTGAGAAAGGTCGATGTAATGAAGTGCCTTGTTACTGCGATGAATGCAGGTTATTTGAATCGTATAATAATAATATAATGACCAGATGAGCACCACCAGGGGCGAGATGCCATTCATTCGAGACCATATTGTATAGTGCACTTAATGAAGGCTATCGTTTCGCTCCCCACGTATATAAAAGCAGGAGAAAGACAATTGGCACACTGTGTCTAAATCTGGAGGATCATTCTGCTTCACCTAAAGTGACCTAAGCTTTGGTTGTTCATTGAGTTAAGCAATTTTTAATTCATGATGTGCAGAAATTTTGACATATCCAGCGGTAAATACACTTTGCACTGGTGGCGTCTTAAATAATCCACCATCAAATAAATGAAAATGGAAAATTATAGACTTAATATTTTGATAGACGAAATTTAAAAAAAAATTTACCAATCAACAAACTGCGTTAGAAATTAATGTAGGTATGTAGGCGTACGGACTATGAGGTGCGCATTAGTAGAGCTGGTGGTTGTATATCTAGGATAAAAAGTGATGGAAAAACGTCGCAAACCTTATGTGAAATATCTATTTCTTCAATAAAGGGTTAACGAAATCCTAGTTCATGATGATTTTGATTGAATTTCTTATGAAACTTGCAAGAACTTGACTTGAATGAGAACTTGAATGAAAAATGCAAATAACAGTAGAACAAAACGTATTGCGAGGCTAAAATCTGTCTATCACATGTATTTTCTTCAGTACGCTTCACACGTATTGAACTTGCGGTACGAAAGCAGGACAAATTTTGCAAATTTTCTTTAATTCTGATTGGTTCAAAAACTATTTTAATCCTCTTTTACTTTAAAAGAGTTATGTAAATTTTATCAAAAGCAGCACCCACCCACCCAAACGAACAAACAAACATACATACACACATACATGCTTACATACAGAAAACATACAAACCATCACCCTTCCAACATACTGCATGTTACTTTTTTTGGGAGTAGTGATGATTGAATATTTCGCTCCACATACCAATGAAACAAGTCTTGCAAAGCAGCAATTAGGGTCATGCTGCTAGCCCATCAAAGCTTAGACAATAGGCACTACATTAGTGGTGTCAATAATTTCTACAATTTGAAGAATTTTATAAAATAAAACTCTGCTTACGAGTGTTTAATAAATGCTCATTTTGATATTGCAAATATTTATTTCGTATTATTGATGCCATCACGTGCATACCACCCAGCGCTCCAGCACCAAGAGTATATACCAAATCAGTGCACCACAATGAACATGGCATTCGAGACTGAATCAAATTCACTGTATACCTTTTACGTGGTTTTCATAAAATATGAGCAGCCAAATAAAATGATATTCAACTGCATCCGTCCAGCCGATTCCGAGGTACAACAATGCGAACACGCACAGATGCCCGTACGCACTTTATTCGCATGATAATGCGTGGAATCTGTACATGATATTACACACATCTATGGAATTCGGATCCAGGCGGCAGTCAGGCCAGCATATAATACGCATGCTGTTTGAACCAGCTGTTTTTCAAAATACCTGCAAGGCGAACTAGGTAAACGAATTGCGTGAAAGGGTAGTAGCTGTTCACACACGCCTGTAGTCGACAGGACAATATTGGCAATACACAAAACGAGCTCTAGTTTAATTAAACTGTAATTGATATTGTGCCAATTTATCGATTAGTTTAGTCGTTTCATCGTCATGTAAATATTGTAATTGATCGCAATTCGTGTCACGAGAGCGTTTTCTTTTTTGACATGGATAAATATGAATGATAATTGGTGGTGATTATTTTGTTCATGCGGCATTTGCTGCATTCTGCAACTCGCATTGGATAGCATCATTCTGAACTCTTGCATGTTACCATAGGCGATAATTATGAATATGATCTGAATACAATCTGAACATTTATAACATAGCATATAACATATTATATTATATTATATCACACTTGTGGAATCGTAATGTATTCTGTTGCTGATAAATAAATAATAATAATAATAATAATAATAATAATACAATCTGTATGTAAAAAACACGTTATATGTTGGCTATAGCCAACATAAAAGGTGTTAAATGTAAGATGTAAAAGATGGTAAAGTATTTAAAATTCAAGAAATATTTCAGAAATGATTTTCCGTCAGACTCAGAAGAATAATCAAGTTTTAACAAAATATGTTAATTTTTGTTCTAGTGTGAATATGGATTGGATACACGCCAAGGCGCAAACGCAACCCCCAATTCCTATTTTCACAACTGAAAAATTTTGTCACGTTAACGTCACAAACCTATCGATTATTACATGCAATAAAGAAGGGAAAATCACGATTAAAAATTCATAAATTAAAAAAAACTATTGTTGATATTTTGAAACTTTTGTTCAAATTCCTTGGCTTTTGTTGTTAAATTTACGCCCTTGTGTGACACAGCACGCTTCACCAAAACACATAAAAACGACCGAATCTCGTCCAAGCTCAATCCTACCCACTGCATCCACAGCTTCCGTATTGCGTCTGTCCGACAGTGCGTACATGTCTGTGCCTACAGTGCAGTACATAAAGTAGACAGTCGTCTCCGCCCAGCATTGTAACTTAGAACACTTCTCTAAGTGAACCGCGTGCTGAGGTGTGACCACTTCTAAGTGGCTTGTCTAACAAATTTACGTGAAAATGCGCGAAATAGGGGGGCCGGTCCACGGCGTTTGTAATATAGAATAGGCGTAGGCGTCGCAAGCTTCTCTATACTTCGCGCCCTATGCGCTCTCTCTATTCTATAGGTACTATATATATACTAAAAGGTACAGCAACTCTCTGGCACATTACGATAAAAACAAGAGCAGAGTTTTATCTTACTCGTTTTTATACAGAAGTTGAGTTGCTGACGTTTTGGACCAACCTTCCCATACCCCCATGCCCACGGAAAAAGCCTCGAGGGTCCACTAGATTTACTACAAATTGCCGAGAGAGTTGCGCCCCCCGTCTGACTCATTCCTCCAAAAGTGCATCTGAGCTTGGGGAAAAGTTCTCTGCAGATTTCAGAGCCAAAACAGTCAACATCAAAGGTACTATTATAATAACAGTGGGTCGGCTTTGTCTCGCCAGTTCAATTTATGCATTGGTTTTAAGAGTGGGTTTGTTAATTGTTTATTGTTTATTTACTTTGGAGTTAGGTTGCTTAGGTAAATGAAGTTCCTTGCAAGAACTCAGTGAACAACAGGAAGCCAAAAGCGTATAGAAATGAATACTGAAGAGGTTTCAATCGGTCGTTGTAAAATGTTTGATCTGAAATTATTTTCATCTGCCACATTAACATATCGTTACATTTCGTGGTAAAACATGTTATTAAACAAATCAAATATACTTATTAAAAACTCGTTGTAATGAGCAATGCAGCGCGCGAGGTAAATATACAAATACTCAGGTCAACAGAATGGTTCTACTTCTAGCTCACAGTAATGCTGAAAGAAATTCGCATTCTACAATCCTTCTATGACAGGATTCAAAGTTCTTTAAAGGATCAAAGGATTCTAGTTCTAACCCATCTCTTTGCAGCCAACCGGCTTTGATCAGAATAAGTACATGCAACATATACAGAAGGTTTTGTATTGCGCCATTGTCAACTACTTTCAATTTGCCAAATTGACGAGAGGCCGTCTGGCGTTATGTGGTTGCGTCTGTCACGGTACGACGCACTGAATTCAGCGTCGAAAATATCTGCATTTAACTGTGCCATAAGTGGAGTCGGTACTCACGGGATTCGGGACTATGACAACACCAAAGAGCTAGCAAATAGGAACATCACGAGGGCATGTCCGGCCGACCGGGCAAATGATGTAGTTATAGGTCCTCTTCGTTCTATTTTCGTTTGGTTCGATTTGTACAACACAAAGGGGATATATTCCTACTGATTCGCGTGACCTCTCTTTGGATAACGATCTGGGTTTTGGATATCAACTGTGAAAGTTCTGGGTGAAATTAAAATCAGATTGTCTGTGCTAGGACATATCAATCTCATCCTGAAAAGTTATAATCCTGACTGGAGTTGACATTTTCTGTACAGGCGAATGGGCTCTCAGCCGATATTACTTAGTCCAAAATATTGGAACAACTTTCATATTTTCTAATGTATAGGTACTATAGTATACGATTACGATGGTTTTAGGTTTGCTTTCATTAGTGAGTATCATAATATAGAAATGGAATAAAAGTTGAGAGCAAAAACATGGTGTGTAGATATCCTCGAAATTTCACCTAGCGTGGGAGCGTCCCGAAATCCGCGTTATATTTTTTGTGTGAAACTCCCGCGTAAAGTTTGTCACAAACTCTTTGTCGAGTCGCGCGTTGTTGTCAGTAATTAAACAAGTCCGTGTGCTATAAATGTGTTTATGGGAAGTAATCAAATGAGTAATTAAAAACTATATCCTCGCTAAAACACCGCGCGTGAAATGTTTGAATTTGACGTGACTAACCAAAATTAAGAGAAAATGCACGAGAGTTTTAAACTGATTTAACCAACGCAGGGAACCGCACAAAATAAAAATAGAATAAAACTGGCCATTCCGTCAGCGGCTGCAATATCACGAGCTGCCAAAGGTATGGTAACGGAAAAGTTTTCACTTTCCTTTGATGGCCAGGCTGGTATTCCAATAAGTGGCAATGTATACCTCCCAGGAAACACATTTCAAACCACTATACATACTTATTTTCAATACATATCGCGTTATATTCAGAACGTGCCAATACGCTCACGGCACATTTCTTGTTGCAAAGTTTTTGTTTGTTTGTATTCCATGATCATCCCTCATTTCTTTTTTTCCTCGAATATTGGAAAGGATTCGAAAAAAATGGAGTGCCATGCGGGTAAAATCACCTATATCGATAGGCATTTCCAGCTTTCAATAAAATCATCGATGCCATTTGTAACCAACACGTATATCTGGCGATGTCTTAATCCAAATCTCATGAATAATAATGTACGGGTACATGATATTCTCAATAAATAAGCGTTTCATCTGTCATCCAGGCGCTATCCCGAACCCCGCAGCGGATATCTAGTGGGGGTCAGTAGGGACTCCCGATATCTATCAGAACACTTAAAGTGACCTCTATTGGGACAAAGATATTTATCAGCGCTGTCACAATTGTCGTTTCGGGGCAAACGTTGCTATACAAACTAAATCTTGCCAAAATTAAATGCTCTGTTCGGTGCGGAATTTGGAGCGAGTGGGAAAAGCTAATAGGAATATGCATTTAAAAAATGATTTAAACGGGATCGTACAATTTTACTTGATATTGATAAATTGCGGCTGCATTGTCTAAAGCTGAATTTCATGCTGAAACGCATTATTAGCCAAACCTGGCTAGCATGATTGTTTGCCACCGTTATCACTGTACGTTTGAATATCACACTTTGAAATATACAATGTTGATACATTTAGGTGTACTAATATATTCTAGTTTCCCTGCACATCAACTCGGACAAATCGTCATTTTCAATTCATCGTTCAAATTTTCAACATTACCTCAATTTCAATGAATATATTGTAATATACCACAAATACCGTTCATGACAGCTGCAAGGAAAATTCAATTGGCCAAATGTGTTTTTAAATTTCACCACAGTATCTAAAACGATATAAAAAACAAGTATGTATCCAAACACGACTCTCCCTCCCTCTCTTTGTCTCTATATAATGTATTTAGTATTTTTTTGCAGATATTCCAAAGATGAGTGTTAGGATAGGTAATCTTAGCCTTCTCTAGCTCTAATCAGGTCCAAAGCACTCATTGGGCATAGTCATTATTCAAACGCCTGAGACATGCGCTATTGTTGTGTTACTGGTGTTGCTAAAGCATGTCATGATGGTAGGGCAGCAAGACAAGCTCCACATAGACGTAGGGTAGAAGGCGTGCATTTATCTCCACACGCTCGGCATCCTATCTCATTTCCATGCATACGAGTCGTGGGTTAATTTCAACGGACCTGTCACTTCAAGCACAGCACTCAATTAATGCTAAACAAGTTGGTCTTTCATGCAAACGTTCAAAAAACCTGCCGACATGATACTGAAACTTCGATCACATACGCCGAGCAAAAGTGATTGCGATTCAAACGGGGGTTTTTCCTGCGCTTAGACTTCGATTGAACACCAAAGCGTTTGGCTGCAGCTTTAATAAAAGCTGTAATTTCAGAAATCTAAGCTTGTTTCCAATGCATACGTTCGTTGCTCAAACAAAAAACCTATTGCATGTACGAGTTATAATATAACAAGGGTTAGATTAGTTTCATGAAAATAATTCGGATTTTCCTATCCACATTTGTGCAGCATTGATTTTAAAAGTTTGTCTTTATCAGTGTCTACCGTTACCAAATAGTATTTTTTAAAGTTTAAGTTTTTTAAATATTCTTCTTGTGAGGTTCAACCGTCGGGGTTTATAATATAGTTATTTTGACCAGATATACCGACCGTCCCAGCGACGTAACTTGCTTTCTCTTTTCCAGTCGACAATCTCATGTGCAATACATAATTCAACAGCTGCAAGGAGTGCCAGGGCGTTAATCTATCATCGCCATGAATGGGCACATGAGCCTCCCCGCGAATCATTCCCATTCGCACAATTTTCACAGTGTGGGGCAGGGGGGGGGGGGCTGGGGGGCTGGGGGCCCCTGCGCCGGGCATTCACGGGACAGACCGACCAAGCTGTGCATGTATCGATAGCACGATCGAATAAAGAGACCTGTGTGAAATATCGTTCAAACTGCGAAGAGCCATAAAAACTTGTGAAATATTGTCACCTTATTTCGATGGGGGCAAAACAGTTTGGAAAGCGCGCGAGCTTTCCATGGGCTCTTTACATATAAAATCTTTAGAAAAATTGAAAACTCTTTTCATATGGTTATCGTTTCACATTTTGCGAAACAATCAGAACCGGTGTCGTTTATGATTACGAACATGGAAAAGGTGCTGCGAATGGAATATGTGCTTTTTTGGAATGCAGTATTTGAGTGTAGGAAAAAAAAGCGGGGGGGGGGGGGGGACAGTTGCCATTTGTTTGGAGTTCGGTGGCTGATCTCCTTTTCTTTTTCTTGTGTAGCTTAGTGTGTTTGTGTACCTACTATATATACATAAGAATATGGAGGTCTGGACCGTGGGACGGCAAAAAGCAAGAAGAGAAATTTGTTTTTAACATTTTTTTAAGACAAAATTAGTTGTATTGTCAACATCTGAAATTATAATCAATCTTACGAAAAACCAGCGACAAATCAAACAGAAAACTAAGCTGATCTGTTTTCCAATCCGAATTTTGTACCTACCAATATGTGTATTCACACAAATAACATGATTTAAACCCGACATCAGTGACTACTTGCGTATTGCATTGTGACCTTTCGATCTTTTAAAATATGAACCAACAACATGTGTCAATATTACATTTATTGGTAAAAATTATGAAAATGGCCCGTGGTCATACAATACAACGGATGTGTAACTGTGAGTATATCGGTGAGCCGGAGCCCGGACAAAGCTCTTTCCTTTATATAAATTAAACCAACGTCCGAATAGAAATATTCGATCTTCCCTTCGTTTTCCGAGAAGAAAAGAGAGAGCTAGAGAGAGGGGGAGAGAGAGAGAGAGCGAGAGAGCGAGAGAGGGGGAGAGAGAGAGGGAGAGAGGGAGAGAGAGACAGAGAGAGAGAGAGAGGGGGGGGGGGAGAGCAGAAAGATTTCCTTCAGTCTTTTTCCGACTTCACGGGTTTTTTATATTCCGTTTCCTGCAAGGTGCCCGCCTCACATCGCTCGCCTGACGCGCTCATCTTTTCCGCAAAATGCGTGCGTCCAGCAAAGGTATCGAAAAAAACCGGTGCGTATTTGGACGCAGCCACCGCCATTAATCCACGCGTGATATTGTCAGACGAAAATGTATTATAAAACCAATCCAGTCGAATGAATGAACGAGCAAAGGACATGCGAGAGTTATGCGAGACACGTGAAGATATATATTTTTAATATTTCATCTGGATATCTGTTATAGGTGTGCCTGAAATTGTGTCGCCATATATCTCGACATGGGAAAGAGCTAGCAGCGATTGCAATGGGACCCAATATTTTACCGATGGTCCACGCGCGAACTGCGGAATTTACATGAGTTTTGCAAATGCTGTGACATTAATTGATGGTAAAATTGAGGTGAACCAATTACACAGCGGCTCAGCAGGCGAGATTGGAAACTCTTGTGCACATTTATATACCAATTCATGTTTAGGATGAAACTGCGGGAATTCAAACAGTCAGACAGATATATAACCAAAAGCTTTATTTACCATTCTTTTTTGGGACGCATTGATTGATTTTACATTTTGATGTGATTCAGCTTTTCCCTCCCTAAACACACTCACCATTTATTTTTGGTGCAGTAATGTAGTCTATTTTGTGGTGTCACTCATTTCTCTGGACTGCTGTTTCGCCTAATCCAAGCAGCGTTTTGAATCCTCATGAAACTAAATGTTTTTTCAAGGTTATGTAAAATCTCAATTTATGTACTAAACGTCGGAAAAATCAGCTAGTCATTTTTAAACATGCATTCCAAACCACGGTCGTTATTATTGTTTATTTTTTTAGTTGTCTGTGATATATTATTTACAAATTGTCACGATATTGCATATGTTATAGTATTTTAAGTTAAACTACACAAAATATTAAATCGTGACACGTTTGGGTTGCAAAACGTAATGCGGTGATACTATGTCATGTTCAGCCCCAAACTACCGTTAGTTGTAACTAGGTTATAAAAACGTAATCGAGATTAAAGAAAAATACGATTATTGCACTCGGCTGTTTTCGCACGTTCAGTGATTTTCATTTGCGAAATGAAAACCCGGTATAGCAATGTTTTTCTCGAAAACAATTAAACAACAAACTCGTGCAATTCCTCGCTAAATTAAAGCTGTCTGGTAACCTCACTCCAGCTCTCTGTAAAATTTTATGCAATCAAGTTATCAACTATTCCTTCCGTGCTCAGAGTGCCGGACTTGCTAATGGATGGCGGACAGTCCCGAATAATTCGTTTCCGTCATCAAAATATCACGAAAATATGACATTTACTGGGGTCATGACGCCGCACTAAAACGGACACCACCACCGCATAATTAATTGCACTGATTAGCCGCAGCCAGTAATGCACTTAGCATCACGCAGAACAGATCTACCTTATAAAACGGGATTTCGCCATTTATAAAACAGCTAACTGTATGTAAATCCGTTTCCTATTTCATAATTTATCTGTCTGCGGTGTTTTAGGGCTTAGCGAAACGCTGAATACTGAACGCTGAACGCTGGACAGCAGACGCCGCGTGTTTTATCGCGAACTCGATTGGGCATCAGTCACGGGCTATCGGTTTATGCAGGACTCCAGTTAACGATGCAATTAGATGGCAATAATGATTTAAGTGCTGACATTTAGGCAGCATATTACACACGATTTACGTTCGGTGGAGAAGATGTGATACAATATTCGAATTGGTCGAAATAAATGTGATGTGTGCGGTTTTGCGAATATAACTAATTCCGGGGGGTGGTAACCCCCCTTGACGTCTTGACCGAACCGAGGTTTGGGCGACGCAAGAAAGGTTTACATGAACACATTGGCTTGGGATTACGGAAACTAGAGAAAGGTCGTAAATATTGCCCTTTTAATTTCCAATAAGAATTAATGGGTTTGATTTCCTTTGACTTACCTTTTAAGTGTAATTACAGGACGCGGTATTGTCGCCTATAATGTTTTTCGCTGGTAATTCGTTGATAGCTTGTATGCTAAGGTGGGAACTTAGTTGGCCAGAAAGAGGTATACAGACCAACTTTTGCATACGCTTCAAGGCCAGAGATAGGGACAAAACAAACACGCGCAACTCACACAACCACCCACGAGGGTTGAAGCTAGCGAACTGAGCTGACTGAGTTATGGCTGTTCACATGCATACGCGCATTGTTTTGTTATTTCACAGAGGAGAGATGTTCCACGAAAAAATATAACTTCGAACCCAAGAAAGACTACAATAAATACCACCACTAAAATACATGCATTTTCTACAATACAGAATAACTACATACATACAATGACTACAACAAATAAGCCACCGCTCGTCTAATTCGTAGTGTCTGAATGCCCGTCGGTGCAAAGAGGGTAGTTATATTACAATCAATTTCAGCAAAATTTGACTTCTTATCTCAGAATATTTTATTGAGATCGAGTAAAATGAATGTTGTTACAAATGACTACAGTACTAATTTCTTTCAAAACATACTCCTAGCTTGATCGGCTGGTTATCTCTCCCTGACGGGGGCTGGTGGGACCGACCGAAGCCTTGCAGGTGCCATTGGGTCTCCGCTATACGCCAGTGCATATTGTGGTATTGTTCTGACGATTTTAGAAAATTCGAGTAGTTTCCGCACATTTTTTCTGACGTGGATTTTTTTTTAGGACAACAACATATTAAGTTTTCAAGGACAATAAAATGCATGCATTATCACGTATCAGGATGTGTTATTCAAAGTCGGATCAACAGTTAGTCAAAAATGCTCAATGCTCAACGCTCAAAGATGTAAGTAAAATCCAACCTCGCTTGCTTTGCTCACCCCATTATTTTTGGTTAAAAAGACAGGGCTTCGCAAAGAGTTTTGAATGTTCAAACAGAATGGCATCGCTATGCACGCCGCTAGGCCGCTATGCACTTTGCAGTTTTCTGTTATTTCCCACCTTCCCAGGAAAATAGACGAATCGTTTGTTCGAAATAAAATTGAAATTGGTAAGAGAATAAAACTATCAGCAATCACTATCAGTTCAAGAGACAAAATCTATCAGCAATCACTGTCAGTCATATCTATCAGCACAGCAGCTATTGGCATAGTATTATTATCACTTGCAGTCTAATAAGTGGATTCAATCGTTTATGCGATCGAGATTTGAAACCGTTGTAATACTTTGGTTTACATTTTTCAACTGACTTCTACCTCAGACTGACGACGCTATTCGCAGGCACTCAGATGAAATTAAAATTCGGCGTAAAGGGTGCGTGGAAAGAGACGCATTTAAATTAGAATGGAACTGGAGTCGGCCCCCAAAAAACACGTGCTTCTTTTATCCTGCGCGAATTGACAAGGAGGTCTGTGTACAAATCCAACAAGGGACAGACCGACAAAGGCTTAAGTCTCTCGCAATCGCAGGATATACTTTGCCTACGAAGACAATCCCTGTGGCAAATCATGGTCTCTCTTTCAGTCGAAACTTGAAAGCATAAATTCTAGTAAAGAGTGTTCAATCAAGTCGACTAGAAGGAAATTCAGTCCTCGTTGAAGGAAAAGCCATGGGAGATAGATATCCCATCAAGGTCCCCACGCCATCACTTCAGCTATATCATCGTCTTTGCTCTTCGTGTAAAACGATGAATTTTAAACTTACAAGCCCATCGCCTTACCTCTGAAATATAAAAAAAACGAAAGCCAACCCTCTCTTACACTTATTTCCATAATAATTTACATGTATAAAGCTTGGTGAGTCTATTAACACCATTACGCTGATATCACTTTCACCCTGCACACAAAGTCTTGCAGATCGCGAAGTTATAAGTTCCGCGTCGTCGGGTAATTTGTATCCATCCGTGGGCTTCCCTCAAGATCCCCTTGACGAAATTATCATTTTATTATAATGATCTTACGACGAAAACTCCATTATTATGTTAACCCCGTCTATAGTCTTCTTTTATAGATCCATTATCTAACGTTATTATAAGTAACTTATATTACCCGGAGAAGATGAAACTGAAACCTTAAGGGTCGGGAAATTCTTAGTGAACTGTGCGCCATTTCGACAAATTTTATCACTTGTCGTTTCAAAGTAGGTTTATAATCAAATGAGATTTAGATTTCAATTCGTCAGTGGTGTGTGCCTGGTCTATTTGCTTGAATAATGCATTCGTGGTATTATTATGTCCGGTCGTGACTGGTTCATGAGAGAGTCACGACGATTGCTATGGGGGCTCTCCGATTTTATCATTGCTCTCTCATTTAGTTTTCAAACATTTCGCTGAAATCATGCAACTCTATAATGGCGCTAGTGAAAGTATGGCACCTCCACCGACGCATGCGAAACATGGAGCTAGAAATCTAATTCTTGGATTGGCTGAACAAAATTGAGTACGAATTTGAAAATTTAAAGCGTTACACTTAAAGACTGTATCTTTGCGAAAAACAAGCTAAAAATCATCTAGTCCGCGACAGAACCGCCGTGCAATTCTCGTTTAAGAAGTCAGCCCAGCTCATGCCGTGAGATAAAACGCATTATTATTAGAAGAGACAATTCGCGGTAGTCGTTATAAATCATCATTACGTGGCGTAAAGTAGAAATTTACACGACAAGACCGCAGTGTGAGCAGCGATGCTTTGGTCGCTGGATGTGAGAATATCATCTAACAAACATCCGTATGTATGAAGTAAACTTTCCTCACGAGCTAAGGCAGAAGAAAAATATGACAGTTTCTTTTGATTAAAGTTGCTACTATGGGTTATGCGGCTAGGCACTGTAAAGCTGAAAATTATTTAAATTGCGGTTATAGCTAGTTGATACTAATGTTCAAGTATAAACAATCTTCAAACTTGCTTAGAAAGAAGACCGCAAATTGCAAGTTGTTTTGAAGCTGCCATTCGTACTGTTTCATTACACTAATGGGCATGCACTTGCATTTAATTTGACGGCCCAGAAATGAGCGTCTATTCTTATTTGGTGTTTGTTTCAATTCAGTACCTACATTTTAGCTGGAATAGCCTGGTTGTAAATTAGTATAAACAAGTAACAGTTTTTGCACCGAGCCAATCAAAAACCATAAATGATATATAAAGTAGGTTTATAATAATATGTATACCTACATGGTAGAGAGCGGTATAGATAGACTATAGAATATTATGAAGTAGAGTCGAGTTGCGATCATTGTTTACCTATACGTATTGTGCCTAACCGGTGGAAGAATTTCTGTATCACGAGTGTTTCTGACATATTTTTTCTTAGTGCCGTATACATGGAATTCGTTGCACAGACATGCATGTGTCGCGGACACCAAGAAGTTGATTGTTTTGTTATTTTAGGATATAACCAGCAGTTTGTTTATCCGAACATCCTTGCAATTCCCCAACGAATAGCTAAAACGTTCCTTCACCTATACATTACACCTATTGCAACCAAGGTATATGGAGCTCATGTGATAATAAAACTTAATGCATATCTGACGCACTACACATCCAGAGGTCAAATATGAGCGTACAACTGTATGCACTGTAAAAACTTTATTATCAGAGTATATGTGAGGTGTACACTTGGAACACAATTTAAACAGGAACCAATACTTATCTAGAAACCAAAATACCCACATCTATCAAAATCATATCTGATAAACGCAACCAAATAAGACACCGGCCATTTGCAAGTGTGAATTTGGTATGAACCTTGGAGGCATCATCTTGAACCGACAAGTTGTCTTGACCAAGTTAACAGTGCGTATAGGCGCAATAGTGAGACAATTCGGCGATAAGGGGGCTCCGTTGCTACGCTTTACGGAGGGTGCAAGTGAGTCATCAGCCGAACCCAGCCATGTCAGACATGTTTGCTAAGTTTAGATTTACGGTAATTCAGTTGGCCCTCATTTATTTCAACCTATATAACAGCAAGGGTTGTGGATGTGGTCCCATGAAACATGTTAATGAGTTCGAGTAACAGTTCCCTTGGGTATGGACTCAATAGTATAACAGTCACACTTTGCTGCCCAGTTGCCCACAATGGTATGCTACTGGTGCCTAGTGCGTAGTGCCTCGCTGCCTTGGCTGTGCTCGCACCTGGGTAGTTCGCGTAGGGAGTTCAAGCGCATATTCTAGCCGTGGTCTGACGGATCGGGAGTCAAATTGTTGAAGGAACTTTATGCTAAAATGTGAACTGAACTGATAGTGAATTCAATGGGTGTGACCTAAACGGAAAGTGCTGTAAGCTGTTAGACCTAGTGAGTGTGTTATATATACCTAGTATGGAATTTGAAAATGTAGATTATTTTTCGTGTTTTTATTATAAAGAAAATATAATGACAAAAACATCAGCGTGGATTGGTTGGTCAAGGAATCATTTTTATATAATATTTTTTCGGGGAATTAATTAACCTCAGACTACTACATCAGAGCAACTTGCCAAATAAATGCAGAAACCGTTGTCCTTATTAGTTATTGATGTTGCCAGTTTGTCATCCACTGTCGCACACTGCGATTATTGTACTTTTTGACCAGAGATTATTATTCTTTGTAGACTTCATTGAAACTCGAAGATCACAAGGCGATCGGTGTTAGCTCATTCATAGACTCTGATGATTTTAATTAGCAAAAAAAAAACGTACTTGTCTAATGAATGGTTTATCAGCAATGTTAAACCTTATCTACCCCCCCCCCCCCCCCCTCACCATACAAATGATTTATTTGGCTGGCTGGTTGAACTCACACAGAAATAACATGTTGAAAAAAATCGATGTAAGTACTCTCATTAAATTAGGAAATCAAACAATGTGAGTAGGATGGAGCTGGACTGAACGTAACTAAGATGATTGAGTGCGTATAATTTCCTAGAATCCGTGTCTAACGCCTGGCTGCCAAGCTCATCACTATCCCTACATTGAGCTATATTATTCATTAGACACTGTATCACTACAAATCTCGTGGATGCTTCGGCAAATACAATGTCTTACGTCTTCTATACATAATGGAGCCTCCAATTAAGTGGTGTAGTTGAGATTAAAATCATTGTTTGCTTTGGGTATCAACTTCTCTTGTTCAAATATTACTTCTGTATTCGTAGATTGGAACGCTTGTTTGTTAATATCATTACAGCGTAGATACAAAATAATTCTTAATTAAAATTAAGGATTGGGCAAGGCGATTCCTCTACAGGTAGTAAGTATAGTAAAAGGTAAACGAATAAGAATTATGCCTATAACGATAAGTTAACCTACTATGATACATTCCACGAAGTAATATGCAGATACACACCATATAGTATATATTTCTTGTGCGGACTTTGTAAATATAATGCTGGTTTTTTATAAACACAATAATCAAAATATATTGAACAAATATCCTGAGATTGATTTTCCTGAGGTAATTGTAACTTATCCGGACATAAGTGATAGTCATAACGATAAGATATTCCACCCACACACCTTACCGAATTAAAGTATGTATATAAAATATGCTTTTACAAATAGCACATATATTTTTTATGCACAAATCCCTGTTTCTCCTTAGCCCAAGTATTATGCCACAGCCTATAGGCTCATTTGCAGAATAACTTGTCGTGAGGAATTCCAACACTTGGTACCGACTCAAATTCAAGCGATTGGAAATTTGTACTTATTTTTTTTTGTGCAAATTATTGCAGCACCATGCATACGCTGCAATCATTTTAGCCGACCGTGGGAAATCACATCATGAATTCGTAAAGATATGCTGAATGGAGTGCTTTTAAATTCTTGCATTAAACATCGAAATATGCCTCCATATCTGGAAGACAGTCCAAGAAAAGCCTAAATATATGCCACACTGGCATATCACGGCCGATGTAGCGACTAATTCTAAGGGAAAATTATTCCATTGGCACAATTAGCCTTCTATAAATTAATAATTTCCGTTGAGAATAATGTAGCTTGGCGTTTAAAATCACCCCTATACCAAATTAAAGAAATTAACACATGATATAATTTGCATCCAAAATGGTCACAAGCATTTAAATTTTAAAATCCCTTGAAAAAAGCACGTGAAAAGACGAGGTTAATTTATCTTACCCGCGTCGCGTCGCGTCGTAGCGTCGTGACAGCGTCTCTCTGGCGTCGGCGTCGGCGTCGGCGTCGGCGTCGGCGTAGCTCGATGTGCGGCGTTCAACGGCCCAAAGCCGACTAAGCGTCTCGACGCCGGCGTCTGTCCACTGCTGACAGGCTCACGCCGGCAACGCGCACGCCTTCCGGATCCGGAGGACGTTCACTGACGGACGCCTTTTTGTTTTGATTAATAATACATACAAGCTCCCAAAATATATATTACCTACAACGTACAAACTGAGTAGGTATTGGATGATAATTACACAGTCTAGCTTGCAGTTA
Source organism: Nemoura dubitans (assembly GCA_921293005.1). Classification (NCBI taxonomy): domain Eukaryota; kingdom Metazoa; phylum Arthropoda; class Insecta; order Plecoptera; family Nemouridae; genus Nemoura; species Nemoura dubitans. Next base: position 66,736,821 of record OV121074.1, read on the forward strand.
CACAACTCACTAGTACAACGTTATGTATGAAATGTACCCTTCGTGTGGTTCTGCTATGTGGTCACGAAAATTTGGGAAACAAATAACTTTGGATTTAAAAACGATCCTAGTCATATCATTTGGCAACTTGAGTTTTATGCGAGAAATTACCGAGGAGTTTCTTGACCACATTCCGAGTAAGAACTAACAAAAATATCCATTGAAAGTAAGGAGTAACACAGGGTGATGTGATCAGAGTGCAACGGGGCCATTTTATTTTTGAATTGTATGAAGTATGAACTATACCTTACTCTTATCTCTGATTATATTTTAGGTATTTCTTAAAATTCACGGTTCATTAGACCCAAGTCACCTATACGCATCCAATATCTGGTTTGCAATTTGTTTGTAGCTAGCTCGAAGGAATATGGACAAGCAGACATGAGCAGACATGGGGATGAGACGCCCGTGAGTCGTGATCGTTTGATTGTTGTACCATCATATTGTTTTCTTGGAGCGGTCGGGGTAGCCATGCACATCTGCGAGTGCAACAGCAACCGGTAGCAGAGCAGCCGAGATTTTCCGAATTCAAAGGGACTCTTGTAGAATGCAATTTTAAATTTCTATCGCCAGACGTTTCTACTTTCTAGTGTTATGTCACCATGTTTCTTTTACTATCAGGGGCCCGACTTAACATCGCCATGCGGTGGTGTTACGTTGTGGCTACCGTGGTGCTACTGATTTCCATATGTTTTTACCATGGCAGTAGCACCTGGGCTAGACTAACACCACCGTAGCCCTGCCGATTGGTGATATTAGGACGGGGCCCAGTAAACATACATTTATGTATGCATAAATGTATTTATTCTCTTATTCAGTACCTACCACAAGTTTGAGAGTTTTTCACAATTCTGAAATACCTACAATTCTTTGTATACATTCTTTCCTTTAACCTTCAAGCCACCTTCAAGGGGGAATTCTCATTGCCGTCCTCTAAATCGGAGCCAAATCAGCATGCCAGACCTCTTGTCACCACCGAACCAGCCTGGGTATCTATTCTCGAAATGTTATCATCGTGATAAGCTATGATTCTGGTCACGTGATGTCTCAATAACAAATCGAATCACCGGATTGTCCGTCACGTGACCTTAAATGATAACTTATCACGTGGTAACTTTTCGAGAATAGGTACCCTGGCATTTTGGCTATGTGCTGGGAGGAAATATCTGAGGGGCAAGACAGAAACTCGTCTTCTCTGGCTGGACCACCCGACTATAAAAATGAGGGGTGTTTAAATTAAGAGAGAAGAAAACGGTTGTCGTTTTGGTCGATTTTCGCATAAATTTCACATTAATAGGGATCGTCTCCTGGCTACAAATTATTTACAAAAATTTTGAAACAAAATATACGTGTTGTTAAAGAGCTACTGAATGGCGGATACTATTTTTTTTCTTCGTTTTTTTGAAATTTGCAGCTGGGGGAATTTTCAAAAAGTGCCATTTTAGTGCCATTTTAGGCACTTTTAGAAAATTCCCCCAGCTGCAAATTTAAAAAAAGTATCCGCCATTCAGCAGCTCTTTAACAACACGTGTATTTTTTTGTAAATAATTTGTGTAAATAATTTGTAGCCAGGAGACGTTCCCTATGAATGTGAAATTTATGCGAAAATTTTATTATTTATGCCAAAACGACAACCGTTTACAACTCCAAGTCGAAACAAATGCGTCAAAATGGTGTAACTTGGTGTCAGCTTCCAATCGTATTCTTATAATCAAATCAAAATATGCAGGTCCCTCTCTAATGTTTGTATGAATATATTGCTCTGGATATTAGTTATGAATATATTGCTCTGAATCAGCATGCATGGCCCATGGAAATCCGAATTACCGAAGACAAGAACTACCGCCGTTGTTGCGCCTGATTATCATGTTTCGTAAATCAAAGATTTAAACACATTCTTGCACATTCAGGTTTTTACCTGGCGATGGTAATTTAATATACTCGAGATTTTGAACCAAACGTCACTTTTGTGACAGCTATTTGAAATTAAACCATTCATTTCCGAGTTATGAGGAAACTCGACCGAAAAACTGTCGGGAAAATCAAGTCCACTGCGCTGCTGTCAAATGCACCTTGCTCCCGTCTATTTCATGCGACTGCCGCCTGCCTGAAATATATCCCCAGATTGAGGATAACCGTCGAAGACAGTGCCGTGCGGGTGGGTTCGGTATCTTCTTGGTTTGTTTGATCAAGAACGCAGACATTGAAATACGCTGGGTTGCAGATGAAAATACAGTAAAAGCACACAATGTTGGGGACCCGTGCCGTTTCCACAGTTGGCTTACTTTATACTTTATAGTCCTACCCTGCTGTTCAATATCAAAATTTAAACCACAGAGGAATTTGGGGAATTGAGAAGAGAAAAGGAAAGTCAATCCGACATGTCAATACAAAACCTAATCACGCACAGGACTGCTATATAAGAGTGTTTTGAAATCTTTGTGCGAAAACCTTGCCGCGAACATGTTTACCCCTTGGTATTAAGTTAACTGAATAATTAGTTGAAACACCCTCTTGTTATCAATGCTCTTGATAATTCGCGTAGAGGGAATAGTCATGCAAAACTATATTTGTAACTTGCATATTTAAAAACGAGTCGTGGGAAATTCTGAATTGAAATCAAAACCTCTTGTGTACTGAATACCATTAATTGGACCACGCCAAATGCTCTTTATCGCGTTGAGGGATGAGCGAAGTCAAACCAAAAGCACTCTGCCTTTTTAATGTAAATGAGACTGAATAAATGGTGCGAATAAAAGATATCGGAAATACTAGCGATTTGGGGGTTACAAGATTTTCATGGCATCATGATAAATCTCAAAAAGGTGCACGTACACGTTCAAGATGTATTAGACATTTAAAGGGTATCGAAGTTCAGAGATTTCGAACGAGTCTTGCATATTTAGTTTATACTAAAATCGGTCCAGTCGTTTGGTCAGTACTCAGTAGATATAGAGCGAGCAAACACGCCGAAAATTGGTGGAAAAGTGGAGTTTCCGGGTAGTTATTCTGATTTTAAAGTATTCTCTATCTTCGCTCGTTCATCCAAATAAACCATGGACTGGCAGCGTTCATCATCTATCATCTCCCACTCATACATTTTCTGTAAACCTAAAATAATGTGTGCCCAAGTACGACAAGAAAAGAACGTGCCTCTCGGTCTCCCTACCTTCCACTCAATTGAGTAGGAGGAGGAAGCATTTGAAATCCACATGCATAATTCTCCACTCATATCCGAAATGAAGAACATGAACCGAGTTGTGGTAAATGTAACTTCCTACGTCAATAATTACTATTATCAAAGATATAGCATTATGTGGTCTCTGCATCTGAAATCGAGGAGTCCATGGCTTTTAACCCTTAGAGGGCAGAAATCTGGGGGATGTCAGAAAATTATGATATTGTAGCAACTGATCAAGGATGCTTGGAAAAAATAAAAATGCGTTTCAGTCGGTTATCTGGGCCATGAAGGGTGTGGTCAGTTATCTGACCACTGACCGTTGGGATCTACATTTATTTGTTTCTAATTGATCTCAATCAGAAATATGGCAATTTTGCGCACATTTCGTTATCTCTCGGGTCTGAGCGATAAATTAAAGTTACATGCCTTGGGATGGTCCTACTAGTCGTGGCAATTTATAAAACTTTTACTACTCATAGTACCTACATTGGTAAAATTGTAAATCACTGAAACACAAGTTTTTTTGAAGGGTTAACATGTAAGTAAGGCAACATATTTGTCAATTGACAGTTAACGGCGTTTTCACATGTTGTGTATTTAATAGGCGACCGGATTCGGAGTCCTCATCAAATGCCTCGCCCTGTGCATCCATGGTGACGGTGACGAGTAGGGTGCTGGTGGAGGGGGGGGGGGGGGGACCTCGCCCCCCTCTCTCCACACTCTCCACCAGCAATGAAATCCTACAAATTGCTATGTTATTTCACTGAATAAAATATGAATTGGATGAATGTCTAAATACTGTTTTAAACATTGTCCTGTATGTATACCTACCTCTGCCATAATAACAAAATTCCGTGGTCGTGGAATCGGCAACTCACGCAATTGGGAGTCCTTTGGCTGGTAACTGTATAAGTACATGGTTTGGTGAACACAATATAAATTATATGTTATATCTTACAATAATGCTAAGAAGTATATAGGTATATGAAGTGAATCTGTGACGTAACAGATTCGAAGTTCAGACATTTTAAAAATTGTCTGAAATTTTCATCGGAATAAAATTATTGGATCCTAGTTGAGATCCCAACTAGGAGATACAAGTTATACCTACGACTTTATTTTATTATTATGTACACAAATTAGCCTCCCAAAAATGTTGACTATTTGCTTGATTGACTGAATTGTCATGACTTCATGAGCCATGATGGCCAGTGGTGTAGGGCTAATTTTTCGTCAACCGGTGGAGGGGGGGGGGGCAGTAAAAATGAAACTGAATTCTATTTCCACATTTTGCCATTACCAACACACCCTATTTTCACATAACAAACATTGTTGTTTGGCGCTTATGACTTTTCGCGGGGGTTTCACTAAAACACATATCCACATATCTCGATTTGAGCCTCATAGGTAAATGGAAAAATGGGTAGTTGGTATAAATGGGTATGCTATGGGTGGGTGGGAAATTAGTATAAGTTAAGGTGAATGGATATAAAGTGTGAAACGTACTACATAGAACAAGTATGGAAAACTCGCAAAAGTTAGACATTTAAAAGCTAGACCTTCGCGTAGGTAGGTATATACCTACCATTGTATCCCAGAGTAATTCTTTAAAATAAATGTGAGTGTATACGCTAATTTTGAAAATAAAATGTGAGTATAAGCCGTGTACCTGCGGATACCCTGCACTACACCACTGATGATGGCAATCGCATTTGTGTAAAGAAACACCAAATGACACACTTCAAACAAATGTTTCAATTAAATCCATACTTTTTTCAGCTAGGAGTTGAAATAGTTGATAAAACCAGACAATACCCTGGCGCCTGATAGTACATGAAATTACAATTATTCCACATTTTCATAATTATTTTGGGTAGTTCTACCTAATTTGCTCCTAATATTTTCGTATTATATATTATATTATAACTATACTATATTATATTATATATTTTTTATTGACTTCTATATTATTATTATAATCCGCATCAGATTATATTATATTAATTGGAAGCTGTTGGCAAGAAGGCGGAAGCATGCGCAAGCATTATAATGCGCAAGCATTAAAAATTGTCTGTACATCAATTTGATATTTATGACAATAAACATTATTATTATTATTATTATTTACAACTTTATTTAGCATCAATGGAAAAAATCGTTTTTGAATATTAAATAGGTACATCCAGATATTTTTTGATCCCCTACAATTATAATATTATCATTAAACTTGTTCGAAACTTGTTCGAACTTGTTCGAAATTCCACTTTGCTTTATCATTTCGAACTGTATTATCTCCTACTAGTATATTTATATTTATCATCCTGTCCGGGTAGGTACTTAAGATTGGAGAAATAATTTATTACGGGGTCTTTTGATTGTTGTAGCGTAGGTGGCCATTAGAATTTTTAGAATTTAGTCCTTGTAGTGGGGATAGCCTGTTTCATAGGGCTGTCGCGTTTGGCGTACATTCGCCGTAAAATCTATTGCGATTGCCGATAAGAAATCTCTGACAATTGATGTAAGTAGGTATTTAAGAAACCACACCACACACTTTATTTTAATGTATAATTTGTTGTTAAATTTGCCGTATTACAGCCATTGTTATTGAAATAGTTTTCGAGTCCCACATGCATGTTGACATGCGTCGTTGCCTAGGCTGCATCCATTCCATGTTCAGGAATTTCAGGAATAAATGGTTTATAAAAAATAATTCAACCCAGCCGCAATTTTATGAATGCCGATTTATCTTTCTAATTTTAATAGGTTCAACGCCATTATTGCATTTTGAATTATAATAATATATTAATTGATGCATGCCTACACGGGGACGGACATTTTGTTTTTAGACGGTAAAGCTGAGCGCAAATGATATGGAACCGAGCGAGTCGCTCGGTTTAATAATTATCTTTCTTTTACCACTATCACGAAGGAGAGCATTGGAATTGAGTCAGAAATTTTTAATTTTCATGTTACAATCCTTAAATCATGGCACGCTTAACTGCTCATTTAAGACCTAGATTTGTGTCAAAATCTCCTAGCCTCATTTTGTGCTACCGGAGCTAAAACTAAATCAGTAAAGAAGCGCATCCCTCCTTCATTCTCAGACAGATAGATGTGCATAGTTCGCGCCATTTGCCATGGCCGTGGTGAGTTTTCGCTTGTCATTTATCTCATGTTTCTGAATCATAAACGTGGTAATATCTTCAACATTTTAGTATTATCGAGGACAATATATTATCTTCTAGCATTTAAAACACAAATACATTAGAAAGGTTCAAACGAACGGTTCGTAATAAAACTTTGCTTCATGGCATGGCAGTAATTGACCTCTTACAAACAGTGCCTAATCCAGTTTTTAGACAACAATTGAAACCCTTTTAGTATCATTATCCTTGCTCAGATCTCTCAAATGAATACTTCTACCTGATATCAGACCCTTGACCGTACATGGGATTGATATGAGTTTAATGTACCTCTGTGACCTAGAAGTAATTCTTGAGGCTCTATAGAGTGCTGCCACTTTCAACAAAACAAGATGTTGGATTAAATTTCTTAGACTTGTGTCTACTATTTCTATCTTTAGTACTAGTTTTGAAAAAACTATTTCAAACTGGTATTTGAATGCTAAATTAAAGTCTCACTGGCTTCCCGACGTTTGATGATATATATATACTTGTTACTTTTTCAAGGGTAATAGCTCTACTGTCTTGATGGCTCGATAGTCGAGCTATCAAACGTCGGCAAACCAGTGAGTTTTGTATAAATCCCAGTTTGAAAAACTTTTTTTTCAAAAGATGTTGGAATTATAACATTATAATATTAAGTGTTCCCCTACCCTATAGGGCAATGATGAAATGAGATTAATATTGTAAGACAGGACTCCCATCTGATTTTATGTTGCTATTTCAATAGTTAAATCAGATATCGTGACATTTTTGCTTTCCTGTAGGTAACAACTAAATTTACACGAACTTAAAAGCTGTAATTGGTCGGGGCCTTTGCCTACGAAGAAACAACATCAATCAGAACACAGCCAAATCAGTGCTAAAAATATTTCCAATCTCACTAACTGTGAGGGCACAGTAGCAAAGTGAGCATGGATCTATTGGAAGACGATACGGATCAAACCCTGGGAACGTTGGACAGTTTCATAGACGACTTTCCTGATGGAGGTGCTGGGGAACTTTTAGAGGAATCTAGTCCTAAGGAAGACGAAGAGGATACATGTAGTCTCTGCAATGAAGGTTACAGTGATCCTCGTGCTCTCTCCTGCCTACACACATTTTGCAAAGTGTGCTTGGAGAATTTGCTGGTTGACGAATCTGGTGACAATTTGAAGATAAACAAGATAATTGAATGTCCTAAGTGCAAACAAGAAACAAAGGTGAGAAAAGAAATGCAATCTATATTATTTCAGTTTTTGTAGGCTTATTGGATTTAAAAGTACTTTTAAGATTTCCTGGGTGGATAATTTTGCAGAATTAATAGTTGCTGATGGCAAATTTGGTTGGGATGCACTGAGTGAAGTACACTGGAAAGTGCAGTGTGACATCAGGCTCTCGGCCAGTGTAGCTGTCATTGCAGTCCCAACTGAATACGCGTACGAAATGAGTGTAGCCTCCTAGAGCGCCCAAAACATGGCGGATTTTATATTTGACGTTTCGTTCTTTATTTTGACACTTTTCAGCCAAAAACACCTTCTCATTCCTGTTTTCCTGTATACAAATCATCATTCAGCTTATAGAATGCTTTTATTTTGACACGCCTCTTTGCTGGATTTGATCTTGGATGGAGATGAAGGGACAGGTCTACACTGGCCTACACCATCAAAATAGTCAGTGCAGGAAAGTGTACACTGAGTGTGGGTAGACATCCCAATTGAATGTGGTTGGGTGTGCACTGGTGCAGTGGAGCACCCCAATCGAACACGCGAACTGAACTTGGACCCGAATGCAGAGTCGACACGGAGTGCACACTCACACCGAGTCCGCACTCAGTGCGCACTTTGGGGACAATTTATCATTTTAAATGCCAACTGAGTGTGCACTGAGTTTGAGTGCGCACTCAGTGCCGTCTCTGCGTTCGGGCCTTGGTATACTCTCAGTGTACACTAGTGCAGCCAACCGAATGCGCCACAAAGCACACTAAAGAAAAACTTGGTGCCAAAGGCATGGTAATGCTGAGCTTGAAGTATTGTCAATTTTGAAATTGAAATAGCTTTCAAGCTTCACTATTATTATCCGAATATCAATTTGATTAGATTAGGATTAACTGTTAAATAATATATGGTAGACACTGGTTCTAATATCTCTCCTGTTCAACTTGAACTCAAATGAGGGCATTCTACCTTCGAATGTTATTTCATGTAATATAATTTGCAGGAGCGCTGAGACTAAAATTTAACTTCCCAATGAGATGACCTACTTTAAAGAAAGATGGTCGTGCTCACTGTCAAATAGATATTTACAGATTTTTATATTTAATACAAGTGTTTGGACCAACCCCTTGACTTTGCACCACTCAAGTACCAACATCATATTTAAATGCTAATTATAAATTTAAAACAATCCTTGGCTCTAGAATTGTCTTCCTTTACTTAGGTATCGACATTTTAGACTAGTTGCTTGATAAAACATGAGAATTGCAGTGTTACCAGACTGCATGAGCAGCAAAACAGCAAGCTAGCATCTACTCTTAAGGTCACTAATAAATTTTTGCAGGTCGGGGACAAAGGTGTGGCTGTGGAGTCCATTCCTTGCGGCTTCATTCTCCGTGATGGCCCCGACAAGGTGGAGGTTCCAAAGCCGATCATATTCTGCACCAGCTGCAAGACCCAGGCAAGTTGAAATGCTCACTAAGTCGCCACAAGCGGTCACCGATGCACAAACAAAGCATGTCTTGTTCTTATATTTTTGCTAAGCAAAACTAGCCTCTGATAAAATGTGCACCTCACCAGTCACCAGATAGACTTAAAAAAATTAACTTTGTTACTTGTTCTAAGGTCTTGATAGCCTGCTCTGTACTAAACATGTGCTTAGAATTTGATTGCCATTGGTTAATTTGTGTCAGGTCAACTTGCAAACCCTAAAGCAAGCATTTGAAATCAAACCGTCAGGTCCTTGCACAGGTGATGAATGGAATGGAATTACATAGAATAGTAGAAGTATTAAACTTCCCATTACTGTTTTTCATATGATGAAAAGTGTAGCTACTTGCCGGGACCCTTCTTACGTATGGTTTTCCCCTAACTTCTTAACTTAAATATCACGTCACTCATGAGACGGTGTGAACCGTAAGTACTGCTAAATATCGTATGTAACAGTTGCCTGCATCACGATGCTAATGCTGCGAATGTGTGTTGCAGGAAGCTGCCCGATCCAGCTGTGCTGAATGCGCCTCATTCCTATGCACTAACTGCAACATGGCTCATCAGTTCATGTGCTGCTTCTCCGAACACACAGTCACGCTTCTTGAGAAACAGCCCGAGTCAACTGACTTGGCGGGATCTTGCAAAATCCACCCTGGGCAGGCAATGGGATACTTCTGTTTCACATGCGCGGTAAGAGTCATTGTACATATCTTTGCAGCAAATGGTGCTGTGGTATTTGTGTCCTGTCCCTGGTAGTTAGTTTTCTGGTTTTATCTGGTTGTTGCTTTTTACCTATACTATTGTTGCAGCTTTGTACTGACAACAAACATTCTCATTTCAGTCTCTGACTTGCAACGCTTGCTATCTGGCCAGCCACGCTCCTCCAGACCACCAGTGCGAGCATCTATCTAAGGCCGAGCCCATAGTGCGCGGCGAAATCACGAGCCTCATTGACGAGAGCAAGTGCAAGGTCGAGTTTTACGAAGACGCCGCATGCAACCTCGAGAACGGTCTCTCCGAGTTACAGTCACAACGAGACAATGCCAAAGATTTGATTAACGAGACTTTCCAAAGCTACAAAGCGATTCTCGAGAAACAGCGTGATCATCAGCTAGAGGAGCTCAAGAAACTGCACACTGCTCACGAACTTAAGATAATGGAATCATTCCACAACGTTGAACAGACGATGGAAAAAATCGAAGATGCTTGCCAGTTTTCCACTAAGCTGCTCTCCTGTGGAAACCCGACCGACATACTCGCCTTGAAGGCTACTGTCGAACGGCAGCTGCTCAACTTGATCAACAACGCACCGAAACCAGACGTCAACGTGGCTCTGGACTTCGAGACAGACATCGAGAAATTCGAAGCAAGCGTGAAAGAAACGTTTGGCAGCTTCCGCTCGGACAAAGCTGTCGTGCCGAAAGAAACCAGCCCCTCCCCCGTCAGCCAAGAGCCAGCCGTCGCCCCCACCGCAGGCGTCGGCGTGACCGGTTCGGCCCCCGCCTCCACCAGCCCCGTATCCCTCCCCGCCTCGATGCAGTCGTCGTTCGAAGGCGAACTCGCCGCCAGTTTTGCCATGCCGCATTCGGTCATCGGGCAGCCTGCCAACATATCGCCCGTCTCCCCGAACAACCTGCACAACCTCACCACCATCCAGGAGTACAATCTGCAGCAGCTGGCCAACCTGGCGGTCAACGTGAACGTCAAGGAGGACCAGGTGATCCCGGCGAGCGCTGCTCCCAGCCCGACCCCATCGTTCACGCTGGCCGACCTTTTCGGCGGCGATGTCGGCTCGGCCAACAACGCGCTCAACAACCTGCAAGCGCTGGCGCAGCTGGGCAGCGTCGCTCTGAACGGCACGGGCATCAATGGGGATGCGCTGGCGGCGCGGCGATACCACACCCCGACCCCATCGCCGCCTCCAACCAACATGCCGCCAACGCTCAACGCTCTCATCAACGGTGAGCTAGCGATGTGTACTATTGCTTTCGGACGGCTTGTGGGGTGATGTTTTCTTTTGCCACATTGGGGTAGCTTACATTATTAGTAAGCCTGTGAATGATGTATTAATATCAATATCAAATCTTAAACTTATTTCTCTCTTTAGACACATGGCTGTCTTTTATGTCATTCATAGCTATTTAGGTAAATCCTTATCTATCTTTATCTATAATATATACATTTTGGGCTGGACTCCGTTAATATTTCGGTTTTCTATTTCTGCCACATCTTTACTGACCAATTTTATTTTTCTTTTGTTGGAAACTTCATCAATATTTTTAAGATGGTTATGGATTCCTTGCACCTATTTTGTGTTGTACATGTACTGGTCATACTTATAAAAATAAATTCGAGTTCCAAGTTTTTATTTTGACTGCTTTCACCTTTCAGATTTTGCCAACGGGTGCGGACATCCGATGGGCACCAACATGATTCTAGGCCGAGGGGATTCGTCCTCCACTCTCGAGATCAGCACTCCGTTCCCAATGAATCTCAGCTCTCTGTCGGGCTCGCCCTCCCCGAACCTCTCCGATGACATACTCAACGACACGATGCTCAATGGACTGTCCTCCACTTCTAACGGTAAATACCGACCATGCTGGGTTATGTCATGTTATGTGATCTAGGAAAGAAGGCCAGCTGAGAGAAGAAATATGGGGAGTCACCATCTTGAGTTTCTTATAACAATTTGGGGCAAATTAATTTGTTCCTGCCATGAGGTTGGCACAGACAGCCCCTTTCAACCCATATCCCAAAAATCTACCTTCTTTACTCTCAACTTGGTTCCCTAAATGTAAATTATACTTACGATCTAAAACACTCCATACCCACCTACACTTGAAAACATTGATTTGAATCATTTTACAGTAGGTACTAGGTAGTAAGTAAAGGAAGCTCAGATTGCAGCTCATGATTGATAACACAATTTAAATTGTCTGGTCGTTTTTGCCAGGAGTATATTGCTACAAGTTACAACATAAATAATTCTGCCCAGTAGGCTTGGCACCTCATCAATCACAACTCGAGCAACGCTCTATTATAAAAACATATTGACATTGTCGTGCACATGCACAGCACATCCATTGACAGTTCAGTCGCACTGACAACAGCACTAAAAAAACTGAAATTACCTGTAAGCCATGTCAAGTGCTCATATTGAAACTAAAGATTTCAGTACAAAGCTCTTAAAACCCCTCCATGGCTTACCGTATTAGCACATTATTATTAATCAAGAATGCACATGTAAACAAATACCTTATAAACTGAACATGTTCCACTTTCACAAGATCTCAGTGATGCCCCGTAACCTGTCGGCATTACTTTACAATATCCGCGGCCCCCACGAGAACAGCCGACTTGCCTATCCCCTTACGATTAGTTACGATTGAAGATAAAATCATCCATTTGAACACATTGCCATGCAGCGGCTCCATTAGAGCAGAGACACAAGGTTCTAAACGCTGCAAAATCTGATTCGATGTCCATCCGAACGAGAGCAGATTCCAGATTCTAAGTGCCGATTCCTTAATTCCCTTCAGGATACCACTTCCGTACGAGCACCGGCGTGGGCAAGCTCAGCCCGATGCAGATCCGGTGCAAGTACGGACAGCTGGGGCCCAGCAAGGGCCAGTTCAACTCCCCGCACGGCTTCTGCCTGGGCGCCGACGAGGACATCATCGTGGCCGACACCAACAATCATCGCATTCAGGTGTTCGACAAGGTCGGAGCATACAAGTTCCAGTTTGGCATGCCAGGTAAGCACCAAGAGTTGCCATGCATTGTCTTGGCAATTTAGAAACTGTTAGTTTTTTTTCAAGTTGGGGCAAAATACATAAGTTTCTTTCAAATCTTTGTTCTCTAATAACCATTCTCTCAATAACTGAGGTTAACTATTAGGACAGATTGTCTTTCAGTTTTTTTTTAAATAACCAAGTCAATTTTCCCTGTGATTTAGAACATTTATATCCTTTGACCACTCAATCATGATCAAGTTAGATTTGGTTTGCCATGGATAGCAAATTCATAAGACCTGACAATAATGGTGCTTTTCTTTTGCTCTTTTTGCTAACCTTTCTGTTATATATGCACGTATGGACTTCTGTGCCTGTGTGTAACTTATTTTATTTGCAGCTAAGTGCTGGTTTACTTATTTTGGTAATCCATCAACTTTAGAAACTAGTTGTAAACAGGAAATAACAAAACACTCTTGTTTGCTCTTAGGCAAGGAAGAGGGCCAGCTGTGGTACCCACGCAAGGTCGCCGTTATGCGCAACAGCGGCAAGTTCGTTGTGTGCGACCGTGGCAACGAGCGCTCGCGCATGCAGATCTTCACTAAGAACGGGCACTTTGTCAAGAAGATAGCGATTCGCTACGTGGACATCGTCGCCGGGCTGGCCGTCACCAACCAGGGCCACATTGTGGCCGTCGACTCAGTCAGCCCGACCGTGTTTGTCATCTCGGAGGCCGGGGACCTCATTCGCTGGTTTGACTGCAGCGACTACATGAGGGAACCCTCCGACATCGCAATCAACGGTACGTCGCCGATCTACTCAGTCTTTTTCTTGCTGTGACATGGGAACTAAAGGGAATGCTTGGATTGGATAAGATGTTGGATATAATTGTATTTCATTTTCATTATCCTGTACGTACATACTTAGGCTCTTTGTAGGTAGCTTGTTTTTGTATGTAGCTTCATAGAGTAACTTGCACTTTGCAAATATTCTTCCTGTTTTTTTATACAATGACTGAGTTAACTTATTTCCAAAGCTGCATTCTACTGATAAAAGGAGTGGAGAGAGGTTTCCATTGATTTCCTAGCCTGCCTTTCAAGCCCTACTCATTGCACCTCTCTAAGCCACATCTGGCGTTGTTATTGTCCGCACAGGTCGTGAGTTCTTCGTGTGCGACTTCAAGGGCCACTGCGTGGTTGTGTTCAACGAGGAGGGCCACTTCATGCGCCGCATCGGCGCCGAAAACATTACCAACTTCCCCAACGGCATCGACATCTCGGATGCCGGCGACGTTCTCGTCGGAGACTCACACGGCAACCGATTCCACGTCGCCGTCTTCACCCGCAGCGGATCGCTGCTCTCCGAGTTCGAGTGCCCTTACGTCAAGGTGCGAGAAATACACTTGGTCTTAATGCAGAACCGCTGGTATTGAGAGCGGCCGCGGCCGGGGCCCGGCTGTGCTTTCGTGGCTCTTGGTTTCCGAGCCGGGCTTCCGGGAGAAAAGCGTCGCAGCGGGCGGCGTTTTTGTCTTGGGACCCACCGCTTCAGTGTTGTCCCAGTCCACACCAAGGAGTACGGTTTTATGAGCAATTGTTTTGAACAGGTTTTAGTTTAGTAGAGTGTCATACTCATGTCATAGCATATTTTATATGAAACAAACATGTTTTATGGTGTCATTGTCATTGCATTCTGGGTTTTTTCTTCTACAACAACTGCCTGCCTGGTCAAAGTATTTTGAATAACATTAGTATATAGGTAGCAATGCCATGTGCTGAAAAGCCAGCATTATAACATTGTTGCAATCTGCAAGGTGTATTCAATTTGGTGTGGACTGGGCCCTAGTTTTGCCTTGTTTGTTTGTACTTTGTAGTGACTAGTGAAGTATTGTACAACAAGCCTTGATCCATTTTGCTGTTATTTTATTTTTATTGGATAAGATAATTGTTTTATTTTATTGATTTCATGCTGTAAAAGAAAATGCTTCCGCCAACTGGACATAAGTTTTGATTGAAAGCGCTTTTGTATCCACTTGCTCTTTTTTATGTCATTGGTACTAAAATATTTAAGTCACGGGTCCCTCATCCGATTGTTTGGGAATCAATCCGCTTATAGTTCCTGTAATGAAGACGTGATCCGTAGCGTATTGTGATTTAGTTAGTTAGTGGACCCCATTCCTGTGGGACCCAGAATGTTGCTGTTTTGTAATCCCGTGGTTAATGCTCGTCTCGGTGAAATGGGTGGAACTCCCCCTTTATGCTCGAATCCATCTAGTCATCAGAACGGCCATTCGGTCCAGTCAAGCTAGTATTACCTCAACCTCCCCCCCGCCCCCTACTTTTGTTGCTTGCATACCTCTATAACATGATATCAATTATTTCCATCAGAATTCAGATATTCTAGAATTTAGCTCTACTGAGGCTGAGGGTCAGTTTTATAAATTTTTAAACTCGGTTAAAATGAACCTGGATGTAAACATGGCTTTCGATTGACGTCGAATTGCTTGGTCCCTAGCTTGGCAAAGAACCAGACGACCCTTCCCATAGCAAATGCATTTTTAGCATATGTTGCGCCACTGGACTTTTAAACTTGACTTTAGCACAGAATTTAGGAATGTGTAACACCAGCCATTATTGAAAGATTCGAGTGCCAAATTGTCTAAAAGAATGATTGAATACGATGGAGAGTAACTGTATCAATGTAACTTTCAGCTGAGCTAAGAAAGTGATGCAATGTAGTGTAGACTGCTCAATGAATAATTTTTTTGAATTGCCACTTTTTGAAGTTTTGGTTGTATTGTAATTTGTAACGGCTTTACTTACGAATTCAAAAACAAACATATTTTTATGATTGAGGCATTGTCCAAGTGCCTTTTGAACAAAACTTGCAGGGTCAAATTTAGAATATGTACCTACGTAAAAATTGTTATTTTGAAAAGTTCATTCTACTTTTTTATTATGGTAATTGATAATACATCAACAGTATGATCATTGGCTTTATTTTGTATGATTGGATACAGTTACCAATGGTTTGCTTTGGTAATAATCTATTTAAAACATTGTTATATACCTAGCTCAAGTCATAATAGACTCTGTAGACTGAGATGTGTGTGCTCGATATGCATAATAATAACAATCATTCGTGAATCGTGACATCGTATCAGTTTTTTAAGTTTATTTTTTACCATCCCTATCCTTCTGATGAGTCCAGCCAAATTCATAAAACCTTTTGCAACTACTTAACTTTTAAAAACTATTCCTGAGAAAGCATGCATAACTGAGTCTGCAAAGTTAACATTATACAGTTAAACTAATCAGCTTGTAACTAACTAAAATTATCACTTCTTTCAAAGAAAATTGTTTCAGTGTGATGATTTTAACTAACTAACCACGTAGTTCTGGCTCGTGAAGTCAAACGGTGTCTGTTTTACAGGTCTCCCGTTGCTGCGGGCTCAAGATCACTTCGGAGGGGTATGTGGTCACTCTGGCTAAAAACAATCATCATGTGTTGGTCCTGAATACGCTCTACATCCACTGAAGCAATTACGTAAGCTGCATGTATCTACTCAAGTCATCTAACCAGCAATTACCTGGCAGTAGCTGATCTCGAAACATTACGCTGCTATTCGCCCGTTTTATTTCCTAACTTGATAGTCAGAAAATTTAATTCTATGTTTATCATCTGGAGTTTTTTCAGATTAGGTGAGAGAAATATTGTTTTAGTTGCTAGTTTAAAATGTTTATCCATGTTATTTGTTTTATTTTGGACTCTCCATATTGTCTTATTAGCCACTTACCTACAATAAGTCTCGTTAGAGAATGTCAACCGGACTTTGTAATGTCAAAATTGTTCGAATTTAAGTTCTTAGTTACCTCCGCTGATTCAAATTTAAAGTTTATTTTGCCGTTACTGGTAGATTTAGCAGCTATTGTATGTTCCTATTAAATTAAATATTACTATAATACATAACATTAGGTATGTTTTAACTTATCAGGCAAGCTAATGTCTGAGTGCAAATGGATGCACCAAGATTTCCTCTTGGTTATCAAAAGAACTTTGAGGATGGATGTGTAACCAATAAAACTTTAGACACACGTTGTAATTATTATGAATAATTACAATATTTACTCAGGTCGGTTATTTTATGATTTTATCATCTTTTAACTCTGCTGTACTATGGTGTAAAAATTTTATTCTCTTTCTGAAAGAATCCCCTAGGACTTAGCACTTAAAAAATGTAGAACTCAATATTGTTGAATTGTAGAGTTTGTGACACAGTGCCATACCATATTCAAGTCTAGCCTGGACTATTGATTGTATTGTAACCACGTCTTAGGGCTACAATAATTACTGCACAGGATTGTGCAGTAAGCCTGCGTAATTTTAGGGAAGATATCTAGGCAGCATATTTGAACCATACTTGCAATGCCGACAACATTTGTTACATTTGTGTGCCCTGATAATTGCACAAAAACATTGCATCGAGATGTGAGCTTGTTGTCACTCTTTTATTAAGTGCCTGTTGTTTACTGATACACATACATGTCACACATCCACACATATGGCTAGTCAGGCTCGAAAACTCTACCAAAGAACTTGATAATAATGGACGTTAGATTAGAGGGGAAAATACTAAAAACAATACGAAGACGAAACGTTTTTGAAGCCTGGTCAGATTGCCTCATCTCTCATCGGATTGTGCTTCTGTCGTGCATACACATCTTTAAAAAAAATGAAAAAAAAAATGAAACGTCATAAGTTAGCCATTTGCTGCTCAGTTATCAGTGAATTAAAAAGATGCCTGTGATATAGTGTCTTCGGGATAAGTTGTGACCTTAGAATATTCTAGTTGTTTTGTTGTGAGCTGCCGATATTTACTAGCAGCAAACAAGTGTCAGAGTAATAAGATGACCATTCATTTTCTAAAAAAAAAAAGATAATATATAATATACCATAAATATAATTATACTAAATATATATTTAAAACTAAACGTACACTTATTGAAGAAAATCTCATGCTTTCAAGTACATGTCTGGTCGGTTTTGTGTACTACGAACTTTCTAGCCGCCAAGTTTATTAAATTGTTACTAGTGGGGGCAAATCAACTTAAGTGGCAAGATGGTAAAAACAAGCAAGCAATCAGTACCTATACCTATGACTGAAGTTTCTTAGCAGAGACTGAGAGTTTTGGTGGACTGTTTACTGTTAAAAAATGTATGTTGGTATTTTTGTGTTAATTGCCTTAAACGATGCAACAATGTACACATCCAATCTCTCTTAAATTACACAAAAATTGTTGCGTACCGTATTATTACCCTGCTCATATTTCAAACGAAACATATTTTACGTGTACATATTATAGTCAAATGTCGATATACTATTAATAATATTTACACAACTTTTTGACCTAATGCGATGACATTGCTCTTTCCTCCTTAAAACTGCAAACTGAGGAGGCAAGACCCATGCCTGACCGATTTTAATCCCACTTCCTTTGGCGACAATGGATTGCAAAAGTCTACTGTTAATATTGTGGTAATTGTGATAGAATTTTTGATGATTTTTTACAAATCACACGAGTCTTTTCTATGTGTACAAAAAAAACTTGTTTTAACACTCACTGTGCAAGGATCCAAGTCATTTTCACCCTTCGCACAACACTCTTTTAACGCTAAACTCATTAAGATAATACTATATCTACGTATATATTAATGCCAATATAGGCAGGGGCAAGCACTATTGCTTCCTCTCCCCCCCCCCCCCCCCCTCAAACCATCACCACCAACATCAAAATTCACTAGCAATAAGTGTTGTCAGTTTTCATCAGTATTGAAGGGAAATTGTTCACAAGTCTGTATTATTACCTAACATTGAAGTATGAAATCTTTGTATCATTCCATCCATGGAAACTGGACATGCATGCAACTTATTGATCAGAGTTATATTTTGGTGTGAAAGTGTGTCATTTTTGTGCATCTATTCTTGGTGGTTATGAAGGTTGCGTCCAGTTTCTCAACCCAAGGAAAAGTATGTAGGGTATTGGTCATATTTGCCTCAAGTACTCTTCCTTGACGGCTAGATGCATTCGCGTTATCTCCCAGGGGTAAACGCAATCGCATCTAGACATAAATATATCTCTTCCCTTAATTTAGTACGCTTAATAAATGAAGACACGTACTGCCTTGAAGTTCCAATTTGCCAAGTGCTTTTGCACAACGTAACACGGTAACGAAAGGCTACGTCGCGGAGTTACGGTTTTTTGTCATGACGGGCTGATATTTATTGTCTTCCTAGTTGCTGAGAAATGTAGCTAACTTTGGGCAAACTTATGTATTATTGCAGAGGTAGGGCTATGCATAATTATGCGATACCCACTCGGATATATCTTATCTCGATCGGGCAATTTGCGTTACAAGAAGCAGCTTTCTCGCATCATTAGCTCTATTAATGTTCTGGATTTTATCTGGCTTGTCCCTTGTACTTGCAAAAGCGTAAAAAAAGACCCTAACTATTGTGGTTTCTTGTTCCATTTAATGGTTCCATTAATGCATGATGTTTCTCGTCTTTCAAATTAAATACGCGTTGCTTGCCGAAAGCCTTGATCGGGATGTTAATAATTATACGAAGCTAATTGACTGTCTAAGCACGAAACCGATGCAGCACTTTAGAAATCTGTCGTGGCGTACTGTGACTGTCCACTCATACTTATTCCCTGGGACCTTTTTCAAAATGTGTCATGCCTAAAAGCCCAAAAAATACATTGTACTAAAACAAAAATGTTGAAAAAAATTATATGTAATAATAATATTAGGAGTGATGCTGTATTAATATAATACTGGTGATTAATTGATGCTTGAACCTAGTTTTAAATTAAAATGCAGTGTTTGTTGGTATTTCGATACAAGATTCCATTTGCCAGAGCTCATACAATCAATCTAGAATTTTAACCATTACATTTTAATCAAATCGGTTGTGAGATATATTATTTCCCTTTTCAACAAGTTCTACATGCACTTGCGCATACAAAGTGCAGTATGTAGTGAGTAGTAGGTATGCAGAAGGAACGAATAGTAAGTGGTAATCGAAATAAATATACTATTTACAAATGTTAGAGGGAATATTAATATTATGATTATATTTAGCATTAAGATGAACAATGGATTTACTAGTTCTAAGATATCTTCATATTATGTAATGTTAATGTCATGTATAGATTTAATCCAAGGGTTTTATTTTTTGTGCATGTACTTTAATTAAGCTAAATGAAATACCTACTTAAAATGCTTTTGTGCAATTGCTTGTTATGGTTACTGCCTATAAGGTTTGTTTTTAGCTTAAAGCCTCATTTTGCATTCCAGGTATTTATTTTAACAAACTTGATGATACAATTATCTGGTTGTTTAGTTATAGTCATAGAGTTTGAAATTGTGATTGATTTTGACTGAAAATTGTTTTTATTGAGACAAGTGTTCACTCAAAACGATATTTTAATGTTAATGCTGGATATGTGACATTGTATTGCACTAATACTTTACTAACTAGCGCGTGTTGTTTCTTCGTGAATATACTTCCGCCAGCAATGAGTACAAATTTTAATTGTTATTTTCTCTTACGCAGTCATGCAGAATTTATTGCGACTTTTGTGCCACATAATATGTTCGCTTAGTCTCTGATGCTCATTCAGTTCAATGCCGGCCTAACACGGCTACTTTATTAGTTTAATTAATTTGTTAACATCTAATTCAGTTTTGATTGAATTGCATCCGGTCAAATAAATTTTACATATCAATTATTAATAAATGTGGTAGGTAGGCAGTACTATATGGTGTTGCAGGGATCTCTTCCCGTGCAATGCCTCATCATGAGTGTTTTGTGTGTCCGATCAAGGAAGATATAGCAAACACTATAATACGTGTGTATCTAATTCTAGCAAATACGGCGCTAAATACAGCTCCGTTTAATTCCGATTTGCTAAACTGTCAATTTTTGGTTCACTTATGAATTCAACTGTAAATACTAAACTTACCTACACAGAAAATACATGTTCATCTAGGCCTACTAGGTATAAAAAAGTAATATATACAAATACTTATCTTATTCTGCATAGTAATAATATGTTTAATATGGTAGTATTAATTATACTTGATTATGATACTAGGATGGTGGTAATTACGTTGTAATTATTCTCTTGAATTAAATTTGGATTAGGCTACCTTTTGGTAAGCTATTTGCTATTTTTGGAAGCTATTACAAGAGAGTGTTGAATGTTGTTGAAAACAATAATTATTAAAATATGCTTCATTTGTGTAATATTCTGTAATTGCCTTTATTGAAATAAAACAAATAAAGTACCCTTTCATAATATTATTTTGCCTTCCCCTCCTAGTTGCACATTTTAGTTGCTGCTTGCTTTGTATTGCATATTATCCACATATCAAACTTTGTGGTATAAATAATTTATAATCATGCAGGGATCCAAACCGAAACCCAAAAGAACCGGAACTTTAACCTATAATTTTCTGTGATCCTGGAGAGCGAATTACAGAAACTTTGCGTAACTTTATAAGCGGGCTGTTCGTCGTAACTTTACGCAAGCGCTAAGATGGACTTAGGTGGTGGTTAATTCAATAATAAAGAAACATTTTTTCACTTATCTCAACGTTGCCAGAAGTCATCCATTGATTCAGTCTGACAGATGTGTTACGCCAAATACCATAACAGTTAATTACAGTAACTGTTCAGGTATTTGGTTACGATGTGGTTGCCATGAGGGTTGTTTATTTCGATTCAACCAAATGGCAGTGAAAAATTTTAAGGAAAGTGTAATATTGTTAAATAATAAAGTAAACGTAATAAAATACGCCAAGAAAAAGCGATATTCAAAACTAAGATTGTGACTTGTGTAACAAAGTTACAACCTCACTAAGCCATTACCAAATAGTACTAGCACTGCGATACGACACGCACTTTAGCTGAGCCACTAGCCTGACTGACACAATCCTTAGCTCCTATACTGCTGAGTCGGAGTAATATATTATGGTAGCCCCCTCGACGGCTAGCGTCGCGGCCCAGTATGAGCATAACCACCAGGGAGTGAAGACCAATTAAACTAGAGAACCTTACTTAGTATCTTTATATTATCTATAACCTTTAACTCACCACCCACCCAACCCGCACTCCTGCGTTACACTTGTGACTGCTAACATCCATGCGTAACTTTACGCTGAACTTAAGACCTTGCAATAATAAAAAAAGCTATTTACGCTAAGATTTCTTTATTTAATTCGCCCCCTGGATGATAATGTGAATTTCTTGGAATCTGAACAGTTTTCAATTTAAAAATATTGATTGATTGCATCTTGGATTTTTGTTACAATATGAGTTATTTTATTATTTTTTCCCCAAAACCCAGAGAGACCCGTTGTATTTTTGGAACTATTTGTACACTACATGCCACTATATAAATAAGTTTCTGAACCTTTATTATAGAATTGTAATCTTAACATTTTCAAAAAAAATTTCGCTTCTATGAAAATGCAATCGCATTGGAATTTAAATTAGCTGGAAATAATGTGTTTAAAAATTTCATATTATTATTTGGGTTCAAAGATAGAGAGTATTCTTGATTTGAGATGAAAACCAAGGAGTACCTGGAGTAGCTGAACTTCTATACAAACAGCATAAATTGAATATATTTTTTTAAATATAATGCCCCTCCCATGCCCATGCTCCCGCTCCACCACTTTAAACTCTTGTCGCTGCTGGTGCTGGGTATTTAAATCAAGATGGCGGATTTATGTTGAGTTCGTACAACTCATCAATATGATATTTCTTTGACTGCTTTATCCTCCCATTATTAATGAAATTATTGAATAACAATACGTTAAAAATAGGTTCCTGCAATAATTTGCAATGGATTACGGCTCCCTGTTGCAACTTGCGAAGAAAAACGCAGACGTCAAGAATGGGGTAAGTGTTTCTTTGGTTAAGGGTGTATGGTGCACCTATAGGTATGCATATGGTTAAGGGATATTATGCGGTTATGAGGCCTTTTGTTAGAGCAAAGATGTTGCTAGTCGGCAAAATATTATGCTCAAAGGTAGGTATATTATCCCCACCAGTCCAGGTTTTGTCAGCGGCTTTACATTATGATGGGAATAAATTAGGTTGTAGGTACTTACCTAATTGGGTTATTTGGGGAGCTACTTTACATTTCGGTAGTACATCATTGCGAGTTGAGTTTTCATGCATAGATGAGTTAGGACAATACATACAATACATGGGAAAGTATGCAAACTAGCCTAATTTAATTAACATGAGTAATTGCAGATCGATACACATCGATACCTACTTGATTACGCTACCTATACTCACATTTATGCAGAAAAATCTTGCACAAAAAAGTAGTTTGGCATCTGTTTGCATTGATGGATTTAATTTTAACAAGTTTTTTGAACTGCCTAGGTTCTTACAAGTATCTATTGATATTAAATTTTGGAATTGTATTAAAGTTTATTTTGTTTCCATTATTTAGGTCAAACCTCGAGTTCTTTCTGCGTTACCGCCAGTGCGCACGGCAGAAGATGCTCGAAAACAAGAGCTGGAGAAGAAAAAACTATTAGATGCAAATGTGGCCAAGTTCTTAGCCAAAAGGAAAGAAGAAGAGGCCAGGAAAAAAAAGGAAGCAAACGAAAAACGAGGAGAATTGTTGGCTCTACGCAACAAAGATTCCAAAGCTCGTAGAAGAGTAAAGGTAATGAACTCAAGTGCCAAATCGGCAGATAAATGTGCCATTCAGGATGCTGTTGGTCCTTCAGATTACTATGTTATTGAAGAACCACTCTGTTTTATGTCCCAAGAAAGTTTGGCGCAAGAGGAGAAATTCCTAAATAAATTGTGTAATGGACCAACAGAAGAAAAATTTTCCAAAGGCAAAGCAAATAACAATAAAGATTTAATGGGTACAAAGAATAGGGTAAAACTGGCATTGCAATTAGGTGACACATTTGGTAAAGAAAAATATAAAGTGGAAAAGGATACAACTGCTAGTACATCAAAAAGCAAGCATAAAAGCGAGGGGAAACGTACAGTTAGTGCTGAAAATAGTGACTCAGATGACAACGGGAGAACTGAACGGAAAGAACCACCTAAGAAAATACGTAAGCCACAACCGCCACCGATGAATTACCAAGATCTATTGTTATTAGCAGAAAAATTGCACAAGGAACCTGTAAAGGATGTCCAGGAAAAGGAACCTTCAGGCCTCCGACCAATGACAACAAAGGAAAGAGAAATATATTTGCAAGAAGAAGCGTCTCGTAAACGAAAAGAGGCAGGCTGGAAAGAAGAGGAACGCCTAAAAAAAATAGGAAAACTTCCATCTTATAAAATGCCTGTTTCATCACAACCTCGAATACCTAAAATTTCTACAGCAACAACCAGGGATGAAAAGCCTAGCACCTCGATACCCCGCATTCCAAAACTTAATGGGTACAGCCAGGATAAGAAGGCTTCAACTCATAGTGAACCAATACCTTCTAAATCAAATTCAAGGCCTACTGAGAAACCTAGCAGATCAAAATCATCATCAGATCGAGAAACAAACAGCAGCAAATTGAGTCGCCATTCAAACTCTTTATCATCAGTTACCGAGAGCAGTAAAACGAGGCCACCGTTATCTGCACCTAAACCAAGCGTTTCAAAGCCTTTATCTACGCAAGCAAGCAAACCATCTGAAACTTCCAAATTTCCGCCAAAACCCCATACAAATCAGATGCCAACAAGTAATGCAAATGAGAAAAGGCCAACTCAACCTGTTCCAAAACATTCATC
Source organism: Nemoura dubitans (assembly GCA_921293005.1). NCBI lineage: Eukaryota > Metazoa > Arthropoda > Insecta > Plecoptera > Nemouridae > Nemoura > Nemoura dubitans. The sequence continues at coordinate 66,761,471 of OV121074.1, forward strand.
AGCCGCTAGTGCAAAACCACGTCAATTTCCTCCGCCAGATATCAAAACGAAGGGTTCACCACCATCAAGACCAACACCAGCGGACCTCAAATCAAGACCATCATCTTCTGAAGTTCGACCACGACAGACCACCTCAGCGGGTTTAAAGTCAAGACCGCCCCCATCTTTAGAAGTGAGGTCACGGCAGTTCCCGCCTGCGGACTTAAAATCTAAACAGCCTTCAGCAAACATTAAGCCTCGACAGTTTCCACCTTCAGACATAAATTCTCGGCAGTTCCCTCCTTCTGATGTACGCTCACGGCCAGCAGGATCGGCAGATTCAAGGCCAAAACAATTTCCTCCCCAAGACGTGAGGAGAAAGCCAAAACCTGTACAGAAACGTAAGTCAGCTTGTTCTAAACAATTCACCATGTCCATTTTCTTGGTCAAGGTTTCCTCTCAGTTTTCATTGGGATCGTAGTTTCTTGATAGAGAATTCAGCGTAGGTATCAACTATCTAATTTTCTTTCACAATGTTATGTTATGTTCTTCCTTCCACTTCCGTGTTTTCTTCTGTGCTGTCAGTATTATTTCTGATTTAGTTTTTCAAGAGATCTAGTTGCCAACCCCCAGAATTACAAAGCCAAAGAATGCTCAAAATGCTTAAAGTACGTACACATACTGAGCTTACCCCTTGGTTGTTTGCAGGCCGAATAATCGAATCAGACGACGAATATGACTCGGATGTGGCCGACTTTATCGACGACGGCCCTGAAGGTAATGAGGAAGACTATTCAAAGCACATTCGCGAGATATTCGGTTATGATCCAAGCCGCTATAAGGGAATTGACGAAGATGATCGAGGAATGGAGTCCAGTTTCCAGCAGCAACTCAAGGAAGAGTTTACAAGCACCAAACTAGGTTTGTTTTTTAACTTGATCTTACAACATCTATATTGGCAAGTATATTACGGGGCATCGCTTTTGTTATTAAAATAACTACCTAAATTCCATTGCACATTTAGAAGGAGAGTGGATTTGCATCTTCCTCGAGATGCTAGACATGAGCCAGAGTTCCAAAACTGCTTATGTAACCTTATGTCATGTTCAAGGCATAGCTTGTAAGTTTTAAAACTCTTAGCTTCTGTGTAGCAGCAGTGGGTCCTTGAGGGAGTGAGGAAGATGCAAATCCACTCTCCTTCAGTGAAATGGAGTTTCGTTAGCCTTGCAATTATTGTAAACACAGTTTCACTTTCTCATTTCCATGTACTTGCAGGAATTTTGGAGGATTTAGAAGACATTAAGAAGGAGAAAATGGCAATGATGAGAAAAAAGAAAAAGCAGAGAGTCAAGTGATACCTGGTAACTACACTAGAAATCAAAATTTTGAATGTATGTAGTAGCTGACGCAAGACATCAGGGGACCGATTCACATACATTTATAAACCCCACATGGTTCACTAATAATCAATACCATCTTATTCTTGTTAGATAGTTAACACAACAGCATTGTCAACAACAGGGATTTTATTTTATTGATCAGAACCAACAACGGGGAACGTAAAAGTTAGGTACCTAATCACAAAGCTGTGCTCCAAAATTGCGTGTGGCATTCCAAGTTGCAATTCCGTTGATCCAAGGCCTTCTGAATGATTTTGTTCCGTTAGTCATCATGTCAAATTTGTGGTAAGGACTAGGATCGGCCGATTGCAATCCTAGTGGAATACAACCTTTACATTAGGTATGTTTGGTTGTCCTGTACATAACTAGATGCAATGTAGTTATTATCTAGATATTGGTTTTAGTTGTGGCGTCATCATAGGCAATCATGCAGTAAACAAAACCTAGTCTGGACAAACAAACGCAAGAAATCTAGTTATCATCTAGATTTTGTGGACAACCAAACAGAGCTAATGGTGTGGGTTATTTTAGTTTACTATCTCCCACAGCCTTCTAGCAACAAAGCATTGGGAAGCAATTCCAAATTAGATGTGTGATAAAAAATCCCAGGAGAAGATTTGGTAACTGGATTGAAGGTTCATGACTCAATCATGAGTCCATCTCATCTCAATTTATCACCTACCAATTGCTCCGTACTAAACTTAATTCGTGAATCGGCCCTTAGGTATTTTCTTGATCTTGCACTTTGCAAGTCTTCGGATAGGAACCAAATTGATGCCAAATCGTGCCGGCAGAGTTGCCTTGGATTGGATATATGAAACGTCCCGGCAACATCCTCTAGTTCGTCTCAGGTTCTTTGGCAGCAACAAACCGGTTTTCTGCAATGTTATAGTATAGGCCCAGTGCCCCCAAGGCGCTGCCAAAAATCGTGAGACGTACTATAGAAGTGGATTGTTGCTTTCGGAGCTGCAGTGTGCTGTGTTATTACCGTTATTTTTCATTTTGTTGTTATTGCACATGTCCATATATATATATTGAAGGTACCTATTTCACTAGGTATTGCTGCAATTGCTGCAACTACTATTTAGTTTAAATATTATACACCCATCGGAACAAATTTATATTTTATTTGCATGATAAAGAGATATATATATATATATATATACGGATCGGGATACCTAATAATATGATATAGGTACAGATGTACGTAGAAAGAGGCTGCTTTTGCATGTTTTTCATTGTATATACATTTAGCCTGATTTGATCTGTCACACAGATCTTTAGCATTGAAATTGATCATCGATCTGATGCCATGGCATTAACTATTTTCATTTTTCATGCAATTTTGGATGAGAGCTAGAGACAAAGTAGTTTGGTAACAAAGAAAACTGCATAATTTAAAATTAACAACAAGTCGTATATTTATTATTGCAGCTCTGGTAGTAGGTAGTACAAGAAAGATAAATTACAATATATTAATTTGTTACATTATTTATAAATTGCGTAATTAATTCACTCAAAAACGACATTAAATCACTTCACAGGAAAAAGCGCAAAACTTCAAAAGACAACTTTTTTACATGAAAAAACATTGCATGTACGTCGATAAAAATGAGACCTAACAGAGTAGATTGTAGCCTAGGGTTGGTGTTGCGTTGGGATGTTCAGTACGACCATATATCAGAGAACGGCGCCACCGCCTGTTCCTGCGTGATGGCAGCCAACTCCTTGAGCCACTCGTCCAGGATAACAGAGCACATGACTGCGTTGCGCAGCTCCGTGTTGTCTCCAGCGGCATGCGACCAGCGTTTCACGTACCTGGAGGGCGTACAGAGCACGGAAGGTTAGTCTGGGAACAAACGGCCTGCCGCTACTGTAAAATTATGAGAGCAAGATTTAGATAGCAATTCAGGCAAACGCTGTTTGAGAATCGCTAGGGTGTGTAGGCATCCTTAAGAGAGCACTGTGTAACGATGATCGGCAAATGGAGTGAAAAATATTAAAATTGCAAATGGTGTCATGCTTTCGTTGGCTCAATCTTGCTACTCGTATGTAACTTAAGGGAATGCCGAATGCCAGAAATTTAAGCAGGAACAGTTTGTGTTTATAACTAAATGGCTAGATGGCTTCTGGCTTTTATGCACCATACCTGGAAAGTGGCTTAGAAATGAAGAGGTATTGGCAATTTTATACCCAGCGGTTGAGAAATATAGAAATGCAATATAGAAATGCAGAATGATCCTCCCACTCGTACCTGTACCCTGTTCCGTCCCCGATGCTCTCCAGCTGACTCTCCCTGATGGGCGGCGAGTTGGTCGCCCTGCGGAACACCGAGCTGAGCGTCGACGTGAAGCTCCGCCTCTTTGGCTCTGCGCGGGTGAAGCCTGCGTCGCTCGAGACGGAGCTGCGCCTGCTGTTGGCCGGACTCGCTACCTCGAGCGCGCGCTTCCGGGCGTTGGCCAGCCGGTCCTCGCGCGACACCAGGAAGTCCTGCGCCTGCGCCACCAGCTCGTCGATGTCGCGCTGCCGCGACAAGTACGTGTCCAGTTTGTGCTTGAGGGAGCCCAACACCTGCGGATTGTCACACAGTTGTTATTGTGGCACAGGTGTTAACGCTGCATATTCTTTACGGCTTTGCGTAATATGTATAAGATGCATTTAAATGGATTATTAAAGTGTATAACATTGTCCTGGTTTATTCGTTCTTTGAAGTTGAACGCTAAATCTCCATGGAGCGCATTTAACTCGGTCTGTTAACGTTCTTTGGGAGGTACCACAGCAATCTATCGTAGGGGTTGAAGCATTTGCCTCGAAAGTCAGACGGACCGACTGTGATTCCAGTGGATCGACATTAATGTAGTTAATTTTATGTGAAAAATGTTTCACAGCTTCATAATCAACCAAAAAGATTGGGAGCAGAAAATCCGACTACAAACTAGAAAAGTTCCGTAGCGACCAGTTCACAGACCTGAAAGAGCGACCGGATGCTGGGTTGGAAGACGAGCGAGTGGTTGAGCAAGAAGGAGTGCAGCAGCGGCTGGGGGTAGACAGCCAGCCGAGAGATGAGGCCCGTCAGGTGGAGGTTCACGTAGAGGCTGTTGCTCATCATGCCCTCCAGCTTGCGCAGCAGGATGTCCAGAAACAAACCTGCAGAAACAGAGAACATGAAGGTTTAAAAATTGAAATATGTCTTTAACGAGGTAAGTAAATTCAACAGGTCTTCTGCAATATCTGCATCGCCAGTTTGGGGCGTTGAACCGATTGAAGATGTTTACCATTAGAATTACACAATTTGACTAACCAATATCGGGTGTTGCGTTGAAAATGTCGAAGTACGACCCCTCCCGCGAGGTTTTCCGATTGGATCTCGACGAGGAAGACGAATCGACCGTTCTAGCGGCACTTCCCGCTCTACTGGCCCTTTCCGTCGCCTCTTCCGCCACGGTCACATCCAGTCCTGCTCTTCTAGCCTCTTCTGTTTTGGCCTCGCTCTCTTCAGTCTCTAATTCCGGCGTCGTCTCTTTAAAATTAAAACTCTGATAACCAGAACTCTCACCTATCGTCGCTAAACTGTCCGCATTCTTCACCGCATCGCCCCCAAAATTGTCACTCGACGTATCACAACTGCCGTTATGCGGCACCGCATCTATCGGCGGACTCTCGCCGTCGTAAAGGTAAACCCACGAATAGCACGCCTGCGCACAGTTCTTGATGCGCGAGCGGGCGTCGCACAGATAAGCATGGTAATTTCCGTAGAGGCTCTCGCCGGGCTTCAGTCCGTAGAGCGGCAGAGAGGACGGCTGTTCGGTGGACGGTCGCCGGCCGAGGGACAGATTCGCTGGCAAGGACGGGCTCGGCTCCATGTGCGGCCGGATCGGCTGGACCACCGAAGGCGCGAGCGAGAGGAACTTGTCGGAGCTACGACAGTACGGGTCCACGTCGCGGATTCGCGCGCGTTGCGAGAGCATTACGTGAGTGCATGGTATCAGGTGGCGGAATACCAATGCAAGCATTATGTCTTCGCAGTTGAGATCGATGAGTGTTTCGAATAGTGCCAGCGAAACTAGGCACAGCTGAAATATAAATTGGGTAAGACATTGACAATGCAGATGGAATTGGGGACTCTTTGAAGCTCCGCGTGCTCTTTAAATAAGCTTTCCAGAGTAGCGATTGAGTAAAAATATATCGATCTGTAGCTAATGATAATCGGTCGATAGCTAAAAGCTGCCTGCTTATTTCAATGGGCCGTGCTACCGATAAACATAGATAACTCGTCAATAACTTCACACAATCGCTTGCCCTGTTCTTGTTGCTACTTGGTATCAACTTGAATTTGTCAATGGTAAGATAACTCAGTAACCTGCACTCTTGAGTATTAAATATTTATCAAGGTATATGTTCAAGTTTTGTCATGCTCATGGCTGAAATTTTGAAGCTAACTGAACTGATGGTTTGTTTGGGGCTCGCACTGTAGGCAAACTTAAACCCTTTGAATACATCAATATTCCATACCCTGGTTTTTGAGCTGATTCTGTTGATGATGTTGTCGAGAATCCGATCGTTGTCATATTTGTCTTCAAGAAGGAATCGAATGAAAGAGCGCAACAGACCGGGCTCGGTAATGCTTCTTATAAATAAGTCGAGGTACGCGGTCGCCGCAATTAATTCTTCGGCCGTGCTCTGAAAAAGAATTTCCATTAACTCTCAGCTCAGACATTAAATATTTCTGAGAATCACTCTCAAATAAATCATGTTAATTCTCCATCAACTATACAACCAATAGATGAATAAAACATCAAATTCTATGTAACTACAAAACATCTCAGCATGCCAAACAGTGCAAATAAATATTAAAATTCCAATAAGGTTCCAGCTTCTTCAACTTAGCACACTCACAGAATCAGAAATAGACCGATGAATTAAAAATAAAACCATAGTTGAAAAAGCAGTCATACTCTTACAAAGAGCTACCACTCTGCATGTTGTGTATCGGCCTATTTCTAGTTTTGTAAAAATGAGTAAATAAGGGTCCAGCTAGTACCTCTAGGTCAGTTTCAACGTATGGAATAAATATTACATTTTGTGTTAACCGATTCAGTGTCTTGCTTGCACATCAAATCTTTCAATGCACCGTAAATTCTTCCGATTGCCAATTAAATCAACGCAAAACATCTCACGAGTGGCGGCAGTTTTGAAAATCAAGACTGTTCGTCTGCAGGAATGCTGGAACGCTAGGAATGCGAATGGATTGTCCTTATTTGCTCATGTTATTGCTGGATAATGATTGTGGGGACGACAGAAAGTGGAAATGTGCACAATACCAAGCTGGTGTGTGAATGATATTAGAGTATTTAATGCTTCTTCAAAAACCTCACTGTCTGTAGAGTTGAGATGACTCTCTCCGATCTTTAAATTTATTGATTTTATAATGCAACACCACCTCCAGTTTGGTAAGTTATACAAATCTTATTTCTTTCTTACGTCACTCCCTGTTTTCTCTGCGTTAGCTGTGTACAAAATGTCTACTGCAAAGTGTTAGTGTGTTATGTCATGACATGACGAATGGTGACTAGTCTGGGATGCATTCCACCGTTAGACAAAGCAGGCAACGAAGGTTAGTGTCTGTAAACGTCAACGCCAGTGTACTGACCGCTTCCTGGGGCGTGTCTAAGCGGTCCACAGAAATCCCCACCGAATCCTGAGCCAGAATAACAATACCACAATGTCAACCATGAATCCCACACAAAAGCTCTAGAAATGGACAAGACGTCAACGATCAGTGAATGAACCTATTGGAAATGTTTGACTTTGTATCATGAATTATGATTTATGAATGGACTCCATTTGTTCCAGATGCAAACCTAAAATGATTTAAGTATAATATGTATGAATACGATTATTATGTATCTGTGGAAATTTTCAAGGTGATTAACAAATAGCAAAACAAGCTGGAAAACATTTTTTCCACTAAATAAATTATTAAAATTACTCGAGTGCTAGCTTACAAAATACGGTGCTTCAACAACCGGAAAAGTGTGGGGGCGATAAAAGAGCCGTCAAGTGATCTGACGAGGGAATCGACGCTACCTGTAGCAAAGCAGGGCCCATTACGGGGATGAGGAATCCCTGGTAGAGCAAGTCGAGCATCTGCGCCTTGACGATGGGATGGGCCACTTGCACGACCGCGTTGCAGAACTCGAGCGAGTTCATGAACATGGTCAGCTCTGGCATCTCGTTGACGTCGTCTGGGGTCAGTCGATGCCAGTCTTCCGTATCCACGACGATTTTACGCGGCAGGACGGAGTAAAGGCCTCCCAGACCTGTTACCAACACCTATTGCATATTTGTGAGAGTCAGTGTACAAATTTGTTTTGCACTTGCTGCATTGATGACTGATTAAATTACACAAATTACCGGGCAAATGTCAGAGTGTTCTGCGATGTATGCACCAACGTTTTCATTCTTTTTCGAGAGAGACATGCAAAGAAGTAGAGCATCTCGGGCTTGTTGGCCGATTCCGCCCTCTCGGTGAACGAAGGGGATTAAAAGCGTAAAGATAATGAACCTAGAACAGATATCAATACAAGATTAGTTAAATGGTTCATTTTTTCTGATAGTTGACTGGAAAGCTATGTAATGGGCAAGAGAAAATTGACAAGACTGCAATTTAAATTTGTCACTACAACATGTTTTGGATACTTTATATTGCTTTATCTACTAATAGCTATTGAAAACCATAATAATCCACCATAGCCATTATCCAAAATACAACTAGCTAAACAATGAGTACCTACCATAGAAGTCTTGATAGCAAAAACATTGACAAATTGATCAAGAGCCAAAATTCAGAAAAAAAATATGATTTCAACAAAAGATAATATGTAACATGAAACATACTGCGATTGGCCTTGGTCCGGCGACGCGTAGAAAAACAGGTCCAAAAGTTCGACATTGTGCATCAACGAGACACACAACTGGTTCAGGAGCACGACCAAACGCTTTTCCACCTCGACGGGGAAACATTCGCCAGCAGAATTAGAAAGCAGCTTGAGCAACGGACGGAGAAAAGGCTCGTGGACTAAAAGCTGATGTCGAGAGTGACTCACAAGGAGTTCATAGAGTTTTAACTGTTCTAAGTGGATCGCATTGCTGTACCTGGGGAAAAAATAAAGCAAAATTGATTATGCATAGGAAGAGTAAAAGTTAAATATGACTTTAACTCAGGGCATTGCAGCTGCTTAGCTGTTGATTAGTTAAACTGGAAAAGAGCACATCTTGTTAAGCAAACAAATTAATCAATAGAAGTATAAAATTTTTATTGAGGGCAATGTGCCAACTGGCAAACTTTGTATCTGCATTGAACTATGTCATTATGCATGTTTACAATACATTAGGTACTAGTAAATTGTACTGGCTGTAAATTGAACTGGTTAGATCATGTATGCACACTTGTTTGCCAGAGGTAAATAGTAGAATGTCCATGCAGAACAAACATGGAAGTAGGCACGTCATCATTTCGGTAGTACAGAAAAGTTAACTCTTACTCCTATGACAACGATATTCTGTCATTACCTGCCCGTGTGAATACTCCAGTCGTATAACTTGTCCAGTAGATTTTCGCTAAGTAAATGCTCTAAGCATGGCCATGGTGCTTGACGATTTTCATTGCCCGTCGCTGTGGTTCTCAACTCGAGCAACAATAGGGTTACCATGTGATCCAAGAGATTGACGACACCAACCACATCATCTTGATTGGGGAAACCAACTGGTTGTCGTGTCCGCTCAATTATCTCATAAATTTGTTGCCAATGTTTTTTGAAGCTGTCAAAGCATGCCGTTGGGTCACATTCTTTCGGAGGCGACTCCGATGGCCGTCGCCTTGTGAAACTAGCTCGTAAGGGACTGTTTCGGAGCCAACTCATTTTAAGCAGCTAGCTGGGCTGTGGCATCATTCTAAGGACCATTGATAAATGATAAAAAATACACTTTGAATATCATTATGTCTAATCAGGTGGTTAAGTTAAGCCTTCAGTGATAAGGCAAAGAGTGACACTTCAAGTAACTTATATAGCTCTTTCGCAACAATCGAATTTTTGAAGAGTTACGGTGAATGACGAATAAATCATGTGTAACTTACTTCGTAAAGTTAAAACTTCAACACCTGCATCGAATAATGGTTTATTCGTAAAGACAATACCATACACTCTGACATTACACCACAAAACCAACAGACAACACTACGATATATGAATGATAGGCCTGCCCTGCGTGGGAGTGGGAGTATCAAGGGAATACCCCTCCTTGCCCTTGCCCCTCCTCAGAATTTTCGTCATCGTCAACAAAACCAGAGGTGCCAACTTTCAAAGCTGTGCAATGGCGTCAAGTTCGAAGGATGTAAGAAGGAAATTCTATACTATAATAAACCTTACAGAAACTTTGAGGGGAATGCTGTTTATGAATATTCAAACAATTCGTATTGTGTTTTCATTATTTTATGCACGGGATATCTTTAGTTGCAATAAAAGGCATATGAGTGAGGTTAGGTATTGTAGCGCACTTGACGTTTGAAATCTCAAAGAAAAATTGGTTTCGTTTAAATTCAACGTAGCAGAGTTTTGTGTATTCTAGTCATTATTTATTTTGTCTATAACTAGATCCTAAGAATAAGTTACAAATTTTTACCAATTATTGTGTTCCTTTTTCAGAAACCAGAAGACCATCGTCGCAAGTGGGACAAAGATGAATATGAACAGTTGGCTGCCGAAAGGATTCAGGAAGAATATGATGCGATAGAGAAAGCAAAACAGAAGCCTCCACCCATTCGCAGAGAGCTACTCAAACAGAGAGATTACCGTGTGGATCTCGAGTCCAAGTTGGGAAAGAGCGTTGTTATCACTAAAAATACCCCATCGTCACAAACTGGCGGATATTACTGCAACGTCTGTGATTGTGTCGTTAAAGACTCCATCAACTTTTTGGACCATATCAATGGAAAAAAACGTAAGGACTACTTTTTATTCAGGCTTAGGCTTGATAGATTGATAACAATAATACTAATTATGTAATGTAAATTGCTACTCATTTTGTAGATCAACGAAATTTGGGAATGTCAATGCGAGTGGAGAGATCATCTTTGGACCAAGTCAAAGGGAGATTTGAAGTCAACAAAAAAAAGATGGAAGAGAAAAAGAAAGACTACGATATTGAACAAAGAATGAAGGAACTAAGAGAAGAGGTAACACACATCATTCACTACCGACCAACAGTTATCAATAAGTGTTGATTAAATAAACCAGCTAGTGGGATCTTTAGGCCTAGTGGGACTTTTGGGGATTTTCCCCAAAGATGTCCACATGGGAGGTGGTAGTTCCCATTACCCACAACACCTTAAACCTTTGAAACAATTGTGCTTCAAAGATTTCTTTCAGCAGTGTTGCTAAAAATGGAACAAAATCCCTTTGGATCTCTTTGGGAAAACTAGTCAAAGAGCAAAATTTTCGATCAGAGTTATAGTTAGGACAATTTGACAAAAGTCTTAGAATTAGATGCGCAAGGTTTCAGCATCGAACATAGGAAGTACTAAGTAGTAAGCAGCTAATACCCTAAAGCTAAGTAAATATCTTTGCCATCTCAAAATATATTATTTCAGTCTTTAGGAAATGTCAAAATAACAAATCCAATGTGTAAAATTCCTATCTGGTTGACTTGCCAAAAGAAATAAAAAATCCGTGGATCGGTAATAACTGGGTAAATTTAAGTCGCACACACAGAGCCCGAGGCCCCTGGGCGTTGCTTGGGCAGCCCGATTGCAGTCACGCCACTGAAACTAGCCCTTCGTCAAAAATTGCAGATATATGGTTTTAATAAAATGAAACCAATTCATTTTTGTGAATTCAATAGCTCAAAATCTAACAATCCTAACTCATTTTATTTCTAGGAAGAGAAACTTAAGGAGTACCGCAAGGAGAAGAGAAAGGAACGCAAACGGAAACTTGACGACGATACCCCTGAAGAAACAAATGAACCAGAATCGGAGCTCGCCGCTATCATGGGATTTGCTGGCTTCGGGACAACCAAGAAGTAACGGCGATACGTGTAGCAAATCCCAATTAACTGATTTATTTCATCTGTGACCTCCAGCCCATGCGTGGGATGCTAAAAAAATACTATAAAATCTGCCCCTCACAAAAAGTTTCTTCTCATTACTATCCCCTATAAAAACATTATTTGTGGTCAATGCATTCCTTCTAAATGTTTAGTCTGAAATAATGAATTAAAATAAAAAATCTGCTACTGTGCATCCCATGTAGGTACTTTACAAAAAAATATGTAGCTGAGCTAATTGCCTTTTAAATCAGTCTTTCATCGTAGAACTGTGTTCTTGGTTTATCCTGATTCTGGTAGACACACTGTCCAGCAATCCAGGTTGACCAGACTTCCAAGTCCTCTCCTAAAAGAACAAAGTCGGCATTTGAGCCATAGTTCAGCGTTCCCATCTGTTCCGAAATTCCAAGTGCTTGAGCTGGATGTAATGTAGCTGCTTCTAAGGCATCCACAGTAGAGCAGGCTGGAAAACAAAGAAAATTTAGATTACTGAAAATTTGTTTTTACTAATAACAAATTTGGCTATAAATTTTCATTTTAACTCTGGCATTGAGTTGCTTTCTGGAAGTGAATCTGGTAGCAACAATGATAAAAATATAGTACATTTGACAGAAAATCAAAACAAACAAATAGCAATCATTTTGGTATGTACGACGATCAAATGGTTCCAACTAGTGATTTGGAACAGCACAAATGACATAAGTCCATTCTTACTTACACGTGGCCGATTTGAAATACTGAACGCATTTGTTCATAGTAGCTATGCTCCCGCACAGCGTATTGGTCCCAGCAACAAATGCCTTTCTGTCCTTGACCTCAACGACCATCTGGCCGATATGGTGGGTTCCTTCCTCTAAGCCCATGGCAGAGATCGCATCCGTTACTAGGACCAGACCTTGTGAGTTTGTCCTGTGAGCAATTCGCAACGCCGCAGGATGGGTGTGGACCCCATCTGCGATTATACCGTAGTAGATGTTGCGTCCTTTAGGTATTGCATCCGATGTCAAAAGTCCCACTAGGCCAGGATCACGGTGGTGAAACTAGAAGACAAGAAGTAGCATTTATTTGATTGTTTTGGAACGGTCCATCTGTGGTGGTAATTTGGTGTGCACTTTTCATCCTTACTGGTAGCATAGCATTAAAGAGATGAGTTAGTAAAGTTGCTCCACTGTTAACGGCTTTCTCTCCTTCGCTAAGATTGGCCATGGAATGACCTAAAACATGAATTAGGTACATATAAAACGATACTATCAGAATTTGAAACCTGTCGAGTAAAAGCCAATCCCATTACCAAAATAAAATAGCAGTAATTTACGTAGAGGTACCTAGAGACACAGTAACTCCTTTTCTTGTAAATTCTTTTATCACTTCGGTAGCGTTCTCAATCTCTGGGGCCAACGTGACAATCTTGACGTGCTCCGTTGATTTGTAAACATCTGCCACTGTGTCAAATCCCTGTAGGTTAAAAAGCCTGCTTATAATCAAAACTTAAAATTTATAATGAACAGGTCACATTTAACTGGACAATCCCCTAACTTTACCTTATCCAGTGGAAGAATGCACTCAGGTGGGTGGGCCCCCTTCTGTTTTACATTTATGAAAGGGCCTTCAACATGTGCCCCTAGGATTGTGGCACCCGATATCCCTCCAGCCCTTTTCCCCAGATACGGCAAAACTTTTGCGTACACATTAATAGGCGAAGTGACGAGCGTCGGGCAGAACGATGTCACGCCATGTGCCAAAATACCCTTAGCAACTTTATCAACGCCTTCCTTAATTGTGTCGATGTTAAACGAAAAATCAGTTCCAAATCCACCTGAAACATTTTACTAAATTACGTCAATATTACGCATTACAACAAACCGAAATAAAGAAAGCTACCAAATTGTTGTTTTGTGAATCACCATTTATTTGTAGGTCTATGAAGCCAGGAGAGATTAAGGCAGATTTGCAATCAATCTTCTTGCTAGCATAATTTTGCTCATCAAAGAACACTTTCTCAGGATCCAAAATTTTCCCATCGCGCACCCACAAATCCTCGACAATGATCTGATGATTCCGAAGAATGGAGCAATTTCTAAATTGCACTATATCACTTGCCGATGAGTTCATTGCACTCTTTGTTATTCACTAGTCAGTAGTTATCACAGAATTGATCTCTAAATTAAACGACAGCATTGCCTGTCAGTTGACCCAGTACGCATTTGCAACGTACGGCGTACGCCCATCAACATAACAGAACAGCCCATCATCACTGTCAAAATATGTACCTTTCATTGGTACAACACATGAGGGCAATGTGCGTCCATTAGCCAATGAAATGCTTCTCCTTCCCCGCTCATTTCTAAACCTAACGGAGCTCACGTCGAACGTTAGAAGCTGAAACCTATGAAAGTTTTTCAACAGATTGGTCTGGCTGTCTGTGAAATTTAATCTAGCTACTTGCACAAAAGCAGTCATAGATTACACTACAGTAGAATACCTAGGTTCATTTAAAGCGCTTATCGCAATAAGTTCAAACCGTTCAGTAGTACTTGCTACTCATGGTAATAAACACCTTTATAATGAGGTCCTCAGAACAAATCATTTCAATAATGCAATAGGAATATTTTGGTGACATTTTTTTAATTTTCTATATTTTGAAACGTTTTTTCTGCAATGTGCAAAGTTCATCAAGAAAAGTGAGGTGCAACAACTGGAAGATACAGCAAAGCAATCTAACTAAATTAATATTAAAGGTATGAAAATTAACTAATTCGAGTACCTATGTGTCTGTTCACCTCCTACATGTATGATCTAATAACGCCCACGCAAATTATTGCGAAAAAAAACTTTTCTGGGAAAAATACATTCATCAATAAAATGCTAACTTACATCGAAAGCACACTGAAATTCCAGACGAAAATGGAATACAATCAATCATTGTTCTTCCGTACATCTATTCGCTATTATTTTATAGCACAGATAGAGATTATCTGACCTGATATACCGCACCATGGTCTAATAAAATTGCACACGTGGGTGTGGGTAGAGTCCCCGACTCAGTGTAAATGTGTTGCTATGGTTCAGGTATATTAACCAATTAAATTTTATTATCGTCTACATATTTATAAGACGGTCTAGCAGGGTACAAAATGTAGAGCACACGGTCTTCAACGATAAATCTCTAAATGCACTTTACTTGGAAATGAAGCGAGAACGCTTCATGAAATTAACCATTCCAATGGCGCCACTCAAAATATGTGCGTTATCTGTGAACAATTTAGAATCTAAAGAATCTCATCGACTTCGTTGACATCGACATCGAATCAGTCTCGGAAACTATCAATTATACAATCTGGAACACAATCAGCGTTACTATACACCTATAAAGAGGTTACCGTTAGTTGAGATGAAATTTCGTTGCCATCTCTACTTCTTTGAGGTGGGTCAAACACCTGTACCTATACCACTGCGAAGAGGTCAAGATTGGGTCGTTTACCATGGTACCAGAGTGGATATTCCCAAGTAAACACTTACAGATGGCTAGAAAAGAATCACGATTATCACGATGATTGTGGGAGGCTGTATGGAAAAGAATCTATCAGAATCTATCTTGCAGACGAACATGTATTCGTATACGGTGTAATGTAATAAAAGGGACATGACAGGTGTTATAAGTTAAGTTATTATAGTTCCTAATCAAGTAGTTGATTCAAATTTAAAATCAGTTTGTTATCTTCTTATATACCTATCGATCGTATAATGACCAAATTTGATCTTAATTGGTATTGCGTTGACATCTTGATTATCGTATTTATAAGAATAATTAATTTAAAACACGACAATTACTCAAATAATCATATTGAAATTGGGGCAATTATTCCGAGACTCGAAAATATCCTCTCCTCTTTTATATTCCAATGTCATATTTTTCCATCCAAAGCAAACATTTCCATGATGATTATACTGATAGTGATAAGACAATCAGAGTATTCTCGTCTGCGCGTTTGTTTACCTCGGTTATCTATTGTCTCTCATATTGTCAATCATAATTCTGTGTCTTCAAGCAAATGATGACTCTTCGTTGAATGAGTGACAATTCCGAAGTCTAGCACAATGATTTCAATTTGAACGTTAGGTTTCTGAACTAGACTCAACATAATTACAATATTTCCATTGCATATTCAACAAGAGCTGGCTGGTGATGAATAAAGAACGCTATAGATGAGTATAATCTGCATGCATTCTGCATAATTAGGTTTGCTCTAACTCTATGTTCGTTGAAAGCAAAAACGTTGATGATGATTAGAAAATGAATTGCTAACCTCGCGACAAATCATTACAAATCACCCAATTGGGCAAACAAATTCCACTGAGACGTGACCAATCTGTTAATTTGCATGCCCATTTTTCATTACGTGCATTTTAGTAATTCACATCACATTACTTTATTGAAAAATCATTGCGAGTTACGTTGCACTGTGCGACATGGCTGCAGGATACTTTCACCACAGTTAGCGATCTTGCCTATAAACAGCATGCAGTGACCATGGTCTGCGATGGAATAGAATTTATGGCGCCAACACTCAATCCCTAGGTTTTCACGGGCAGGTAATTTCAAGTCGCGCTTGACGGTTCGACCACTTTTATACGGGAAAGCCTCTTGGTCTATTATCACATTTTTTATTCAATTTACGCACATGTGCACAGGTATTTTACATCTGATTATATTTTATTGCGTATAGACATGCCTTGTTTATGTGGACGATATAATATGAAAATGAGTGACTTTCTTCTATGTAATATGATATATTATAAATCATCGTGGCGCGCAATGTATATACGGGCCACTACGCAATTTTACTTGTTTTTATTTTTATGGGTTTGCATGGTGTTGGCAGAGCGATGTGTGCTGAAATCGAACTAGTTCTTGCAGAAAAGATCCATCATAGATTCTGAAGGCTATACCTATATAGAATTTGCGAATATGAAAATCACATAGCATCGCCTTTGACCAATATTCCCCAACTTTCAAAAGCTCATAAATAAACAGTTATTATGTTGCGGAGCTGGTTCTATATACCATTGGCAAACAAACAAAATATATTGTATACCCGCCCCAATCTTATGCTTTAGTAGCCAGCATCTTTTAAAGTGAGTATAGGTACCTAGGTATCATCCCTTGAAGCACGATCTTGGACAAAAGCCAGTACGCTCACCCAAGTAATGTTTACCACCTTGTCCTATTTAAGTCTACCTGCTAAGATTAACACAGCCTGGACTGGAGGACTTCGAAGTAAAGTCTCATTTGACTCTTTTACGATTTGTAAAGAGTAAAATGGTAAATAATTGTAATGATAAATACCTTTTTTAATGTTAATGACAAAAACTAATCATTTGATTCTATGGTATGGTACTCTAGATAAGAGATCCCCAAAAAGTGGTAAACTCAAATTATATATCATTATGGCAAACTCAATCTTATCTATAGCTAGATATACGTATTGAATGTACTACATACAAAAATTGCTCACTAATATTATCCTCTACAAACAAATCACTGCAAAATTTTCAAAGCCAACGCAAGGTCGACCCGCGACCGAATGATTGAATCCTGTAAGAGCGCAATTGTTGAGCGTACGTCAATTTGTTAATTGTATCCGGTCGGTAGGTATATGGTTGTAACGGATTAGTTTGTGTTTCTATAGGAAACGCTGTGATGCGACATTTATACAATATGCACATATATTGCAACTATTTTACTACATCAGGCCAGAGTTGTCACTCACTTAAAATGGGGGTTCGTTTTGGAAGTACCTTTTGACCAACTCGAGCCTTATCGGCGAGACAGAATATGAAGCTTGAAATTAGTTTTAAAACCCCAGAGAATTCACGTGTCGATAGAGAACGAGATGCCCCTCAGTGGCATGGAGGAAAGTACAAGGAACAAACAAGAGTGGACCCCAATCCCCATTCCAAAGAAATGGGATAATGCAAACTAAAATAATGCAAATTTTACGCAGTGGGAAGTCGGAATTATTAATTGCTTGAGTGGGTAGGGTAGAAGGGGGGAGGATTCACATCCACGAAAATAAGAAATGGGTCAAGGTCATTCTTTTGTGTTAGCATAATTCATTACAAGTCTGTCAGAAAATGTCTGAGTTATTAATCCTAATCATGTTTGAATCTCTGGTTGAATCACGCTCAAGGTCAAAGCCACTCAGAGACAATTTTGACAAATACGAGCAAATCGAATCAAATCCATTCAGAGGGCGGCGGAAAGTGGCAAGGTTCCTTCTCATAAATACTATGAAGATATCCATATTAATTTTGGTAAAATATTGCAAAATAATCAGTTCCCGTAAGCACCTGTCACAACCCCTGAATAGTACCTAGATTACCTATATATATATATATATATATATATATATATGGAATAATAATATCTGGAAAACTGCGTAGAAATGGAAAAATCTTAGAAAGTATATATTATATAGATACGTCCTGTGCCATGTCGGTTACACCGCTACGCACGCCTATGTACTATTGCCGTTTTCCAATGCCAATGCCAAATTACCTATTTGAATTATTTCTCAGATATTATCTTCACAAATTCGGAATTCATGAATCATAGGGCCCTTGCGACCTTCTCTCCAACACACTCCACCAGACTTCATCAGACTCCATCATAAAATAAACTACACAGACCTTGCCTTGGTCCGCCACTGTTGAACAGGAAGAAGAGCAATTTAGCCCGATTGGGAAGGAGATAATCATGTCGTAAATGGTGATTGCAGTGCCATCCACAAGCTGCCCAAGCTGGACGTCACTCTCCTCGACTCGGCTGATAACACATTAATAACACACGTCGTTCCCGTAATGGTGCTTCTGATTATATCATTCTTGCTTTGAGATTTGAGACTATCTGTAGGTAAATGTGCCAGCCGCGACTGTCAAGTGTGGCAGGTGTGATAGGTACCTACTACATTGAGATAGGCTTTGGCATGATGGTACGTGATAGGTATGTGATGTGTGTAGGTACCCAGGGGCCAGGTACCTGTGCTCGTGCCGTTGTCGTCACGTGACAGATTAATATAATTATGCGAGTGGCGCACAATGACAATTTGCTCCCATGGATCTGGAGCTTTTGAATTATTTCGTCTGCCTCGCGTCGAGCAAAGATTTTCGAGAGGTTGAGATTGCAAACTGTGATTGTGATCTGAAGTTTATTTTTGTATTTGAAGTTTTACTTTTTAGAGAGTTTCAGGTTTTCGCAACTAGGTCATTTTTACGCTAGGAGGTAAGGGCAACTAATTAGAAATATGATAAAGATGGATATGTGATAATGTCATATTGGATTGCTTATCTATCTATAGATGGTGCTGTGTGGTATAGTGGTTCCGAAGATTTCAATGCACACTTTCATTATTTGCTCCTCTAGAAGAGGGAATTGGCGGGGGGGGGGGGGGGGGGGGGTCTGTGAATAGCTTGTATAGTCTAATTCTCCAGTCTCAGCAGAAGCAGCAAATACATTTGCACCCCTCAACATATTTAATTTTTTGAAAATTCAAAATGTTTTCAGTCACTTTACGCAATTCTCTGATCTTTTTGCCCTGCCAACAGATGGATACTTTACTTGGCTAATCACCATCATGGTGTGTTAGAAAAAAATTAAATAGGATGGTGGGGAGAAGGGGGACGGGGGGAGATTTTGGGAGTCACACTCACATGAAAAATATCTTTTAACAAAAAATAAAAATAAACAGCATTGTAGGTAAACCTAAAAGGCTACCTATAAAGTGGTATAAATTGGTTTGGGGTTGACTTCAGGGTTTTAAAGTTAAAATACCGGCTTAGATGAAATGAAACTCCATTACGTACTTTAAGATACCGGTAGGTAATTGGGTTTACAGGGTTTGGGTCTTCGGAAATTTAAAAATGTGCTTCAGTTCAGCAAAAACCAAAAGTTAAGTTACGGGAAAATTAAGCCCCAAGCTGATATGGTGTTGCTGTCTTCCTCACATGGCTTTGCTCCTTACATAGTCACGGCACCATGATCACCACCAGTCACATGCTACCACCCACCACCCACCAGTAGCAAACAAAGTCCCTGAATTGAGAACAGTTCCAGGTACGTGCATCCTGGTCCCGTGCAACGGACGAGCCCTGCCCCGCGAGGTCTGACTCGAGCAGCTAGCTGGCCGGCCTGGGATGGCGATCAAGGAATGGTTCCGCGGCATGCAGCCGTATCAGCTCTACGTGATGGTCGTGCTCACTGCGGCGTACTTCATCGCGCAGCTCGTCGTCAGCCACATGGCTCACGCGCTCACCCTTCTAGTTGACGCCTGTCACATGATGTGTAACCTGATTGCGTTGTCGGGTTGCATTATTACCATACAGGTATGCGTCGTCGATCGATGGCTTGGTCTCTTTTTTCATAGATAAAGCATGTAAATACTTGAATTGAATTATTTTCATGGAATTATTTTTGAAAAAAAATTGTGCTACCTGTCTAATTGCCACAACTATTTACCTACCTTCCTAATAAATGTAAATATTAATGTATAAATTCATTTAAAATATATAAAGTGTATAATATCTATATAGGTACCTAGATCTGCATTAAAAAAATGTATAGTTATGAAACAAGCTGGAAAGTGGGAATATTGATTTTAATCGCTTCTTTATATATAGGAATGATAAGAATGTCTTAAGCATGCGTAGACGTGCTGTCTAAATAATGCTTTACTAACATGTACTTTGATGATTCTTATGGGATAATCACCTTTACTTCAGCATCACACAAACATGTCAAAATGCACAACTTTTCACTAGGTACCACTTAGGTACCTCTCCTATTACAGTCTACTGCTCTGATGGTGAATTAGATTTGTCTTTTCTGTATGTGAGAACGGAGAACCCAAATCTAATAAGCGATTGTGTGGTTTCATACAGAAAAGCAGCAGCAATTCTCTTGCTAAAGGGCCAAGGGTAAAAGAAGAACCTTTGTCAAATGACAATGAGAAAAATTCTGCCTCTACAGACACGCCTTGTCAAAATCATCTAGAATCATCTGTGGTAAATAATGTGTAGTATGCTTATTCATTTCCATTAGTATAAATGCTGCCATATGTACATAGCTCATATTTTGACA
The DNA here is from genome assembly GCA_921293005.1 of Nemoura dubitans. Lineage (NCBI taxonomy): Eukaryota > Metazoa > Arthropoda > Insecta > Plecoptera > Nemouridae > Nemoura > Nemoura dubitans. Next base: position 66,782,090 of record OV121074.1, read on the forward strand.
CAATTGCGTCATGTTCTGATACAAATTCGAGTTTTTAAACCATTTTTATCCAGTTTTAAATTCCAGCTCAAAAAAGAAACACTTTTCTAGGAATAAGTGCGCGATCAACCTTATATACCTACACGCAATGTATATTATTTCCTATTTTGAAACTTGTAGCTTATATTACTTGTTCTGCGTTTTCTAGAAATCTAGTATAGTTTCTAAAACTAGATAGTTTCTTGCAATAATATTTGCTAATATGTAAATAACATTTTCTATTCAACTTCCTGTGTTATTTTTATTTGTGCACATGACTATTTACACTGGTATAGCAGCCCTGTTCTGATTACCTACGTAGACTACCTACTTTTGTTTAAAAAAAGCAAAAACCCTGGTTTTATTGTTTTCCAAACAAAGAAAAGCAAAAGAGCATAATATAATATCAAGTCTCCAATTAGTTACGGGCGCTTAATAGTTTATTGAAACTGGTTCCCCTTTACGAGCCATGATTTAAAACCAATTTATACACAATATGTTGCCAATGCAATGTGCATGGCTGCTAAAGTACTGGTCCAATCCTCGATTTAGCAGTGTGTCCTTTGAATTGGCTAATCTGGATCTTGCTATGTGGAATCTCCACTGCATATATTATTATAGAACCACAGTTAAAAGAAATGGCTTTGGTATAAGGTGAAAAATGGTTCAGAACTGCAATAGGATTTTGGTGCAGTGAACAGTGTTGTGCTCTGATTGGAAATACTTTTGTTCTTAAAAGACTTCGGCCGAGCCTGGTTCAGGACGGGGGTCATGAAGATGACTGCACCATCTCGGTCGAAACGTTGAGCAAAGTGCTCGTCAGGACCAAATTATTTCCAATTGCAGATCACACCAAAAAATCTGGCTTGGGCTTTTTGAGAAATAAAAAGTTCTCCCTCTAATCTGTCATTCGTTGTACCTGACCACCGCTCGTGCGCTCAGTGCGAGCGAACGCCAAGCGCAGGCGAGCGCCGCATGCGGAACACGTTTGGGTGGGCGCGGATCGACGTGCTCGTCATGCTCATCTGTTGCGTATTCCTCGCGTCGCTCTGCTTTTCGCTGGTCGTCGAGGCGTTGCAGCTTCTCGTTCACATCGACTGCCATGACGAGATGCACCATCCCATTACCGTCATGTGCGTCGCCGCCGTCGGAATATTACTCAACGGCGTCTGCTATCTTATGATCGGAGGTCAGAAAATTGCTAGGGAACATCGTGATTTCAATAATTTTCTTTCGTGTCAAAATTTTATTTTAAATGCGTAATTTTCAGAACAATCGGTAGCATTTTTATAAAAATCAACTTTGTTGCATGATTGATTAAAAAAGCAATAGACAGAAGGTCTGGGCAATTGGGAGAGGAGGATCAATCTATGTATCATGGTAGCCGTAACCAATTATTTAATGCAACACTTTAGTTTGCGGTTCAGTGCAAATGTGTGATATATGGAACTTTGGCGATTGATTTTCAAGGACTCAACACCAAAAGTACCTTGACCTAGGTCTTGATTTGGTCAAGTTATTAATATGCTGGGACGTTTTCTGAGTTATTTACAGATTTACATTTTCTTAATATTGGTTTATGTATATGATGATCATATTCACTTCCCGAAATATGTAGGTACGCCGAATCATCATACTCGATATCAACTGAGTTGTACCATCACAGAAAATTCAGATAACTTCTCATAAAAACTTGAAATATATTGTAACCTAAGCTACGTAGACATATGATGTAAATATAACGAGTCATCATGTGCTGTTAGCACCAGACTCAGCATCATGAAATAAAATAAGTAAAATTATCTGTTGTACAAAAGTATAGTAGGTACTGAATTATAGCTACTGGCTCTAATAGGCTCTATACCAGAATAAATTTATTAGGTACCACAATTCTGTTTAAACTGCTTTTTTGCCACATACATTTTTCAGTGGAACCTTACGAATTAACAACCCCTTGGCACTGGAAAACTGTAACTGAAGCAATTTTGTTTTAATTCTCACACAGGCTACACATTCCACCAAGGCAGCTTCCTGCACGTAACAGAGAGTGGGGACGTAGTCCTGGACAACAAAATCTCCAAGGACTCTTTGCGACGAGGCCAGCGCCGCCTGTCAAAGCAATCCCGACGACCTGAACCGCGTTCCATGCAGGCAGCACCACGGCAGAGCTTTCGCGAGATGTGCCGCGACATTATCGGCTGTTTGTTCGTCATCGCTTGCTCCATCATTGTGTACTACACTGAAGAGGAAGTCGCCAAATACGTTGATCCCATCATGGCTATCATTTCGGCAGTGGTGCTGCTTACTCTCAGCTATCCTTATAGTGGGTGATTTTTTAGCGCCATGCATTGTTTTATTAGCATTAAGTTCAAAATTTTTTTGTTTTTAAGTTTACTTGTAAGTTGTAGTATTTTTTCTCGAAATCTTTACTGCTCTATTCTCAGCTTTGAGAATTAAACACTGCTCTCTTTCTAAACATGAAAATTGGTTCTTACGAGGAAGTTCAGAACCTCATGTCAGAATCTGTTTTTGTTAAAAATACTTTTTTTTTTTTGATTTTGCAGTGAAGGAGTCGGGACTGATACTTCTACAAACTATCCCAGATCACATAAACATTGACACGATGAAACAGAAACTGCTAAAAGAATTTCCAGACATTCTTAATGTCCACGAATTTCATGTTTGGCAATTGACCTCGAGCAAAGTGATCTCTACGGCACACATAATATTCCTCAATCCAAAGGTACAATTTGTTTCAAGGGAATATTTGGAGGGAAAATTTGAAAGTTTAAAAAATGTTTTAATAGAATAATTGTTTTTCTGTTAAAGGACTACACAAGGATAACAAATGACATCACAGACTTTTTCCTCGAGCAAGGAATAACGCACTTAACAATACAGCCAGAATTTTTTAAGGTTTACAAAATCAAACAATTTTTTTTATACAATTTTGCAATTGATGTTTGTTTCTAATAATTCTTATTTCAGATTGATAGCGGAAGTAGTCTCACCGCACTACCATCAGAAGGAGATTACGAGTGCCTGGTTTCGTGCAAAGAAGATTTCTGTCAGAACCAGCACTGTTGTTCCAAAACTGGTGATTTATCTAGCATTTCCATCGGTCATGGACACTCCCACGGACATAGCCACCATGGACACAGTCATTCGACCCCGAAAGCCATAACGGCAACGAGAACGAAAGAGAGCGTTCCCCAAGTAAATGGAAAGTGTGTGGAGAGCCACGGTCATTTGCATGAACACAATCCTCATGGCAACAGTCATTTGAATTCAAAATCTGTGCCAGTAATGCCATCGAACGAGACTGGTGCACCGGCAGTGAATGGAAAATGTGAAGACCTCAATGGGCATTCGCAGGGACACAGCCATGCTGGTCATTGTCATTTGACTCGGAAACCCTTGCCATTAACACTAACAGAAGATCTAACTAAAAGTGCTACGCAAGTAGATGGAAAGTGCAAGGAAATTCAGTACGAGGTAGATCAGTCCACTAAGGCAACAGAAACTATTTCAAGCAAGGACGTAATTGAAGTTAAGACCATTGAAAATGACAATGTTGAAGAAAAGTAATTTATTTGACTGCTTCATTGTATTCCATAGATAAGACATTTAAAATAATTTTAAGCATTTAACACATTTCATTTTGTAAGACTTAAATTGTATATATAAAAAAATAAAATATGGACTTGAAAGATCTTGTAAAAATATTTGAAATGTTTCTTGGGCATAGCCTGCTTTGCTCGAAGTACACTCCGAGATCCGTTCCCATCGATGGCATGTGAAGAAGCGACCGATTGCGACTTGCGAGATCCAACTTCTCCAGGTGAAAGTGCTAGGAGTAGGACTAGGAGGACGAATCATTATCTTTTTTTTGTTGGTGGGATGAAGTCAGTCATCCTGTGGGGGTTGAGGGGAGAGGGAGCGACTCCAGCTGCTCCGGCGCGAGTTTCGGACCAAAACCATATACGGTAGCGAAGGGGGACGAGGTGGAGGGGACAATTTTTTGACAGTTCCAATATGGCGGCTGACGACATCGTAACTCGGGCGATTTAAACACACAAAATTTGCTTCCAAACACTGCAGAAATGCAAGAAAGCGACATAGTCCTTGTGCAAAGTGATAAATTGGATGTTGTGAGCAAGATTCTCAAGAAGTTCATCGACACTGTAAGTTAATATGCGACTATCTCATAATGTGATTACCGGTAGCTGTAGGTCGAGGGGGGTTTAGCAGTGGTGCCTGTCAAACTTGGCCAAACTCATCCCATTGTCATTTTTTCAGAACCTTCAAATATTTACATTTGATGATCTCAATCCGAATGGGAAACGAAAGAAGCTCTGGAACGCACTATTTTATCATTTGGGAAATCCCAGAGATCCTACATGTCATAAATATTGCTTGACTTGTGTCCGAATTTTGAGCCGTGACAAGACTGATTTGAATGAGTTGATCTGTGACAAATGGTTGGATATACTTTTGCATCATGCAGGCTTGGTTTCAGAAGAAGAGGCTTTGACACAAATCAATGAGCCTGTAGTGGACTATAGCGTGGTCTTGGAATCACTTAAATGTCTATGTAACATTATATTTAACAGTACCACAGCTCAATTGATCAGCTCTAAGAACCATTCAGTCGAAGGTGTTGTTATGCGGCTACGCACGTACAGAGATCGTGAACTTCCTCATGAAATCAAATTCTTCGACATGAAACTGCTCTTCCTCATAACTGCTCTATCAGCAGATGTACGACCAAGGCTGAAAGAACAGTTTCACGGATTAACTTATCTGATGGAGACACTTGATTTAATTTTAAAAGAAGCTGGAGGAGATGATCGTGGAGCAACAAACATAGACATCCACATTACACTCTCGGATGATCACATTCTCCTTGCAATGGAGGTATTGAAAGTACTTTTTAATTTGACTGCCAAGAAAGCTGGTACCGACTTGTTGGATGAGGAGACAGATGCCCACTTCTTGCGTCTGGCTTCGATCCTTCACGACTTGCTTCTTTGCGGAGCAGAATCACCGGAGAAGCAGGTAGATTTGCGAATCCACACGCTCAACTTGCTAATGTGTATTCCGAGCACGTGCTATGAAGAGTTGACCACGCCGCTGCAAAGCGATGCTCCGCATTTAGCTAAAGAGCTGGAATATGATGGGAGGAACATGGAGGCCATCTCGGTACTGCTGGAGTTTCTTGACAATCGTCTGACCAATGCTCTTCAGGTACATACAATCGTTGCTTTTTGATTAGAAGGTATTGGGTGAATAACTAAATTTAGTTATAAACCAAAATGATGAATATAATAAAATGGAACCCAATCCTGAAAATGTCTCCTCAACCCACAGGGAGTCAAATACCAACAAGAGAACTTGTCGCCAATACTGTCGGTGCTTCTGGGAGGTGCGCGATCGCACCGCCTGCTGCGCAAGTGGCTTCGAGTGCAGATTCTGCCGCCGCTCAATGAGGTTCGACTGCGTCCCGAGGAGGGCACGACGACACGCAACAAGCTGTGCCGCCTGCTCACGTCGCCCGTAACGCCCGTCAGAGACCTGGCTGCCGATCTGCTTTTTGTGCTCTGCAAGGAGAACGGTGAGCAAAACCACACATTGGACATGAGAACGTGTGTGTGTGAATTAAAGCTACTAGGTACTTTAATTTCTTTATTAATTGGGACTTCTAGATTTGAGTAAAATATCAATACCCAATCTTATTCAGTCAAATTCAAGTGCTTCTCAATGGAGGCCATTGAAGGAATTGGAGGTCATGGCCATTGGAGGCCATGGAGGCATTGAAATTATTGGTAAAATAAAAACTTGATGTGCTAAAAATGAAGAAAATTAACATTAACAACAATCAAGAAGGAACGGCGAAGTGGTTCAGAGCCGCGGTTTTGCTCTGTTTTGAATGACTGAAGTCTCGGAATCCTAACGGGAACTTATGGACCCATACAGCAAATTTGATAATTCCCCAATGATCACGTTAAATATATACTTCAGTAGGTATTGCCAAATATGTGACATTCTCTACCTAGGTGTTGCCTGCGTGTTGATCTCCTGAGACAAACTTGCTGTTTGATTTCCTGATTGATAATGTCCTGTGTTCTGCGTTGGGGGTAGTGATCCGCATGGTCAAGTACACCGGCTACGGCAACGCTGCCGGTCTGCTGGCCAACCGCGGCCTCATGCTGGGCGGGGTCAACCCCAATGCGGCGTGCAACTTCTCGTCAGACAGCGAGGACAGCGACACCGAGGAGTACAAAAAGTACCGCAACCAGATCAACCCTGTCACTGGCTGCGTGGAGCCGCCCCATGACGGTGAGTGTCCCCCCCCCTTGCTTTGTTCTCCCTAGTGTGCCGCTTATTCCCCGTTAACTACCAGTGCCATGCAGGATAATTTTTTCATGGGAAGCGTTTATCGTATTCTAGCAATATAAAGGCTGGCGTAAGAGCCAATGGATAACACCTCCAATCAGAAGGGTGTGCAGTGGTACTCACATCAATCCTAGGGAAAGCCATCCTGAGTGGCAATTACGCAAGTTTTTGCGGGAGATACTGTTTGTTATCTCAACCCAATAACAGTGAAATGGCATTAGATATTGATTTTTATCGCTAGATACCAACAGGTAAAAAGTTTCATAATTGCGTTCCTGGGGAAACTAAGGACCATTTGTCCCTGCCATGCCAAAACGAACGAATCCAACTCAGCCCAGCACGGGATCTGGAAATCGCGGTTTAACTGGAAGGTTCTTAACATTATCACTGTGATTACATTTTAGCACATTTCTTGATAAAGCAGATGATTCGGATGCTTCGTCTAATTATTCATAAATAGAAATGAATAACAAAAATATATATTTGCATATTGGCTGTTCCAAGTGGCAAAAGAATCGAAATCGAAATATCGATACATCAATATATCAATATCAATATATTGATAATTCAATATATCGATATCATGGAATACAAAAAAAAAAATATATATATATATATATATATATATATATATATATATATATATATATATATATATATATATAAATCAATAATCAATATGTATATACCGATATAGAAATCGATATCTACCGATATTTTACTGATATCGAATATCGATATCTAATTTTATAGTTTCTCCATCCCTAGTAGAGATCCTACAGCACTTGTGCCACATGTTTAAGGATTACATCCACATTTTCAAAGTAGAGAATGCGTTTTTTTGTGTGTGGGTCTGCACAGAATTGTAAGGGAGCACTGTTTTTTATGTTTATTTTTTAGACCCTCAACTAAATGCTATTAACGTTTATAAAAGCGAGTAACCGATTTACAAAAACCAGGCTAGATGACTTCCCATGTTTGGAAAAACCCCAGTTTGAAACAGTTTTTTTTTCAAAGCTAGTGCTAAAGGTAGGACATGTAGATTCACATGAGTAATAACTAATAATGGCCATTATTACAATATTTTAACCCTCAGAAACAGTTGAATTCCACGGCATCCTATTGGCATTTGCCATGACAAACAGCCTAATACCTCGTTCACACTACACGAGTTAATCATGATCAAGTCCTCAACTCGATCAAATATTGCGTTGATTGGGTCTCAAAAATCAGTTGGTGTTCACACTTGTTTCCTTACTTGATCATGATCGAGTCATTCGGACAAGTTCGGAATATGCTCGGGAAACGAACACAACCGGAAATCGCGACGAATCTAACCTCACTTTATCACCGAGCTCATAACACACGGAACACGCTCCCAGGTTAATGTTGCAACGTTTCCGGTGGCGGATTTTGAAATAATCACAAACTCTTCCGAGCGTTCACGACGATTCCCGAATGATTTCATCACGATTAAATATTTAACTTAGTTGTGGAAACCCAATCAACGCCATCTTCGATGGCGTAGAGAGTTGATCTTGATCAAGTCTGTAGTGTGAACGAGGTATAACCCCTACTTTACATCTGGGTTGAGACATTTGCAATACCAGCCCTAATATTGAATCTCTGTTTTAACTGACAGCAGAATGCGCATTTCCTCTTATATATGATTCGAGTTGAGTAAACCCTGTAAACCAACGTGATTCTGTGGCCGTAACAGACCCGGTGGCGACCATGTCCGACGAGCAGAAGGAGTACGAGGCGATGAAACTGGTCAACATGATGGACAAGCTGGCTCGCGACGGCATCGTGCAGCCGTGCCGAATCGGAGAGGACGGCCGGCCGGTGCCAGTCGACCACATCCTGCAGATGATCGAGAACGTTCCCAGCCACAACCGCGATGACTAGGGCCGGTTCCTTCGCCTCCACCGCCACCGCCACGACCGTGCACGTTTGGACGGGTGCCGACGGCAATGGGAAACGTTCTGTCGGGTAATCGAAGCTGCGACAAGTGTCGCCTGGCTTTTGCAACAGGTTGAGTGTGCACCTGTCATTTTATTAATCCTCTGCAATTGAGTAATTAGTTTGAAATTGGTTTACAAAAAATATTTCAAACTGGGTGTATTTACTATTGAATGCCAAGCAAAGCAAACTGTATTGAGCAGTTCAAATCATTGATAAATATATACATATCTATATGGGGATTGCATTACTCAAACAAAGGAGTAAAGACCTGCATCAAATGCATGTAATATTCAATAAATATAGATCGAAAATTTACAACGCTCGTAAAACCTGTTGCAAAAAGGGGCTAACGCAGAAAGTAGATCTGTAATCACGAGCAGAACTTCTCATCGGCGCGGGATCTCGCCTAAGCTTATATTGGAGCGTAGAATCGTTACTCATCACGAAGGCCGAATGGTGTAAGCTGTGCTATCATGAGTGAAACTTTTGAATAACCTTTCTTCGCCATTTGGTGACGAGAAAAGGTTTCGGCAGCGAGGTGCCGCTGAGAATGAAATGTGGAAAGGATGAATGTTTGAAAAGCTTTGATTTACCACTGGGTCCCTTTATCGTAGCACAGGAAACGAGTGAGGTCCGTTGGAAATGTGCTCCATCGAAAGGTCTGTGTGAAGTATATTCTCACAAATTTGCTACACAGTGGCTATTTTTCTCATGAAAGGACAGCTTAATGATCTGTGGGATTTCTTTTGAAATTGTAGCCATTGCTGCAATGGTTGTTAATTGAGAGTACAAACGATTAGCCTACGTTTAGCCTGAAAAACATCGTTAAGACTTGGAAATGTTTGACGTGGATTCCGTTTCCCAAGCAAAGCGAGCAGTGATGCATTGCCTCCAAACTCTGTACTCGGGCTTAATGTTCGTGGTGCTGTCTGATTTTCGACTGTTGCTTCAGGGACCAGTTACACAATACTTTATGTCAACTTGAAATTGTCAGTCAGGTGACCCACTGATTTGTTTGCAAGTGCTCAGCCGACTGGGCTAGTGTGACAACGACCATGCCAATGTCAAACTCAAGTTGATATTTCATCTTTTGCTGGTAGATCTCGAAAGAAATTCCTTCCTTGTGGTTTTGATGTTGTTCCTCTATAGACCCTACCAATTCTGTGCACACTGTGCACCAGTCAAAATGTATCCCAGTACCTTTGTGTGTCGGAAACGAGAGGATGTAATCGGTTTTGTGCATTACGTAAATGCGTTCGTTGTTGTAAACCAAAAATATTTGAGAGGTCATATCATGATTCTCATATCAGTGTTTCCTCGTTTTATGCCCCCCCTTCCCCACCCCCGTATGAATGTTGCACGTGAGTTATATGTATGTATGTGAAGTGTAATTGAACCAGAGTTTTGCTGGGCTCGCATTTAATTAACTATATTGCGCTTGCTGGTGATTGCAACTCTACCGTGGAAATGTCTCCTCCTCCCGTAATCAACCTTTTGTCACCGCCCAGAACATGTGTGAATTAATCTTGTGTTTAAATACTAATTAGAATCTGTAGATCTCTTGCAGCTAGGACACTTGATTTCCATTAGCTTTCTGCCACAATCATTGGAACCACATTCTTTTAATTGTGGTTTTGCAAATTTAGAAAATGCTCTTTCTCTAATTTTGTAATTCTATTTTTTTTTATCTCCTTTTTATGACACTACAAATTATTCAAACTTGGATTTCTGTACAACAATGTTATTCGTCAAAATGTGCAATATGTTAATACTAATAATTTAAACTTAATTACACAATTTCTCATTATCCTCGACGCTGCTATTCGTTCACCTAGCAGACAAGTGAACGCGGCGGCGCGGGCTTCTCGAACTCGCCCAACTCCTCGTCGTAGTACGCTCCCGCTCGGAACGGCTTCAGTTCCCATGGCACCTGATCTTCCATCGCTGTCAAGTTCACCCCTAGATCTTCCAAAGTCGGTACGCCTTGAACCAGCACGTCTGAAACGTGTTCCTGCAGTGCAACAACAGTCTATTAGCAAGCATGTGGTCATCTGGAAGTCTATCAAGTGCATAGAAGTGTCCCACAATTGTTGCAATCATATCTGTTGTTTCATTAGCTATTTGATAGCCCCCTTTAAAAAAAGAGACTAGTTACAAAACCATTGCTTGCAGTGCTGAGATGCATTCGGGACAGTTCACCATTCAGTCCTGGTGCCCAGCTTTTCTAGTGGTCATTACCGTTACTGGCAAATTCTGGGATAGTACAAAAGGGTATGTGACCATCTTTGGAGGGTCTGATTCCTTGCCCTTCCGGACAAGAGCTATGAGGGCTGTTTAGTTTGATCATATTTTTCATCCTTACCTTTTCCACTCCTTCCCAATGCAGGTAACCAATGGGCCAAGCCGGGGAGATGAGCTCATTCAAGCTGATCCTCATTGAGAAGAGTGGATCGTACTTCATGTCATATCGTATGTAACCCCAGTCGGCATCTTTACGCATGACTCGATGGAACCAGTCAACAAGCTCTGACAGCACATACTTCTTCGGCCTGAAATGGAATAGTATTCATAATTTCTAGTTATTTTGTTGAACATGAAGCAAGATGCAGCGATTTCAATTTTGGAGAGGTAGGCTTACCCTACGGCTTGATAAATCTTGCCCTTCGAGTCGGGATCTCGGATTGCCTGAACGATACCTGCAGCTACGTCCGACACAAATACAGGCTGCTTCAATGTGGATTCACCCTTCTTCCACAGTGGCATGAACCTGAACTGGTGCCTCCAAATATGAGCGTAATATCTCAAAAAGCGATCTTCCTGTCCGTAAATGACAGCCGGACGGAAGATGGTTGCATCAGGGAATTCCTCTCGAACGGCTCGTTCACCTCGGAATTTGCTGGCTAGATACTGTGAGCCCTTGGGCAATATAATTGGATCTGGATGTTCTGAGGCACTGAGAGCAGAAACGTGAATCAATTTCTCAACACCGGCTTCTTTACAGGCCCTTGCAATTGCTCTGGCGCCGGTCACGTGAACATCTTCAAATTTAAAGCTCTTTGTTTCCCAGTCACGCCCGACCAAGTTTATAACGACGTTTGAGTACTTGACAGCCTTTTTGATTGATTCCACATCTCTCAGATCGTAAGGCTGGAAGAGAACTTGTCCTAGATCTCCAACAAGTCGCAGGCGAAGGACGTCGTAATGATCACCGCGGTATGGAATTATCACCTGCGTTCCGATCTTGCCTAAGCGATTACAGACATACCGGCCAACGAAACCGCTGGCTCCAAAAACAGTAGCGACGATGCCATTGAAGCTAGATCGGCCACCAGTTCCTCGCTTCAAAGCTGCCAAGCTGGGGTTCTTGATCGTTCGAACATCAGTGCTGTATGGGGAGTGCAGACATGCCACACTTACTGCCGGAGCAGCTTGCTGTTCTGTAATGACATAAAATAATTAGAAGCAAGCACAAGAAAATCAACAACACTTACCTGTTTTTACCCAAAATACTTACTTATGACTTGAGCACTTAACTGCAGTGCCATAGCAGACATCTTTCCAACCCCAGTCACAGTTCGAGTCCCGAGCAAGTCGCTGATCAGCTGTGATGGAATCCTGTCGGCTATCGGTGACTCTAGAAGGCTGTGAGTGGCTGTGCGGAATTTGGATTTTGGGAAACGTGTTTTGAGGTGTGATTTTCATTGCAATACGTTTCCCGCATTTCCCCTGTGAGATTTTTTGCGATGAAGGAGACTATTGTAACAAACTGCGAAAAGTCTTTTCTTTTGGGTGCCATAGCCAACTCTAAGGTAATTACAAATCTGCACCTGGATAACTCAGTCAAAAATTTGAACCTAAATTAAAGTCTTGAACTAACGAAGTTATAATTTCAGCGACTCGATGGACGGAAAGTGGATGAGTGCCGGGACCTGAAGATATACTATGGTTCTGAATATGGATCCTGCCAAGTATCCCTTGGTGAAACAAAGTATGTTAACTCGTTGTGTATTTTTTTGCCTGTGCACGCTCTCAGCTACTAGTTTTATAAACTAATGCTCGTTTTTTTTGATGAAATAGGGTCTTGGCACAGGTGTCCTGTGAAGTTCAACAGCCTGCCACGACTAGACCCAATGAAGGCATGCTCAATGTCAACGTTGAATTCAGTCCCATGGGTGCATCCAATTTTGAAGTTGGCCGCCCAACCGAACTTGCGGTGCAAGTAAATCGCTTGCTAGAAAAATGCTTAAAAGATTCTCATTGTGTGGATCTTGAGGCATTGTGCATTACACTTGAGGAGAAAGTATGGGCTCTGCGTGTTGACATCAACATATTAAATCATGAAGGGAGTTTAATCGACGCAGCGTCCGTTGCCGCTCTTGCTGCTTTGGCACATTTCCGACGGCCAGATATTACCATGACAGGAGAACAGACAACCATACATGATTCTTCTGAACGTGATCCAATTCCCCTTACCTTGCACCACTACCCAATCTGCCTCACATATGCATTATACAATGGGGGTAAACACTTTGCTGCTGATCCCAGTTACATTGAGGAAAGGGTTTCTGAGGCCCAAGTCGTCTACGGAGTAAACTCGTACAGAGAATTATGCTCCCTTCACCTGGGTGGGAATGCTCTCAGCAATTCTGATGTACTTATTCGGTGTGCTTCAAAAGCAGCAATTAGAGCGGCATTCATTGTTCTGCAAATAAAGGAAGAGCTGGCTAAAGATCAAATTTGTCGTGAAAAGGAGAAGGAGGTTGGTTTTGTGAAATGCATTAGCAAGAAAAGCATATTTTCACAGCAACAAGCTCAAATTTGTATCTCTCTGAGCACTCTGGGGCTGAGAAATGCTGCAAAAAAGTTAAGCCGGAAACGAGAAATCACTCCCATGGAAGATGCTGCTGTAGTCATTGATGATGATGAAGATGATGGTAATGCAGATTTTATCGATAATGATGGAGCTGATGTGCGTAAGCTTGGCAATGGAAGTGCTGAGCTGGCAGATGAGAAAATGGAAATTGAGACATTAAGCTCCGAAGCTGAGGAATCTGAAACTTCAGATCTGGAAGTCATTTCAGAAGTGAAGCCTGGAGAAACAAAGAAGAAAGATATTCCTAGAGTTGGTAAGAGACATTTTGAAATGGTAGTGCCATAGAATTTGAAGGCTATAGGAGCTCAGCGCTTATGTAAGGTGGGTCACTTGGAATGTGCTGTAGTTGAGCCGAAAACGATCTATATCTAGTGCAGCGCTAGTATTAGCGCTCGACAATTTTTCCACATGACAAGTGGAAAAATTGTCGGCCCCTACTACTAGCGCCGCACTAGATATAGATCGTTTTCGGCTCAACTACAGCACATTCCAAGTGACCCACCTTACATAAGCGCTGAGCTTCTATAGCCTTCGAATTCTATGGTAGTGCCCACTCAATAGGGCATTTTATCCTTGTTACTGATCTTTACTTTTTTAAATTTAATGGTAATTTGCAATAGAGAGAGAGGGAGAGAGTTTAATCCTAGGGCTTTGTCATCGCGGTTAACATATTAATGCGTTGAAGAGCGAGAACTTATTTTCATTTGGAGACGAGGCAACCAACCCAAAAATCATTACTGTACCTAGTTGAACATGAAGGCTTATAGATCAATGCCACCCAAACTGCCCCGGTCAGAGACCGAACCGGCATCCAGCCCAACTCATTCAGTCTTCACCAAGCACTACCAGAGGCAAAGAAAGCCTAAACAAACGAAACCAGCAAAGACATCCTGGGAAGAAAGGCCCTAGGCCAAGGAAAAAGATATATTCAGAAACTTAAAAAATTATTTATTTTTAGTAGAAATATCTATTTATACGAAAATACCTAATAGTAATACTAGGGCTTCGCGAACGCAATTTGTGTGGCGTTGAAGATGAGCGTAGAGGTTTGTACTGCGAAACAACTGCGGATAAAAAGGTGAAGGCAGAAGACCTAATACGAAAACCAGGGAGCAAAGATACTATATAATAACCTTCGGTTATTCGGCCAGGGAGCATCATGCCAGACCATTGCCTTCTCGAAAATTCCGATCACTTGAAAATTTACATGATTCTGACCTTCCTTTGTTTCTCTCCGAGCTGTCTGAGAGCCAAAACATGCTAATTATGAACTCATTGAGTTATGGTAACGTAAATACATAAGACATAACTTATGCCAGAGGGTTCTTATTACATTAGAGATAAATTTCGTTGCGGATTTACGTTATATTACTTCCATAAACGAAATTGACTAAACTTCTGATAACTGTCAAAACTATGCCTTGGTCAAAATTGAAGTCAACAAAGCAGGTAACCTAGGAAATGAGAATCAGGCGTCAATTCACAAAAAACACTCCAAAATTGTGAATACAAACCAATCGGAAAGTCCTACCGTCCTCAGATTTTCAGGCATGATAAACATCTATAAGGTCAACATGTTTTTAAGTTTTGGTGAAGATATGTAAACAACTTTGACATTTACAGAGCATCAAAATTATGAAAAAATCTAAAAAATTTGTAAATATTGATTTATTAAAGGGGCATTGATGGCTTGAAATAAATTTATATCATCGATTAGGATGATTTAATAATGGCCTTTAGGCAGCGTAAAAAACTTCTTGTGTCTAAGGACATCCGTACAGAAGTTACCAAAGTACGCGTTTTTTGGCCTAGGTGCTTAGAAAAACAACTCCCAAAAGGTTTAACCCGTAGCGCTTTTTCGACCCCTAGCACGTAGACAAACCTCTAGTTCAATATCATTCAAACAATTTTAGCATAGTCCTCCATCCTTCCTCTGTGTTGAAATAATTTGGCTCATTGATAGGACCAACCGTTTAGCCACGAAAGCGGATTACCTCAAGACAGTAATTAGCGTGGTGCATATTTCTCGTGGAGTGCCGCTCTGTGTCTCTTAAAAAAGTTATAAACTGATATTTTCCAAAAACGTAGAGGATCTAAGTTGATAACGAAGGTAGGTCCTCTGAAATTTTTATCCAAATTAGTTCGGGCGTTTGGTCTGTAGAGCGCGCACAAACACGTTTTAAAAAAAACATACTCAAGTGACTTTTTGTGGGGTTAGTGAAATTGAAGATTTCGCTCCGCTCGCTACGCTCATCAATAAAAGGTGCATACTTCTAGTTCTTTCATTGAGAAGTAGGAATATCACAGAACCAATCAGTTAATTTTTTAAAGCAGAGACTGAAACCAAAAAAAGCTAAACACCGTTATTTTACCTACACGTAACCGAAACCCATATTTTTAAAGGAACAAACCAAAAGGCAAAAACGAACCGCTAGTTACCTACTTGCATTTCGATTTATGTTTGGTTATTTTTTAGGGACATAAGTCAAAATAATGGAACATTTTTTAGTAAATTTTCTTACGAACCATTTTGTTGGCTGAAGAATCGAAGAGATTAGAGGGATAATTTCCGAAGCGATCCGTGAGAAGGCATGGCTAACCCCCAATATTCCTGCATTGCCAAGCCGATTTCAGGAATTTTTGCGGGATTATTATAGGGGAACAATATGAAAACAAGGGCAACAATTGGTGTAATCAATTTGATATTGATATTTGATATTGATTTGATATTGATATCTATTTGATATTTGATTATTTTCTATAATATTGGGGTGTAATCTACGAAGTAATAGTTACGTAATGCACAAAGTAGAACTGCATGTTTATTTTTAGTTCATAGCAAAAGAGAAGTTGTGCATATATAACTTAATTTAAAAAATGTTCAGCCAGTGGGGCCAGTTGAGGACTCTTTCAGGTGACACTGGCACCCTGCTAGCCAGCGGACGCTACTTGTCAATATTTTTCTCAATTTTTAGAACTTTTGCTTCGAGACATACAAAATAGACAGTACCATATTCAATAAGTTTACTAAAATTGATTTGGTTTTTTCAGTCTAACTAATTAGGCTGAAAAACAAAACTTTGGCTGCAAAACTTTCTGTTATATTATGGAAAGTGTGTCCGATTCTTTCCCAGCAACAGAAAATTTTCTTTCTATATTACAAACTTTCTGTTGCCAAGTGTTGCACCCTAGTTGGCTTATAAAATGATAAATTTAGGCAATGTTAAAAGAAACAATGCAACAAAGTTTGCTTGTAATTCTCGAAGAATGCCTGCCATGAGGTGACTATTGTTTTAGATCAGTTGTGGGCAACCTTTTGGAAATCACGGGCCTGATTCAAATTTTCTGGATGTTTGGCGGGTCGGACGACCACTTGCGTAAAATGGGAGGGTTGGGGTAAGCAAATACGTCAAATAGCACCATCAAAATTTAGACGCATAAAAAAAGCATAAAGCAATAAATAAGCATGGGCTCCAAAATGAAAATTGATTTTTAAAAATATTTCAACTGCTGGGGTGGGGCCTCTCCCCTTTCCCCAGGAATTGAAACCAATCAACGCAGTTTCCTGTCGATTCGCTTTCAAAAATAATAAGATTATTGAACTTGGGATACTACAGCGCAGGCCGATTTAAGACTTATCCGAAAAATTAGGTTTTATTGGAACTTAAAAAAATTTTTTTTTCAGACATGGTCTGGGCCTATCTTTCATGCTTATTTTCCAAAGTTCGGCAGGCCGGACAAAATAGTCCTGCGGGCCGGGGGTTGCCCATGCCTGTTTTAGATTATGTTTTTGTGACATCAGTTTTGGCCAGTCACTCTCGAGGCCCTAATTTGACCAAACACTTTTCGTTGTGTACCAAAAATATCAGTGACTTATTTTTTCTTGGAGCTATGCCCCAAAGTCTCTCATGAGTGACCTATCCATGATGAAAGAAAATAGATTTTTCAGCTTCTAAACGCGTCCATGAACCTATAATAGGCATAGGATGCCAAAATAAAACTGCCTACTGGTGCTTCATGGCTAACTCCGGCCTGTTCGCATTTTTTCATAAAAACCAGGTTGACCAAGATAACAACTTGTTTTGAAACCTTTTTTCAAAACCAAACCCAAACTTGGCAAAGCAAATTTTGAAAGACAAAAATTCTTAGAAGTTAGAACCTGAAATTCCAAATAAATTCAGTCCCTTGCTAGAAATGGCTGGGCAAAATCTTGCAAATGTAAAAAGTTCACTTTCTCTCTCTCAAAGCTGTCATTAGCTCCTAAGTTTTTTTTTATTTAACTTCTTGCACCAATTTTTGTAACATTAACATTTGTTCTACATGATTTACTATTTGTATATGAGCTTTATCCGCAGTAGAATACCCAATTCTTGCTCAAGTTCTCCCCAAAGATATGCTAATATTTGATAATTGTGCCAGTCTCCATTGAAGGAAACATGGAAATGGAAAAAGAGGCTAGTTCAGAGTTCTAATTAAAATCCTATAAAGTAAGAAAAATGGCACTGTGTGCCCTCCGGACTCTGACAATTGTCTTACCGCTCGTAATAATGTCGGTTGCGAATGAACATGATTTCAGAGTTGAGTGATGGCAGTGAAGAGGAAGGCACAGTCACATTACGACCGACTGAGATGAACCAGGGCAAGAATCCAACCAAGAAGCGCAAACGAAACCAAGGAAAGCGCAAGGGGGGAATTCATGAAAACAATGTCTGAATCTACAGGTAAAGTTCTTGGTTTTTATTATATATTTAAATTGTCTACAAAGATTTAAGATTGAATTGTTTAAAACAGTAGGTACATTATGGATTTATATCAAGTGATACTTCTAAAACCTAAAGTTGTTGTTACTACCTAAACCTACCTAATGATTTTGTACACATAGGTATGTCATTAATGGATTAAAAGAAAATTAATACGTTCAACGTCCAAACTTATAATATTAAACCTGCTACACATTTATACTAATTTGTCAAATATTCACTTTAGAAATAACTTCCAACAATATTTTGAGAAAAAGGCCGACATTCTGGGATTCTCTGTTCTCTCAACCTACTGTGTGCAACTGGACTGTGGGATTGCCTAACGGAATCCTGACGTTAAGTAATATTTTATGTTACAAATATATTCATATCTTTGAAATTATTACATGTTACTCGCCTGGATACAAATTTGATATCTAATAAACAACTTCGTGGAAAAAGTTAACAAAAAACATCCATATATTTCAGTACTTTACATACCCAGACATAAAATAAATAACGGATAGTAAATGTAATCCCGCATCCTTAAGCTTCCTACCCTCTCTGCCTACATTGTGACAAAACACGCTGCGTGCAGGATCCTTCTTGTTTTTCTAGCGTTTGGCAACTTTCAGACTTAATTTTGCATTCAAATAAGATAGTTGTGAAATGAGGTGACTGTTCATGACTGAGCGTTGATTATTATTATTATTATTATGTAGCATCTGCGTTGAGGCCATTCTTCTGGTCCAGCTTGTTACTGTTGGACTTCACCATGTAGATGAAGAATGTACACGCCTCCTTTTCGACGATCGGAATAGTCTTGAAATGTTTCATTAGGTTCTGAGGAAGGCAAAAATTATTAAAATCTCCATAAAAGAATGCACCAATTTATCCATCTCATCTGCTACATGTGAAGTAGATAGGTAGGTAGGTACTAATTGGAAGACTTACGTCAGCAAGCTGAGCCTTATTAATTCCAGGCCTTGTTGGAACTTTGTAGTGCCTCTTATACCGCCGCAAAGTGTTGACTTGTAACTGGAAGAGATCCACCTCTGGTAAATCGGTGTCGGTTTCATTTGAATCATCTTCCGAATCCTTCCTCCGTCGTTTCTTTCGCACAGATTGAATGACACCTTTGTGAAAGTCACATATATAGATATGTCTCGATGCATGGTCAATGTTAAGCTTGAGCCGTCTCATAGCCACCGTTTTCTGTATTCGATTGCTGTATGACGCATTGCCTGCTGGCCGATGACATTTCTCTCCTTCATCTACCAAGCAGCACACTTGGTCTGGTGGTCCACGAGAGTCCTCTTCGCCTGTACTAAACCCATTCATTATTTTTCTCTAACATTAACCTGATTCGGGCAAAATTCAGGCTTTATTTTTCCCACTGTGGTCTCCGACAGAAGCTTAGCTGCTGATAATCGTTGCAAGTGCAACAGTTTCTTTCATAACCTCTGCACGTCAAGCAGAAGTTTTGATGTGTATATTGTAAATCTTTATGACGTTGGTGCTTAATTCTAGCTGAGTATCACTCTCCACGAGTGTCCGCAAGCAAATCGAGTCGCAATGTCTTGTAAACTGGATTCGTCTGTAGTTATTATTCTCTGTCCAACCGAGCGAGCGATAGCGAAAGTTTTGTTGTCATGGCTGGCCTGCCTGCCTGCTGTTCTGTAGGACAGTTGGTTTGGAGTCGGCTGGCGGCTGCCTCTGCTTGCAGGTCAATAAATTCGCCTCGGGATTGGTTCGTTTCAAATATCCACTGATTGTGCCCGCCAGTATTGAAAATCACTGACATTATTATTTTTAATATTGATATTCAGCCAAATATTATATATCTGATCAGTGTTTCATTTCTAGATTATTATTTTAACAATCAGAATACTACGAAACTTCAAATTTTTCCTTATCAGTGTCATAAAATTTAAATAATGCTCGAACATCTGCTCCTTTCAAACAGGAAGAAAAAAGTCCGCGCGCAGGGATATTCCAATGCTATTCATGTTAGCCAACGGCTCTTCTCGTTGCAGACCTAAAAATCTAGTAGCCACTCGGTGATTGGGAGAGTTTTTGCGGCCCATCTAAAACCAGCCAATCGTGAAGCCTGAAATATCTCCATCTACTTCCATGTATACCGCATAAGTGGCGTGGGGTCGCTCGCTCTATTCCGTAGCTGGATCTCTTGGACGTTGAAGTTTATTTAAGGTAAGAATATTTTTATATTTCATCCGTTTGGCGTTGTCAGAAGTAGACAAATATAATGTCAATAGCTTAATTTTTTATGTGTTTATTAAGTGAGTATTGTAGCTTGGTTCTGATTGCGAAAGTGTGAACTAAATTTTAGAAATTATCAGTATGCTATTCCCTATGTAAGCCGTCAAGGAAATGGCTGCCATAAGCTTAGCATTGGAAGCGTAAAAATACCGTAAATATATTTATCTCGCTGAATATACTGAACTCGCGAAAAAATTAAGTGGGCGATAATTAGAAACAAAAATTACTCTAATTATCTGCTATTTCAGGTAAGTCCGAATAGAAGTAAATATTGTGTGTGCTTCGATTCTACGTATTCCCTTTTGTCACAATGGCTAACCAAGGCCGTGTATACGGACTCCATTTAACCAGGGCTGGGGTTCGGCTGTGTGCTATCCTATGGACCTTATACATGTACATTGAAAATAGCATAGGGACTTTTTGACTTCATTCATATTTACCAAAATGACCGATAATTCCAATTTCGCATTATCCAGACATCTCTGTTGGGCTAAATGAAAGGTACTTTTAGTCATGATGTTTCCTATTGTGACGTCTTTGTCCTATTTTTCGCGTAATTACTTATCCCTATGGCTTCCATAAGTCCCATACTATTCTTATGTGTAAAGCATGTAGTGTTGGATGGGTTAGCCAGGTACTAGGCCGGTTTTGATAATTTGGAGTTTATTTTGGATTAATGATTTTTTACGGACAAAGGCGATACAGTTATTATTTAAAATGGCGGGAAGGAGAAATGAAGGTCATGTTCGTTATTTTTCCACCAAAATAACAATGTGGAACCATATTTTGGGCATAAAATTTCTGTCGGTCTATTGAAATATTTATATATCCTGGTTTGTGTACAACCGCGTTAGGTTGTTGACGTATTTCTATTAATTGGGCGCTCGTAGCCTATTAATTATCGATTAGTATTAATTTAGGCACAGTAACTTGGCCAATTATTGTACCGGCAGTGCCAATGTACTTTTAATTATAAGTACTGTGCCAAATAAATTTCGTTATCAGTCTCTAAATGTCTGGAAACAATTCCCTTCATTCCGGGGCTGATAACTACAACGTTGCCCTTGCCTGCAGTTTGTTTGCTTTTGAAATCGCTGGCAGCTGCACTTCTGTTGCACCCGTCTTCCCGCGCTTTGTCAGCAGCAGCGACGGCTCCGTGTCATTCAATGAACGCGTATTTTTAACGGCTTCCCGACATACGACACTTGCCGCTCAAGTAATCGGTCAAAATTATGTTGGGCTTTGCAATCGTTATCTCGAAAAAGGACTTCATTCCTGGAAGAGCCGTCTTTATTAATTTTATATTCCATAACGGCTATTACTCAGTTAGATAAGAGGAACTCGAAATCAAATATCAAAATATAGTATGCGCAACGTTCAGAGTGTGGCGGGAAGTTTCAAGACACTATCAAAACTAGCGTCACAACTTGCTATCAATTATTTCGCAGCTAGAGCTTCGGACCCAAAATTATTAATTCATAATCGATCGTATGTGGGAATTAGTATTTTTCGACTATATTTGGGCTCATGGGTTATTCGCCTCGCCACCCTTTATCGTATTTCCCCTTTTACCCTCCCCCCTTCCCCTCGCACACTGTTTGAACCGCGATGGTTAGTGCGAGGCTCGTTCTCTACGAGCAAGAAAGACTTGTTCGGCAGGCAGGCAGGCCTGGGGCGTAGCCCTGGGAAATCGTGTCTTATTGACCGAACCATAGCCAAGCCTGGCTCGCAACGATACGACTTGCTTCGGTACGCGGCGCTGGCGAGGGGCCGAGGCGGTGAGGGGCGAGGGGGCGATGTGTGGTTCTGCTAGAAGCCGCTGCGTGATTGGCGCGCTGCACCGAGCGTCACTTACGGCGGCGTTGCCAAGTCGGCGGTTAGTTGGCCGCCTCATGATTCAAAAATTGAAAAAAGAAATGAACATTGTTGGTGGAGGGCCTGCGCCTAGAATTCTTCACAAAGTTTACTCGTCTTTGCCCGTGAGGCAATTGAAAGGAGTGTTGTTTGGCACAAACTTCTTTTCGGCTCTCGGCGTTTCATCGATCTACCAGTGACGTCTCTCGTAATTCATATTTTGAATTGCGGCGTCATCTCACTTCATTAGGAATTTCGCATCGTTTTTTGCATTTACGCAGTTCCTGCGGTCGAAACCTGCGCAAACGGCGAAATAATACCCAGCTCTGCGACAAATCTGCATCGAATGGCGGCGTTCCACACAGAAATCTGCAAATATTCGTCTAGCGTCGCAAGCACGGTCATTTTCTGATATCGTCGGTTCTGTCCGCGCGCTTGTTCGGCCGACGTGACCTCGGATTCAAGGGTGTTGCGGAGAGAAGGGCCTCCTCTTCCCCTCTCCGCCCTCCCCTGCCGCCGCCATGGGTCCAGTTCGCCTTCCTTTCCTTTGTGAGCGAGCGGATCGAACAATCTGGCAACGGCGTCGGTTTTGGACCCCCACACGACTTGGAGCAGTCTCCCCGCTCCCCTCGCCCCGTTCGGTTCCCCGTTGCAAGTCCAATCCAACCAACACTGAAGCAACGCGTAGCCTAAAAAGCAAGCTCTTGGGAAGTGTAGTGTAGTGAAGCCATGTCGGAGCACCATCGCGGTGCTTGGGGGACTCGCGAAGACGCCGTTTGGTGGCCTACCGCGATCGCTTCGCCTGACTACCAGCAGACATTACAGACACATCATCAGCACCTGTTAAATCAACATCAACAACAACAGTTAGTCGCTCAACAGCATCAACAACACCAACAACAACAAGTACAACAGCAGCAACAACAGCAGCAACAGCAACACCAGCAGCAGCAGCAACAACAGCAGCAGGATGCCGTGTCTAGATCGTCGGCGACGCAGCAGCTCTTCTCCTATAAGATGGCGAGCAGTTTCCAGAATCCAGCGACGACTATGACGTCATCCCCCGTGTCTTCCTCCAGCCCCGCCGGCGTCGGCTCGTGTATGAGGGGTTACGACTACAACATGGTCAACGCGGCCGGCGGGCCTGGCGTCGGCATTATGGGTGGCGGAGGAAGGCCCGTCGATCCTGCGGCGCAGTGGTGGTATCCAAGTGGTATGCCCGGCAATCCGATGCAGAACGCTCAACCCACACCTCCCATAGTGGTAGGTAGCAATTTTTGGCGCGCGCGAAATTGTGTCCTGTGTTTGTGTTTGTGTGTGTGATTACGGTGTTCGACTGGCTGGCTTCGACAAGTGCTCATCTTGTGTCTTGTGTCTCCACGGTGGTGCGTTAGTGAATTGCGTGCTGGCGGAAAGAATGGCGTGGGTAGCCGGGAGTGCAAGGTGGCGAAGACGGCGTCGCACTCGGTGGAGCGCGCGTCACGATTTCGACCGCGCGGCGCGGCGAGCGCGAGCGAGAGGGGGATAGGAATGCTCATATTCATGGGTGAAGATGGCTAATATGGTTATTGATTTTCTTCGTTCACACGCGGCGTCCGCGATGGTGGCATGCATCGTTTCGAAGGGGTGGTTGGGCGATTTGTCGCGGAAGGGTGTTCGCGCACCACGTGCCATGGCGGGCTGCGGTCTCGGAGTCGCGATCTCGAAGCAGGTGGCATCTCCTAGGTGCGCCTCGCGCTCTCGTACCTGCCTGCCGACGCCGACGGAATGAAGCCGCCTCTTTTTAGATCCCGATGACCGTGACACCAGCGCCTCAAGCCAATCTCGGCCGTCTTTGCGCGATGGAACGACGGGAAAAATAGAAACATGCGCTCTTGCCCGATGTCACGCGGGATTCATATCATTAGCATATTTATGCGCGGCATAAAGGGGGGGGGGGGTGGATTTCACGAATCAATTAATTTTAATTAGGCTACATAATCTATTTATGCTAAGCTTGCGGATTTCGAGATGAGGCGTGATTTTAGCGGCTCTTCTTTCAATGTCCAATGTGTAGGGGGGCCACGTGCACGTATGGTGCTCACTGCTCGGTGTGGTCGGCGATAGTGATTGTGCAGACAAGTGCTTGATGTGTGTTCTTCTCTTTTTGTGTTCTTAGCCACAGCAAACGAACAGAAGAATGCCACGTGCTAAGGCTGACGCTAAGCCGAGGGGTCGCATGACCGCCTATGCCTTCTTCGTGCAGACATGCCGCGAAGAGCACAAGAAGAAACACCCCGATGAGAGCGTCGTCTTTGCCGAGTTCTCGAAGAAGTGCGCCGAGAGGTGGAAGGTGAGTTTTCCACGACCAGTCGCACACTTTCTTCCTCCAGCCGATTTACATAAACCTGTTTCAGCAGCCCTTTGCGCCGGTTGGTCCCTTTTACTGCAGGTCCCAGTCGCCGAGTGGTCCCAGTCACCGATAATTCCCAATAGTTCATTGGTCCCGGGCGCAGATAGGACCCAATTAGTGCAAGGTCCCATGCGCCCAGGTACCCATTGAATACGACTGTCGGCAGCAACCCCGGTTGATTAGTTCTTCCTATAGAATTATCACCAACGTTTTTGTACCTAGTCAGCTCCTCAGCAAGAGCAGCGGCGACTAAATGCAAGCATTTCGCGTAATCAAAAGACCGAGCTAGCATGTTTTTTGTTCCGTCGTAATAATTTTGATAAGTTCGTGATATGATAGACTGGCCGGCTGTAGTTACGATGGAAAAATTCCTGCACGTGTTGAGATAAATGAGGTTTTCAGGAGGGGACTTTTGTGGATGTAAGGTGAATAGTCTTTTCAGGTGATGACAAAATGTCTAGACCTCGCGCGAAGCGACCAGTAACTGACCACCGTTATTTCCATTTATTACCGTCTCCATCATGTCGTTTCATTTCCAGGATAAATATAGCGAAAAGGAAGTGGGTACTTATAGATGGGCCATATCTCGCGCTAGACAGGTGGCTTAGTTTTTCCCCCAGCAGTCTTTGTGTTGGTAAAGTAACTTTTAGAAAGGCAATGCTGGCTAGGTATATCTTTGGCTGGCATCGGGTTCAAGCAGCCATGCATTATTATCTGGCTTTCGAGCCGAAGGCAAACGGGTTTTCGGCTGGCTGGCGGTCGCTCGCTCGCTCGGTCGGTCGGTTGGTTGGTCGGCCGCGGCTGCGACCAGCTAGCCGACGATGGCTGCCTGCCTGCCTGGCCACCGCGTCCGCACCGCTTTCTGGTGGGTTCGCTGTTGCCAGAGAGCTACCAAACTACATCGCAATACCCTCGACCGGTCGCGCTCGGACCGCCGGATGGCCGGCCAGCGGCGCGGACCTAGCTTAGCACGGAAGGCGGATAGGGACGCATCGCATCGCCAAGCCTCGCGCAATCAGCATTAGTGTGTTTTATTCAATTTCAACCCTTGTTTTTCGTCTATTTAATTCTTCCCCTTTGAAGTCCCCGTCTAATCTGCATATTTGCGCTATTTCATCCCCCCATTTTCGATTCCACCCCTCTGCGTGTTAGACGCGCGCAACTGCTTTGAAAAATCGATGGCGCCTCCTGCTAGCTTCAAGGGCAGGGGAGAGACGTACCCTCTCTGGCAACCCCCCTCCCCGCCCGTTCTGCCTTCCCTTTTCCCCCTCCGCTGTCACAACTGGTAGAAATAAATTGCTCTTGCCTTTGAACAACACGTCGATAATACAGGGAAATGAAACTGCGCGCTCCGCCCCTCGTACCCCCACCCCTCTCTCCGCGCTACCCCACGGAACTTGTACCCCATGCGCACCCCTTCCACTGCTATCATAATATAATTTTTATATTACTGAGCTAGACCCTATTTAAATTATGTTGTTGCAGTAAATTGCTTTTCACTTAGGGAAAATTTACATTTTCGCAAAACGCCTTTAGTTGGGATGAGCCTAGGCAAGCTTTGGGGTTTTAATTAGACAAAATTTTCAGTAAAATATTGTAATTTAATTTTTAATTGTACATGTTTCAGTTTAAAATATTTCTAGGAATTTGGGCATAAGGATGAATGGGAATTAAATTGCAAATCAGTCTTGCATTTGTTAGAAATGGCATTGTCCTCCTGCTTTCAGACCATGTCCGACAAGGAGAAGAAGAGGTTCCACGAGATGGCCGAGAAGGACAAGAAGCGTTACGACACCGAGATGGAGGGGTACGTGCCGCCCAAGGGTGAGAAGACCCGCGGAAAGAAGAGGAAACATGTTAAGGACCCCAACGCGCCCAAGCGCTCCTTGTAAGTTCCTCTCACGGTTCATTTCATCACCTAGCGAAGGAGGCGATATTTTCCATAAATTTCAACAGTTGTGAGTTTTTATTCAGACGGTCTTCATCAAGACATTGCAAAATTTGTGCAATTTATTTTCCATCTATAATTCTCCGATAATTTGAGTGGTTGGTAGTGACACTAACGCCCGACGTGGCTGTTCTCAGGTCGGCATTCTTCTGGTTCTGCAACGACGAGCGTGGGAAGGTGAAGGTGATCAACCCCGAGTGGGGAGTGGGAGACATCGCCAAGGAGCTTGGACGCAGATGGTCCGACGTCGACCCTGAGCTCAAGTCGAAGTACGAGGCCATGGCTGAGAAGGACAAGGCTCGATACGACAGGGTAAGGATTTCCTCGACATTTTTTTAATGAAGTTTCCGATTTCACTTGGATTCATCAAGATACTTGGCGTTGCATGATGGTCCTTTGCTGGTTCTGAATTTGCTGCTAATGACTCGGTGGCCGGTTTCGTTTGCGCAGGAGATGACGGCGTACAAGAAGAAAGCCAAGCCAGGTGTACCAGCCCAAGTGGCCGTCCCCGTCGCCAAGAAACCAGACAGCGATGAGGACGATGAAGACGATGATGAGGATCTCGATGAAGACGATGACGAATAGATGAGGTGAATCCTTATGTCGGTCATCGAGCGTGTGTGCAATGCAAGAAGACTGTGACCGACATTCGTTCGTTAAATATTTCATCACCCCTTAATCATAATTCTTCAATCATTCATTCACCAAATAATATAAAAAAAGTAACTCAAGACATTGATTGCCCTTATCCCCAATGTACATAATAATATTAATACTAACTTAAAACAATGTTTTGTGTTTACCCAGTACAAGCGAGTACTTATGAGTTACGAGTCCCTATTAATATCATTACCACATTCTGACGAGCACTCGACAGCTGGCTCAGCGCCGGTTGCTGAGGGAATGAGTACATTGCGGGCCAACTGTTCTGATAACTACCACACCCTGGCCACCACCAAAGCCATCAGCTTTTTATTTGTTCAACCCCTGTACTAGATACTTTATAGAGAGGCTACCTCAATAATTCCCGTACTAACAATACTGCTGTGCTTTGACAGCCGGTTGATATCAGGGTTCCGCTGCCTACTGTTACACTGTTAAGTCATCTTGTATTTATACCTGTAAAAAGCTTTGGTGTTTGCCAGTACAATTTCATTTTAATCATTTCATTTTCTTATAAAACAAAAAAAAGAACTTGTTTGTGTGTTTCTTCGAAGTAGTTTGCGTCTAAAAAGCGTGGTGAATTCGCTTCCATTTACAGAGCCGACATAAACTTTTCATTTTTCACCAGTTAAACTACCAGAAAGTGTAAAGGATTTATAAACTTGTTATATACTACCTGCAGATGCACATTGCATCTCATGTGTAATTATCAACAATGAGTTGGAAAATTAAAGACTGTCAACCAGCAGCGAGCAACACACAAACTCTGTAAATGGGGAAGTTTTTAACTGAATCGCGCCTGTTCTCAATATTGTAAAATGAGGAATTTCGTTTTGGTAACGAAACACGTAGTAATCCATCGATGCGTTTCTCGTGTTTTGATGTCTTAAGCAATTAACATTCCTCAAGAGTTTTTTAAATTAAATATAAATAACGTAAATATCGATGATTTGAATAGCGTCAGAAATTTTACCTTTCGAGCGGAATGATTCATCATTACGATGTCTTCTCATTTTATTTCACATGGAAGTAAGTTATCGTGTAACAAGTGTTAGGATATTAAACTGATTTACAGTCTGAAGTAATATCCACTCGGCAATTGCACAAGCAATTCGAAAGAAACTCACCTCACAACAGGCAGGCAACTTGCTCTGTGTTATTTTTAGAAAATTCAAATAGAGAAAAGGCAGTGTTTGTTTTGTATCTTATAGGGATAAATAAACTTTTCAAAAAATGTGTGTCTACCTTTACACCCTGGAATATCCTAATTGTATTTCCCTTTTGTACTTGTGGGCTCTGCCTTTAAGCTGTGGATGTCTACGACTTTACAGAGCGGCAGAGGGCTGTAGGTATTTGGTGGATTCTTGAGTGTTGCATTAGGAGGGTTAAGGGTTTTGCCGACTGCGCTGTACTAGTGGGGCCTGCTGTACATGAGTGAGTGAGTATATTGCGGGGCTATTGAAGGAGGAGGTTCCTAATCAAAATAGTGGATATTTTTAATTGCCAATCGCGGGTCCTTGCCCTTCATGAATGAATTTGGCGCGTCAATTGAACGCATGCCATACTGGAAAATGGCCGACTTCATCATTTGAACTACATATTTTTATCAACATGGGGCAGCAGTATTAGCACAAGGTGGCAGTATGTTTGTAAACTGAAAATTCATCATTAATGTTAGGTGTGAAAGCCATCGTGTGAAGTTAAATAGTGTATTAAATATTCAGCTATCAATAAATCGCTAATATCATGACAGTTTTTTATGGTCCGTACGTGTTGTCAATTTTTTCGGAAGAATAGGGTTAGAATCGGTCGTTGTTGGGAGATTCAGCTGATGGCCGTCCATAGGTACATCAGAGCAGACAACCCAGAGGTGGGACTTGTAAATTCGCAATTATTAACTTAATACCTTTTTGCATGATCATGTGGCCGATACTTTAAATAGCTTAATTCAAGATTACCAGTAATTCGCATTGATATACCTCAGTGCCATCATAATAAATTGGTTATCATGGTCAAAAAGAGAGATGCACCTACTTGACCCTTAAACAATCCAATGTCAAAATTGTATCACCCACTTGTCAGATTGTAATATTTTGGTATTTGTGTTTTTTAAATAAACAAACCGAAATTCTTGCATTTAAATGACATAAAACATCTAGCATGTTTCTGTGTTTTTACGGGTTGATGCCTTCAAAAAGGGGAGTGCCTACGGGATTATGAATCAAAGCGATCTTTACATCATGCAGAAGATTTACAGTGAAGTGTGCACTTTTATTCAGGGTCTGGTCTGCCTGAGTGACGTCGATACGTCTGGTTAGCTGAATGTTGATACACCAAGACTACGATGCAAAGCCTGGAGGCTGCATGTGAGGAAGCTGATGTGAGTTTTGCTTTACGACATTTTACCTATCTACTATTTTCTTATTTCATTTGAAGGGTACCAAGTTTAGACTGTGATCTAATGTGTTACAGCTGCAATTTTATTTTAGTCTCAAGGTTTTAATCAACTTAGTAGCATTAGAGAAGTTTGCTTAGGCCTTTACTAGCACATGGTCATGATGTCAAATAAAAATGACATGTCATACTAGTGTCAGTTTTAGATGATTTCAGTAAGAGGACCTTATTCAAAGTTTTGCAGTAATTTTGCGGAAATTTTGTGGTTTCAGATGTTCTGGGGCAAGTTTGTTTCCTGTTTTTACTCAAATGTGTTCTTTAAATCAGAAAATGTTTCTTTTATAAGATGTGGGGCACCGAGAAAATACCAAGTCACAATGCAATCAAGTGAATTACACCTAGCTCTCTCTAAACTAATATTTTATGTTTGATGGCTCATGATCTTATTTCATTTGTTTCTTGTGTTTTCAGCACATACTGCACATAGCAAAGAACTGCCCCCAAACGGTGCTGCATCCAAAGACGCCGGAGAGAAATGGCCACAACTTCTACAACATACATCAGAAGTTGTTGACCTTGTATGAAGAAGAGTGCGTCCGTGAATCGATAAATCCTAACAGAAACATCAAAATATCGTCACAACTTATCGGCAAGCTGATGTGCAGAGACAGACTGAACGCCCTCATTTTTAGACTTTACCCCGGTAACAAAGGCTACTCGGTGGGCATTCGTGTGCCGGAAGGGGAGACTGAGTCTGTTAAGTATCCATATAGTCAAGACGATATACTTTTGTGTTTGGATAGTGAAGAAATTCCTTACATGATGCTGGACCATTTAGAAGAGAAACGCTCGGAACTTTTTTATTCAGGGTGTATCATCGCGGAAGTGCATGATCACAGGAGAGGTTTTATTATAAACAGATATACGCGAACCTATGTGCTTCTTAAACCGTCGACTAGAAGCTTAATGTGTGATGTAAACGTTCTTTCAAAGAACAGTGATTTAAACAGAGACGAGAGACTTCAACTCGAAAGTCAACTAGTTTTAGCTACTCAAGCCCCCTTGTGTTTAGACCCTTCCCCTTCTGTTGCCTTGACCAATAATCGTCTGCAGTACGAAACTCAGCCTTTCGGCACGAAGCAATTGCGGAACACTGCAAGAAAGTACACGCAAGTGGCGCTCAATAGAAAACGCAAGCTGGATCAGTTCACCGCTCATCCAGAGTTTAAACTACATAGCTTTTTGTCTCGCCAGCCAAGCAAGCTCAAGCAAACGACAGCACCAGTTCCAAAGAAGGTACCTACATTACTTTATGATAGGAATTTATATTCCCATTGTGGAAGTTGTTTCTTTTCTTCTTCAGCCATGTAAAAATAGCTGATGAAGTTAACTCCAAACAATCTTGCATACTGAAAGAACATTCCTGTACAAAATACCGTCACCACCTTAACAGAGCCATCAAATAACTATGCCACCAATTAATACTCTTATATAAATTCAATAATGTTACAACTGCCTATTAATCTTCCTGTGCATTCAAATGTATGTTTACCTAAATTGATAGAAGTTTCATATTGAACTATTTTGAGTGCTCACGTCTAATTTGGTTTATCCCTGAACACGACCCATTTGACCTGCACGTGCTGTAACTATTGGGTGTGTTTTGCTTTGTTAGATCCTCCTGGAGCCAACGGGCATTCCGGAGGGCGGCATCGAAGTTCCGCGGCTCGCGCGGAGCTATGAGAAGCCGCGCGAAACCAGCGACTGCACGCCACACCTTGTCGAAGAGTACGTCCTGGAGGCTGACCGGGGGCAGGGCAAGTGCTACCACATCAAGGTCTCGATTCTGCAGAGGGCGTCCGACGGGCAGTTCCTTGGGGAGCTCTACGTCGACCGCGATTACAAGGAGGGAGAGAGCAATGGGTCTGCATGCAGGTAAATACATGTTCTCAGTCAGGAGATATCTCACTAGGTATATTGGATAACATTAATATCATATAGGATTTTAATCCAATTCCTTCCCCACTTTGAAAACTGTTACTTGGCGGTTACGCCATGAGCCCATGAATTTCTCATGACAACCACTTTACCTCTAAGGCAAGTTGCTTTCTTTCTATCTATCCTTCTTCTTTTTTATTTTCCTTAACTTAATGTTATAAGAACTCAGTAATCTAGCACACTATCCTACAACACGAAAATGTAACACACACACTACAACTAGGTGTAGAATTAAAGCTTCAAGCTAGAAATTCTCCCACTTTTGTTTCTCTCGCAACCAGGTTTCCGCTCGGCACCCGAAGCCACGCAACCCGCTACATCAACCAATTCACGGAGATCTTCACGGAGGAGGGTCGCAAGTCGGTGCGCATCACACACTCGGTGCCGGGCCAGGCGTCGCGCATCACGTGCACGGCAGGCATGCGCGAACGCGAGGCCAAGCTGCAGGCGCAGGCGGCGGCGCTGATGAAGGCGCACGCCGCGCAGCAGAGCCCCATGCAGCCGCGAATGGTGCCTTCCTCGCCGCAGACGCCTTCGCCTCAGCACAACCCCATCTCGCTGCTGTCGCCCGGCGGCGCTTCCGCGGCGGCGCTCACCAACGGCACGGCGCTGTCGCCAAAGTCGCCGACGCTCGCCAGCCCCAAGACGCCGGTGCCGTCTTCGCCGAGACACATGACCAACCCGACAATCAGCGCGATCGTCAACAGTCTGATGAACTCGGCGCAGCAGTTTCAGCAAGCGACAGGTACTTTGGATTGCCGTTTGGGAGATGGTGAAGCACAGAGTTGGGAGTTCTGGAGCAGAGGGCATGATCACAATTAAAGACTTCTATGTGTTTGCTTTTTTTTAAATGATTACCTACCTTTTTTATCTAAAGAATTTACCACTTAAAGAAAGTCAAATAATATAATGTTAATTGAAGAATAATTCAGTTCCTTGTATTTGTATATGCCATTATAGTTATATCGCCGAGTTTGTTTGATTGAAAATAATCTTCCATTCCATTGCCAAATGATTGTTCCCGTTCGTCGAAAGTAATCGCCCGCCTGTCGGAAATTGCAGCCGCCGCCAACGCCGCCGCCTCCCCCAACCAGATGGCGACGCCCGTCCCGACCCAGGTGTCGACCAATTCGAACAACTCGGCGATCCTCAGCATCCTCAACAGCAACAACAACAACAGCCTCGCCAACCACGTGCAGCAGCAGCCGTCGCCGACGCAGCAGATCAACGCGCAGAAGCTGATGGCCGCCAAGAAGATGACCATCACGGACATCATCAACGCCGGCCTGCTTCACTCGAACAACCTCGTGCAAAACCAGCAACACGTTCGGGTGTCACTGTCTTCGCTTGTCGCCTCGCCACCAGCTAGCAACCAAGTGCCGCAGTTCACCATCTCCACCAACAGTGCGGGCTACACGACAATCACCTCTGGGAACAATGTCGGTTTCACTTCTGTGCCGATAGCCAATAAAATGCCGGGCAATAACGTCGGCTACACGTCGGTGCCGATCGCCGCCAAGCCGCTCGTCAACAATGTCAGTTACGCGACCATCCCGATCGCTTCTAAGCCTCCAGGCAACAATGTCAACGTGGGGTACACTACGGTGCCGATAGCTTCGAAGCCGCCGAGCGGGAACATGGGCTTCACGACGATTCCGATCAGTCCGAAACCTCCCGGCGGTGGGAACTTTGCCGGCGTACCGATCTCGTCAAACCACGTGGCGAAACACGCCGCAAATGCGCGAAGGGCTTCGGGTGGTGACAGTAACCTCGGTCTCTCGATGCCCGGCTTGTCGGCGCTGCTGGCTGGAACGCCATCGGCCGACAATCCTGCGCCCGGCAACTCCAACTCATCGTTGCTAGACAGGCTGACAGCCGGATGTGCTAACGCAGCCGGATCTCCTGGATATCCTGCGTCGAGCCCGTCTCCCAAAGGGCAATATCCGCAATCGCCGGCTACCTCTTCCTCGCCACTTTCGAGTCCCCCAAGTAACATAAACATTCAGAAGTTGAACTGCATTGAAAGTTTGCAGGGTGCGATCACTGCAATACCCGGGTTGCAGAACGTGCAAGTGACTATACCCGGCTTGGTAGTGCCTCTCTCTGTGTCTTTGAACGTTTCCGCGGCTGGCTCGTTGGTCACGTCCAATCACAATCAAAATGTAGTGCTAACGTCGTCGAGCTCCGGTCAGCCGATACTGTCACTTCCTGTTGGTAAGTTTGCTTACATCCACATTTGCTTCTAGATTTTAATTTTCTTTGCCACCTACTTTGCATACTGCACCGTACTACACTACACCAATAACAATATCATTCCATCTTAAAGAATAGAATTATGTTTCCACTTGGTCTATTCATAAAAATTGTTTACTGCTTTAAGACAAATCACTTATCTACAACAATAAAACCAATACATTACAACTTAAGTAGAAGTTTGTCAGCATCTCGGATTAAGTCCCTATCGTGAGGAACTAACAGTAAATTTGTCGGACTTTAACGAAAACCTTTTTGCGATTGCTTTCCAGCTCAACTAATGGCGTCGGGGATGAAAGGCATAAGTCACCAAAATCTTCGCTCTTCCTTGGTGCCCAATGCTTCCATCTCACTACCTCAAGTAAGTTGTACTTTTTGTTTCAATTTTCAAAACGTTTTTGTGACAATTCATTTCAATTGTCAAGCAAAACCTGAAAACAATTGAGTTTCAAGCCATAAAGAAAATAGTCTACAGATATCGGTGCTTTTGTGACTTCAGAAAAGTAACTTTTGCCGAATTTTGACGTGTTGTACCTAGTTTGTAAGCAACTGAAACCATCGTCATTGAGACAACATGGTCACTTTCAGTCACTTTTGCATGCCTTGGCACAGTATGGGTCTCCATCTTGAATATGGACAGGCAAAAGACATACAAAAGTGACTGCTAACAGAAGACAGTGTATAGTCTCATGGGACAGAGACCACAACCACGTGAAACAATGGCTACCAATGCCACGGCTGTTTGTGTACAGGTGGGCGGACAGTCTATCCAGCTTCAGCTGCAGCGGCCGCGAGGCATCCTGGCGGCTAACCATGGGCCCGGCGAGCGCAAGATGGCGATGGGCCGCACGCTGCTTCAGAGACCCGCGTACCGTGTGGCTCCCGCCGGCCCGGGCATGGCGGGCAGTCTGATCGGGCCGGCCAGTCAGGTCGTCACGCTCACTCCGCAACAGCAGGTAAACGAACCTCTCGGTGACGGATTGCGATGGGAAATGTCCTGGATGGTTCACTACTGTCATTTTGTGCAACCAACGTTATTATTGGTATTTAAACATGCAAAAAGACAATGTTACAGTATTTTACTTTTCTTTGATAAATTGATATATATGAGGATAGAGTGTTAATAAGATGAGATGTCTGGAAAATTACAGATTAATGAAGTATGTGATGCATAATATCATTAATATCACTCCTGTTTCTCCAATACTTCACTTCATTCTAAGTTACAAAGTATAGGAAGGTAGATGCATAGCTGCTCAAAATGTGCTGAAATTTTCAAAACTTCTATTCTGATTTTTTTTAAACAGTCTTTGTACCTATTGGCTCCCAGAAAGCTGCTGGAGGACCCTCTTTTGTGTGCAAAACACTGTTCTACTTGAATCAAATAATCCAAATCAGGGCAAACCTAATGAATCTCTTATATAGTGGCTGTCAGTCAATTCCTGAATTGGTTTGCGTTGACACTCTATTGCCTTTGCCATCAGCTCCAGCTGGCAGCGTTGCAGAAACAGCAGCTGCAGAACATGCAGTGCATGAACCAGTCAGTCCCGTCGTCGGTCGCGGCCAAACACAGAAGGCGGTCAAATGCCGCAGATCCGAGCAAATAGCCTCACGCTACCTCGGCAACAAAGACTCGACGCTTCGCTGCCCCCAAGATTCCACTCAAGACTGTCCGGTGATCGCATACGTTAATGGCTCAACAATTCGTGCTCCTTTCATTTTTTTATGTACCTACCTAACTACCTTTATCCAAGCTCGAAACATTTCACTTTCATTGAACGTTTTTGTTCGACAATGCTTTTGTGTCATGTTTACCGTTAAGGGTCACATTTTATAAAGATGAATTCTACTAATGAACGCTGCCAAAAATTTATCGGCTTTGATGATATTATCGCCATGCGATGCAATACTGTCACTTTGATGGCGAATTCATTTGCGAGTTAGTTTTCAAACTGCTGTCCAGCCCTGATGCCTTTGAGATCGCCAGGATTTTTATTCAGAGAATGCTGATGCCATGACTGTTGTGGATGTTACTTAGTGCAAATCAATGAAAGGTGAAATGCTAGACGCTCCTTTTGTACCTAAAAACACACCCACCCACCTACCTACCTAAACTCATGCTTAGCAAAATTGTGCATTGAATCAGAATGCTGCTGCCTAAGGAAATTTGTCTGTTCAAGGATTTTACCAGATATGTACCGATGCTGAAGTTAGATTTATTTGAATTTTTTAAGAACTAAAAATTTTTCTTTATTTGAAATTGTAGCTTCCAGAAAAAATCCCGACTTTTTATTGTTCAATACAATTTCCCCAATCAACTGACAAATTAACATGTCCATTTAATTTAGGTCTCATTTTTGCATTCACAAACCTTGATAGAACCGTTGCTTTCAGCAAAATTTAATGTCTGTTATGAATTGACCTAATTTTTCACCATTTTGCACCTGACAATCTTGTTTTCTCTCTTAGAAAATGCCCGATATACTTGGTCAGTGTTTAAAATCTTGAAAAATGGGAATTGTTCTGACAAATTTCTGTAAACAGCATAACAGACAGTGAGCAAGTAGTCAAGTCAGTCATTACTCGAAGGTTGTGTCGATTTTTGAACGGCATAAAATGATACATTTTGTGCCCATGGCTGGGCCAAAGGCTGCAGTACAACTCTTAGGTACCTTAATAATTTTTAGTCAAATGAAATGTCACAGACAGATTAGTTAACCGCCCATTCTTCATTACGTGAACCTTTGTGTTTTTGTTATTTTTTTCTCTCTTTTGTACAAGTTTTATTTGCAGTTTTGATATTCGGTATGTACTACTACAATAAGAGATATTACACGCAAGTATCTTGAATGAACTTTAACATCAAGAAATTGTTCTTAATATATAAATAGTTGTATGGTAACCTCGTTAATTTCTACTCTGAGAAACGTCGTTACCGTTTTGGAAATGAAATTATAAGACTAAGAAAGGTTCTCTCCATCTGAAAATTACTATAATGGACTAAGATGGAACAGCCTGGCAATATAGGTATGTAATTAATAAAAATCAAGAAGTCGTCTGCCACAAATTACGATAGGTAGGTTGTTTAATATGTAAATTACATTGGCGATTTGTGTAAATTATGAACTATTTATAATGTAATGTGTGTACATGCATAAGGAGAATGCAGACAGCAACATCATGTTGAAATACGAAGCTTAGTAATCGTTAAGATTGCAATACAATTTATTACAGTTTGGATAAATTTCTATAGCTGAGTTGAAAGGAAATGTGTTTATTATTGACGCTGAGCATTATTTATTACAAGAATATAAAAATCTTTTACAAAAAAAGCTGGTACCTACTAAAATGTTTATTTAAGTCACGAACTTAGGGCTGTTTCCACTAGTTTATTGATTGCTGCTGCTCTTTTCATTGTTGTTTTGATACATTTTTGTAGTTGTGAGGGAGACAAGGATGAGCCACCAGGCTTCAAAAATAAGCAAAGCTCTTCGCCTTTTACGGCAACTGCTAGTAGTCCAACGCAGAGATTTTCTTCGTCAGCACAGGGGTCAGTTAGGAGGATGTTACTAAAAAAAAAAAAAAACATTTTGTAACTGACCTACAAGCTGCAATCAGCGTAAAGTTACACATGTGTAAATTCTTCTTACTCTGCAAATATAGCATGTGTGACAGCCACAGGCAAGCTCGTTATTTGCAATGGGAATTTCTCCTTAGAAATAGTGGTAGCATCTTTTTCAGCATCAAATGTTACAGTAGGCAGCTTTATACTTCGGAGTGCAGCAATTATAGCAATAACACAAGCATCCGCTACAGCCCCATCGTGGTTCAAACAGATGATGTCACAGTAGAGAACCCATACTAAATGCTCTGGTGAAATACATAGAGATCCCAGGTCGACACACCCAGAGTTCGCGATCACGTCTGCTACAAACTGACTTAGAACCTGGGCTTGATCACTTGGAGGGCCAGGCCGGAACTTGGTTGAGCACAGCGCAGGTAGCTCCACATTGGGAATGAGATAACCTCTGTCTGGCGTTTTGGGATCTGGCTTTGCTAGTTCCTGTAAGTAAAGAACGTTATATGTTGACATCCTTCATTCAAAAACGTTTACATTCATAAGATATGATAGAGCGAATCATACAGCTTTAATTCCGCAAACTACGGTGGTATCTCCTATCTTTACGATTGCTGAGCCATCAGCCGAATTAATTGAGCCAATGTTGACTGTTGCTGGCCTAAATTGTTCCAGGCCTCGGCAATCTGGTCGTACATCATTTGCCTGGAAAATTAAATATAATTCAAGATTTTAAGCGTTGTTAATCAATAACCCTCTGAGTTGCGCTTTGCCCGTGCTGCCACTGCTTAAATAACCTCCAAAAGAAAAAAAATCCGTACCAGGTAGTCTCTGTAGTACTTGAGCGGATGAATAATTCTGCAACAAAAAGTAAGATTTGGTACTTTGTTACCGACCAACAGAGGTAAAAAATATAAATAATACCACAATCCTAAAGAATTTACTTGTATTGAGCCGCCATGTTTTCACGAATCACGTTGTGCGGGCTGCCTAGCGAATGAGAGCACAGGGTCTTGAGTCCCTGGACGACCGCCTCCTTCAAGGCGCAAATTTTGATGCATTTTAAAAGATCCGTTGACTGCTTTATGTGTCGACCGGTGCCACCCGTGGTGTCGATCTGTTTTTTAATCTGTGTTCATTGACTCCGCTTTATGCGATAATTACCGAGCCCGAGTGTAATCATTTGAATGTTTGCTGTATTTAAACAAGATCCATTGACTTTATATGTGTCAACTGCATTTTTAATCTGTAAGTACTCATTTTAATTTTGAGGATTTTTTTGCTGCTTTCTATCTTCGATCACTGCTCCGGTACGGGATAGGCAACTATAATATGTAGTATGCCTATAGTATGCCGTGCCAGCTCTTACTGCGTTCAACATGTATGTTGCCGTTTTTCCGTTATCTTAAAACTGACTAAACATGTGGATTATTTAGCTACTTCTAAAATTCAATTTACTTATTTAGAATGTACTAGTAAATGTGTAATCTTTTAAATAGCAATACATAACGACATAATCATGGTTATAGAGTTGATCTGACCGATGAACACACCTGGTAAGGCCTATAGTTTAACGTTGCATGGGAAACATACAGCATTGAGCTAGTTGCGTATCCCGGCTAGCAATGGTCGAAGTTTCTATCAACTACACTAGAATTAATTTGAGTTTGCCACTTTTTGGGGACCTCATATCCGAGTACCATACCATAGAATTAAATGATAAGTATTTTGTCATTACCATTAAAAAATATATTTATCATTACAATTATTTACCATTATACTCTTTACAAATCCTAAAAGACTCAAATGATACACTTTACTTCGAAGTCCACCACGCTGTGGTAATCTTAGGCTAATTTGACTGTACTGTTTGAGTCACAGTGTAGGTACTTATTAGAATTTTACTGCATTTTTAATGATCCATTGACTCTGCTTCATGACTGTTCAATATAATAACAAATACCGTAATAATATGTAAGCGTCGCTTATAAGTTATAAGCTTCGAGCCGGTTTCACCAAGCATATATATTACGGTATTTTATTATAATATGGGACACTCTCCCCAAGTCTTGGCGACAATTGACAGAGCGCCCTAGCGGTGCGGAGTACCCTGATGAAAATTCTAGCTATACCAACAAATAATCACAGTTTTCTCGTAAAAGTGGTCATTTTAAAATGACGTCACGGGAAAATAATTGTAAGCTTTTAAAACAAGCCGATAGTGCCTACCCTAACCCACCATTGAGTTTAAAAAAGTTATCTCCTTGTTAGTTTAACAATTCAGATGCTGGAAATTGGTCGGCAGGCCTACATCTAAAAACTTACCTTGGTCAAAGTTTCCTTTTGCAGCAAAGGTTCCACAGAATCGTATCCACTCGTTACACCTGGTCTAGATGAAAAAACATTAATTTGCCTCATTGCCTACGCGATTCAGGGCCTATTTCACTAAAGAATTTGCCTAAACGGGAGTTTAATGCTCGTTGAGATGGTGCCTTGAAATTCACTAATTGACTGGCTTTTATAGCAAAGTTCAAAGGAGAATTTTGAGACAGGTCACAAAAAAATACTTGAATTTCGATTTGAAAGTGGCAGTGATACTAGAAGGCACTGTTTTGACTAGTGAAAGATATTTTATTTTGTAAATGTCACTATTAATTCCCTGCAGTCTAAACCATCGTCCGTTATTTGAGCCCCTAAAGTTGGGGAATTAGCTTTTAAACCATGTTTAGTGGTTAAAGAAAGTAGTTCCAGACACAACATGTAAGTGTTTTCAGGTCACCAAATATTCCTTTATGTTATCACCACGGAACTAAAAGTTGAATTTGCATTTTTCTTCGAGAGAACTCCAAATTCTCCATTCAAATTATTGAAGAAATCAGTTTTTCATAGAAAATGAATACGCCAGTCAAAATCGGTCTTAAACGACCGCTTAGAGAGGTTTTAACCGACGTTGGTGAAATATTTCACCAATTATTAGCAACTAATGGGCCAAATAGCCCATTAGTTGCCAATAAAATGCTTAAAGCATGAGATAACGTGTGAAAAATATGAATTTATCGGTTCTTGCCCTGTTGACATGACATGTCAATTTTTGAAAATATAGTGATCCAGCCACCTTGATAGCTCAAAGTATTTTGTAAATTTAGATGGGACTGGCAGGTAGTTATTTTTTTGTACTCCACGAGGCTAGGTTGTGCTGAAGATTGTCGACAGTGAACTAGCCAGCGGCTTGGCGACTTCCAATGACGTATAATTTAAAATTTTAATGCCCCAGCGCAAATGATCAGCTCATAAACATAGTTTCCCTATTTTCAATCCCGGCCGATCCACTTGGCTGCGGCAGCCGCGTAAATAAGATCAAGTGAACGAGGCAGATTTTTAGCCAATTCCTTTGACAACACAGCTTTCATACCGTATTTCCAAATCAATAACCATCCACCCATCTAGCTCAGTGGGAGGCCCCATACTCGGTAGTGGACGCGGGTCCTTTACCATGGTGGACCGAGCTGGATTCCTGGCACCTTAGGTGCTTAGGCGCAATAAGTTGTTACATTTTTTTAAGGTGCTATCTAGCGGTATATAAAATAGGACAGGACCAGCAGAAAATTTAAACCACAATTTATGCACTTACATATCTAGCCTATCGGGTGCCCAAGACCCCAATGCACGCTTGAGTGCCAAGCGGAATTACGGGACCCAGAGCTAGATGGGTGGTGTTTTGCAAAAAATAATTTTTGAGTTATATTGCTCCGGTCAAAAAACACCAAGTGGATTTCTATTATTTTTCCGCGACTGCCGCAGCCCAGCGGACCTGCTGGAAATCGAACCAGGGCCCTCTATTTTATCATTTGAGAGTGCTACCACTGCACCACGCTGCCTGATGAAAGTGTAGAGGGAAATAACGTATTAATATGGACATTTAAATTATAAGTCATTGGAAGAAACAAGACAAGTCCGCGGCTAGTTCACTGTTTGTAGCTAAAGGGCGCCAGTTAAACGGAGTTTGACATCCAATGATCAGGCATGCTACAAAAAGCGAATGGGCTGGGAATCACACGCACGTTTAATAATAAGCAGAAATAATAAGAAAAAACAGAAATAAATAATTGAATAGTTAGCCAGCCCAAAACGTTCCTACGCGCTCGTACATTTGAAACCGTTATTTTATTTATTTATTTATTGCAATTTTATTTGTAATTAGGTAATACAAAAAGACCATATTAAGTGTAAAAATACTGTTATTTCATATTAATATAATATAACCAACAAATAACAAATATACCGAGTAAATCAATATTACAAAAATAGGTATCTACATCTAAATAATCAAATTTCACGCCATTTTTAAATGAACAGAAAACTTTTAAAATTTTCTTTTGTAGAGTTGTAGCTAGCTGGTGCAAAACTTTGCATTTTCAGTCTTGTGTTTGCTAGTTATCAAATTTTCTCTGTTTGGGTTTAGAAGTTATGTGTAGAACTGATTTTATTAAGTTTATTAAATAGGCAAATGTTGGTTTATGCTTCGATCACTGCTCCGGTACGGGATAGGCAACTAGCATGCCGTGCCAGCTCTCACTGCGTTCAACATGTATGTTGCCGTTTTTCCGTTATCTTAAAACTGAATAAACATTAAAACAAACAAACAAGGGGATTATTTAGCTACTGCTAAAATTCAATTTACTTATTTAGAATGTACTAGTAAATATTTAATCTTTTAGAAAGCAATACATAACGACATAATCATGGTTATAGAGTTGATCTGACCGATGATCACAGCTGGTAAGGCCTATAGTTTAACGTTGCATGGGAAACATACAGCGTTGAGCTAGTTGCGTATCCCGGCTAGCAACGGTCGAAGGTTTATGATTATGAGTCTTCAATGTTGTGTGCACAGCACAGCTGATAATAAATGGAGGTTTCTTCTGTCGGACATCTTAAGCCATTTTGCGTTTTTTTTAAATAAAAGTTTTCCTCGAAAAATATACTTTGCATCATCACCCCCTCCCCCCCACACATACATTGCTCTTTGCCCAACCTCATCTGGGACCCTACGAGCCGATGATCCTGCAATATTTGGAAAGGGCAACACACACAGGCAATAACACACAGACAGACAATGGTATCCTCTTACTAATATGCCGTTTTAATAACTGTTTGCACCACCTTTCAATGAATACTGTAGCAAATATATATTTATATATAAGTAATATTGACGTATAAAATAAAATAGTAGCAAGCTTAGCAACAAATCTTATCAGTTCATTACCAAGTTCTCAAGCAAGAAAAGGTCACTTTATAACAGTAAAAAATAAAAGTAACAAAGTTCTTTGATTTAAAAAAAAAAATCGAGGAAAATACTAAGACGTAATGTGTGGCATAAACCCAGTTACAGCTGATATAAACCTTATGGCAGTAAAACCAGAGTAATAAATCTATCACATTTGCTAATTTGCTATTTATATAGGCAGTTGAAATTTTTGTCCAGTTATAGGAAGGTATTGTACCAGGGATTGGAACCTTAACTTATTGCGGTTCTGGTTCCGGTCCAACAAATTTGATCTCAAAGGGTTCGGGTTCCGGTTCCTGAGTCGTTTCGGTTCCTGCGGAACCGAAACTTCAAGCGGTTCCAAAAGGTTCCAAACTTGTATGCACTCTAAAAAAAAAAAATCCTCTTCATAATTTCTTTGGTTCAGAGAGTGCTTTTATGACACTATTTTGTCACTTGAAGATCAATTTCACAGTGATTGGGATTAAGATAAAGTAGTTCAATGCAATATTGCTGTGTTCTTGACATGTTTGGTAGGTACTAGGTACATTCATCATTCGTGAATAATTACTATTTTATTTTCACAATACATTGTTGGTCAAGCACAAAATACTGATCTATTATGTTACTCTAGGACCAACCATTTTTAAAGCAATGACTCTCTCTGAACATGCTGTTTCGGCCGTGTGTTAGAGTGATCAGTGGTCAGAGAGATTGGTATGAGTAATTAACTAAACTCGATTTTGGGTAATTATTATTATAAAATATTTCGGGAGTCTGCAGCTTCACTATGTATACGAAATCCACAAGCTTTGCAGAATTATTTGTGGTGCGTCGCTTTGCTATACGTTTCTCACTCTCTCTCGCTAATGTTTTCAAATATTAATTATTCGGATCGTACTTTTTCACACGACATTGCATAGCAGCTAATCCCTTCTCCATAACTCTGGATTCAGTTTGCCAGCAGACACATAAATCCAGATATTTCTGGCTATCAAGAATACCGTCTTATTCTAACTTCTAAATGAAAAGCAAATTATACGAACGTAAATACAAAATATATCGCTCAAGTGTGGTGCTGGTTTCAGCTGAAATCACGCGTGATATATAGCTTGCGAGAGACGAACAGCCGGTGACTCACTCTAAGCCTGAAGGACATTTGCAAATACTTTTTTTTACATATGAAATCTACAGAAATTTTGAAGTTAAAAAAAAATTATCACATCAAATCTTCAAAGAATAAATTTAGTGTGGCATATAGATGAAAAAGTCAGCAAGTTTGGAACTGAAAAGAACCTTTTGGAACCGAAACAGAACCGTAACTATTTATTTCGGTTCCGGTTCTTACTATTTTCTGTGTAAGGGTTCCGGTTAAGGTTCCAGATTTCAAATGGTTTCAAACGGTTCTCGGTTCCGGTTCCGGTTCCAATCCCTGTATTGTACAAACTACAAATACAACATAAAATACAATTTTGGCTTGTCTGGTGGGTTTTCCTGAAGGCAAGAGGCATCTTCTATTAGGTAAATGCATTTTTTAATCATTTACAATCACACCCATTACCTGAGATGAAAAATTTCTTCCCTTACAAAAAATTGATCTATAATTAATAATATTTAAAATTAATTGTATTGTATTGCACAATGAGCTAGGTGATTTCAATGGAAGAAATAAGAAGTAACAATAGCATATCTTCACAGCGCGAGCATTAAGTACCTAAACCTTAGGCAAAGTCATGGGCTAGGTAGGTAAGTGCAAAAATTGTGGTCTCAATTTTCTGCTGGTCCTGCCCTTTTTTATATACCGCTGGATGGCACCTTAAAAAATATAACAACTTATTGCGCCCAAGCAGTAGAATACCGTACATGGCCCATTTTGGCGGCTGAAAAAGGACATCACTTTGGATAACTACCTAACCCATTATAAATTTACAATTTGTCCCATGAGAGAATATACTTTCCACTGTACTGTCTTTTCTGCAAACCGTTTGCACAGCCATCGTCAAGACTGCAGCCCAAACTGTGGCAAAACGCGCGCCGAGCAGCACTGCAGCAGAAAGTATATTCTCTCATGAAACAAAGTGTACTCTAAGCCTAAACATAGCCTATCGGTCCACATCATTTAGGGCCCACATTCTCCCAATTGGCCAATGCCTTCAGGTCTACCGACTCAAAGTGCCACTTCTGCGTAATGGCTTTGGCGTCGCATGCAGTCACGTAGATCCGTTTGGCGCCGGGGTCCGAGTCCAGACACCGCGGATTGCCGCCGTGAACGAGCCACTGGT
Source organism: Nemoura dubitans (assembly GCA_921293005.1). Lineage (NCBI taxonomy): Eukaryota > Metazoa > Arthropoda > Insecta > Plecoptera > Nemouridae > Nemoura > Nemoura dubitans. Next base: position 66,826,988 of record OV121074.1, read on the forward strand.
GCTCGGAGTCGTACCGCCACAGCTGGTTGCCCTGCATGCCGTGACACGAGTACAGGTTCACGCTGGACTTGGACTCCACCTGCAGGCGAGGGAGTTACGTCACTCATATTTTATTCATATTTTTTTATGGCTTAGGTACATCATTACGTAGAGGTTACTAGGATTTACAGCTAACATAATGAGGGACACCGGAATGAACTTCAAAACAATGAACCCTATGTATTTCAGTGTAATATTCTACAACTAGGGCGAACGCAATTTGTGTTGCGTTGAAGATGAGCGTAGCGGTTTGTATTTAGCGCATAAACAGATTAAGGCAAGAAACCTATGCAAATCATGGAGCAGCAAGCCGGACCAATGCTTTCTAAAAAATTCTGATCACTTGAAAATGTAAACGATTCTGACCTTTCTTTGTTTCGGTCCGAGCTGTCGGGTGGCGGAAATATGCTCATTTTGAGATCATTGAGCATTGTGCATGTTAATACATAGATGTAACTCATGCCCAAGGGTTTTTATTGGGTTTTATTGGGTTGGTTTTTATTGGGAAAAATCTGGTGTGATGTTTCGATTTGGTTTCGATGGTTTCTAAAGGCAAATCGAAATTGGGAACATTTGAAAAAAATACGCACTTTTAAATAAATTTCCGTACTTTTCCAAACTTGCCCAATTGTCGAATTTTGCTCTTTTTTCTGCTTTGAAAGTGAAGGGTGTGGAGGATTTTCTTGAAAAACGCAGGGGGTCTAAGTTGAGAACAAAAGTAGACACCCTGAAAATTTCATCCCACTCGAAGCAGGCGTTTGGCCTGTAGAGCGCGCGCAAACACACATACAAAAAAAACAAAAAAACAAACAAACAAACACACACCAAGTGTTTTTTTTAGCAGTAGTGAAATTGATGATTTTGCTTCGCTCGCTTCGCTCGCTACGCTCATCAATAAAGCCATCAATTTATGTAATATCGTTATATTACATCAATAATCAATACATCAATAATAATCGTTAATCAATGGTAATATTAATTATAACGTCAACAGTCAATAATGCCTCCAATATAAAAATAAAAATCAAGGCATTCTTACTAGAAAATGCTTTTTATACTGTGAAAGAATTCATGGATTTATAATTTTAAATTATTTTCAAGTAAAAAAAAGTAGTACATTATGGAAGGGAGGCAAAGCTGGAAAAATGTGCACCCGAACCGGGATACGAACCTGGGACCTCCTGCTTGCCGGGCAGGTGCTCTACCAACTGAGCTCTTCGGTCACACATTCTCCCTGCTTCGCCAGGTGGGACAAGTAACAGTTTAACAATTTCCAGTAACAACCAGTAACAATTTCCTCTCATCCACCTCGTGTCTCTTCATCTGAGAACGGGACAAAGGGTCTAGTGATTGCGCCATCGCCGTCCTGGGGCCGAGTCCGTTTACCCGTCCCATGTACGGGTCGCTCGGCCTCTCATCTCACCGGAGATCCCCCTTGTCCCACCCGGCGAAGCAGGGAGAATGTGTGACCGAAGAGCTCAGTTGGAAGAGCACCTGCCCGCCAAGCAGGAGGTCCCGGGTTCGTATCCCGGTTCGGGTGCACATTTTTCCAGCTTCGCCTCCCTTCCATCAATTGCATACTGGTAACTGCTTAAACCAGTAACAATTTCCTCTCATCGTAGTACATTATGTTTATATTTTATGTATAGGTAGGTATATTAATGAGTGACGCATCTAATACCATTGTATGGTCAATTTAGAATGAAGACAAAATTATATAAAGATCGTAGTTTGTGATTAGGTTCCATTTTCACTACTTGGTCTTAAATTTTTTTGGAAATGCAGCCATAATATTACGGGACAGTTGTCGAATTTAGCGGGACAAGGAATTTTGGTCCATGGTCACTTGAGAGTTTTGCTTGGTGATGAGTTGGGCATCATCGTTCCAGGCTGGATGGCCTGCAGCTGTCTTTTAGCTAGCGATGGCCTATTGAGTTGCAGAGGCCACTCGAGAAAAATTTGTACCAACATGCATGCCGGTAATCGCTAAGTTCCGTGTTTGTGATTACTTAGGAGAATGAGAGAGAGAGAGAGAGAGAGAGAGAGATTTTGTTGGATTTCGATGTTTTCGATTGACACCCCTAGGTAGAATACTACTTGAAATTTAGGGAATGCATCCAGATGGCATAATGGAGCCAAAGCTTTGAAACAATCTATACTTTAACACCCAACAGCACTAACATCAGAGACAGTCATTGTACAACCCCATATTGCAAATAGAATATTGCATATTGCTGATGTCACATTCATTGAGATGGGTAGAGCCATTAGCGTTATCGTCACTAACGTACCGACGCTACATCCCAGCAAAGGCTGCGGCCGCGCGGTCGAATGTCCTTGTGCCATGTGAGCGTGAAGTTCTGTTCACGTTTGCGCCCCGGGGTGTCCTTGGCGCACTCGGCCAGACCGAAAGATTCGTCCGCACCCGCGTTGTTTGTGTCCACACACAGCTCAGGCGCGGCCACACTTCGAATCTGTTGAATAAATATCACAATTGAATTGCTTAGTTCCATGGTACCATAGAGTAATGAAACCTACGGTTCATTGATGGTATCGTTGCTGCAAACAATCACACGAAGCAAAAACAAATATTGTTTGCTTGGGAACAAATAGTTGTTCAACAGTGGTAGGTACAACGGGATCTGAAACAGCATTCAATGTCTACATCAGGGCTTTGAACAGTAATGTTTTTTTGTTTTGGTTATGGTTACGGTTTGGGGAACTATTTCGGTTCGGTTCGATCAAAAAAATTAATTTTGTTTCGGTTCGAACCCCCTTTTTTTTCGGTTTTTGTTTCGGTTTATTCAGTTCAGAAGGAAAATTTGCCCCTATTGTGTAGGCACCCAAAAAAGCACTATATGCAGTGGGGTTGCACTGAACTATATATATTTCTAAATTCTGACGACACCACGTCACTGCCATGCCCAAAATGAAGCAGAGGTGCAACTCGCAGGTGCTTAAAACAGTGTTTTACATGGGAAATATTGCCGATATAACAATTAGGAAGCTAGGGATATGGTAGTTTACTTTCAGTGTGCCCCATGATCCATTCGTCATTACAACAGTGGCCTCCCATCAAATCCCCACTCCACCAAATGCACATGGTATCTTGATTGCAAGCATCACAGCGGATTTATTTGCAAAAATCAGTGTTTCCTTTGGTGATTTTAAGCTTTGGGTTTTGTATTTGCTTTGGGTTTGGGTTTTGTATTTGCATTGTTAGAGATATATATTTTGACGGAAGTTCTCAGTCAGAAATCAGAAATGAGTTTACATAAAATACGGTTAATACAAAAACAGGTTGGAGAACTACTATGGTATGGAGAAAAATCAAATTTACAGGCAAAATTCCCCTAATCGTGAACCGAAATGAAACGCAAAAAACCATCACAAAATTTCGGTTACGGTTTAGGCTACTTTTTATTATTTTGTGTCCGGTTCGGTTCCAGTTCAGCCGAAAATTCCGGTTTTCCGTTTAGGTTCAAAGCCCTGGCCTGAATACAGATCCTCTATTTTCTTTTCTTTGCCATTCTGCTCTTGAATGGACTTAAATTCTCTGATGTAGGTAGCTGTACCTCAACCCTATGGTGTGCCACTACGGATAATCACTCTGACAATGATAATGGTCTGCCTAGTAAATGTGGCCAATATCAATCTGCAATCACATGGGTCACACAAGCAATACCTGGTCCTGTCTTTTAAAATCAGCAACCTCAAAAAGTAATTGGTTCAAGTTCAGTTTAACTGAAGGCAAGTTTGGGATGGTTTACAATGTCTTGTCAATGCTATGGGGAATGCAACTTGTTAGGGGATGAAGCAGGTATCTCAGGAAAAGAAGAAAAAAAATTACCTGACTTTTCGGAAAAGCCCGCATGAGAGGTTAACTCGAAAATATCAGCATGTCATGTCGTTCTCATGTGTTAAAAATAAAAATTGTCTTTTCATCTCTATAAGTCATGGGACCCCATAATCTATCTCAAGTAACACTGAAATATCACCTCTCCTTGTGCAAAGTCCGGTGGCTCGATGGGCGGATATTTTAGCGGCAAGTCGAACGCAATATTCTTCATGAACCAACTGAACGGCTTGCAATTCAGAGAAGCTCGCAATCGCTTTTGTTCTGTGAGATCACCAGCGTCAATAGTTCGATAGTGGGGTCGTCTATTGTACAAGTATTCTGCATATTCATCCATCCAAACCTGAATAGAAACAAAGTTGGAACATAAAATTATAATATGTTAACAAGCTGCAAAACATGTTTATGTTTTGACTTAATAATTGTCCCTACAATCCTCTGGTACAAAATGATAAGGAAGGACTTACCTCAGCGACTCTTCGGTAATTTCGACCAACAAAGTCGCCCTTTCCAGGATTTTGGAATGGTGCAAATTTGCGATAAATATGCCCCACTCTTGAGCAAGGAGCATCTAGCATTTGCCCACCGCACTGCCAAATCTTGAAAACAGAAAATCAATGATAAAACCAACATACACATTTTAAATGGTAAAGTAACAAATAATGTCAACATAGGTAGGTAGGTACCTACCTTGAATGACAGTTCATATTGCTCCCCTCCCCAGATTTCTAATCCTTCATCGTAGCCACCTAACTCCCAGAAGAATTTTGAGCTAATGGCAAAGAGACCTCCTGCCATTATAGGGCTTTTGAACGGTTCTGTGGGATGCCTAAGATCCTCCGGCAATAGCGGAAGTCGTTTGTAGTAAAATTCCCAGTCAAAAGCTCCGCGGGCACCTTCATCCTGTGCTCGATATTCAAATGTCTCAAACTGAACTACGTCGATGAAGGGGCACACACACGTGCGATAGTCGAGAGCAATGGGATCTGGATAACAAGTTGCAAGTTATTAACGATACATTGTAACTATAAATATGAAAGAATTAAAAAAATCCAAAAAATTAAATCAAAAATTAAAAATGCGTATCATTTGGGACAATGGGTCAACTCTTACCAAGTAAAGGTGGAAGCCAATTTACATTTGCTTCAGTGTGCGAATCTAAGAAGATCAGAACTTGTGCAGTAGCTTTCTTTGCGCCAGCTAAGCGGGCTAGAATTAAACCTGAACGAACAGGCAAGTGTATTACTCTCACTTTAGGCAAGTGAAGAGCTACATAGTCATCCAACGGTTTCCCACAGTGTGGTTTGGAACTGAAGTCATCGACCAGAATTATCTCTTTTAATAAGTGAGCAGGTGATCGGTTGATTACACTTATTGCGGTACGTAGCAATGTACTCAAGTGTTCATTGTGGAATGGAACTATTACGCTTACAGTCGGAAGAACTGACAAGTACTGCTTTGATTTACACCTGAGGCAAAAAGACAATTTGAATTAGATAGGTATTAAATATATAAATATTATACTCATTAAAATAAAGAATGTCGACAGGATTACCTAGGTACAAAAACAATACCTAGATGTATTGTTCAAGATACAATCAACAAGATACTTGCTGCCTTAATTACCAAATTGTATACAGATATATTTTTCACTCACCCTTTATTTCGTATATCAGGGAGTGAACGATTTAGTGAAATTTTATCACTGAGAGCGGCATTAAATCCATTGACTTTATAAAGTTCCTTCTTTTCCTCGGTATCATCTTTATCTAGAACGGCAGGCTTTCCTTGCTCACCAACACCTTTCCGAAGAGATTCTGATTTAATTTGTTTGTAGTTGTGCCAGTCTATTTTTATTAAGCTGTATTTTTCCTAGAAAAAAATGCATGAATATATTTAGTAAATCGGTACTTTAAGCATCTCTAACATGACCCATGCACTTGTTATGCAATTTTAGCATGTAATTTAATTCGCGAGAGGTCCTGCTAATTGAAGTGCATTGAAAAGGACCTACATCAGTAAACCAGAACTTATGACTTGGATTAACTTCATCGCTGAATGGTTCTTCCGGTAATGGGCCATGGCGTTCTTGTGCCATCCCGCTGGATTGCATCTTCTCCGCTTGTCGTACATAACGAAAGATGACTACCGTAGTGACAATAGTCACGACAGATAAAACCAAAAATTTGCACACACTTTTTATGTTCCGCCGCATTGTAAATAGTATCGCAACAAGAAACCCTGGAATGTAAATAATTGGAAATCCTAACCTATATCTGTCACTACTAGTTCGATAATAAAGGTTTCTAATTACAATCACATGGTAGCATTTAAAAGTGCAACTTTCGGTGCACTCGTCTTTTATTTCTTAATAACGCGTGTTCGCACGAGCCACATCACCTTTGACGGCTCCTGGCTTATCAGCAAATTTCGTACCAACTACCTAGGTAACCTTCGGAATTCGGCCATAAAAAATCTGAGGATATGCGTGTGAAGTGGCGGGAATATCCGATGACCGAATGTTACTTGATCTAATCTGTTAAATTCGCCTATCCAATCACTAGAAGGTAATCTCTTCACCAGAAGGAAAACATCGACAAGTCCAGGCTGTATAACATGTTATTAGAAAATAGAAGTACATACTTTTCCACACTACAAGCCAAGTAAAAAAACAAACAATTTAAATAGGTATCTATATATGCTTTTATAAGCATTTCCTTAAAAATAAACTGCATGCGCTTGTCCGTACTTTTTCCCGGGCCAGATGCAAAATGAAATGAAAATAGAAACCTAATTCAACTGGAATGAACAAAAAAGGTTAGCCCTAAAATATTTCATACCAATGATCAAATGAAGCCCACAGATGTTGTAAAACCAAAAAAGGCTTTCGGGAACAATTTACTTGCCACTATTTCTATAAACATGGCAAACAAATTTTGTCACAATTACAAAAGTACAGAACCATGCTAGTCGACAGCTTGGCTGAACAATAAATGACTAAAATAAAATAAAAACAAGATAATGTACAAAGTTAGCAAGTAGCTGCCTACTACACTAGCTAATAAACATACTGTTGAGAGCATTGTTCATCAAAACAAAGATTCAAAAACGTGCAATTACTTTTATATTAGATTTATAAATAATCATGCATCCTCAACCATTGTGAGCAGTCTATTTACAGAATATGGATCAATGAGGTTCGTTCTAATACTTGTTTAAAAATAAAACTAACTGTACAAAACGATTGTATTTTCCTCAATGTAGGTTTTTGGCTTCAAACCAAGAGGATTGTCTGTCAATTGACCGCTGTATATTTAAAAAAGGTCTTCGCAGCTGCGTGGCTCCACGCTCGATGAATCTCTCCGCGAGCTACTCCTGTACTTTTCTCGTATCGCCTGCTGGGCATGTGTGGGAGCCGCCACAAGAAGCTGAACAGAAAAGAAGACAATGAACTTAGGTAAAAATATAAAGGTGCTAAAATAAATTCTTGGAACTGTTGACATGACACAACAATAATTAAAAGCTTTTGAAATTTGCATTCCTCAGCTTAAATAACTCAGAAGACTAACAATTAATACCTTGTGTAGCTCTGTCGCACAGAAAGAGAGGTCTTGGAGAGAGTAGGTAGTATATTCTTCGAGTTCAGGAGTCCAGGCTGGAGTCAGATGCAAAGTGTGTCGAGCTAACGCAACGGCAGATGCGGCTCGGATAGATGGTGCGCAATTCAGAAATGGGTCCGCTTCTAACAGGGCCAGCTCACTCGCATACTGGATGGAAAAAACCCCATAATTACCATTTGATGAAAGAAGCTAGCAGAGGAAAATCTTATATTTCACTAGTAAAAAAACACAAGCTATTTTTGTGCAGGATCTAGTCTCTACACACCAAGCATATGATATACATCAGACTATAATAAAATTTGCAGATAACCAAACATGTTTTTAGCTTGCGACCTGCTGTTCACAACCTGTGGTCACCAAATCGACTCGACAGTTAATCAAACAAGATTAATTGGTTTTCAGACTGCATTGTACCAAAATTGATTTGATTTAAGATCACTATTACTTTTAATTGAAGAACCCCTTACCTACATATCAACTCACTTTATCTGCTACAAGTAGCCATGCACATCTACAAGATTACACTGTAACGAAATTGAGTTGACAAAATAGCGGGCAAGTTGCAACTAAACAACGCAAGCCTAGAGATTTTTGGAATGGTATTTATGTGCAAATGAACAAAATTCTAATTGTCTAGGTACCATACAATTGAAATTATTGTGAAACTTTAGCTTGGCAAGCCTAACATTGCCTTTTGCTACAAGATAGCATTAGAATTCTTCTTGCAAACAAACCTGATATGAATCAACTAAAATGCAAAATAATATATAATGCTCTGGCTAGGGGCCGTAGCTGTTTGTGGTAGATATAAAAGGCACCACGTCGTAAACAGCGAGTCTAATGTAAAAATAACTACCTAGGTGTTAATAACATTTTGGCTTGATACATATGAATTGAACAGCACAATTTTCCTCCAAAAAAATTAAATGAGAACAAAAAAGCCATTAAGACCTAAAACTTTTAGAGATCCTTTACCTTCCTAATTGGTTTGTTTTCATACCAAAATCAATTGTGCTTTTTAACTCTAATTAGTCTTTAATTTCTCTAGTGGAAAATTTAGAAGAAAAGTAATGCCTCTGAAAAATGTAATCTAAACCTAAGCAGCCATTTGGTCTGCACAAACAAAATATCATGCCTACTTATGTGACATTTTTTGGTTGGTGACAAAATTGAAGTTTTCTTTTACGCAATAGGTACTACACTAATCAAACATTTTAATATCTAGCAATAGAAGCAATCACACCCAAACAAAAAAAAAATACAAACCATCGCTAAGTAAAGGACCGAGTCTGAAGCTTTGGTCGAAGTGCAGTAGTTGACTATGAAGCCCAGGGTCGTAGGTGTTGACATGTCGAAGCCAAGTACCTTGAGGATAAGGTGCTCCATTCGCAGCACTTGCTTTTTGGTGTACGTGTCATCGGTTATGTAGACAAACTCTCCTACATCTGGTGGGTAGATCTCTTCATATTTTCTGGAAGCAGAAAATATAAACATAATATAATCAATATAAACAATCACTTGCTTATCGTCATAACTCGGCGCTTCCGCGTCGAGTGGCCCGGACTCCGAGATACAGCAAGAAAAGAATCGCCAAGAAAAAAAAATCATTAAATTCACAGATTGACAAACTTACGCAGCAATGAACATCGCAGCTGTTCCAACCAATTGCAACTTGTTTCTGACGACAGACATGAGACTAAGGAACCGATCTACGTATGAAACAGCCAAGTAGAGTGTTTCCGTTTGGAGATTGTATTCTTCTGCTACTTCCACAAGCCAATCAACGAGTATTGCACGCATGGAGTATGTTATATCGGGCTGCTTTTTCATGTAAAATGGCTTTGGTCGATGACGTGTCTGAAAATGCAATTAAAAATTATTAATTAGAAATCTACTTTGAAGAAATGAAGTAGACACTGTACAGTCAAAGGAACAGGACCTGTTGGTAGGTCCTACACGAAAATGCAAACTAAAAACTTGAATTAAGTTTGAAAATTATTGCAGCTATCGGAATATGACCTGTCCATGTAACACTGCATTGTAGTATAAGTAGAATCAAATCTTACTTCAGCACAAAGAAGATACTGGTATATGTCGGATTTGTACTCTTCACATTCGATCAGGTACGCAAGTGTAAGCTTGGGTTGTTCAGTTTGATCTTCGGTCAGGTCGATGGTACTGTTAGGACTACTTGTTGACATATTCACAATTTCACAAGAATTGCTATCATCTTCAATAGGAGGGACCAGTTCCTGTAGCACAGGCCGGTGTAGGCTTGTGATATCGGTCGGCAATAAGGGCTGTTTTGATCCAGCTTTAGAATCTGCTTTGTGCTTTCCTTCTTTTTTCACTGCATCTACATTATCCACATGGATAGCAAATGCAGGTTTTGGTGGTGGTAATGTGGGAACCCTTTGCTTATTTTCATAGCCTCTGTCTTGCAATTTCAGCTTAGGGTCCTGGAAATAAATATCAGTCATATAATTTTACCATCATTTTCAAGTAGAAATGCAAACTCCACATAGTGAACCAGGATATTTTATTGCAAGGGCATGAACATAATTTGAAAATAATTGGCTTCCTAAATTACTACCGATTAAAATGTGATGGGGGCATGGCGTTGGCCACACAAGCAAGCCAAGCCATTTGTCTGGTGCACCAACCTCTTTCTGCTGTATTTTTGTCTGAGCCCGAGTTTGCGCCAGGTTTTTACTGATGAGTCCCAAAACAGCACGCTTTTGGGGCTGTAAGGCAGACGTCGAAGCCACATTTTCCTTCGCTGGAGCCGGCCCAGCGTGTTTTGAATTCTCCTGACCGTTATTCCGATCTTGGTGGATGCGTAGGGTAGCCATAGCTGAATTCCACAATATTTTCGACGTGGAAGATCGGACGCTACTCTTCAAAGAAAATGTTCAAATTGGAGATAGCTGAGTAAATCTACAGCCTTTAGTTGAAGTAATTAGGCTAGATAGCCACTAACGGAAACGCCAGGTCAACGGACAAAACCAAGAGGCGACTCACCCCTCTCGCAAGTGAAGTGAACGACGGTTAAAAACTTTCAAAAGTACAAACAGGATCGCCCATATGAAATGTTCCGATTGTCGCGCTCTCTCACGGCCGAAAATAGTACTAGCGCTTCACGGCCACATGGCGGCTTTTGTTTGAATCACTATTTTTGCTCTACAGTCGTGTTAGCCTAAGGTTGCCACAGCCTGGTGGACTTCGAAGTAAAGTATCTTTTGACTCTTTTACGATTTGTAAAGAGTAAAATGGTTAATAATTGTAATGATAAATTAAGTTTTTAATGGTAATGACAAAAACTCAATCATTTGATTCTACGGTATGGTATTCTCCCCAAAAAGTGGCAAACTCAAATTAATTCTAGTGTAAACCTTTGCTCTAAACTAAACATTTGTGATACGTTTATTTTTGTGCTCTTCTTGCTTTTCAGTTTTCCCGTGTTAGGTCTACTGAGGTGAGGGGATTTATTCTCAACGGATAAAAAATTCAGACGGGAAACCAAATGAGTAACTAAAGCTATACTACCCATGTTGAGAATAATAGTTGTTGTAGTTGAGAATAGGTAGCTGAAATATTTTACCCGATTTATATGAAATTTACCACATTTCTCAGATTCAACAAAATACATTTTAAGAATAATACCAGAAAACGCTTTGCAAGCAGAACAGTGTCGCCTACGGTGATTAGACATTTGTCATAAGCTCAACGATTGAAATTATTGAAGAGAGCACATGAGAGTGCAAATGAAGCTAGATTCGCGCTCGATAGACCAATCGGCTGCTCTTATTTATACCACTTTTTCAAAAGACCCATAGGAACATATTTTGTTCTCAACTCTGCATGAAAGTTGTTGAATTTGAACTTATCAAAATTTGCAAAATTTGTCATATTTTCGACTCTGTGGAGCCAACAGTCGTGCATATATTTTTTACTACACAGTTTATGAAACTTTGCAGATATGTGAAGGAAGCATCTCTGAAATAGAGCATCCTGCATCCCAATGAAGTTTTTAGAGCTCTTTAACTTTTTGGTGGGTTAAAGTGAAGTTAACTGCTTTTGGCATACGGCTGGAAAATACTTTTGGGAAAGACTTTTGGTTTTTTGTCAAATCAGCGAGCTCCAACTAAACTGTTTGCTCGATTTTAAAAACACATATTAGAAATTCTATGCAAAAAAAAACGAAATATTGTGCAACATCAAGAGTCAAGAGCACCCCTTCTTCCACAGTTCGTTGAAAAATGAATATTGTTAGTAACCACTTTTCACTCTCACGCCGGCTCATTAACCCCAAACCACCTCATATCCACCCTCCTGTTCACCTTTATTTCCAGCACATCTCGTTCCGTTCCACACGGAAGTATAGGTACGGAGAAAATGCAAAACATATAAATAGCACGTTTCACAGAGTTTTTTATTTTTATGAATGGTCTCATATTTTAGAAGAAACGTATAAAATGATCTGTATTTCCCTGTGGAAAACTCAGCTTTCTGCTGTGTATGACAGGATCAGTACCTGTCAACGAAACACAGTTTGATAGAACAAAAGACTGTTTTCTTTTTTTAGAGTAGGTATGTTTCTTTTATCGGGTGTTTTTATATAGTGCTTGGCAGTGCTTGACATTCATTTCATAGGGCATAAAGGTGCGATTAAAGACAAAAATTGCGTTAACAACGTTTTATAGTTTTGCATTCTACGTGGATGATATACAAATACAATAATATAATATATAATTATTTTTAAAGTTACACTCAAATTTAAACGTTCATCATGAGAAAGTCACTGAATTGAAACTTAATTTATACATAAGTCAAAGTGACTGTGCGTAAAATTCTTCTAACGGTCCCGAGCAAATATAACAGACTCGGCTCTCTAGACTGTTTTGATATCTCCGACACCACCACTTTCTCCAAACACCGACTGCAAAAATGTACCACTCCATCCCTCGAATTCCATCTTTCTGTGCCAGGATTCAAGAAACAGGCATATCACAAGTCACAACCCCCCGAATAATATTAATTTTTTTTAAAAGAAACACCTACGTCCACTACAGTAAAACTATTTAAGACGCAATTATTAAACTCCATTTCGAGCACCCATGCTATGGTGTGTAAATGCCAAACCCAAACGCGATTTAATAGATACAGTAGAATGTCACGTGGTCAACATTTCCCACAGCCTCCTTACAAAAGAAGTCTACGAGAGCCAATAGCTCTGTTTGGTTGTCCACGAAATCTAGATGATACTAGATTTCTTGCGTTTGTTTGTCCAGGCTAGGTTTCGTTTACTGCATGATTGCCTATGATGACGTCACAACGAAAACCAATGTCTAGATAATAACTACATTGCATCTTGATAAGAACTGGACAACCAAACATAACTAATGATAGAACAGCTCCAGTTGCTGTACGATGGTAAATTCAAACAAGTCCTAGTGTAAGAAGCACGCTGCGCTGGCCACGTGTGCTTCCCTCGCGTCCGCTGCGATCGCTCCCCAGCGTCGGGGTAACAAAAGTGACGGGCGCCGCTACGCCGTCAGTAGTATTGCTGGAACCGGCGTCGGAGCAACATGAGGGCGCTTTCTCTTGGCGTCGGTAGCAACTCGTCGCGGCGCCAGCCTGCCTCCTGCTCTCACTTCTAGCACAACTTGTCGAGGGATCCTTAAACTACACGTGAGTGCTGCTGACATTTTATTGCTGTCAATTTATCATAGTCATATCAAGGACGTTTAGTTTTAATTTATCGATGTATTTTTTTAATGTATTTATTACTAACGTCGACTTACGACTTGACAGTAATTAAATGCCATGAATCTTTCGTTGTGGTGATGCGCACGATGGGAACAAAACAAAACTCGCCTCTACAAAATTATAATTTATTCTGTTGGTCTTTGGGGACATAATTAGCAGGTTTTTGCAAGTTTTTAACTAGCAAGTTTTTATAAATCATGTAGCCACCCGCTCAAAATATTTATACAGATATATAGAAGAATTAATAATTTCTACTATGCCACGGCATGGCATGGTAATGCTGTACGAACAAAAACTTCTCCAACATTTATTTGGTCGGAAAATCGGGCAACAGCTCAATTGCACGGTTCGCCGTCCAATTAGTGAGACGGTTGCCCGCTGTTGGCTAGGAATAAAAAGCAGCCTGCGATCCGGCAATTATAGGTAGGTACCTCTCTCTATGCCATGGGGCACCGTGTGGGGTCACGACCAGCGGGTGTCAACCCACAGGATTCACTATATATTTAATCACAGCCAGTGGTTAATTTGGGTACACGTCCGACGTATACACATATTTTCGTAGGCTAGATGCGTAACGCACATATTTTAACCAGATGTACATGTCTAGAGTTTGTTTATTGCTAATTAATCTCGCTCTCTTTGCACTTACGTTTACATGCACAGCTCTAAAAATAAAAATAGTAAAATCGAATACTTTTAAAAATAATTTTTAGAAAAATTGTTGTGTAGTCACCACAATAGTGCTAAATCCTCGTCTAAGACCTCTTATATATATCGAAATACACCAATAGTGTAGCAATAGTGCTACACCGCTAAACACAGTAGCGGTGTAGCCTTGAACTATAATAATTTACACACAAATATGGTTTCAAAGCTATACCCCTGCCCATGTGTGCAATATAGAGAGCTAGACCCTCAACGACATTATACATCCGTCTTATTGGCTTTACCCTACCCTTGACTCATAATCTTCTATTGTTTTTGGAAGGGTAGCCATATTATTACATTTATTAGGGCTTACTTTCCTATTTGGAAACGTAAATAAACCACTGAGCAAAGCCATTATCAGGGGTATATAATTATACGTACAAATCTCGATTTAAGTTTGGCTGTTTCTTTTTCTATCTATGAATTGTGTCGTTAATGGTCCGAAGTGAACAAACTCATTACTACAAATCAAATATTTAGAGTAGGTATAGGTTACCTGCTCAGTGGCTTATTAATACAGAGGACCTACATCAGATAACATCTAAATATGGGTTTCTGTTGAGTTTGTTCATCGAAGAATTCAAAACAAACAATTGCACTATGAGCAGTTAGTGAATCACTCATGTATCGCTTCGCGCAACACCGATGTTTATCTAGGTATGATAAAATTGGTTGTGTATTGGCACAAATATATACGGAAATTAATACAGAGGTTAGTAAATGAAACTTTATCGAATGCCATTCATGGATCTGGCCATTAATGTCATGGCCATTGCTGTACATACTTTTATTAAACCCCATGCATAAATCGCCTATATGAAGGCATACAATTTGTGCTCTATGTAAAGATATATGAAATTCAAGCGCAAATACTTTATAGACCCTGCCTCTTTTCTGTGCGATTTAAGATGGATGTGCGGCCATTAAATGGTGAATACTGAATACTGTCCCCGGACTGGGCCAGTGATCTATGGCCGGCGGTCAGAATTCACAAGCCAGTGTACGAATATTGACCATCACTCATTTCGGAGGCCGAGTTAGGTGTAGTCTGTGTGTTTAATACGGGCACACGCGATAATGGCTCCAGTGTTTGCACTTTACGATCATTCTCTCTGCTGTATTGAAGTATGGGAGGAAAATATTGGCGCGATTTTCGATCTGACGTTTGATGTAAGTAAAAGAGGGGTTCAATAAAAATCAGTTGCTTCTTTTGAATTCAATGAAAGTGCCGAATTTTCCTTGGGAAGCCAACGACAAGCACATAACACAAGATTGAAGATATAATAATATTGGACCACGCTATCACACTATTCCTATAAGAAAGGAGGTTCATCATTTTTTCCTTCAGTGAGCTTTGGGAACAACATCAGAAGCCAATGACAATTGTGTGATAATTTACAATTTATCATTACTGATTCAGGCTGAAAATGAAACTATTTTCAGCTCATTTTTTAAGTTTGCACTTGTAAATTTTAATGGGATTCAGATTGACATTTGACTTCTTTATATAATTTATAAAGCACATCGGAAACAGTCGAAACATTTAAATATGCAGATGTCGCATCGATATCAGATGGCAATCGTGTGGTCACTGTAATTGCTTTAAACTCCATTTGGTAGGCAATAATTATAGCAGCGGCTGCTGGTGCCAATGTCGAAGCACAATTAGGTCCATTCCGATGCATGTTGAGCGAGCTGTGAAATGAAATGATATTGCCCGACATATAATATGATGATAATGCAATGATAATTGGGACTCGCTTGCGATGGCGCTAAGTACAGCCTCACACTGGAGGGTAGGTGTGGCGTGATAACTCTTGATACGAATTTAAGCTCATAAGCAGCTATATCCATTGCTGCCGGATAATGCTTGTTTTAAGCGTTCGTGTAAATAATTGGATATATACTACCAGTTATGGGCGAACTTTAGCTCTAGGTAACATGTATATATTATAGGGTGGGTGTGTAGATAAAAATAATAATTTATAACTATTGGTCTTGGTATGCCAAATATTAACATGTTGTGACTAAAACGCGTAAAATATATCATTACAAGCTAAATGTAAAGTTTTAAGATATTAAGTAATCAAGCTCTGAACCACTCCGTCATTCCAATAGCCATTTAATTAAAATTTTCTTGTTCAATGTTTTAAACTTTGTTTAGCACGAAAGTTGGTTAAAGTTATGTCTGCTAATTATACTTACATACACAGCTACATCACATATTATATTATTATATTAGAGTAAAAACTCTGTACCGTGCCGGAGACTCACATGCAAATTGTGGCCATAAAGCAGAGATAATAGAGTTACGCGCTAGCATAATGCAGTTTGGACTTTTGGTTAGTTCACTTTGCACCACTCAACAGTATCAAAACGAGGTTATTTGGCGAAATATAATTATTATTACCCCACAAAAGTTATACCACTTATCTTTGTAAACCAAAATGTTTCACACACTTCGCAATTCTGTAATGAGCATGTGGAAGGTTGAAAAGCTCGAGTGTAGTATGTGAGGTGCATGACTTTGGAGGTCTTTAAAGACCATGATAGTAATTGATGAGCGTAGCGAGCGAAGCGAGCGAAGCGAAATCATCAATTTCACTACTGCTAAAAAAAACACTTGGTGTGTGTTTGTATGTGTGTTTGCGCGCGCTCTACAGGCCAAACGCCTGCTTCGAGTGGGATGAAATTTTCAGGGTGTCTACTTTTGTTCTCAACTTAGACCCCCTGCGTTTTTCAAGAATATCCTCCACACCCTTCACTTTCAAAGCAGAAAAAAGAGCAAAATTCGACAATTGGGCAAGTTTGGAAAAGTACGGAAATTTATTTAAAAGTGCGTATTTTTTTCAAATGTTCCCAATTTCGATTTGCCTTTAGAAACCATCAAAACCAAATCAAAACATCACACCAGATTTTTCCCAATAAAAACCAAACCAATAAAACCAAATAAAACCCTTGGGCATGAGTTACATCTATGTATTAACATGCACAATGCTCAATGATCTCAAAATGAGCATATTTCCGCTACCCGACAGCTCGGACAGAAACAAAGAAAGGTCAAAATCGTTTACATTTTCAAGTGATCAGAATTTTTGAGAAAGCAATGGTCCGGCTAGTTGCTCCATGATTTTCAAATGCTTTTGTCTCAATCTTTTAATGCGCAAAATACAAACCGCTACGCTCATCTTCAACGCAACACAAATTGCGTTCGCCCTAGTTACACTTATACGAGTGCCAGTACATCGTATTGGCATAATGGGAATTGGTTTTGCTATGAAGCATGGTTTGGTCAAGTCATGTTGCATTATATGCACCAAAATAATAAGTACTTTATAGCACAGTTATAGGAATTCAAAAGTATTTAAACAGACTATAGAAATTAAAACAAACGTCCACGGACCTGTAGACGTCGTCTGTCAAGGCGCGCAAACCTTGAATGAGGTACAAACTAGAATGTTTGGGTAATACCAAATTTATTTTGAACTGGACGAAGGAAGGGTTGTAGGATATCCCGTTACTCTGACCTCCACTCTCAGATTTTGGGCCAATCTCACCAATTTTGATTACGTAACTTAAATTTCAACGACTCCTAGCTGCACAATATAGGTAGAAATAAAGTGTAGCAGTGCACCAATTTGTAGAAGATATTAGGCGCATTTGATAAAGATGTACAGAGAACGTGATTGCAGATACACTGTAGTTATACAGGAGCCTACTAAAACACTGTATTTTATAACGCACGAACTGTTTTGTAAAATGTGTTGATTGAAGACACAGGGACCAGCGCTCTCATCAGAACAAAACAATTAGAGAAGTGGGAAACAAAGCTGTCAGAAAGAGAGGTAAAAGGGTAAGAGATTGGACACATTAGAAGGCTAGCGCGTAGAGATGCGAAAAAGCGCCCGAAAGCCCGAAAGCCCGGCCCGGCCCGGGCCCGGCCCGACTTTCGGGCCGGGCTCGGGCCGAACTCTCAAAAAGATTTCGGGCCCGGGCCGGGCCCGGGCCGAGAATATTTGGGGTCGGGCCGGCCGGGCCCGGCTTTCGGGTTTCGGGCTTTTTCGGGCTTTCGGGCTTTTTCGGGCTTTCGGGCTTTTTCGGGCTTTTTCGGGCTTTCGGGCTTCCGGACTGTGTCGATATATTTCGGGCTATATGTTTCATTTAACCATCTATCTATATCACTGTACCTGTTTTGTTGGCTACATGGAATAAAGATTAGATATTAATTAAGTGATGTGAATAGAGTGAATAATAATGTATGATCTGTTCTTGGTCTTGAGAAAGCATTTTGCTTCAGCGCTGATACTCTAGGCTAGAAAGCTCAAAAACCCACGTGTCTGACCCCAGCTGAGTGCATTGAAGTTTTAACCCCGAAGTTTTGACAATGAGCCTTTTTGATAGCACTTGTAGCTTTCAAAGTTCAGTGTTTACCGCTCAATCTTAAACGCGTTACCTGTCTGCTCTAACTGATTTCCCTTTTGCCATAATGGCATAAGGACATAATGGCTACTCACACCTGGCAAGATAAAATGACTCCAAACAAGAACCGAAGCACCCCATAAAATGCAAAATGCTCCAATGCACAGCAAATAACGATTATACGAAAGAGGAAAGGAGTTTATTTTAGGAATAAAATCCCTGGTGGACATTGGACACACAAGTAGATAATATTTCAAATTTTTTATTGTTTAGTTAAATATTTTGAATATGGGTGCTGTACCCTAAAAAGTATTTGATGTGGTGGCTCTTATACTGGCTTTCGGACTTTCGGGCTTTTTAGGTTAATGGCTCTTTCAAGCTTTTTCAGAGTTTCTCAAGTTTTCGGGTCTTTTTGGACTTTCGGGCTTTTTGGGGCTTTTCAGGGCTTTCGCGGGCTTTCGGGCTTTTTCGGGCTTTCGGGCTTTTTCGGGCTTTCGGGCTTTTTCGGGCTTTCGGGCTTTCTCGGGCTTTCGGGCTTTTTCGGGCTTTTTCGGGCCTGTCGGGCCGACTGAACTTTCCGGAAAAAAGTCGGGCCGGTTCGGGCCCAAAAAAAAATTGAGTCTATCGGGCCGGGCCGGGCCCGACCTAGACTTTTCGGGCCGAGGCCGGGCCGGGCCGACGAAAAAAAAAAATCGCATCTCTACTAGCGCGGTCTGGAACTCGGGCGAATGCGAATTTATGGCGCAAACAAACGGGTGCAGGTACATCTGTTAGATGTGTACTGTCGCTTTGGCGTTTACTCTTTTACAACCTGCGTTCTCTCCAGCTAGCTTCATCCAGTTATTGCCAGAGGATAGGTGGTCGCATTCCATTCGCAGAAGTAGATTAGACTTTTGGAGCCACGGATTAAGTTACTTAACAATATCGGTTGGATTATGTGTCAACGTCAGTCGTCTAGACTGAAACCAAGGTAAACCAGCCACCCCTGTCACATGTCAGAATCATGGCCGCGTCAAATGCACATGCTAATTAACCGCGACCGCTAGGAAGACTCGGCACCTCCACTGTTTATCGGTGGTCATGAACTACTTGCGCGAGAATTGTAACAAAAGGGGACGGAATTAATAAACTTCATACGTCTTGTTATTCTCTCGACAGACATGCGAATAAAATTACTGCATCGATCTTTCATTTCAGGAAATCATTAGCGTCTGCCAATGTTCTTTATTACAAAGGAGAGAAAACGAGTTTCTGGTAGTGTAAGCAAAATATCTGGATCTCGTGTGTTTACGGCATTGAATTTAAAAGTAATGGAAAAGCACCTATAAATGAAGAATGACTCAGTGGTTCACTACATCATAAAGGCTTTATGTACATTTCTCGGCGCTATAGGTACTGCTTATTAAGACTGACGAAGTCATGTGGATATCTTTAACGTAGAGTAGAAACTCGGAAGAAAATTGCATTTTCTATACCACATATCAGATACAAAATGCATTGTTGCACGAGGAAAGCAAGATACACACATGCCACGGTCTATCGTATCGAAGAGGGAGCAGTTTTCTTTTGTGTGCTCTTTCAACTAGCTACAAAAATGACCGGGCTAAATTTCAGCTTTTGGCAGTAAAAAAGGAAGAAATATCACGTCAAAATCCGCAGAGAGACGTATCATTTGGCCGGCGAAGCTACATATTACTCTTCGGGGACATATTTACTGCTGCGTCATCGAATAAAAGCATAGAACAAACGTCATAAATTAGATTTACGTTATAAAGTGCCACGCTGGGATGGGCTGGCGAGGGTTTATGCTATGGGGTGTTCGCCACAGCGATCGACAGTGGCGGACCAAGGTTTCAAAAGCTTTCCGTAGCCATCAGTTGAAGGTGGTGCAAAAACAACCCCCGCGGTAAGAAAAAGATTTTGAAAGCTAGGTTTTGTTTTGTTGCATTTGAAAACGAAGACACGATCAACAATTGACATCTTTACTTCCTCAACGCCGAAGTTTGTTGCGGTGTACGAACAATAGAAACACATCAAAAATGAATTTCTGATTGCGAACTTGAAGATATGACAGTAATACATGTTTATGTCAAACAGATACAACGTTAAACATCGAAACGCATATTGTTCCAGCCCTTAAATTCGTGGAGTCGTTGTATATCAAATGTTCTGCCTGACCATGATTCCAATGAATTTCTGGACCCAAATTCACAAGGCATGTTTGGCATAATACATCATACACCCATCATGCAAACTGATTGACTGGCTGCAGAAATGTAACCCCGATTCTTGAATTATAACTCTAGGTATACTCCGGAAATCGCGCTTGAGTTACTGATGGACTAATGCTAATTTACCATGTCGCTATTTTTTTACCTATATTATTCCTCCATTTATTCCTGCTTTGGTCGCTAGAGTCTGAATAAAATAGAGCAACTGTGCGTTTGATTTTTCCCAACAATTTTACCATCGCAGTATACTGGCATTATGCTTTTTGCTCATTATGACACTTGTCATTTTGGCACTAGGCTCTTTGAGTCATTTTGGGGTTCAATCGCACCCCAGCACCTCGGGCTGTTTCGCCCATGCACATCGCGAACCTAGTAAATTTTGAAAAATGTCGAGCGCTACTCTAGCCTGATATTAGCTGGCTCCACAGAATAGAAAATATACAATTTAAAAATAAAGATAAAATTTTGATCAACTATTTATCAGCTAAGTAATGAAATGTAGATAATTATTGTATAGTTGAAATAAAGTGAAAAATTAACAAATACGAATACTTTACTAATACAAAGAAGAGAAGTGCAGATTTTAAAACTTGGTAGGTATAAGCCGTAAGGTATGAGTAAAATGTAATAGGTTCATGATAGTAAGATATCTTAAAATCTTGGGTGCCACGAGTTTCATATATTTTCTATCCCACCTCAGCACTAGGTACTAACACACAAACAAAAAAAAATATGCTACAAAATTTCGAGTCCTGATTCTACAAACAGAACAGTCGAATATACCGACGCTGCACCGCTGGCGCCTTTCATGCAGCGTCGGCGTCGGCGTCAGCGTCGGCGTCGGCGTCGGCGGGGTCCGTAGCAGCGTGCCTCGAGAAGCAATTTCCGATCTGCCTCGAACATTATATCTAACCCAGATCGCGTATCGCTGCCTGGAAAACACGGCAAATGTTTCTCCACGCGCATTTTCTTTCAGGTTAAGCATTTTCTTCCCGGGGGAGCACGTGCTCTGGCCATTCGGCGCTGCTTTAGCAGTTTTACGCGGGGAACAATGACGGTAGATATGAGGAAGTATGTTCTTTTAGCGAAAGAAAATTCATTTTTTTAAGAGGATATGCGGTGAATTTTGGCAATTTACTTTCATACGCTGCAACTTTATCAACTGGATTTAGAGTTGTAACTTGTAACTCCTAAAGGCATCCCGCAGAGCAAACCTGGCACCTCCACGCAAAGGCTCCTCCACGAAAAGGTACCTCCACACATAAGCTGTAGCACCGGTTAGTTTCTAGAATCTATACCTTCTAATGTAAAATACGCTATTTTAAAGTGGTGGGCATTGTTTTCAGATATTTTTAAAGAATAAATTATATACAACCTTTTTTGATCCCCTTTGCAAACGAATATCTACAAAATATTTTTTTACAGGCAAACTAGTGACAGGGCCAACAAAATAGCTTTGCACCTAGGTGATATGAAAGACTTTCAGAGGAAATAAGTACAATTTTTCTGTTTTATCAGATTTGCTACAACTGTAGCTACGGAAATTATTGGTTTCCATTGGAACCATAGTTTTCCATAGTTACATATAGTTTGCCTGTACAAATATGTTTGGTATAGATATTCGTACTGATAGAGATATGTTTGAAAATATGAGTAGGTAAGCAGCGTATTTGTTAAGAGAAGGGATTGGTACCGGTACCGGAACCGGAACACAGAACCGTTTGGAAACGTTTGAAATCTGGAACCGGAACCGGAACCCCAACACAAGAAATATAGTAAGAACCGAAAACGGAACCGGAACCGAAATAAATAGTTACGGTTCTGTTTCGGTTCCAAAAGGTTCTTTTCGGTTCCAAACTTGGCCGACTTTTTCATTTTTATGCCACACTAACTTTATTTTTTGAAGATTTGATATGATAATTATTGTAAAACTTCAAAATTTCTGTTGATTTCATTTGTAAAAAAGTATTTGGACGTGTTCTTCAGGCTTGGAGTGAGTCGCCGGCTGTTCGTCACTCTCAAGCATAAATAACGCGTGATTTCAGCTGATACCGGCACCACACTTGAGGGATATTTTTTGTATGTTCATTCGTATAACCTGCTTTTCATTTAGATTCAGTAACCGGAACCCGAACCCAACCCTTTGAGATCAAATTTGTTGGACCGGAAACGGAACCGGAACCGTAATGAGTTAGGTTCCAATCCCTGGTTATGAGTGCTACTAATCCTTTATTGTATCTCCTATAAAGCTGTTTAACATTTTTTGTTGCATTCATAAAATATGAGAAGACATACAGATTGTAATGTATTATGAAATGAAAATGAAAATGAAAACGAAAATAGAAAAGAGATTACCTGTCCGGGTCTCCTAAATAACGCGAGTGTTTGAAAAGTTCAATGTGTTATCATGGTTATGTAAAATACATGCTTTCTTTACGAATTACGAATCGCTTATACTCGAGCAAAACCCAATAGCTGAAATGGCTAGTGAAAATAAGCGCCAGACCTACAAAAGTACGTTCACAAAAGCGTGTCCACGTCCATGGCCGTGTCCATCCGCATCGAGCACAACACTCCACTATACAAATATTATTATACTCCGTCCTATGCTATTCGGGCGAAATCTTTCGCTCACGCCTGCATTACGTATGGCGCGCACGTGTTGCAGTATTGAGTATTTATTGACACTAATAAGTATTTCATGCATGCACCACCAGTAAGTCTAATGGATTGCAGAACAAAAAATGCTAATGCATTCGCCAGGATAGCTAAAATGTAATTTTTCATACACCTACTTTCGATTAAATTATCCGAATACATTTTTGCACATGTTTCTATCTTTTTTTGCTAAAAGAAATATTATGAAATTATGCTAATGACAGGTTTCAAGCTCCACGAAACATCCATTAATCAAACCTGCTTACGCCAGAGTCACTAGCAGCCAGTTAATTTCGAGGTTCGCAGTCCCGGTACAGCCGGGCATACAGAGCGAGACTATCGGGTATAACTCAATTAGCTAGCAGTACCTACCACCTGCCACCGAGCAATCGCTCGTCTCGCTAGCCTCATCACCCTCGTACTGAGCCTGTCCTGTTTCGTCAATAAATCGCATCATGCTGCCAGCATCCGTGCTCACTCGTCACGAAATGCTCGGGAATCCACTGCTCGGTTCCCGACTGCTAAGTAGAGTTTTCGCGGTCTCAATAATGAACCGCGTTCCGTGGAGAAAGAAACGCATTGGAGATATTGATCGCAAAAATCAAGATTGTTGCATACCAATTCGGATCGAAACGCATTTTCTTCTTTCGTGAATCGTGAATTTTGTCTACTCGATAGAAAATTGGGAATGAAACGTGTGTAGAAATGCCCCCCCCCCCCCCACCACTCTCACGCTACCACTGTTTGACAAAGAATATGGAAACACGAATAAAAGAAAGGTGGAAATCATTCGGTCCCTTACGTTCGGGACTCCAGCTGAAGGTAGACCGTGATCCTTACAGGGTTAGCTTCCTATTCACAGGCCCCGCAGGGGGTAGGCACTGTGAATGAATGTGATCAACTGGGATGACTCGCGCATACTGGAGCCAAACGGTGGAAATAATTTGAAATTGATGAAAACCTTTTCGCACAAAAATAATCTTCGTTTAAAATATTTAATTAATTCACGGACAGGCCCACATCTCTGCTGGAGGTCCACCGGAAGGAAAATAAGAAAGCGAGCAAATAAGTGGGCTTTCATATTAAATCTAGCCATGAAACGCCAACTGACGTGTTTGATCTTTATGGAAAAACAAGGGTGCTAAAGTTATTTTAGTAATGTGGTTGACGTGCAGCGCTAGTATCGAAATTTTATCCGTGCTTGGGGAAATATGGTAAACCGTTAGCTTGCCTGTTTTTCTATATACAGGAGACGACACGGATTTTGCATTCAGGAGGTATCTAAAAAACTAAGAAATAAGTAGCAAAAGAATGGCATGCATTCTATACGTGACTGGCATGTCGCTGCGTCAATGCCTAAGCAAGGAATAATAAAATCTCTTCCAAGTCTCTAGCCAATTGAGTGCCATGTTGGAGTAGGCAGAGCAGGAAAGTGGGCACTTAAAAGCATAGCATCTTCGTGGAAAACCTTAACTGAAAAGCCAGCAGAGTTTTTCGTTATATAGAAAGAAACTTCAGTAGCACTGCACGATCATAACAATAACAGTGTTCATTATTTTCTAGAGCTAGCTAGCTGCTGCTGCACGATTTCTTTTTGGCGAGCAAATCTAATTGAATTCTTATATATGGGAAGTACTTTTCGTAATTTTCACTTTAAAACTAAATGGAAATTTCACTTTAGGACAATACAATACGATATATGAGAGAAAGGGGATAATATCGCTTTAAATTTATGCAACGTTGATTGATTTTGCCCATTCAAAGATTATTTGTACTAAAAGCATCAACAGACATCATTTAAAGTACAAGCCTACTGTTCCACACATTCACAACTAATAATCGATAAAAAAACACGATTTTTCCATCACGATAATGTTTAAATCAATTATCCGAGTGTGTAGTTTTTATCTGCTAATCAATTGAACGTTGATCCCAGCTGCAGTCCTTCGCGTAATGCTTAGAGCTAGAGAGGGGCTAATAAAAAACTCATCAACAGCACCCAACGGGAACCTTCAGCATTTTAAGACCGTATTTCCCATCATTAAAAACAAAAGCTCGCTTTCCAATACGCAGACGAAAATTTATCCATAATTTGGCGCACAGTTTTACAGCCAATTCCAGGCGGAAATATGAGGAGCGTAAATTTGGTACGAGCAGATCATTAAAAATGTAATTCGGTGAAGGAATGTGGAAAATGTTTTTGAAAAGCGTTAATACCAAGGAAGATGGGGTGCGAACGCGAAGAGACAAGTTTATTTGATAAATTGTTTACTAAAAATAGGTTTGCAGCAAAGGTGACACCTATATGCACAGTATTACATGCCCACGTAAACCCCAGGATTGCGCCTAAATTCCGCTGTACAAAATTAAACGCTCCGGTAAACGTCGAGCATACTTATAACTCAACTCTCAAGTCTAACAGATTTCACAGGTCAAGTACTGTAATCACTGGGCGTGTAGTACTGTGTACTTACCTTGCGCAAGGAGAATTATAATTGCGAAAAACGCCACTTTACCTTATGCAGACCAATCGCTTGTCACCCCTTGAACTGTTGCACGATTTCGTGGATAAATGAATTACGTAGTCTCGACGTAATAATTCCGAAGTCGAGACTTTTAAATTTACGTCCTTGCAGTCGTTATCTATTAACTGGCCGTAAAAGTACCCGTAACCGTCTTTAATCAACTGGCAAAATGCTGAACCAGCACTTGCATTATAAATTAAATTGTAGTAAAAATACCAGGATAGCTTATAAGTTATTTAATGATTTGCGACGCAGCAGAGATCAAATAATCAAACTCTGGTCGATAAAGCTGAACATAAAATAATCACGCAAAGGTAATAAGCCGAATAAGATGCTACCCTTTGCCACAACAGCACCGTCCGAAAATGTAAGCGGCTTACTTTGCCACAATGCATAGTGCAAGTCCCAGCATGGCTGAGCATTTTATTTCAGTCATGGACCCTCGAAAATTTACGCGCGAAGTTGCAAAAGCGGCGTCATTAGGTTTACTGTACACTTGCTTCGGTTTCAAGCATGCTTCAGCTTTAAATCTTCCCCTGTGTATTCCCTTTACCAAGCTTAACTGAAATAATTTCCCATGCCCGCGTGTTACGGCGTTATAAGCTGGCAATTTTCTTGTAGGTATACATTGCTACACCCTGTCGTTCCTTTCCAGGTTCCACACGATATCTTATATCATTTCCACTCCCTCCATTCTCGCAGTAATCATCCCGAAAACCATCAGCACGACTATAAGTATGACGCTGCTCCCTTCTCGTCAGAGATCCGCATTCCAAATTTGATCAGCAAGGCTTAAAAAAACCTTCTTACCCAAATCCCAAGCAACGTTGCTTGAATGTCAGAATGATATTTTCTTTTCGGCTACAGCCAGGCGTAGTATTATTTTTACAGGAAAATTCGGAGGATCTCGACGCGTTCATGCGCAAGGGCATTTTTTGGGCTAGCAACGCCAACTGTGTTTTCTTTCCGCTGAATGCACACATGTTTCTTGTCAACTGCATGCCATGAATTATGTTAGAAGTTTCATCATGCGTAAACATGTAGCTTAGATTTCTATAACAACAGCGCAGCTGGGGCTGTGTCACGAAACTGCATCTATCTTTTTATACTTATGCATGCCTATATCTTCATTTTGTGAAAGGTATGCGAAGATAAAACGAACAATTCGATAAAATTGAATACAGAGTGTTCTTTCCATGATTCTAGTGAGTTATGAACTGGTTCATCCCTGAAATGTGCATACAATAGCATAAAATCTGTAACTCTCGAAGTCTTCGAAAGATTCTTGCACCCTACATACAGGCATTGCTAAGTCTCTTAGGAACTTAAAAATAGCAAATACTTACTTTACTTTTTCAAACAAAGATGGAGTAGGCAATCAGACTTTCATGAGTCACTGCACTAGTTGTTTGTTTGTTTTCTAGTGCACATGTACACAAAAGTTTCCTCCATAACCACGAAGACATTAAAATCACCATGGTCCATTACTCTTCCTTGACGTTTCCAAATTAGTTTTCCAGATTTTCTCCAAACAGTTTTTCTTTCCATTTTCCACGACGTAGATCAGCGAGATAAGACAGGTTTTCCAGTCTTGAGTTGCCAGCCAAGCGGGCAACCAGGCAACGATCGGGGCTTGTTTTCTCCACGTCTGATGTAATCAGCAAAGTAGTTCGGTATCATTAAGTCGAGCTGCTAGTCGAACCGGTCGGCATGCATTTACAAGGCTGAGCAGAACAGGCGTGCCAGCAAACAAACAACTCTCTAAAACGGCTCTAGCCCGGCTCTAGCCCGGCTCTAGACCGACTCTAAACCGGCTCTAGAAGTCGCCAGAAAGCGTACGGACTGAGTAACTTCATCTTAAAAGCTATGAAGGGGATTCAAGTTGCGTAAGAAAATAAATTACTTTTAGGATCAAGAAACGCAAGGCACAAAACACACTAGCTGCACAGAGGGAGAAAGATAAACGGAACGCTCATTTTCATAACTTTCGACATTCCACTAGCGAACGGGAGAAGGTAAACAGTCGCATTTTGTCACATCTGGACATTAAAATTGCTTCTGCGCTAGATTTAATTATTTTAGTGACACCCTTAAGAAAAGCAATTTTTATTAAAGCAGTAAATGAGAAGTGTGTTCTTTTATTTGCGAATTCCAGGACTCGTTTTTCATTAACTGCGTTCTTTGTTACAAACATTGAAAACGTCCCGCTCATATGCTAAATGGCAAAGCCTTGAATTTAGCTCAGCCTTTGCTATGCCGGTTACAATGCGTTGAAAAAGGCACAATTGCACCTCTTCTGAACAACAGAGTGCACTGTGCAGCGTCGTCAAAGTACCCGTCAGTCGTCACCTCCTGCAACGCAATTTAACAGAATGCTATGAAAACTTCAACGTACACCGCCTCAACAGTAGACGCTAACTCCATGGATTTGTTTTTCAATTTCCTGTAATGAAAATCAGCACCGGCATAGGTATTACGTATTACAAGCTTCCTTTTAGTCCCCTTGACACAATACCCGACTGTTAAATCCACTTCTCATTTTTGCAAATAATGGCACAACGTTGAAATTCTCACGCCGACACGCCGACGCGACACAGAAGTATTATTTCCAAATGTGCCCTCTCCCATTAAATTACAACCCCCACTCCCCAATCAAACGCGCCGCAAGCGATCAGCTGTGAACTGATCCCCATGGTCGAACCCGCGACCCGATAAGCCAGTCAACCATCAAAAAGCGCTCTGCAGATGCATAATATATTCGAAACCACGGCCCATGTCACTGTGAAACGCCAGCAGCTCTGCGAAATATATGATGCGACCCATTTTTGGGAGATTTTGCTTTTCTTATCGTACAGTAAACATTCGCTTGAGTTTTGCTTACAAGCTTTAAGCGTGTAATGGCGAGGAAAGCATGGTTGAATGAATCTGATGCTTTCACCGTGTGTGAATGTGTGTGCAGCTTTGATAAGCATAAACGTCGATTGTCAATGCAGCATTTAGCTGTTAGTTGAATCCTTAATGGTGACGCTTCAGAACGGAGGAGTGGGATGCACACCTAATTGGATGATTGTCTGTTACGTGTTTTGAATCACGTATATGTGCTCATAGGCATATGTGCGTATATGTGTACATCTTAAAAGCATCGGTTCTCAGTTTGGAAATGATTCTGTGAAACATATCATTCTGGGGCAGCGAAAAAACGTTACGAAAGAAAGTGTTGTGTATAATACAAATAATCGATACCACATCCTACCTATGAGTTGTCTTTTAGCAAATGAAAGATGAAGCCAAGCAAAAAAAGAAATGTACGTAATATATTCTTTTGTTTGGTGACTTTTTAGATGTTTCCGAGTTCTTCCATTAAACTAATGAAAAAAAAAACCAGAGTTCAGTTGAAAAAATCTATTATCATTGCATATTGTAAAGAAGTGAAAAGCTATCGTTTTTACGAATCTCGACGCCGGAGGCTAATAATGTTATTTATGGCCTTGCATGTTTGCCCCCCCAAATGTTTGCTGTATAAATTATGCAAATGTTCTCTTTCGCAGGAGAAAAGCGTGATGAAGTCGGGTCTGCTGTATTCGCACGACGTGCTGAGCGCACACGCGTGCTGTCGCTTGCACGCGCGCCACGCGGCCATCACCAGCGCCATTTACACTCTGGTGAGTGGTTGCGGCAGCTCATGCACTGTCTTCAAGGTCACTCGGCTTACGGCCCGGTAGCACTGAACCAACGCCAATCATATCAGTTGCGTTATTTGTATTGATTATTTATTTATTTGCTGTTCTGTGCGACTTCCAAAGTCGAATAGAGACCATCACCAGCGTCATTTACACTCTGGTGAGTGGTTGCGGCAGCTCATGCACTGTCTTCAAGGTCACTCGGCTTGTATCTGTCGCACGCTTTGCTTGGTTGCTATGAGCCGACACCAGTTAATTAAAAACAGCCGCGTTTTTTCATTAATTTGCTGTGCAGCTTCCAAGGTCGACTAGAGACCATCACCAGCGCCAATTACACCCTGGTGCGTGGTAGAGTCACCTCATGCGAAGTCTTCAAGGTCGCTCGGTTAATTAATTTCCAAGGTCGAATAGAGACCATCACCAGCACCATTGGTAACGACACCCCATGTACCGTCTTCGAGGTTTAGCTCGGGTAGCTTGGTTGGTTCTTGGTGGTGTCAAACTGCCAAGCCAATCAAATCAGCTGTTTATTTCGTTTAATTTTATTGATTCTTCATTCCTTTGCTACAGCTTCAATGAGGTCAAATGGAAACCATTATTAGCGCCATTTACACCCCCAGTTCGTGGTAGCGGCAACTCATGCGCCACATTCAAGGTCACTCGGATAGGAAAAGGATACAGTGATTCATTAGTAAGTCAGTCAGTGAGTCAGTGAGTAATTATTTTCACAGTCGAGCTTGGTTTGGTTTTATATAAACAGGAAGGAAGAACTAAAGGCTCGACTAATCAACCGTGGAACAAATAATAAATACAGAATGATGGCAAATAATACTTATAAGAAGAGAAAATGAGTTGTGAGCCAGTATTCCAGCAGATGTGAGAGTTACAGCGGCCACCCTACCCCCGTGGCTCGAAAGGTTCAATGAATCAATGGAATCAATTCGTTGGCGAGCCATGATGCCGAGGGCGATCGGCGTCGGCGCGGCGCGCATTGCCCCCCCAAATCCCAAAGCATCTAAACTGCGGGAATGCAGCTGGTTTGATTGAGGTTATTCCACCGAAGGAAAACCAGGAAGTCTAGACATTGTTCTCTGCCTATGTCCACAAATCGGGGGTTCAAAAACTTCCGGGTCAATTATTCCCCAAATGTCTTATTCGCAGTACCCATGGTTGTAAATAATGGCCTGGCATGCACAAATAAAATGGGTGCCTAGGCTGGCTATAGTACGTCTCAGGTTCTTTGGCAGCAACAAACTGGCTTTCTACTATGTTATAGAATAGGCCCAGTGCCCCGAGGCGCTGCCAAAAATCGTGAGACGTACTATAAATATCTGCACCTGAAATCTGGAGCGAGCTGTTTTTTTTTGCTATTGGAATTTGGTCGCAGTCCTAGTTATTTTGCGCAGGTTATAAACTTTATGCCTAAGCTTTAGAAATCTTACGGAAATAAAATCTGCAAAAGTCTTAAGTGGTTCCCTAAGTGATTCGGGTAGCACAAGCCCGTTAACAAATCCCTTCCCATTAAGAACACAACTTTTCAAGTCAAGGGAGCTAAGCGTCAAAAATTCGCAACTCTAATTTTCCCTCCAAAATGGAATCTTCTTAAATTGCCGCGAAATCATAATTATCTAAAAATAATGAGAGCTCTCACTACAGCTATCTCACTTTAACGACTTTCTTTCTAAACTTTGTATATTTTTCATTGTTTGTATTTTACGTGCCAATATGGCGCCTTCCACGTTCTTGCAGATGTTGAAATTACCTAATGGCCAAACTTTACAACTTTAATTTGAAAGAAAAAAATGTAACATACTTTGTTTTTCGCTGCCATGAAAAATGAGCCTCCCTTTTCCGGATCTCATACTAAATTATACAAACAATCTCGAAATGGAAAATAAATTATAAGTTTCGTAATGTAGTTCGCTGTTGTTTCTTAAGAAATATGCACACAGAACCGTCCACAGCGTGTGAATTAGATTACACAATAATAGACTCAAAGTTAATGTTCTCTCTCGTCAAGGCGCCGTTACAACTATGGAGACAAAACCCGACACTTGAACAAAATTCAGTAGTAAGTCACTCTTGTTTAGAACAATCCATTCCCAGGGACAGGGTAAACGCTACGGTGTTACATTCCGCGAGAGGCTGTTCAAACAATTCACGACAAGTTTGTAATTAGTGTTTAAATTTCCAGCATCCGCGCCAGGTCAAAGTGACACCTAGATGCATTTCCCCGAACCACTAGAGGCTCATAATTTCCACTTCGCATCGCCACTCGAACCAAACTCGTCTTCTATGTGCCTTGATTATTTTTTATTGCCTTCTTATTTGACTTTACGCAATACTCTGAAAGCCAGACTAGGAAATGGGTCAAGTCACAATTCCACTTCAAGCATACATCGTTCCAGAGCAAATTCTTGCTCAATTTAAAATTCTTCACTAGATGGCTTTCAAGACGTACAAAATTACTTTAAATAAAAGTTTCGATGCATGATGGAAACAAATATAGCTCTATAAACCTTCTTTGACGGACAGAACTGAAACACAACTTTTCGTATGTTGGTACCACTCGCTCAGAAGTAGATTGTCGACTAGCGGCATTGTACCGAGACACAGAGAGCTATATCAATCCCCTACAGACCGGGGGAGAAAAACGAAAAACACATTTTCTTATCACACAAAAAAAACGCTATCCGTTCTCCGATGAAAACTCCATAAGCCAATAACCGTTTAACGGTCTTACATAGAGAACCGAAATGTACGCCGTCAGTATCGTGGTATTGTACGTGGTCTCGAGCTAACATCTCTAAGGTATTGCCTTATCAGAGCTCCTCGTAATACGTATGTGAACCTTGCCAGCTAGTCGGGCTAAGTGTATGCCCCTAGTGGAGAATGCCGTATGCGTATGCGGACGTGGTTAACAGAGGTGCACTCTCCAAGGCATTGAATACGTAATTCAATGGGTGGGGGGGGGGGGGGGGGTGCCCAGCCAGCATCCAGGTTTTGCGACCGACCGCACTAGATCTCATATCGAACTGTCTTGGAGGACCGCGTTGCTGACTGACCCTAATACCCGAACGCCAGTCGGGTCTTCGAGCTGTGCCCACTGCCTAGTGCTGGAGCGCCGCGTGCTGTGCAAACTTTTAGTGCCTGTTTTTGCTTACGAATACACCCCCGAAAAGGCAATTTTCTTTCCTTTACGCGTCCAGAGAATTCCGTTATAATGCCCTTGTTGGCATGTGACCTAAGATGCTTGGAGGATCGAACGGCCATGCCAGTTTTGGAACGATTTTTAGAAAATATCGTATATTAACTTGAAGGATGTTTACCTGGAAACAGTGGATTCAGATTTCAGACATAATCAAGATAAGATGATTTTAAGCAATGCCTGGGGGTTTGAGAAGATTTTCTTTCCGTGGTGGAGGTGCCGGGTTGAAAGTTTTATATTATCAGCTATACTGTCGTTAAGTCTCTCGTTTCTCATAAGTTTCCTTAGCTCAAGAACGAAGTGAATTATGGTGACAATTTAAGAAAGCATCTCCACTTAATGGCTATTAATTGCAGATATCCAACTTGCGTTCCATTTTGATGTGACGTCAAATGCCCAAGCGGTTGACCTACATTTTAAGGGAATTGTGATTAAATTTACGCGATTTGCGATGCACCGATGATAAGTGCATTTTATTTCACGGCAGCTTCAATACCAGACTTGGGGTAATCGACAAAACTACAGATTGTACCAACTATGAGCGAACTTAGCGTAGCGAGTCGCTTACATTGGTGGGTAGAATCGGTGACTTGTTTGACAGCTCAGAGAGACGGGAGCTGTGACGCAAGATACTGTCGGGGAAAGTTTGCTAACGTAGTCTGACAGCTTTGACCACCGTTGCCCTGAACGAGGGACTGAAGCATGCGATGAAATGTGACCGTAAGGTTTTTAACGAAATTTACTTCCATCCGACGTATACTTTCAAAGACGATTACCGAAACTGACATGTTTGGATTTTAGTTGTTTTTAAAGTTTCTCTGAATAGGCTTATGTTGTTCCGACTGTGGTTATGCCATTTTATTTAAATCTCTTCATCTTTAAAGAAGTTATTTTAGTGTTTTAAAACTCAATAACTTAAGTGCGCAACTGCTTCGAGATACTGAAACGACTGAACGACTGAATGCATTACAATGCAAATGTGTGACAAGATTGTGCGGCATTAACTGACGTTGACTGCATTGAATAGTGCAGTATATTCTATAGAGTATACTGCATTGAGTGGTATACAGTATACTCAGTGGAATGCAGGTTGCTTGGTTTTAACCTAGTTATCGCTATGGCTGTCACCAAATTTTAGTACAGATTGCATCGTGGAACGTGCCCTGCTTCCATATTCCATTAAAATAATGCTCATTTATGAATAAAGAGCTGATGCGATGTAACGTATTTGACTGCACGTAGGATTTACATGTTTTCCCTGATAATGTGTAACTGCGATGTAACTCTAATGTAACTGCGAATGATCTTCGAGTCGATAGAAGTTTAAAAACATATATTCGTTAAAATTCGTGTTAGCAGTGGCGTGCCGAGGTTCAGGGGGCGAAAATATCTCGGGAGACGTTTTTTTAGGAAACGGATTTTCTCGTGGGCCAACCCTGGACGCCGTCAAAACTTTTGCGGAGGGGGGGGGGGGGCATCATATTCACGCTGCGCCTCTGCGTGTTATAGTGTTCTATGCATAAAACACTTCATTTTTTCGGATCATATTCCATTTTACATTGTGCGTGGTGCGCCGTTTCGCTTCATATCAAATGCTCCTTTTTGGTTCATAATCAACTTTCTAAAAAAAAAAGCTGCCAGCAATATCGCAATAAGACGCAGTCTTAGACTTGCCAACGGAACCGCACTTAAACCAGTCGCGAGCCCATCAAAAGCAATCAGTGAACAGGAAGTGGGATATTGGCGGGGCGCAGTGTACGACTTAGTGCCACATGGTTAGCGCCGTCTCATGGCGAGCATTGTTGGCGCCGCTGGCGTTCCCTGGCGTCCGACGAAGGCAACACAATCTCGCGTTGGCCAATCTTAATTGGACAAGAGACAGACAGATTGAAACACACTCGAATAGAAACCGATGCTATAGATACACAGCCAGCAGACACGTACTTTCTTCGGATACGTCTCGCAGCAGCTCTTTTCCGCTCGACGCGATAAATTATCCACGGAGAAAAGTTTCTGCAAGACGTAACAATTATTCAAGCTGGAATTGACAAAAACAATCGATCTAAACGATGGGTTTATTCGATAATAGCATGGCGTCTTGAGGCAATAAATTATATATTGAAATGGAATAACCGTAAATCGTAGAGAAGCTTTATGCATGAGGTGAAGCCGAGATCTTCACGTATGTAAAGCTGGAGACGGCGCGTTTTTGCCGGCTAGAATTGTGTATTCGTTTTTGTGCCCCGGGCTAACTTTGTACAACGCATAATGTGTTTAGGCGAAACGATACATTATCTTGTTAATTAATGAATGGTTATCTCGGACTCATAAATATCATCTCGGTATCGTGTTTGTAGAGCACTATTAGCGCTGCGCAGGATCGAGTGGCTCGTGCTCAAACGCAGGAAGGAAAACGCTTTTCCGGACGCACGAAAACGGCGCCTTGCTGTCCTCGAGTCCTTGACTCTGTTTGCTTGACCGGAAAAACGTCAGATTAAATCATAAAAGAAAGGAGCTCTGCCTCATGCCATTGCAGTTTTATATCCCGGGAATAAAATGATGGAAGTTTATGGCTCTACTTGAGGGATCTTGGTGAGCAATGGCAAAAGAAAAGAGAATGTATGCTTTATCACAAATAAATATGTTCCGCTATAAAAGTTCAATGCCACCTTAGGCTAGAATTATATATAGCAGGGCACGCAATGTCCGCTACAGGCAAAGCTATTAGTTCTCTCAACCAAGTAAGATACTGTGAAAAACGAAGAAATTCGTATCTGGCGTCTGTAGGCGACAGGTCCGTTATACCTTTTGTGAGTAACTGTGAGACTTTGAAATTTTCACCAAGTATCATTAGCTGTGACTGACTAGTATAAAAGCGTTTGAAGTTTCCCATTTTCTTTTCTTTAAATAGAATAGCAGCTTTCCATTTCCATCTGGGTTTGATTGACATCTTATAATTAATTTTCTTGCTATCATAATATAATTCGAGCAACGTTTTTGATCAACAAAATTTTAATTAACTCATCCTCGAGTTTATTTTCCAGTTATCAGATGCACGACACTTCTGCTGCCTTAACGCCCTCGGCCTTTAATTGAACATTTTATATTTGATCTCATATCCAACCAGGATGCGTCTTCCTCAGCTTGATCTTCTTAAATTGCTTTGTCCCTTTGAAGTAACCGACTGGGCTATATACCTCGCAACCCCTTCCCTTGGTTACTGGCCCAATAATATGATCCAGGCTAATGGAATAGGGACCCCCGGGGGACCGAACGGAGTCTGTAGGTCCTTCGAGCTGACAAATGGCGGCCAATCTCCGCCCGCCCAAGAAGATGCGCCCTGTGCCATGATGCGCCAGCTGGAGATGGGAAAGAGCTATTTCCTTGCTCGCGTGGTGTGGACCAAAGGTTTAAATCTGCTTAAAGGCACTGCAAAGTGCTTTCCTCTCTCCCATCGTAGATGGGCCCTTCACAATTCGGACAATCGGAACTGTTCAAAGGGAAAGAAAAAAAGCAGGAAAAAACGCAAATCAGCTTATGCATTTACAATCTGACGTGCATCGCTGGAGCTGGCATGTTTTTCCAGCCAGTTTGTGTAGCGCTTTATTGGGTCAAGCTGTAACACTATCGGACGTTCAGTGTCGGTTTACCTTTAGCCACGAATGAGCACTGAAATTGCAATAGTAAGTCGTTTCGGGTCTGCAGTGAACTCTGTTGCATGTCGTCATAAAGTGCAGGCAATGCACCACAGTAACTGCATCACTCATACTCACTTTTTATTTCCGCATGCATTCAAAATTTTGAATGCATTCGACAAACGTAGAAACCCCCGCAAGGAAATCATGTAATTTGTTTCTTTGACAAAGAACATTAAGGAGCCCGTTGCTTTTCTTGGAGTATTCTCGTATGGATCATCTTGCGAACCAACTCTCGAAACTCGGGAGGCAATTGCTTTCAGTTGATTGGACAGCGACGGTGCATTCATGATCTTCCTTTCACTGGCGTCGCAAGTGGATAGTGGATACACACACCTGTAAGCAATCATGGACCATGTAAATAACTCGATCACGGAAACCGACTCGACGCGTTCACCCTGTCAGGACCGTGCGTTGAAAGTTCTCCTCGGAGGATCACAGACTTGTGATTCGATGAATGCTAATTCGAAATCAAAGCTGGCACGAATTATGTGCTTCTGAGAGTTAGGTTTCCATTCCCCCTTAGCTCGAGATTTCCAATTCGATTTCTGGTGAGCGTCATCAATAATGTACGACCAGAGAGCGAGAGAGACCGTAAAATGGAAGTCGTATGATTAAACAGGTAATGGGAGCAAGCATCCAGAGATGGTTTACACCAGACACCAAACTAGGAAATGTGATCGAACCTCGTCGTCGTCGCCGTCTTCGGCGTCGTCGTCGCCGTCGTTTATTCTCTACCGCGAATTTTGTCCACCAACAAGTATTGACAGCACCACAAAAGACATCTCCCTGGAACGCAGAACATGAACAATAGGGTAATTAAGATGACAGGTTTGCTTTCCGCCCAAAACACTCTCTGCTCTCACCAAACAGAAATCAATCAAGCGATAAAGCGTGCGGACAGCAAGTGTGTGCTGCCCACGATTGATTGATTAAACGTACTCAGGACGTACAACAAAGGCTCTCAGATTTACGTGCGACGCGGCATGTGAGGTATTCGGAGACTTGATGACAATGGAGAAATCGGAACCTCTCCTCTTCAGGCATGTCCTAATGGTTGATGCTGGAAGGCTTGGGTAGCTCAGTTCTTCGATAGTTAAGTGGCCTTTTATTAATTATTTCCGGGCCGATGGTGCACTAGGTTTATTAGTTGTCATTTCGACACGATAATAATTTTCGGGCGTATTTTTTTTATCAACATTGTTAAAATTATACGCTTATTTAATTAGCAGATTTCTTGGAACACTCTGCTTTAGTTGGTATAAACACAGTATAGCTACATGTGGCAATAGCATGGTTTGGTATATATGCAAGCGATGGACTTTCAAGTCATCGTTTATTTATTAGTTTGCACTGCAGAGATTCACAAGGCAAATCGCCTACGGGAGCACCTACTCTCGGCATTGCGCTGCAGTCGTCCGCATAGTGCAGCTTTCCGCTCAAGATTCAGGACACATACGACAAGACTTTAATAACAAACCAATAGCATCATTCGACGAAACCAAACGCTTGCTTTGAAAAGTCTTATCTCGCAGTGTTTTCAAAACATTTTCCTGTTAATTTTTTATGTATTTGCCAATTCGCTTTTCTCTTCAAATCAATTTAAAACAGACGCTTAATATTTTGCATTAGCAATTTGGGACAGTTTCAATCGTAAATTTATATTATCTACCAAATTATGTCAACTTGATTTGTCAAGGTCGAAGTCTCGTTGGTATATCAGATAAGATGAGGCGGAAGCACAATAAATTTCCTCGAGAAAATAAAGAACATTATAAAATTGCCTCAACCAAAATTTTTCCTACGCTATTTTCTTATACATGCGTACTTGACAATAAAGTAGAAGGCGGCAATACTTTCGTTCTCGATTGAAGCAGCCCACGCTGGAGGGGGAATAACGCCTACAAGTGCATCCTCAGCCAATAGTGCTTTCGACGCTTGGCGCCGACGACGACGCCGACGCCGACGTCGCGACGCCGGCAATCAACAAGTTAGACACCGCGAAGCGTCGTATTAAAGAGCAGTCAAATGCCCTCAGCCAGAAAATATCATTTCTCATAAAAAGCTTTCAGAAAAGCAGTAGAGATACGAAGGAAAATAAGCAAGATTTGGACACCCGTTCTATGGGATCTGGCTTTCTTGTAGAAATGAAATAATGGAACGCTTGCTTTTTCTGGACACATCTCTGGCTAATTGGCTACTTTTTCATGGAGTTTGCTAATTTGCTTTGACAAATTTCCTGGCGCCTGCAGGCTAAAAGTTTATTGGAAAATCCAATGCACGGCTTTCCTTCATATTTATACGAAAAGCAGACTCCTTGCAATGTCGAAGCAGCTAACGATCCGTCATCTAGATAACATGCGTGTGAGATCCTTTCGCGTGGTTGATAGTTAACTCTCAATTATCTAATTAAAACGTCGATTTAAACCCAGCACGAGTGCGAGATACATTTAAGCATACCTGTACATAGCATGTTGAGAACGATGCGCAGTGTATACTTATGAAATAGTTCTTCGTATTCCCATATGGTTTTGATAAAGCACTATAAGATTATGACTCTTTTCACAAGATATCTATTACAGATTACTTACTATTTTCCTAATGCACACTTTTCTTCCAACTCAGCTTCTTTAAACAATGGGCTCCATCCCGAGTAGAAATGGTTTTTGAATCCCACATCGACCAAAAGAAACATGCACAGAATATCATATGCCTGCTATTTATAGAGAGTATGCATATTATAGGGTAATAATATTTTGGGTCGAGACTGAGGCAATATTTCTTGTAAATTAAAAGGTAACTTCACATCCTGTCGTACCTTAGACCCATTATTGGTCTACGGCAATCTTTGTTGATGCAGATTTCAAGTATATAACGTTACACGGCACGAGTTTCATAAATCAACTTGTTTCCTACACAACTAGTAAACTGGCGGCTAGGTTTTGAGCTGGAGCTTGCGGTGTGTAGAGGTTGACAATGTTTATTAGAAAGTTGAACTTGAAACTTTCTGACACTTTGACGTTGACGTCAGGAACACGAGGTCGCCTCGTAGAGCACTTGAGCGAGATAAACTTGTCCGGGATGTGGACAAAATGTAGCTGAACTGAAAACACCACTCAAAATGGCAAAAGCAGATCGAATGGAAGACGAGGGTCATACTGTAGGGGTCATACTGTAGGGGTCATACTAGGGTAAAGGGAGGTCGTACAATGCACTCGTGATTCCAACCTCATGTTTGGGTAGTTGTTTGAAAAGCAATAGCGAGTTCAAAGGCTCAGAAAGTGTCAAAAGTATCATGTGATTTTGCTAAACACATTTACAATTCCACTGTAAGAATATCAATTAAAGAATCTGTTGTGCAAAATTCTCACACTGTTTTGTAAAGGAAATGCCCGTAAAATAAATGCTAAATATTAAAATTTACATACTGTTAAATGAATCGTATGCAAAGCGAAACAAAGGTTTGAGTCCCTGTTAAAATTGGTAGAACAGACCGTGATTTCATGACATTTTGTGTCGTTCTTACATTCAAAGAGAAAATGTTAAAATCAGAGGGAAAATAACTCAGAATAATCCAAGAGCAGTTTCGAGCTAGTATACAGTATAATGTTGTGCTCCTGGCTTCCTATTCCATTAGCTGATAAGTAATTAGAAAAGCATTGTCGACTCCCAAGACCTGGCTGAAGGTCACGGAGGTCGGCTTTTGACGCTCGATGCCGTCTCTTTCCTCGTTTTTCTGGTGGAGGACAGTATAATATCATAACACATTCAATATCAGTATCTTCATATTTTTAC
This sequence comes from Nemoura dubitans, assembly GCA_921293005.1. Lineage (NCBI taxonomy): Eukaryota > Metazoa > Arthropoda > Insecta > Plecoptera > Nemouridae > Nemoura > Nemoura dubitans. The sequence continues at coordinate 66,867,191 of OV121074.1, forward strand.
GTTGTACTGAAAGCTTTAATTATCTCGTGTACAGCGTGGACACTTGGCCACATAACTTTTTTTCAAGTGCATGCTCGTTTTTATTCAACCTAGAAATGTGCTCATTCAGCAGATTGCTGATGAAGAGGAAAACTTGTACAATTTTTTACAAGTTTTACTCTTTCGCCAAAAAACGGAGCATTCGAGACTTACAGTGCTCTTAAAGGAAGCACCTCGCTTTATTAGTTGACCTGTAACTAAAACTTGCGAGGCACTTTTAAAAGTTCAACTTATGTTGAATCGCAGCGGTGGCGTTGCGACGGGCAATAACGTACCTACTTGTGCCCAAGTAGCGAGGCATTACTAAAGTGCTGTAAACATGCACGGAATGTGACAAGCTTTCAGCTTTTATTTGAGAGCTCGTCAAGTCCTTATGCTAAGTGCTGTTCTGCCGTCTTTTCTGCCTCAAGTTAAAACTATGACGACAACAAAAGCAGATGGCATTTTCCGGTGTAGCACGTGGATAGGAATTGAACACTTCTGTTGAGGTATGTGGTTCTGTTGGTGAAACGTCGGCGATAAAAGCAAAATTACAAGTCTCCATTATGAGAGAAGTACACAAATTATTAAGTACTTGTGTGCATGGTATCGCGGGCACAAAGAGACCTGAGCAGTTTTCAATCACTGAACATGAAAATGTTTGTAGAGATTTTTAAAAAGTAATCAACCTTTCGGAAAATAAATTAAAATCTATTCAGGTTGTCAGTTTTTGCTGCGCGCTATAAATGAAAATGTGATTGATTATACGACCAAAGGCGAAGTGATTGGGCAATACAATTTTCAGCTACAAGCAAAAATTGCTTTCGCTCTTAAATTGTGTACATTGTAAATTGAAAATCGTGAAAGAGCAGACAATTAGCAAAAAGAATGCGACTTAATGTATGAAAATTTAGCTACTATTATACAGAGATGCCTGCCTTTTATGAAACCTTATTGCCACTTTGGAAAACTTACACAAAAAATTATCATTCAAATTTCCAGTATTGATTATTACATTTATGAAATAAAACAAGTTACGCAACAAACATTCCTACGGGATGGAAAACTTGCAAACCCTATGTCGTGTGTATGAATAAAGTGCTCAATTATAAATGCATTACTATCTTGGCATAATGAGTCGAAATCAACTATAACCCCAAATAAAATCACACTTCTTCATGTGCTAAATAGAACGAGTTCGGAAAATTCGTTCTTAAGGTTTCTCACATAACTATGAAATGATATTTTCGGCCTCAAGTTCGGTCTTTAGAGACACACCCATTTAGCCTTTTACCCCAGCACGACTCAAAGGGACCAAAGCTGCCCCAGGGCTAAGGTTAATGGGTCGGTATCCCAAAAGCATCAGACCTCGATGGAAAGCTTTCAATAATAGCAAAACCAGAATATTGACTTAGTACTCTGGCACTCCATATTATAAAATTGAGATTAACTTTGAAAATTATATTGATTGTTAGCGAAATAACCAAACGACATTCTTAGGCACAAAGTGGTGTAACAGCTAACAGGGTAGTGATTGTATGAAAATATATCGATCGGAAGCTAAGAGTAAGCGATCGATAGCTAAAAGCTGCCTGCTTATTTCAATGGGCCGTGCTACCGATAAACATCGATCACTCGTCGATAACTTTAAACAATCACTACCTAGGAAGTCGTTATTGTATACCTTTCAAGTTTCAATACTATCTAACTATGGAGAAGGTAACAAGGAATTGAACACTTATATGTTGAAACATTTTATGGCCGGGGTGTCTTTCTCTATAAGGGAGGAGTTGAGTTGAGTAAACAGTCAGAAAAAAATTGCCCTCAACCGATTTAGTGGTCATCTATCTATTGAGACGAAAAATTCACAATGTTGGCCAACTCATTGCGTATTGGTTGAATGTTTTCCAAAGAGATGCCACTTTAGTAGTCGGATCAACTTGGCAAATGTAATAGCACACTTAATCTTCTCTTTCATACTCGAGAACGTAATTTGAAGAAAATTCCATCATTTTTTCCAATCCAAAACATAAAAAAAATCTCTATGACAGATGGTTTACTGTCTTACAGGTTTCGCTCACTTATCTTCATTTCATATTGAGAATTAAAATTGTTTTGGGTAGTACTCAAAATGTGCACACTGCCTGTAATTTGAGATAAACGCTTGAAAAAAAGCAAATACTTCCTTGACATTGTATTATCTACCTAAGTAGTCTCTGTGAAATGAAGAAAATGTGAAATGAAACAATTGCAAAATTGTTTGTGCGAACAGTCTTTATTAGGTGCCGGCCACAAATTTCCTTAGGGGTCCAAGACTTCGGATATTTTTTTGGAATCCGCTGATTAATTAATTAATTTGCTGAGGAACAAACTGTAACCTACAAATGTAACTAATTTATAAATATTTCTCGCCTCGCAGAACTTATTTGAGAATTTGTTTTAGAATAAAACGCAGAATTTTGTTTCAATGGTGGAAGTGCCAAGTTTGCTCTGCGGGCTGCGTTCAGGGGCATAAATTATAAGGTTATTCGAGAAACTATTCAAGTGGTTCCAGCTAAGTGAACAGTGCAAGACAGTAGGTACAGTACTAGGCTTAAGTAGTATGCGGGCCCCAGCGTTTTGTACGCTGTTTTTCAAATAGCTGAGGGGCCAAGATTGCTCTGCGGGCTGCGTTCAGGGGCATGCTCTATGTAAAATTGCCGGGGTAACTTGCAGTCACCGCTTGTGGAGTGTGAACATTTTAACAGGGGATGCAGGGAATAATCGTTTTGTGACTAAACGTTTTGGATATACTATAAACATTTTACGACAAATTTAGATTACACGTATATAATCTATCATATGAAGCAACCCGGAAAGCTCTGCTACTCTACCTACTAGTATGCTAGAATTTGTGCTTCCATCCGAAATGACGGAGATCTGCGAGTGTTACAGTAATGGCAGTCCCATATCTTCACAATTATACATTTTTTAAACTTTTTAGTAATTTCACATAGATTTTTTAAACATAGACATACACTTGGTCCCATGAGAGAATATACTTTCCGCTACAAGGCGATAATTACGTTTTGTCATGCCTTGTGTCACTGGAAGAGCCGCCATTTTGAAGAGGGCAAAAGGCGTGCAAACGTGCGACACCAGCACAGCCACGGGTTCTTGTCGAACTGAAACCGTTTGCACCTTTTTAATTAAAGACATGATCACTTCTTAGCCCAGCTGCGCGATCCATGGTCCGCCTGTGGCCCTCCCTTGCTTTATAAAGTCGATACCAAACGGACTCCAAGACTCACGGCATTTTAATTAATGTCTGTTACACCGGTAAGCCCTTCGTTCTACCGTTTTCAACCAGACAATATCAGAAATAAAATACATACTTGATATTGCTTAATTTAATTTAATTTAATTTAATTTAATTTAATTTAATTTAATTTAATTTAATTTAATAATAACGAGTTATTTGATTGGCTTTTTTGATTCTTAGTTTTAAAATATGTAAATTTTGTGCGACATTAGGCGCAGATCTTTGATTTTCCACGCTATGTGAGATGTTCACTTAGCAAAACAAACCCCTTCTCATCAAGTGACCAAATTAACGTTATTGCAAAATTTCGTATCTGCATTTCTGGAGAAAACTACACGTCATCATACAATTTGATAAAAAGTCCTCTTCCCGTCTGCAAACCCTCGAACTTGAATGAATTATCAAACGATGACATTTCATTGCATTCTAAAAGCAGAAAGTTTATTTTTAAAAATCTCCACAAGTAACAGTTTGAAAGCGTTTTTTTCGGTCTACTTAACTTTTACTTTAACTTGAACTTGAACTTTTTGCAGATAGGAGGTTTTGCAATTAGGGTATCCATAAGACATGGCAAATTTTCAATCACTGTCAACTGCGGAGCCATGTATGTATACGATGTCCCGTGCATCCTCGATATGAAATAGGGTTTAGACTGCATCTAAGTCAATATGATAATGCATCCAACCAGCACAACAACGGGCCGTCTCGCGCTGCCAAATTAATTGTTATTTGTTTAATATTGAACAGAATTTGAGAAACGTGTTGGTGTATTCAATGCCAAAGTACTTGGCAGTAAAAACGGTGCAATTGAAACTAAATTACAACGTCTACAGCTGAGAGAAGCCATATGACTTAACTAGCGTCTCTCGTTTCAAGCATTTTAATTTTGTTTTCTATGTTAACTTAGTCTTTGTGTATAATAGCGAATAAACTAATTAATTAACAATTTAACAATTTCATAACAATACACCCTTTGGTTGAGTGACAGTTGACACGAACAAATTAATTAACATTCTCATTTCTAATTATCCGATACCTTTCGTTTTTCCAGAATAGGCGCGCGATAACTTAATTAACGACATGCTTGTCACGTCGGAAGTTAACGGGATCGCGTTTTATTACAGAAATTAAATTAAGCGATTCGTACTCGGGAAAGCTAACACTGTCCTCTTACTCTCTCTGTTGCAGAACATCTCCATATTGGTGGTCCTTCTCTACAGTTGGCGGATCGGAGTGAATGTCAAGAAGTATGGGGATCTCGAAGACGTGTACTATGGTAAGCTTGACGCTTGTCTTCATCAATAATTTCTCGGCGCACTTCACTGAAAGCGTGCATGTTTAAGCATCAGGGCTAGCCACAAATGCAAACGCGTTTTCAGAGGCTTCAGAGTGTGGGAAAAGTTTCGTGCATTTTCTTGCAGTTTCAAGCCACGTATTTTCACGGGGAACACGATCTCATGAGAGTGGCTGAGTGCAAGAATAATACATTCAAGGTCGTATTTCTGAAATTTCTGAAATTACTGCACGCTCGAAATTAAAGAGCAATGAAGTGCATTCTAAAAGTACTATCCTTCAAAGTAAAGTTAGATTTATCTATCTATATACTGAATCGTAAGAGGCTTAAAGCAAGTTAATAATATTATAGAATTTGATTCCTATTACATCCTTATAATAATATAGGTGGAAATACCCTCTGAGCGAATTTCTGAGCTGTGCTTTAATTACATACCTCGTTTTAGTAATTAGGGGTTTGTAGAAGGTGAAATTACAACACTCAAGTATAGTGAAAATGCTAGGGCTTGAGTCGTCCAACCGTTTCCAAAACTCACTAAGCTCACCGTTAACGTCCAAGGTCGACGTCTAAATGATGTGTGTCTTCTATTTTAATGTGGGTGTAAACTGGCGCGTGATTAGCCCTCTAATTAACTTGACGAATAATTTGCCAGCGATGTTAGCTTCAGCTAGAGCTGGCGAAGTTGGTGGGTAAACGTTCTAAGTACTCTAGGTATAAGTAGCAATGTTTTACTTAAGTTAGCCCATCAGCCAGCTGTTTATAGGGTAAAACGTGTGCCAACGAGCGAGTGAGTCGATGGCTTATAATTCGCTAGATTGAATCTGATACGATTAAGGTCAGCACTTAAAAGTGAGAAGTTTAACTGAGGTTTTGCAACTGTAAAACTCGTTAAACATTCATCGGTCGCGGGTAAACTTTTTAATCACATTTTTTCTGCTAACTAGAATATGAAGCCAGTGGTGCATAAAAAATCTGCTCCAGGGATGGTTTCTTTCAAAGATCTTTATATAAAGTGGTGATGCAAACTTATGGAGATACAAGCCTTCTATAGACCAGATAAATTTGCTTTTAGTGGGTAAAACACTCTGCAATGATAAGGGTGGCCTGGCAGAGTTTTCGGGGAGGACCTTGGGGGGTTGTTTTACTCCTAGCCGGGAGTCGGGAAAGTCTTAAAAACTCAGCAAACAAAAATTAAACTTCCCAATTAGCGAATAATCGATAATTACGCGTTGGTTGTGGTGAAGTTTCTCAGAGATTCTCTCGCTCACCGAGGTGTAGTGATGTGAAGATCGCTCATGCGAGTCTCTGATTAGCACTAATTGCAATGAACATGTAATTAGACATTAAGAAAAATGTTTTATTTTGAATTCTTTGTCTTTGCGTATCTTTTCAATTGACTTTAAGTAAATTTGACGTTCTTGAAAGCAGCCAAAAATCGTGGAATGAAGATATACCAATTAATGATCAATTAGTTTTCACATCAATGAATATTCCCATCTGTTTTGTCATTTTTATCAAATCTAGTTTGTCTCTATCGAATTGCACTTGTTAATTACAGGTTTAGAGAGGTTTGATCGAAGCCACATTGTACTATACGTAAGGCTAGGTACGAACCAAGAAAATGCATCAACTCCCCCTACCCAAAAATGTAAGCACCAAGGCTCGTTAAATTGCCCGTTTTCACTGGTTTCCCCAAATAACCATAAAAAATAGTATGTGTATATCAAACTCTAAAGTATAATAACACCTAACAAACGATCCCCCTCGGCGACATAATTCCAGCAGATAACGCATAGGCACGGCGAAACGCAAACGCCCCTTGAAAGCGTGGCGTGTCGTGGCGTGGGACTATCGCGGGTCCACACGTCTCTCTGAGAGGCTGCTTTGCTTGCAGGCGTACAGATCGCGTACTTCGCCATCATCGGCACACAGCTTTTCATGGTGCTGCTCAGCGTCCTCCTGCTCGTCGGCATTTTCAAGGTAAGCTCCAATTTGTCACGTGACACTCGAAACAAGCCTCGGCTCTATTCCCATGTTAATTTTTCTTTCTCATAATGGGACATCCTTTACTAAACAAATTATAACCAAACGAGGCTACTAAAAGAACTCATCATCCCGCTCTTCCTCTCTCCACTCTCTAGTGCTGTCATTTTCCGGACATGCCCCACAAACAAATAACGAACGACTCCACTTTTCCACATAAGGATTATCATTTTCACGAGAATTTCCCTTTACCCTTTACGTCGCTATGTCGCAGTCACCCATTCGCCGACAACGATATGCGCTTGCCCATGCAAATGTGCTGTTTTCAAAAGCAGACCGAAAACCGTACGCACATTCGTATTCGATTCGACCAATCACTTTGGACGTGCGACAGTGAAACTAGTGCGTGCACCTTTTCTCACGGTTCATGCTCTCTGATAATAACAGAGCCGCACGGCCCCGAAAAACTCCATTCCTAGTTCCTACCCTCTGCGTGCGTGACATTGCGCTCAGCTATTTCGCTCTACAGCTGCCACATATTTGTTTAGCTTTAGGACCCTAATCTGGTTAATACCAACGGTAAAACAATGGAAGGAAACGATCGTACGTGGCGAGTCGGAAGTGATGGTATCACCGTATCACGTCGAGTGAGTTACGTCTCTACGTCGCATAAACTATTGAAGCAGACCACGCGGGGCTACGCGGATGTTGTCTAAACTCGGCATAGAGTCGCTCTGACAAGTTGCATCAACCTTTGCCGGGTGAATGCTAGCTAATGTGACAACGTTCTCGTGTCTGCATCCGGCAACAGTGTGTGCGTGTACGTACCCAGCAGCACACGGTTGCTGCTTGTCACGAGGAGTATACAGACGTCCTCGACTCGCATCTTCATTTCAGATGCATGCACTGTATTATTAATCACACACGCCGAAGCACACGTCGCTTTCACGCAAATTAACATTCACTTTTAGGAGACTGTATCACCCTAATATGTACCGTTTTTGTGCCTAAATATATTAATTTCTACACATGGTTTCATTTGGGTGCGGGTACAGCCGTGCTTATTATTCTGCCATTACCTTCGAAGCAAATATCTGTACCTACCTACCTACCTACCTCACTACCCACCCAATGTTTTATTTGGGGTACAAGCTTTGCGAAACTGTACCGCTGCATTTTGTCCGGGGCTGCGAGCTTTAATAGTGGAGGAACATGGCGCACACATAGCTAATAAATAATCTTGGAAGTACGGACGCAGGCTTAACGTATAATCCCGCAATACACGGCGATTTTCCGCTCAGCAAGGTGTAAATACGTAACTGTCTCGAACTAATTACTCGACAGGAAATATAATAATGAGGCGAATGGTTTTTAGGGTGTGGTCTCCATTTTGACCGGCCGCGGCACCTCATTTTTCTTAAGGCCATTAAAAGGCGTTGGTAATTCTCTATAGGGCGGTGGTGGTGGTGGTGGTGGTGACGACTGGTGGTAGAAAACTATATTTACTCTGGGGAATAGCGAGCAGCCTAGCAAGACGGCGCGCGCTACACGGCTAAAGAGATTGCTTCTAATAAAACACACCCTCGGGAGTCACGTGATATCGACTAGCTCGCTGTTTCAAGACTGACCGATGCTGTTTTAACACCTTATAAACGCGATCCCCCACCTCGCCCCCGCGTGCCAGGGGAACGGGCGCCGGCCAGCTAAAACAGTCTATTAAGCGATGTGAATCAAGATTTACGGCGAAACTAATAAGCAACTTCATTGCCATCTATATTTGTCTGGGGTGCCGGCTGATTTGATAAGTTTCTCTCTACAGGGTTCCATACAGTTTGCGAACAGCAAACGGCTAATAACTTTCTCCCGCTAATTCGCATCCGCGAGTGCTGTTTGTATAATTTCTCGTCTAGTAGGTGAAATCAAATGCCCGGTTAATTGAGCGAGATTTACACAAGCGCTCTCAAACAATTAATTTCATGTAAATAAGCAAATGCCCTTCCAAACCTACCTTATACGGTCAAGACCAGATTGTTATCGAGCGACCCCTAACAAGGATCAGTTCATTGCGCGATCGGAGATTTCTTATACCGTCCGTTCAAGTTAAGAATTCATCGCGCAAAAGAAATCCATAAAAGAAGTTACTTTCAGGAAATTTGTATCCGAAAGGAAAATAAACTAGCATCAAGGTTTAGGATATTGCTTCCTGCGGTGAGTTTTCTGCAAGAAATAAACAAGTCGTTCATCCAGCCTGGAAGACATTGTATGGCTTTTAGCTGGATTCTAATACTCCTTTAGTGTTGGCGGAGAATAAAGCAGGCGGCGCCAGGGATCGATTGGCAGTAATCTTTTTACTCTGATGTCGTCTTGAATAGATTTTAAGTAGATACCTATAATAAAAAACTTGCTCCGTTATTAAGTCTGAAAAATGTACAACGTGAACCCCCCGAAGTGTTCCAAAAAGTGCATAATTATTATTTAAAACCATTTACAGCTCATTAACTTTTATACCTTTCTATCCAGATGCTCAAGCTTGAAGGTATGGGAAGAAAGGGCTGTTCACAGAGTCTTTTTGGTGTAATAGAGGGAAAACGCCCGGTATTCCGTTTCGGAATTAACTTTGATATTTTAAGACTTGAGACTAAATTATAATATGAGAATCGAGATGTTTCTAATATAAACTTTGCCACTCAATATTTACTCAAAAGACCATGAAAAGTTTAAATCAAACACAAAAGTTATGATGGCAAATGATTTAAAGTAAAACACAACATTGTGCAGTGTTCTTAGTCTCTGTTCAATCGACTTCTTTATGAAGAAAAAATAAATGTCTGTGCAATAGTTTGTTGTTTCTTGTTATCAGCATAATTCAATTCCTTTTTGGCGGAAAACCTGCGCGTTTGGTTGGGAAGCTATGGTGTATGTGAAACCGGAAAGCTATTCCTGCAGGAATAACAAAGAGCAATTTGCATGTAAGCAGGAACGGGCGGAGCAGAAATCCAGTATGACCATACCGGACATATCATAATAATAGAGGTATGCAAATGTGCTAAAGGAACGAATAGCTCCAGTCAAAAGCTAGCTCTGTCTCCCAGGAAAAGGTACTACACTCAAAGGGATGCTCAACGCCATTAAGTACGAGCTATGATACTGTGTTCAGATTATGCCACAGACCATGCTTTATTCTAGAAAACTATTTTAGCCCCTCCCGTCAGCTGAAAAAAGTGAAATGTTCAAAATTCAAAATATGAATGAAATCAACAAAAATGAATAAAAATCAGGGTAATAGCACACCTACACGGCTACATTTCCCCCCAGAAAATCTGGTGATGATTGTGTATTCGTACAGGATACGTATCAGGTTCTTTTGTCAGTGCCTCGGGCATTGGACAGGTTCTATAACATTGTAGGAAACCGGTTAGCTGCTGGCACCCGAACCTGACGCACACCGTAGTTGGAATAGTTGGGATATTTACAAAACCGATTATTGAATTTCTATTCCAACAGAGAATTTTGATATTCGTGACCGATTGAGGTGTGATACATTTATATCTCGGGAAGATGTACAGAGATATTACAACCCGCTTCCTCGAGCGTATGCTGCACGATACCCACTTAAAACGCGCTATTTAAAGCATTCAAGTGGTCATACATTTTAGTGGCAGCCAGGCTTGGCGTGCAGATGATAATTACACAGGAGGAGTGTGAGCCGCCAGGGATACTTCTAGTTCGTACGAGTTATATTGTCCGTCGGAGAGGACAAAGTGTAACGTCACTTTGATGTTTAAAAAGGTCGGCACGCAGTCGCATAGGCATAGAAACACTGTAGATGAGAAAAGTATAACGAGGCTCCTTTTTTTCCCATGTACATTTCAAAGCGTGCACTCGTTGTGGCGCATAGTGGGACGTTAACTATGTGTCCGTGAAAACCAGGGGAGAAAATATAATATTTCATCTAAGTACTCGAGAGAGAAAAGCGTCGGGTAAAAAAGTGCCCTTGCGAAATATCCTGTTGTGTCCACTCTAATCCCTCTCGACTGCAGTCTCACCCCCCCCCCGCCCCCCCCCCCCTCCACCCCAGCAATTTCCCGCTCCGAGCACACAAGAGCCACCTCTTCTCCCGTCATCAAGCGCCTTGTTCTCGGCCGGGGCGTCGCGACGCTCGTAATAAGACGACGTGGCAGTCGCCGTCGCCGTCGCGGGGCTCACGGCTCAAAACGACCGCACGAGAGGGAAAGGTATTAAATTCCTTTAAGCGTGAATTGTTCGCTTTTTATTGCGCGTCGCCAGTATTTCTCTCTATCAAATGACTCGTGGTTACATAAAAAACGCTTTGCCATTAAACGAAATCCGTTCTTTGTGCTTTGCGTAGTTTTAGTCCTGAGTTGCGAGTTCAATTGTGTTGTTTCTCTTTTCATGGACATGTGGCTGATAAGATTCACGAAAGAAAATGTGATAAGCTTTAAGTGCAAAATTATACTCTTGTTCATGATACTTTCGTACGAGTGGGTACCTACCGGGAAAATGTAGCTTTTCCATATTTCTGAAACTTGAAATTCCAGAAGCCCCATATTTTATCTACAATATTCTTCTCTTCATATACTCGATTCAGAGTAGGCACAATAAATCTGCATGAAACGAAGGAAATTCAGACACAAGAGGAAATAACAAGCATAAATCAATCAGGTGTTTTGTTGTACCGATAAGAATAGAATGACGAGCGCTTTTTGATGTTGCGAAAAATGAATACAAGTTCGTATCATACGATCTTTAATGTTGTAATGAAACTTTTTAAATTAACATCTAGAAAATTTTAAACACAGAATTTATTTTGTGTACACCTATTTTCTATATAAAATGCGATTCTATAGGGAAGCAGAATGGAATGTTTTATTTATCACCGTATTACCTATACCGTTATACGTCTATAAGTATCTTCATTCTTCTACATGAAACTTGTTACTTTCAAAGAGTGCGACAACATGGTACTAAAACGCTAAGTTACACAAAAACACAAACAAAGTTAAAAGATCCCTGGGAGCTAGAAGTGCAAACGTGGCGTAAAAAACCTTTTATCTAACATTTACTGAAAACTTGAAATTACTTTCAGCAGAGTTTTGTAGTGGACTATTATTGATTTCAGGTGTATCTATATACTAAAGTGAAAAGAGATAGCTGCGAGGTAGAGAAAAACGTGCTACGTTTAATGCGAATAAAAGTCCAGTTCGTAAAAACTGGGAAAAGTGAATGGGCAGCTGCCCTGTTTTCTCGCCCAGGGAACGCGCAGCAAACTGCCAACGTGGTGCGATGCGGGGCCCGCGATGTTTGCTTATCCGAGACCGAGCCATGAGCCTGGCGATGTCGATGTCGAATGGAAAGCTTAACAAAATATTCGAGCTTGTTTGGCGCAGTCTTGCAGCTCTATCCTGTAACCAAACGGATAGGTGAGTGGTAGCGTGTGGTAGAAAGGCGAGGGACGTGTGGAGATCTTAGAAGCCATAGTCCAAGAGTGCAGCGAGGGTCTTGCGTCGTGTTTTCTATTTCAACACTAAGTGCACGGGGAGAAATACATGTTTTGTGTTTCGTCGTTATTGGAAGTTGAGCCCATTGTCATTGCATGGGGGGAAGAATGATGTGGATTATCTGCAGTCTCGTATTTTTACGGAACTCCATTTTAAAAATGGTCAAATTACTTCGAATTATTTTTTTTGGGATCTCGAGGCAAGTTTTTATCATGGTGATTAATAAATATGTAAATAGCATAACGAAAGCGACAAATTTAACGACAGCTCCATAACTAGCTGCTAGTACATGAAGTTTTAACTGGCAATTAAATCCTATGCCTCGCGAGGGCCGGCTGTTCGTGAATGCGACGGAAATTTCGAAAACAAACGTGGCCTATATTTTCCATATAGCACATTTTCCTCGCGTATCTCTATATGTGAAAACTTTTCATCTTCCCTGCCATCACGTGTAACTCAAAAAGTGTACAAAGCATGTCCTTGAATCCGAAAGTGATACAGAATTTCTGCACAACAAATTCTCTTTACGTGTCATCCAGCCTGACGTGCAGATGAAAGGGAAGCGAATAGAAAAGGCGGGAATTTCGCCACCAAAATCCACGTTTAACAGATCTAATCAGTTCCTTACACTATGTACCTAAGTCTAACTCTATTTTCTCGGTCTTCGCGCCACGCAATGTTCATATAGTCGATGTACGTTTGCGCTTTCCGTACCCCCGCGATCCAATTTCCCCCTCCCCCTACGACTTGCACATACATGCTTTGTTTGTCTTTAATTTGTTGAAACATAGCTTCAACTCCCAGCTGGGCTACGCCTCAAATATTCGGCGCATAAGTGCGTGAGGTGGGTGGTGTTTCTCCCGCTCTACGGGCCCGGGCGCGTCTCCTTCTCAATGCAATCAGTGAGCATATTTCTGTAGCACTACTTGTACGAGACTAGCGAACGCGAACCCAAAGAAAGGAAATCCTTCGATGTTTAAGTCTGCTCGGGAAAGGAAGTTCGAAATTACTTCACGGCATGGAAAGATGCGAGAATGAATGTCTCCTAAAGCACCTTTATAGACGGGAACGAGTAGCCTTTTTGAAGTTCTAAAGGAAACCACCAAAGTTTGACGGAAAATCGGATGGGAGAAAAGCGAAGGCGAAAAAAGCAGAGAAAATACGAGAAAAGTTTTTATCAGTGGAGTGGATTTTTTGCAAGGGAATCCGTGGAAATAATAGGTCTTTTTATACATTCGCGGAATTCCATCAAACGAAGTTGACCGCGCAGCCAACCAAGCCCCAAAGGAGCGCGTAACAAAACAAACGAACCGGACGACACGCCGCGCTGAATTTGGACTGCGCTGGGAGGGGGGGGGGGGGGCTGTGTGGGGGGGGGGGGGGGGCGTTTCGATGCGTCGGTCACACTCGTTTTCACTCCACACCGATTGAAATCGCCGGGGTGCTTTTGTCCGCTACTCCATCAAATTACGTTGAGTGCATTCCGGTTGGTAACCATTATGATATAAACTTTAAATTTACATTTAAGCTTTTTTCCCTTGCCATGGGAACAGTTGGAACACAAGTGTAACAACTGGTTTGCGACGTGCAGTAGGTTTTAGGTAACACTGTGACGTTTGGATTAGACGCTTGTATTAAATTTCTAGGCAAATTTGAGGCTAGATGCACCATCTTCAAAGGGGATGTCTCAAAGGAAATTACCCATGCCGGCCGTCTTCAAACAAACTTGGCAAATTAATACACCAATGAAATGGAGAAAAATGTTTAAAGTAGAGTTTATATTTAATATTTCACGTTCCCAAACTGCAAATTTTGCACAAAGTGATACAAAGTGACAACGGTGAATGCCATTGCCATGGAAAACGTATGCGACACAAAATAACTCGCCAGGTTGAATGCTTCCCGAGGAAAGTTTTTCGCGAACCGGCGCATCACAGCACGCTCAAAACGTGGTCTTACGACAACAAGACTAATTTTAAATGATGTTACTTTATTTCTGACGCAGAATATTCGAGACAAAATTAACTCACGTTTCCGACGTTTCCTAATTTTGAGTAAAAATCTTGAGCAAACAACGAACAAATTGAAATCCACTCGCAGACGGGTGAATTGTGAATTTGTGAATCCAATACAGCACCTTGCGCGGCGTGTCCCCAAGACATAGCCGCCCCCACCTTTCCCCTTTCCCAGCCGAAACAAAGCTTCAGCAGTGCGAGAACCAAGCAGTCTGCTTAATTACCTGACAATAAGCTTACGCCGACAATGGAGGCGTCATAGACAAAAGATGGATCATTTCATTATATTATTCTACGGAGCTAGAATATAGGTATAATAATATGGGCCCCAGATTCTAGATTTATACACACTAAAAGATTGTTCAAATGAATTTAATGCGGAATCATGAACGTATTATAGGTTGTAAAAAGTAAATAATGTGCTAACAAAGCATAGAAATTCAAGAGTCTCTTCATAAGTATTAATATATAGCCTTGATTTTCGATAATGGTTCGTGCCGGAGTGATTTTTCTAGAGAGGGGGTGGATTTCAGGAAATCTATTACGCCAATTCGTGGCCAACGAATTGGGTCGTTTGCCCCTTTAACTGCTGTGGCAAAATTACGTGATAGCCCCATTAGGGAAGGCTCTCTGCGGATTGATAGGAGATAAAAGATGCCATTTCGCAGACCTTTCTGCCAATTTGTAGCCAGCGGAAGTTTCTGTTGACGGGCAGGAAAGCTAATCCAAATGTTGCTCCCCATGTGCCAGGCTGATCAAACGAGACGTACTGCTGTTTGACTCTTGTTTGACTCATTCCAATTATAATACTGTTGCACTAGAATTATTCAAACATGTATGAATTTACGTCAAATTACCAATCATATCTACTGAGGCCATGGTTATTTTCGTTCTGACAGCATAGCGTGATGCAAATTTCCTGCTCCAAATGTTTGGAGTACTTCGGGCTTGCAATTAATAAATGGAATTGAATGGTAAGCTATAAGATTGTTTTACGATCAATGATTTATTGATTTACAATAATACGTTTCAATAAACCCACATAGCCAATTTGGGCTCTTCTGTGAAGTAATAATGAAAAATATGACAAATACCAAAATTGATTAAGACCATCATACATACGGTATTCAAATGTCGTCATGCAGAATTCAGATATATATTAGGATTGCATGAACAAATTAATTTCCAGATATTTATACTGTACAACACCAGAAAAAAAAACTTATCCAGATTATTAGTGCATTCGAAATACAATAGAATTGGTTTTGCTATTTAGGGAGGTGTAGTAAATCTAGAACAACAAATACATCAATTATGCAATAAGCAAATTTCTGGAACATTTAGCAATTCCATTCCGGTCACGAATGCATTTCTGGTCATGATTAGCTTCATTGCATGACTATAGTGTAATTGTTTTGCAGAGATACTTGATAATTGGCGAGAAGAGCAACCTAAATATATTAGCTAATTGACTAAATCGGTTAAAATAGAAATTGAGATGTCCACGTTGCTAACTGTAGTTGCTGTATCTGATTAAGAGGTATGATTTCCATTCATAAATAATTTATTGTGACATTGCACGGATCTGAATGCTTCGGAATGCTTCCATTCTCTACTGACGTTTCGTTCTCTGATACGTCCCGTCTGTTCTGGTAGATTGAAGGACCGTTCGAGTGATTAGGACTGACTGACTGATAGTAGTCTAGTAGGCTGTTATATTGTAATTATAGTCACACCTTGCCCTATGTTCCAATTCCCTGAAGTTTTATATGCAAATGCAACTCAAATAACATACATTTTTTCTTAAGGTCCCATTTCGCAATAAATAAATATATTGTATATAAACAGAGAGCTGTCATGTGAAGAAAATGAGGACAAAAAAAATTTAAAAAAGTGCATCGCGGAGTGTGCTTTGAAGCCTTGCAACTTTGACGAAAGATGACCTTATGCCATTCACCGAGGCATTAAGAAAATGGATCTTGCAATCAAAAAATCCCAAATCAAGTATAAATATTTATTCAGCGCCCTTTTGAAAAGAAACTGAAATAACTGATTAAGTACAGTATAATATTTGAACACTTTTTTTATTACTTTTTTTGTACACTTTATAGTTTAATCATACACACAAAACTGCCTGTTGTTTGTGCAACTTTCTTGACTTTTGTACGTTATGTCATAAAGAGAAGAGATGCTATGTGCTCACTTTTGAGATTTTACTCGTTGCCATCATATTATGTCTGGCAGATAGTTTGAAGCAAAACGCTAAAAACGAGGAGCGAAGTGGAGGAAGTAGAGTAAAACGAAAAATTGCCATGTTTGCAAAATATTATTTTTAGCAAGGACGGCAGCTCTGAAATCTGCATGTTTTTCATTAGCAGAGCATTTAGTTAGTTAAATAGGAGTCTCGGTTAGTTTTTGTCACTTTGCATAGAAATTGGACTTTGTATATCTTGTAGACAAAAAAAATGTCATCAGTTTAAAATGTATATACCCAGTGCGAAAAATTCAATCACAAACACAGCATAGCCTAAAGCTGATTCTAAGTATATTTGCTGAGAGGAAACTTAGAGAAATATACTTAAGTCCACCCTTAATTGCATTACTTAAATAAGACACATTTAGGAACTTTCAGTTCCAATGCGAAACCCTCAGTAAACTTTTCATACTGGACGGGACATACAAAAGGCGAATGTAGCATTGCATACTTCTTTCACCACATATCGTGAAATCTCTAAGCATTGTAGGTGGAGAGCATAATACAGATAAACCTTCTCTTCGTCCCACGCCACACTTATTCATCCCATGAGCGGGCGTGGAAGAAGTATTATTCTAAGCTTCACCTTGTGTTTCACTGTTATTGTAATGCTTAGCCACGGAGTACTAACCACAGGGCTGCCCGATATCCTTCAGCTTGAGTGCTTACTGCTTCAGTCGGCAGAAAGGACTGGCAAATGGTCGAGGGGAGCGGTTTGAAGTGAAGTCCACCGCTGACTGTTGGGGAATTAAATTCCATGCGGCCTTGACGTTACTTTGTCTTCACGAACGTACTGGAAGTTGATTTGAAAATGTGGGCTTTTTCCGGTTAATTTTTACCGAGCTTCGTAGTTGGCAGCGGTTTATTAATATTTCCGTTGCGTGGGGGATAGATATGGATGTACCCACCTACTACAAGAAATACAGGCTATGCAAAGGCTTCATTCAGCTGTAAATTATCTTTTCACTGGAAATAATTTCTCCGAAAATAAATAGCAGGTATATTCAATGAATGTTGAAGCCTCACGCTATAGTTCTTATTTCAGACAACACTCAATTGAATCGAAATAGCTTCATTATGGCCCGCTTAAGTAGAGTATTGCACGAATTTAAGTTGACACTTTTGAAGATAATCATATGATAACCCAACCTTTGGAATATCAGTGAGAAAAACGCAAAATTTTCACTGTTTCTTTTACAGTTGAGCACGCAACACATTTATTTATATCTCTATGCAAGTATATATTTTTATTTTGTAATAGCACGGAGTTTCATTAAAACTTACGCGGTCCCACTAGCTCATCTATACAGTCTCAAGATATAAGCTTCAGGATCAAAATTAGGCATCGGAACTTAGTCTATGGCGAAATAATCTAGGTAAATACCAGCACATTTTTACATGTAATAATTTACATTTGTCCAATATGTTACAACTCTTTTAATCTAGGTCAGAGAACATTAAATTAGTACCAAACTGTAGCACCATATTTATAGATCTAATATAATATAAATAAAAAGTGAATAGGTTCTGAAATGAATAAAAACATAACCATAGAAACCCTTCCCGAGACGTAACCAACTGTCAACGGAATCCTAACACTCACATTGAGCTAATGCGCCCACGTCAGTTCAGGCAGGCCAACTACAACAGCGATGCAATAACCATGTCAGACTAGGTAGATATTCCGAGCATGGACATGGAGATCCATTAAACTGATGGCGGAATAGCACTGTATAGCCAAACGAAAATGTAATGATCTATCTCATGTGCTCATGGGTATATGGTAATCAGTAATCACTATTCCCGCTCCAGCCTGCCGCAGCCACCCCTACTGTAATCAGTCTAACCGAATGCATGAACCGTGGTCATACTCGTGTATCCATCCTCCTTCAGCCTTCAGCCTTCCACAGAAAACACAGTCCCTGTGGCTAGCTAATGGAAGGGCCCTAATGGACTGAACTATAAAGATCAACAGTCAAATAGGCTTGAAAGTTGGGTCACAGACATGAGGGTAGGAACACTTCCGCACAATGAAAGAGCTTCTGTTTAATATCCAAAAAGTTTATTGAGTCACTGGAGTAGCAGCATCACAAAGCGTTTCAAACTAACGCGATTAAACTTGTAATTTTGAAATAATTATGTAGATTTTCATAGAAGTTATGTATAAAAGAAGGGCATTTTATCTAGCTGCTGTATACGAGGATCGGAACTTTAATAAAAGTCTTTGTAGTTTGGTGAAAAAATGTAACAGTTTTTCTAAAAAATAATACCATCTAATTTTAGTTCAAAGGTAATGCAAGCAGAACGGTACTCCCCACAATGATATCATTTTTACCGTGTTAATTTATTCGGCCAGCGTGGTTGTATAGAGCAATGTGAATGGCAATTGATCAGAATCGAAGTAGCAACGACGCATTGAAACCTGAACAATCCACCCTTTTTGAATTGACAATAGCACAATCATGTGGAGCTAATGTTATAGCCTTTTTCAGTATTGACATCTGACCTTTATTCACTGTCCGAACAGCGCTGTCAGCTGGTCACTGGTTTCGAAAGAATTCGGCCATACCGAAAGAGGAAAGAATACATAATATAACGAATACGAATAGTGGGTGGAATGGCATGAATGCATAAAATGCTATCTTGAAGGCTCGAAAATGCAGGCCAGGCGGAATTTCCGTTTGGTGTGTTATTTGACGTGGGAAAGAAACTCGGGGATGTATTTTGGGAGCAGAACAAGTTATTTGATACATGATTTGACTGTGGAAAATGCTCATTAAACTTTCGAGGCTCGTTTTGAGGCACGTCCGTTTGGTTTGTTTTCGCACCGCTAAGCCACTGAGACTGGATTGTCACTGGCTTTGGAGTTTGGAATGAGCTAAGAAAAGTTTGGGATGGAACTCTTCATTAGTTTGGCTTCTTTTAGAAAATTAGATAATGCTTGTTGATGTTTTTTTAGCATTTAACTTCTATGCAATATTATTTTATCAGTAATAACTCTGATAAGTTTTTTTTAGATAGAGATGAAAAGTTTTAGAGCATATTATATAGTTGATCAAAGGTTCAGTATCTTTCAAATTTTCTCTCGAGCTCAAGTAGACGATTATTCATAACAGAAAATCTAAAGCCAGTGACGTGCTTCAGAAGGAGGTGCTTATGTAAACTTGAAGAAATATACCGAAAATGCATTCCGTTTTATATTTCAATTTGCACACTTCTGCAAAATTTTTAATAAACGCAAACCATCGAACCAATCAACTCTAATTACCAGTGCATTATTCATTTTCATTCCACTCTTACCAAGACTCGAACACGGCGCATTTATCATCGACGCTCGCAAGAGAGATAATAATATAACCACCTGCCATTTATCAGTCTGATGACATTTTCATTTAGGCCTACCACTGATCTCATCCCATCCCAATCAATCTGGCGACGTCAAATCGACACCTGGATCCGCGATAGATTTATCTCGTGTGTGACATAGTTCTTCCCTCGAACAATGGACCTTTATCTCTCTGATCAATACGACCACAAACATGATTAAGTGACCATCCGATATGCGCAATACTCGATTGAAAACTAAATGCGCTTAAGGTGTAGGCCAAACCGCAGGCAAACATGTCCAAATTCCAAAGTTATGGATTTATGCACTATGTAGATTCATCTGAATAGACTGTATTGACAACTGAATAGTCAGACAGACGGTTTGGGGTTTAGAAAACCGTTGTGACAGCTGAAAGGAATTGATATCCCAAGGTTTTCACGGGAAAAACTCCTTGGTATCATGTGCCCCTGAACGCAGCCCGCAGCACAGATGATTTTACAATTTTTGATATTACGGCGGAATGCTGACTGACCCCAAGAAAATTATAACATGCATATGCAGTGAAAAGTATTTGGATTTTTAGTAACAGTCTTTAACTATGACAGAAGTTCAAGAAAGTTCAGGTCCGCACAATAGGTAACTTCAGAAATCAATTTAAATCCATAAATGCAATGCAGCGCGTATTAAATTGATAAGTGAATATTATTTACGTCGAAAATTTGCATTCGAACATTTTTTTTGCTTGAAAACTTCTTTTGGTAGTGCAATTTATTTGATAGAAGACTTAAATATTGGTGCCCCTAAATGCAGCCCGCAGAGCTTTGAAAAGCGGCTCCTCCACTTCAGAAGCTTCAATCTCGATCGGTATTCGTAAACAGTTTTATTTTCTTGTTTTTCCTCTGAAATTCGTCAAAATCGACATGTGTTGCCAAAGTTAAGGAATTCCCAATGAGGGCGGTACTTTACTTGCTAAGTATCAGCATGCCTTTGGTTTTTGTACTGGAAAATGATAGTCTTTTTTGGTGAATATGCTGCAAGCCCACGTCCTAAGATGCTATGAATATGGAATTATGTTCTTTTTTATAAACATAATCGTTTTGCTATGGAAATATTACTGAATCTTGCTCCAGATTTATTATAGAATTTCATAAATTTGAATATTATAATCTCATATAGCTATCCATGTTATTATTACTTGTATAACAGATCAAATTTGAAGAAAAAATTTATAACAAAATATGTCATTCAGGCACAGGGAATTAATCAAAATCCATGCAAAAAGCTCAATTCAAAGAGATGCACGGAGATACGAAAGAAAAGTATATGTAGCTCTATTTAATAACACACGTAGTTCAGTTTTCTCATTTAGGTGCACGATATGGGCTCGACGCCAAGATTCGCTGGAACACAACCAATATCATATTTTTCAGATTTGCTTCAACACAACCAATATTATCATATTGTTTTTTCTTTGTAAAGTGCTGTCGGCATTATCATTTTATCATTCTCGTCCCGAATATTTTCACTCGCGGTATTGTATATAAACACACGAGAACAAAAATGAGGACAGATACTGCAAAATATGTTGCATTACAGTTTCGCCGACGTATACGTGACAATGGTAAATTTCCCAAGATGTCTCTTCTTTGTGTAATATGTATTTCTCCGAGAAGAAAGGATGTCACATCGCATCAACCGAACATTTGATACGGAGACATTGAGCACACGAAAGTGGAATAAAGGAAAACAGTTTTCCGCTCGTTATTGAGTAAGAAAGCAAAGCACCTACATTTATAGCATGCACTCATTTCGATGACCATTTTATTTACGTTGGCACTGGCCATCCAATAAAACAATAAAATATCATGACATTTATTTGATAGCCACGTCATTTTGCCATTCGCCTCATTTATTTCGTAATGAATCTAGACCGAGGGCAAACGGTTTCCACGAACGCGGCGGTCAGTCTTACTTCGCCCACTTTTGGAGGCCTCGCATCGGGACTGAAACAAATACCAAAAGTACAGACTTGGAAAAAATAACTCGTTTAAATCGTCGGCAAAATTCCGTGCGGAATTACAAAGTTTGCCGCTGTGGCATTCAAGTTGGCACTGGTTTTACTGGCCATCGGAGAATCGAACGACACGAAACTTTCCCGGATTTAATGATCCAGATTTAATTTTGTGTGTGGCCATGTACACCAAATAAAGTAATTGGCCCTGTTGGGAACTCGTGAAACTGGCATCCATTCGTCAACCTAGATCAGAAATCTAATTTCTCTGGCAGAACCTTTATTCCCTGTTTTTTGACATTTGAGAAGGGAGAATTGGCGTGCTAGAACATAATAAGAGATGTGTATTTACTTACCCCATGCTCTGCAACGGCACAACTCAGTATGTCATCTAAATGCGTCCGTATAACTTTCTTTTCTAACGGTCTGCCTAGCAAGTAGCGGCGTTGAAGCATCATTTCCATTTAACGACCTATTTTTCAAAATGATTACACACTGCGAACGAGTAACCGACTTCGTAAGCATAGCGATATCTCAGCTACTATAAGAAGGGTGTTGTTCTGCGAAAATGTAGTGTACTTGTGTAGTTGGCGGCAGTTATTTGCGGTGCTTCCACGCAAATTACTGTTAATAGCTGTAACTAAACTGGCGCGTAGATGAGTTATGAGGCCCGTTGGAGTAATTATTCTGTCTTTCATGGCTGGTGTACACAGGAACGAGAGCCGTACGTAGCAGGTGTAATTGATCGCGCGACAACATTAACCGCCGTTAACTAATTCGCACCCTCTGATTAGAATGTTGTCTCACACTCAAAGTCAACTCCCTCCCCTCTACCCCTCCCCTAATTCCAGAAGCCCCACGTTTTATGGCGTTTCATCGACGGAGTTTGGAAACTGTTTCGGCTTGAAGAGGACTGTCCCGTTGTTAGTTTGATTGGTTTTATCAATAACGATATTTGCGCTTTGCCAAAGGAAACGTTTTTTATGTCTGAGATTGAATTTCAGTCTTATTCATGTAAACACTGTTCCAGTCCTTTAAGTGTTATAACTTGTTTTTGTGGGTTTCATACGGATTAAAAAAACTGATGACGATTGCTTCAGAAGCCTCAGCGGTATGCGAAGTGAAGCGAAAGCCTCCGTTTGCGTCGTAACAAGACTTATGAAAATTCCCAATTTTGAGATCATGTTAACATTGATTACCACCGACTATTTATCATTTAATCAGGTTCAACTCACCGTTCAACTCACAGCATTCATTGTGCATGTATTTATTTTCGCAGGCTTGCGAAATGACGACACTTGCAAATTGACGATCGCATGTATTTCTTTGTGCAAATAACAACGCTGACTTTAATGTTTAGGGACATTGTAGACAAGGCCCAGTGAAGCAATAACTAGGCATAGACGGGAAAAAATTCTTATTTGGCAATCAAACCTGACAGTTAACATCATTTTAAAGATCACCATTTTAAAAAAATTCCAAGACACCATGATCTCGCTCAGATAAACGCAGTTTAAGTCATTAATCTACCGGCAATTAGATGAGGATAATGGCTGGAGATGGGGAAACCAAAATTCTACACCACCTAGCGATGCGATTCAAGCTGACTTCTGATCAGTTTTCAGAGAGGGATCGATTGGTGTTATTGAGAACTTCGAATTCCAAAAAAATATACGCACTTTTATTATTTGAATGGAGTTGTTTACTGTGAAAAATTCAAAGATCTCGTAAAACTCTAATCTCTTACTCATTGGACATTTCCATAACCCACAACAAATCGGATATTTTGCTCGCAAGTGTCGTAAGCTAATCACTGCTAGAGAGAGTGAACCTTCTGCTGAAATTGAGAGGCTCTTATGCCTTCTTATACACAGTGAGAGGGAAGATAACCGTTAAGATGCAAAGCTGTCATAGATCACACCTCCTCGTCAAGTATTAAGTTAAACGTGAACAGGAAAAGTGCGAGCACAAAGTTGCGAAGTTTCGACTCTTGGTGAAATTAGAAACTTGGTGCAGAGCCGTGCGGTAAGCCGCGATCATTTACGGCTGGGCTGTGATATTGATTCCATAAAACGGGAGGCAATAACCCAGTCCCAAAGGCGAGACTTGGCATTGAATGTAGAACCCTGGAGAGAAAGAGAGATGGATAAAACGTTGTAAGCAAATCGATGGGTGTGATTTGGCGGTGTTAAAAAAAGCCCTTGCTAATGGTTTCGTTCACAAGGGTAGAAAATTAAAATGTGACATAAAAAGTTATGCCTTGGGGAAAAAAGTAGGAAACTGCTATTGGATTTTTCTTCTGGCTGGCGACACAAATTGTGTTGGTTTTGGTCTTATTGTGCAATTGCATGTTGGGGAATGGAAATGGGAATGAATAATACACCCCATCGCGTACATGCGACTTAGGGGTTACTTTTTTTTAACAACAAAGTTTTTCTGCGGAATGGCTATACCTTATAATGTAAACGAGTGAGCTGTGCAAATGTAGAAAGCAAATTAATTGAAACTTTTCGTGCTCCACAGCACAAATTAAATAAAATCACGAATTCACTAAAATTTCGATAGTTTTCTTTATGGCAACGGTTCAGAAATGTATATACCGAAGTTTGCAAAACTATCTGGTGACACATTTTAGATATATATATAAAGCGAATCATTTTTACAAACTAACCCTTAACAAAACAGCATTATAGTACAAAATATTTTCATTTTCCTTTGTTAATCCGTCTGCCTGTTTGATTCCAGGAAAACTCGGGTCTGGTAGTCCCTTGGATAATTGGGTTCATCACGTTCATGTCCCTGGAAGCTGTCGCCATGGTCTACTCCAACGTGCTGCGCGATCACGTCAACAAGGTACGGGATGAACGACCCCCCCCCCCCCCTCGGCGGCCAGGATAATCTGCAGCAATGGCCGTCAAGCATATCACTTCACAATGTCAGCTTCGTTCAAATAATTACTAAACAATTATACCGCCTGACTACATCTGACGCGAAAGCTAGAGACGTAACGTCTCTAGCCTTGCTTGGCGAATAAAAATCTAATCTCCATTCCGCCATCTCGCTACACAGATTTGGCAAAAAGCAATCAGAAATCTCTTTACACTCGCAATTGCGAGCCGCTTCAATAATAACAAGTTTCGTGGAAATTAAATAACGGATCGGAGTTTCCGTCACCGTCGGATTCACGCGTGAAATTATTTCAGTGTTGTCGTACCCCGTAATTCTATTCTTGCAAGATCAAAATGGCTAGATCAAATACTAGATTACTCATGCTCGATTTTCTTTTCCACTAATTCGATGCCCCGTTGCAGCAATTTGATACGCTCTGCAAGGCGGAAGTGGCTTTCTTCATATCGCGAGCAACGTTGAACGTGAGTAAACCCCAATTCGTTTTGTATGCCTTGAGGCTTCTGACCTTGCTCCTCCATTTACCCTCCGTTCTCTTGTTACCCCGTTGTTTTCCCGTTCTTACACACACTCTACCTAATTAGGGGTTTCTACGATGAAACATGAGCTCTCAAAACCTAATGAATATATCCGTGAATACTGAAAATATCTTCTGCATCTGTTTGGCGCATGATAGTGACAACTATCTTATTTCCACTTGGTAACTTTCAACATATACATACAACATACTTTTAACTGCAGTAACATCGCTTTTTTTTATCCAATATCTGTACGCTTGAAATTTATTGAATTGTATCCAAACGTTTTAACTTCGTCAGTGATCAATTAACTAAACGTTTCCTTAATCTATGAGCGTATGCACTTCTAATAGATCTAAGAAGATGTATAAATAATATAGTAGCCATTTAGTTGAAGTAATTTTAGTTTATTATGTATATGTTTTTCATGATTTCATCTTAAAATCACTTGATAAGGTAACCTTTTTGATTTTCTTGTATCTTTCCCTGATGTCTTTCCTCTAAATTTCCTCTTTCTCTTTCCCTGAATTGACTCTGGCGTCACCTCTACTGTGCGCCATCAGCATGAGCATGCACCCCAGGGGTCCATGGGTTCCAGAGCTTCCAGGGGTTCCCGATGGGTTCCAAAGGTGGTGGTTCCAACCCCTAACGGTGTGCGCTCTTCCCGGTCAGGTATTTGCCATCTACGGCGTGATGCGGTTCTACAACATGCTGCGCGCCGGCATCTCGTGGAAGGGACCGGAAGCGATCGAGCTCTGATATCAAGTGAACGGAAGTGACGACAACGACAGTGATACTGACAGCAGAGAAATGGGGATGCTGATAACCTATGGATCCGCAGGAGATCAAGTGTAGGGACCGAAGGCGGTGGTATGTGAGCAAGTGATGAATGGAGCTAGCCTAAGTGAACTATCGACTTACGAATAAATAGGCGAAGACGATTTTTGCGAACAGGACAGCAGATAAAGTGCGTGTGTAAAGTGTGCCAAACAACATAAATGTTAATATACCACTTGATTTTTGTAAAATATCAAAAAGAAATAAAAAAAAAATTTGAAGGAGTCGAGTCAACTTGTGCACATATACACTCCATAACAAAATTACGTATAGCCTGGAATAAGTGAAGTGTTGAGGAGGAATGTATCATAATTATGTACTGGATCATTAATATATTATATTAGATGTAAACATACTTTATGTATTATATTTTAGCATGGAAGAATAACTCACACAGTAATATATTTGTATATTATGTAAACAATTAGAGTAAATTAGGTAAGCGCTAATCATTTTATGTACAGCATTGATGAAATTATGTAATTACCATGATTATGTCTCAGGAGGGATTGTTAATAAAACAATGAATTTGCGACGCGAAAATTGTATCTCATAAATGTATGATTTATAGAACGCCACATATCAAAACTCGCCATTATTCATTTACCTACATTTCTCTGTTTGGTTGAAGAAGTCCGACAAACAACCAGTACATTTAGAGTAAGTTATAACCAGCGATGCCAAAGTCAAATCGATATTTCAATTTAAACTCAACGCCGCTTGTTTATACTGTCAACATTTGTTATTAAAACATCTATTATGCCTCGACTTCCATGACAAAAGTTCCATTCCAAGTAGGGATGTTTTATTTTTTTGTCCAACTCTTATTTGTTGAAAACGTGATGACAATAGGCTGTTGTAAACGACGACTGCCGGCAGACTGAGTTTTGATTGTGATTTCAAAACTCTTAATGACTCGTGGCGTTGCATCCGTCAGGGCATTCGATGTCGTTACGTAGTTTGGTCCAGAGGGTGGCTGGACCTAGCCGCACGGTATTGTCAGAGATGGCGCTCATCAGGGTCCATAGTCACCACTCACTAGTGGGTGGCAACGGATGTAACTGACATCGACGTTAATTGCCGCTACGTCGTCACAACTTTGCCACAAATAACGAAGCCTTCGTTTTCGCTTTTTTTATGTTCGCAAAACGAGAAACAATTAATGAAAGCTGAGTTTGGACGATGTATATAAATGATATTTGCAATGTTACCACTAGACATATCGACTTGTTTTCGCTAATAATGGTGCAATGATAGTGACACATGTGGCTAATGAGCTCGGAGCACCTGCGCCCGATGATTAAGGTACAAAATGGATCCGACTGAATTGTTACAGCATACACTCACACAAATACATCCTCACACGCAAACAGCACAGACAAGAAATTAATTGAACGAATTCGGAGTACGAGTTTGCAGCGTCGCGAATATAATTGGATTATTCTCTGTTGTTTTAAATTAGCACTAATCCGCTTATGACACAAGTTAAATAAAGTAAGGTAGAGAATTTTGCGCTATTTCGCTGTGAAATATTACCGACGAGTATCGAATGTGATCAATGGCTCTTTTGAAGTAAACGTAAAAACTCGACGTTATGGTCAACAGTTTAGGAGTGGGTTGGGACCGGGAGCGATTGAGTGATGAATGCCTTACCCGTTGTTTTATTGGTCCAACAGTTGAACAAAGAGAATGAAATAAAGTTAACTGGTCGCCAAGGGGAAAATAGCAGGAGAAAGAATAAAAAATGGCGCGTCGACCGTTATGGCTTTTATGCGACCACCGATGGCTTTGAGGAGAGTGGTATAAATTGTCCAAATATTTCCCCAGGACTCGGCGTCTAGTCATGGAGCTAAGTCGCTAGGGAAAACACGTCTTACTCCTTTGTGTATTCTGTGTTTTTTTTTGTTGGAAAATATATATGTTCTAATCCAATTTGTCAATATTGGTTGAAACGTTGTTCTATCATCAGATGGTTTGCCTTCCCGGCCGGTTTTCATCCGAGCGGAAAAAATGATTTTCGTCGCTCGCGTATGAATAACCGAATTCGTTTGGCATCAAAAAGGAAATCAAATTTGAACGATGCCCTGCAAATTGGGTTATGAGATTCATTACTGTATTTCAAGTGATCAAATGAAGCCTATAATGTATATTGTATAGATTCATACATGATATTTTGTGCATAGAAAATTTATGTCTCGAAAGTTCGTTCTATCACAGGTTCTATCTAATCTTTTACCAAAATAAAAATAAAAATAATTAAAACAGTCAATATCTTGAGCTGTCTGCGGCCAAGTAGAATCGTTCACCACGCTGCATCATTATTCTAGCTTCATCTTATCAGACGAGTTCCGTCGACGCGGCCATGCGAAGGTGAACGCCTAGGAAATGCCAGAAACTCGCATGAAAATCGATCATTCTCCTCGTGCCCTATAATACTCTCGGGTTTATTCCGTCGCACATCTACTGCTCACACGCACACGCACACACACACACACTCTGCAGATTGCCACGATCTGTTTTCTTGGTCGAAAAGAAAAGTGTCGAGGTTTACCAGCGAGGAGCGAGAACGAGCAATCATTTTAAGCTCAAGGAAAAACGTTTTTCCGAACGGCGAGATGATGATGTCCTTATGGTAGATAGAGTCACGTTTAGACATGAGCATATATGTTCGCTCTCGATCAAGTCAAGCGCGTGCACGGTAACAGACGACAATTTGCAGAGTGATGGTGATACATCAAAATCTAATCGAAGAATGGTTACTGTGCTTTAAATGCCCTGCACGATCAGTTTACTAAACGGACAGGCACAGCAGATTATTGCGACTATAAATAACGGAATTTTGTAATTGGGACACATTCGAACGAGCAATTTCATTTGGTTTGAGTTCCAATTCATTCGCAGATTTTACCGTATCATGCCGACTAATTTGATTGAAAACGTCATGCTACACACGTGCATGATTTACAAAATCAATCAGTTTAATATAAAATTCCCGTACAAATATGTTTCGATATTGACAATAAACGAATGTGTCTAATTTAATAGCAAAATGTTTCACCGCGATTCAATCGTGATTTGATTGAATTGATGTACATCATTGTTCCCGTGTGTAAACACGTAGCAATGCGACGAGGCTTGCACTAGTCGACCGGAGTCCACACTTGGCCGCGTATATTTGTACGCATGTTTGCGCGATGTGTGTAGCCCAGAGATTGCCGGAGGGCCAAACGCACTATAATACACCCGTGGCGTGCGCCGTAATCATAAAATTGAATGGTGATCCTATTCCGACGATCTCATATTTCAGCTTTCGGCGCTGCTCGCTGGCTGGTTGGCTGCTTGCTAGACTATTTCCAGTAGGGAACGGTAACACTCATATTCCGAAATGGCGTCATCTCCCATACAAGTCAATATCCAATAATATGAAGAAAAAAAATAAGTTCGATGTTAGGTATTCAGTGACCTTAAAAAGGTGGAATATACACTTTTTCCCTGAGCAAGACATGGGGATGTGGGGTTCGATATAATATCTTTGTTGAGAAATGGAGACGAGGCTGAGTTTATTCTGGTAGGTAGGACTTCCTCATGTCAAACTGTCAGTCGAACACACTCTTCTCGGGGACCGAGCTACATCTTTCTGCCCCCGATATCGAATTTCACGGCCAAATGGCAGCGCATTCTGATTTGACACTTGTTATTGGCATGTCAGACTGAAACTAACAATCGATGTGGAGGTGCCGTGAATTTGCATGTTCAAGGTCATTGTGATTTCAAACCAGTTCATTCCAGAAAACTAGAAAAATGAGCGGTACGCTTGATTTTATTAAACAAAAGGTCAGAGTAAAACTAAAGTAAACATTCCCTTACATTAATTGACATGTGGGTGCAGGAAATTAATTATTATAAACTAATTTATCTTTCTGTTATGATAAAAAGTACAACATTTCAGTCAATTAGAACGTGTTTAACAATTCCACAGCAAACTTGCCGAGCGTCAGCATGTAGGTTATACGTATTTAATCAAAGTACCAGCCATCTTGGTAATTGTAATATGAATAGTAATCATAAATGTAGTCTTACAAAGTATCAGTTTGCATTCATACAGTTGCACAGCACGGAAAGTGGGCCTAGACACAAACCTAGTGGCAAACGACGATACAGCCTTGTGCGAGAGATATATTCATCAAACGGACTTGATCAATTATCAAGCTAGAGGCCTCAAGAGTAACAAACTTCCAACTCATTTACGAAGCACAGAGGAACGCCGCTAGACGCACCCAGGTTCGTTCCGTCGCTGCTTCGTATATATTAATTGCAAATTGCAATTGCCTTGCTAACTCCTTACTGCCATATTACAGGAAAGTGTTTTTCGCCTATCTGCAGCGCGATTAATTCGAATCGCTCGTTTCTATGTAGAGTGGTATAAGAACTAAGAAGTCAAGTAGTACCTATATAAGAGATAATATATGCAATTACTACCGTGAGATTTAAAACCGCGAGTCCCTGTCTCTGGCTTATCTAATGCGATAGAGAAGTGGGGATGATAATCAATACTCTTTCCCTTTGATTTCCCTAGCTAGATCATCTACATATCCAGCGACCTATATATACCTATATATCCTATCGTGAGTGAAAAGTGTAAGATGGCGAACGGGAAATGAATTAAATTGAAGTGCTCGAAAGAGATTAAATGGAATCTGTGCTCGAGAGTTTGGAAATCGTAATTCCTTGCAAGATTTGATCATGTACGATTTCATAGACAGCAATGTTGGAGCCAAAGGAGAAGATTGATCAAATTTCAAGCGTTGCACATCTTGTATTCCGTGTTCTGATTGCTGTAAATTAATTCGACCCTCGAACTGCGATAGGGTTGGCTCTCGTTCGCGCCCGGGCGTCTTGCTGATTGGTACTGCGAATGACTCAGCGCCGGGAAGCTGGGTTGATGTTCGTGTTACTTGTCGAGTGTCTAGAGGATGAGAGCTATACAGTATACACGTAACATTCAATTGCTCGGTTCAGATGTCACTCTATCATTTCACAAAGCCACAAGAGGCTCACAAGGAACAAAAGAACCCATCAAACGTAGTAACATTGAGGCAGAACAAAAGTTTTCTTTAGCGTCGCAGTTGCTGTCTTTGTAATCGCGAATAAAAACAGGCGATGCCTGCGCGCACATGGCTTTTCTCTGGTATGATAGCTAAAGTTTAAAGGCAGAAACTAAATTTTCGAGATGAAGTCGCTTCAAATTTGTCCTATCGCTAACCATATTTGCTCAAGAGTCCTGTTATAAATTCTAAATAAGTTTTTGTTTAAACTTGCAATTTGTTTGCTTTGAATGTTATTTTTTGTAGGTAAATAACGGAGAAGCAGGCTGCGCGATATGGTTTACATTCGACGGGTGACTTGTTTGTGCATTGCTTTATATTTCCTGAAATAAGAAATTCAGACACTAAACGTCTTCGGAGTGTTCGTGTCATCGAGGAAAATGAGGTCTTATCTAGGCATTTCCCGCCGATCGTGCTGCCATGATAGGCGTGCACAGAAACAAAGAAATACACAATGTAGCTAACAATTCTCCCTTCAGTACATTCAAGCTGCGGACACGGAAACTTTAATCATTTGTTGCCAAACCTTTCTCATGCTATTATAAACATAAAAAATTTTGTTTTTATTGAAACTTGGAATAATCATAGAACAAGAATGAAAATAAAATTGAATTGCACATGATCGAGCTGTGCAAACTTCTTCCATCCGTGAAGCTGTATAACATGACCATAAAACTCAAGAAAAACGATCGTACGCTTTGTAAATCAAAGAAAACTTGGAAATTTCGCTGCCGTTATTTTCCTTCTGTAAACCAACTTAGGGTCATTCAAGCGTTAGATGCAACCTAACAAGATCTTGTAGAAACAAAACAAGCGCGCTGTAAATGCTTGCCGTAAGAGGGAGCGAATAAAATGGAGGAAAGCGCGGGTTCATCCGCCTGCATGGTATCGGCTTGGTTGCTATACAATTACCCATAAATAATGATGATGATGCTTTGAAAAATTTCACCGAAACCACACAGACTTGTCGATTATAGACAATTTTGCATTTTTATATCCCCTCCCCTCCCGCCGCCCCGCAAAAAATGTTTATTCATGACAACACACATTTCTTCCATGCAACGTCATCACTTTGTGTCGATAAAAAATGCCATCCTTATTATTGGACACGTTATTTTCCGGATCATTTTCCAATTACCAGCCTTCGGATCAGGTTTCCTTCGAACGTGCAGTAGGGCTGCCCCCCCCCCCTTCCTAGATGACCCCCACCCCCACCGACGCCGCCTCGACGACCGACGCCCGACGCCCGACGCCCGACGCCCGACGCCCGACGCCCAGCAGGCAAGAGAATAAAACGACGCTTATCACGCGTCGTGATCCGCTAGATTTGTAAGCCAAATAAGAAATTCGATCAGACAAAACAATCATAATTTCTCATGGCCAGCCACGTACATTTTATTGATTCATTGTACGTTGTTTTTGCTAACGACAGCCGCCTTCGATCTAAGAAAATCTTGTGGAATTGCCGAAATCTTGAAATGACTAAACTTTGGAAGTTTGTATAGCTCACAAAGTGCTTTGAGGAATCAGATGAGCGGCAAGGACTTACCTCAATCTCCGGTTTTACGATATTGTATAAGATAAAGACTTTATTGATTGATTTTATGCGACAAGACTAAAATACTAAGGTATTTTATAAATAAAATAATACAGACTTCAAAAAAGTGTTTGTTAATTATGCGAAGAATGTGTGAAATTGATTGCTTACTTGTTTCATGATGAAAATGTCCGAGTAAACTTGGAAAGTACGGGGCGGGGGCGTATAGAGTCAAGCACGCCGGCGACTAAAGGAGGAAAGCAGGAATCCAGAGCCTCGGGTGTGAAGACGTTGGAGACAATAATTCACAAGAGCCCTGTTGGAAATCAACGCTGAAGGGCTCGACGCAGACGTGCGTCCCAAGAAGCGTCGTTCGTTAGCCTTACACACACGCGTCGCGGAGCTGAAAAAGCACGACGTCGGAAAAGCGGCGTCGGAAAAGCGACTTCGGAAAAGCGACTTCGGAGCAGCTATAGAACAGCAGCAGCGCTGCCGGCGGATACAAACGAAGGCAATTTGTCTGTAGAAGCGGGTACGAAGGATGGAAAGCAATGTGGAGATGAAGAAGGAGAGAAAAGGAAAGGCCGAACTATGTTTGAAGATTTTCGAAGCAACAAAGATGAACTGGCGCAACCAACCTACAAGAATACAACTCTAGGCTTGGCCACGTGCTGAATATAACGTGTTTAGTATTTTTTCAATGTATTGTGCTACGAAATCGATAGAACACCAGAATGCGAGAAAGTTATAAACAAACCTGTATTTTGTGAAGCTGAAGCAATAGTAGGTATAGCAGCTGTATAAAGATTGGAAAAGAAAATTATAGTGTATACCTTTACTATTTGTACCTTGTCGGTGTTTTGAAGAAATAATAATTGCGTTGCGCTTAATACATCGACTTGAATAGAGTGGCTATTGACTTGTGGTTTGAGAATTGCGAAAATACATTCTTGAATCTTTCTTTAAGTTCGTGATATTTTGAAAGTTCTCAAGTCAATTTTTTGTCACTCAAAGGCAGACTAATCTTGCGGCTTTCGTAAATGTCAATCGAATTGCTGTTTGAAACTGACCCATATATCAGTGCGTTGCATCAAAGACAGCGTCGTCGAAATTAACTAGTCAGATGAATAACGTTCTCGAATGGGTTTTAGTCAAAGGGTCTAAAGCAAATGATTAGTGGCTTGAATGAGTCGGTCAACCCAAATTGGCTCACAGAAATGCGAAGCTTGATTGGACGACCGGCGATAGCAGTGCAGAGCAATTTCCCGAGAGAGCCGCGAAAGACATCCACGGCCACCTCTAATTCACCAGCAAGCCAGTTCATCCACTCGGCTTAGAGCTGAAATTGATAATTGAAACATGAGATGCTAAACAATCCGAACGAATAGAGATACGTTGGACGTCGCAATCAAAAATGGAAATTCGGTGGGAAAAGTAAAAGAGAGATCAGCGTCTTGAGTCTTGACACCTCAATTAATTTATGTAAACCCATACAAATTGGAAACACAAGTGAGTGAGGTCACCTTGATTTGAAGTGTAACTTCTCTTTATAACTTGTTCTTCTTTCTTGACGGAAAATTTGACATTTTCCATTTTGTTCATTAAGCGTCATGAAGAATACTTATATTGCTAGTTTTGTGAACATTTTGGTATTGTCTATATTATGAAACTTTGAGTTATAGTGAAAAAGTAGCCAGGCAAACAAAAATTGTATGTTGTCCAAGAATGTTTCATATAAAAAATATAAAAAATAATTCGAAAACTTTGTCTCGTCAAAGAAACAACACAGCTGGACGGGTGCGCAAATCATACAAGAACCTGGCACCTCCGCACAGAAAAAAAACACCTGTTTCTCAATTCTCAGGCGTCACACGCCGAGGTTTAAAACAGTTTTCCACTGAAGTTTTTCTTTCGTTTTGGTCCCGCGACACTTTTGTTGTCCATAACATATGTTCGAAGCATTAGTCTTGCATGCCCGTTAGACGTCCCAACATTATCAGTCAAGCGAGCCAACGTTCGCATTAATATCTTTTCGGGGACAGCGCCCCATTAACAATGCCCAAAGCACCCCTCGCGGCCACCGCCTCGTGTCGTGGAAGCACCGACCACACAGCTCAGCAAAGGGTGACATGGTAAATCTTGAATCGGCCTGAATACGTTCGCGTTTTTGCACACAGTCTTTCAGCGACCTGCCTAAATTTACGGGGTTTCAAAATATGAAATAGCTTACAGTTTGACTCATGTGACCGGTTGTGTTTAATGGTAGGGTTTAATGCTCTGATATTTTATGTTCAACTCTACCTACACCAATACCATTTCTAGTACCTATATTTTCCCTTACATTTTAAAATTAATACACTTCAGTGCGTCGATATTTCTGTCACATATAGTGTATTAATTTTGAAAATCAAAGCGTTACATGGTTACGTATTATACCCATTACCCATATGAAATTGCAGCATTACAAATGTACCAATCAATGGCTGTACTTCAGGCTGAGCCAGTTAGTGTCAACAGCCATCTGCTAACATACATCTAGTATTATAGGTATACTTAATCCGTAGAGTACGCGGCTAGCCGCTATTCTGAAATCTGCCTCGGGTCTGGGGTCTGGTTTCGGTAAATGATCAGGAAAGGCAGTGTGAAAATTCCTCGTAATTCTGTGCGTCGATGGGAACGTTTTGCGGGGTGTGTAGAGTGGTAAAGGGGATAATGCGTTTAATTAGTCTGGGCTTCGAGGTGTAGCGGAGGTGGCATAGGTACTCTTTCCCTTAGGACGACATGGGGCAACCGCGAACGAAGCTAGCTGCCCAATGCGGACGACGCTTAGGTATTTCTGAAATCTCACTACCCTAGTATAGGTATACAAGGGCTACGCGGAACGATAAGAAAATAATACAAGCGAGCAACAAAATTTAACTGCCAATACTAAATTACTTAATGTACACCTATTCAATTAACAACATCTCTTTATGCTATAGAAACAATGACAGCATGCTCATGATGACTCTAAGATGTATTTAAATTTTTAAATGGGCCGTATAAGAAAATATACCAACACGCACCTGAGTAATAAGCATAATTAAATGAATAGGCAGCTCAAATCTATCATTTATAATGGGTCACCGAATTTCGACATAAAATTCGAAATGCATCAGCTAGGCGATACCCCAACGCCTAGGCCCCTAATTCTTCCATTTCTATTTCTCGTTGTACTCTATGCATTGCTAACAAGACTATACATACTCATTACCAACACATACAACCTCGTTACGAGGTTCGAAAACACAGAGTTTTTAAAAGGTGTGTATATATGAACACCCTCGAACAGGGAAAATGCACCCGAGCACGATAGAAGCTCTTTTTAATATGCGAGTGTTGATTAGATAAATTACCATTTCAGATAATGAAAACAAGGAAAAAATGTCTACTGCACAAAGCAATTTCACGCCCGCTTGTAATTTGTATTTTAACCCTGTAGAATTGGAATTCCTACACAACACGCGTTCGGCCGCGGTTTTTTTATGTTTTATTCCAGTTCATACCAATCGATTTTTTCGAATTGGAAATACGACTTCTATTGGTATTTAGTGCAAGATAAGCCGCGGGAACACGAGTACGTGGAGGTTTTATTAGTTAATCACATGATACCAACCTCTTTTTTTAGCCGTTTTTGGAGCTGACTCGGGCATGTATTTTTTTCAGTTTCAGCTAAATTATCATCACTGATGCTACCTGCAAACTTCGTTATCAAGAAACTTCGAGCTCAGATATTGGCATATTGGCAAAGCATGCCAAAGACAGCAAGAGGAGGATATATAAATCGAATTGTTTTTGCAATAACAACATAATATTCATGGTTGCATTTCTTGGATTTTGTTATTCATGTAAACAAAGATGCAAGCAAATGTTTTTGACCTATAATTATCCCCTTTGATGGCACAAGATCGATACAATACTTGTGCACTATTTCCAAGCTTCTTTCAGCCAACGCGTTTCTGAGATGGATGTGCCTGCATTAGCTAGCCCATTTTGCGCCCATAGCATCACACTTCTATTTTTTGACAGCCTGCCGTAAAGCTTCATTAAAGGTAAAGGATGCATCTAGAAACTTGAGCTTTGAATGAGAATAAAGAACCGCCTCATGACAGGCGAATGTATTACAAGTAAAATATTGCGATTCCAGTATGGGTACCCTACCATTAGCGAGTCTGGTGAGAAATGATGGCCCTCGCTCCATGCATGCCTGCAAATGCAAACCTGTGATAAGTGAAAAGGGCGGAATGCTAGGCCTGATGGCCGTATCCCAGTGGCGTGCATACCTAGTAGCACACACATTATATGCACGCACATTTTCTTTTTAGTGTGCTTAAGAAGAGGAAAAAGGGTTCACTTGTTCATTTGACCTTGCCCAATGTCAGGTGGTCAGAGCATTCATCATTTTATCACCCTGATTAAACTACCAGATAATTAATAATAATCTGGTTCGAGAAATAACCATTATTTTTATATTATTTCTTGAACCATGCGTATTAAAAAACGTAAAACTAAAAAATCTCGAAAAAGCATGCAAGTCGAGTGAACATAAAAATGTAAACTGTATAGTAATATCACAGAATTCATTCATCTACATGGTAATATCATTTCTAATCATATACCATCAAATAGTATGTTAGAAACTTGATCGTATTTAATATAAATTTATAGACCTTTCAGTTAGCAAAATTTACTGTGCTAGCAATTTATTCGAAATCCCCAGTTTTGATATTATGTCATGGTTGTTTCAAGTACTGTATGAAATGTGAAGTAAATGAACTATGATTTTTATACTTTTGAACAATACTCAAAAGGGAAAAATACACAAACCCGTATGAGAGGAACAGCGCCACTATGCGCATAGTGCATACGATGACTTAGGTCATGTTGAAGGGCGTTGAAGGGCGTTGAAGGGCGTTGAAGGGCGTTGAAGGGCTGTGTGTTGTGCGGTCATAACACGGCTGCGGAGTGCGGTAACACGACTACCTCAATGCAATATGGAACGCGCTGCCAGGGGATTCCGAGCAGCTTAAGACCGAAGACAAAGAAGACGACATACACGACGACGACGACGACGACGACGACGAGTATCTCCAGTGGCCACCGGTGCTTGACCCGGCCACAGCATCCCGACGGAATCATAAATCGCCGCCGCTTGGAAATGCACCCACAATGTCTGATTTGATGTTGTTTATAGTTTATTCCACATGTGGTTTCAGCAATTCAGCATTTCAGCTACACATTGGTAAAACATTAGCGTTGAATTTGTCTTCGTTCGATCGATCTAGGAACCCTCAAATTTTAATTTTTTGCTGTGTTACAGGGGATGAGCCTGGGAGATTGTCTGGAGACCTTGTTTGCATGTAATGGAATTTTGATATTCTTTCATTAAAACTTTTTCAACTCTTTGTAGCCCCTTAAAAGTTTGTAATATAACTAGAGTACATTATAGTCTTATACCTTAGGGCCAACTGTTAAGTCAGCAATGTCATGCCGTACATAATTAGGCGAACGAAAGCTTCAGATGATTTTATTTCGCAGCTTTGCCAGGTTCTAAGTGTCATCAAGGAATTCTTGATTATCTTCAGATCTGCTGAGAAAATGTAAAAGAAACTGTACATTTTCATTTGCGAGGAAAGAGGGTGCATCGAAATAGGGATGAACTTTTATGCACTGAATATAAACCGTATATTTGCATGAGAGTGAGATAAATATTTTTCATAACCTTGTGCCAATCCTTACGCGCAACTCATATGCTGAGCCGCACACAGAATACGGATGGCATATTTTCTCGGCACAAGCTTTACTAGAAACCGCTTTTAAACTCAACGCTGATACAACTGGTGCCATGAAGTGGGATTAAATTGCTCAGGCCCCATATTTTTGACAATGTGATCCCATCGCCCCTTTCATCCCAAATGTGCGGTAAGATTAACAGGTATCAAGGCGCCGTTGCCACAAGATTAGTACCTATCTTGCGTTCGAAACCCTCCTGATACTGTTTATCCAACAATTTCAAAATTGTGTACTGTTCGCGTATAGACGATGCCTTAAGCTGGCTGTACGCAAGGGCAGCACGGCGAGGAGACTACTAAGATGGGTGCTGGACCCCTGTGCTGCATTGCTATAGTCTGTGAGACCCTTGCTAACGAGACTCGATACGGGAGTAAGCTCTCCTTTGCCGGCGCCGTTGTCACAGGAAGCGAGACAGGATTTATGCTTTCCGCCTCGCATTTCTCTGGGACTCCTTGCAAGCGAGGGTAGTTAGAGTATAGGTATAAGCGACTATAGGTTCGGTGAATAAAAAAATCAGTGGATGAATCAATACTTTATCGAGTAATCGGACCTTTATTAGAGTCGCAATTCCGGAATTCAATCACGTTTAAGACGCCCGTGCTACAGACTCGTGCGACAGTAAATTTGTCGATAATTTTTTAGACGTGGATATTTCCATCGATTTCGTGGTCTCCATGCTAATGGACGTGCATGCTCATTCAATTACATCGAGAAAGAGGGGAAGAATGTGATTAGGAGAAATGGGCAAAAGAAATAGCGAGCTGCAGTCTGCGCTCATTGACGATTCGGTTCAGAACAACGCTGTCCCCTCGGCTATGGAGCTCGACCGTCTCGCAGAATATTATAATCTCTCTCAGCTTGGGAAGAAAATTTATGGAGACTGTTGGAAATAAAATATTCATGTGCACACCTTTATTTTGTGTGGTTCATTTTGAAATTTCCCATGCGTCGTCTTCATTCAATTTTTATCAGTGTAAGACAAAGGTGGAATATAAAAGTTTTTATTAAATAATGAAAGGCAAATTAATCAAAAAAACATCTTTGAAAAATATGAACGCACGGCTATAAGTGGCAGATTTTTAATTGAAAAGCCGTTGTGTCCATAGTCGACCTATAAGTGAGATAAGTATATCAGTCCCATCATTTACCTATAACCTATCCTAGTCCTGTAACACATTATAGCACCTACCCATATCTATAGGTGCCTTCACTTTATAGGCTTCAACGACTTGTGCTTTAATTGCAAAGGAAACGTTTTGTTTTATTTTGGCTTTCGCATCTTGCGGCATTTGATTAAAATTACGCACATTTTGTGAAATAAGTCCCCACGTCTTGGTAATATAGTATTGAGTCAAAATCAGTATTTTTTGTATCAGTCTAAGTTCAAATGTTTTACAAATGAAGAAAATTTAAAATAAACTTGTCATTGTTTCAAAAGAAATTTAACAACCGAATTTCCAGCGAATATTTGAATTAAATTTTAAGTAAAGACACTTATCCTTCGTCGAATATCGTTTGAAATTTGAATTTATTCAACGGACGCCTCGTAGCGATTGGAAGCACGCCGGGCGTAGTATAGGCGTTGCCGGCACGCATTAAGATGAACGAGTATTGCTCGCTGTGCATTCACAAGGAATCGAATCAATCCGCTCCCGCGCATTCAATCGAGATTGCGCCACGCTCTGAGAAGGATGAAGCAAGCGTCTGCGATTTTACCTCCGACCTGCACCTAATGATGCTTATACACAATCAAGCACTCTTTCAAGCACATTTTCGAGGTAAGACTACAAATGGATTTAAATTACCTGTGTTTTACAAGACGTCGTGGATTAGAGGAAAAACGTCGACCTCAATCAATCGAAATTTACTGAAATTCGTCAAATTGTTCAAGTTGAAGGAAGATCCGCGATATAACGACCGCATCTTGAGTATTATATACCGTCGCATCGGCATTTCATAACTATACGCTGTGTTTGCCAAGATTCGTACTTGTTTGAACAGCGATTTGTATAGATAAAGGAAACTAATTCCGTAGAATCAGTTTCCCGGAGTTTCTAGCAAGTTTCACTGTATAGCACTCGAATTCGACATTAAGCTCGCTGTCCTACTTTCCTCTGCAATTTACTTTCTCAATTCAAGAGTTTTTTCCCATCAAGTTTGCACTTTTTACATTTTTCCGAGGTTTCTAGGAATGTTTAGCGATTGATATCGAACGGGGGTTACCATTAATACATTCAATGGGTTTGATTTGCACTGTAAAAAACCTGTAGCTTGACAGGTTTTCACCCCGGCGCGTAATCCAAAATTCCAGTACGATATGATATCTAAAAAATACGTGTAACCATGATCTAGCAGCCCTTTATTAAATAAGCCATATCTTTTAGCGCCCCTCAGCTCCCCTGACGTAACCATTAAAATATATTTTTCTTGTGATGATTTTTATTCCACTGCATTAAAACTAGTGTCATTTAGAACTTGTTACCAGAATGCACCAATATATTACAGATCAGCCATTACGTCTTTATTGTAACAGGTTATTAAAACCGATTAAAGTTCTTCCTGACAAAAAATGTGTTTTACAATATTGAAGAATTTAAACTAGCCCTGAGAAATACAAACCTTGATGTGTGAAATTCTTGGTCTAATTTAGTCTATTATATCAGAGAAGTGATTGAAGACAATTTACCTTACTGTTATTAAAGTTACTATTTACCTTACTTCTGTTATAGTGTAACTATGTATTCTCTTATTATAATGTATTCACTTATTATTTAGACTGTGTACGATTAATTACCATTACTGTATTATTTCATTTCATAGTAATGTTTTATTTATTAATAAGATTATTTACCATTATATTATAAATTGTAATTATAATTGTTTTACAGCACTGTCCCGCACAGTATTGGGAATTTCCAAGACTAAAATAATAATTAAGTAAATAAGTAAATAAATAAATAAATAAAAATATCCTTAACGCCTTCCATCCATAACGACAAACCACAGCAAACAATTCTGCAATAATATAATATATGCTACTAATGCTAGTGGAAACACTAGTGGAAACCCGCAAATAATAATCCCGGAAAATGATATTTGCCGACGGTTTTATCGTGTATCTCACCACCGACAATTCCATTAGCGGATTATTTCGTTTCAGTGGATGTTTAGGCAGTTGTCGGCAGGACTCTAACTGATAGCCGGCTATAAATTATTGACAAAGGTTCCTCTGCATACGTGTATTTGCTTCGCGTACATAGTTCTCGGGGAGCACCGCTGTTTCACCGACTAAACGACGCGCTAAACAGTTTTGGCGAAATTGAAGTGATAGGGGCATGGTTAACCCCCTCCCCCCTCCCCACACCCACTTTAGGTACACAGGTGTGCTGCCTCGGTACGCTTATTAGAATTGTCTGCTTTGTCAACCGTGTGAAAATATATTGAGCCAGACCAGACATGATTGAATATTGGACCAGATTGCCAAAATAACCACTTCCAATTGATGAGCGTAGCGAGCGAAGCTAAATCTTCAATTTCACTACTGGTAAATAAAAACACTTGTGTGTGTGTGTGTGTTTGTGTGTGTGTGTTTATTTTGTTTATTGTTTGTTTGTAAGTGTTTTTGCGCTCGCGCGCTCTACATACCAAACGCCTGCTTCGATTGCGATGAAATTTTCAGGGTGTCTACTTTTGTTCCCAACTTAGACCCCCCTGCGTTTTTTCAAGAAAATCCTCTTTACCCCTCCCCTCTAAATAAGAAAAAGAGTAATATTCGGAATTGGGAAAATTTTGAAAAATACAATAATTTAACTAAAAGTGGGTATTTTTTCCAAATTTTCCCTAAACATTTTTGTGACAAACATGAAACAACACACAAAACACACAACACAAACAAAAAAAAACCAATTTCTTTTTTTTTGAGGTAGTGTAATTGAAGATTTCGCTCCGCTCATCAATTAAAATTCTCTGCAATTGCTGGCTGTATTCTATAGCTACGCATATTTGCAAAGACGGGCCACCGCGAGTAATGAGTCAGTCAAGTAATGAGTCGAACGTAATTTTAGTACAGGAACTATATCATAAAATATGCAGTTTTCTGACCAACCCATTCTCAAGCCCCAAATTGACCGCACACGCGAGGATTGATGTTCCCAATGAAAACATTGAACTCAAATTGAAGCCCCCAAATTTGTATGCATATCCGACCCCCCCCCCCCCCGCCCCCCCCCCCCCCCCCCCTAAAAAAATAAGTTTGTTCCTACGCCCCTGAGCCTGACTCGCGAAAGTAAGAATTATTAGCCAGCAGCACAAACTTGGCCAGAACAGCCCAAGTTCCATTTCTATCCTAGCCCCCAGCCAGGGCCTCCCAGTTTCCATTTTTATCCTAGCCCCCAGCCAGGGCCTTCCCAGTTTCCATTTCTATCCTAGCCCCCAGCCAGGGTCTCCCAGTTTCCATTTCTATCCTAGCCCACAGCCAGGGCCTCCCAGTTTCCATTTCTATCCTAGCCCCCAGCCAGGGCCTCCCAGTTTCCATTTCTATCCTAGCCCCCAGCCAGGGCCTCCAGTTTCCATTTCTATCCTAGCCCCCAGCCAGGGCCTCCAGTTTCCATTTCTATCCTAGCCCCCAGCCAGGGCCTCCCAGTTTCCATTTCTATCCTAGCCCCCAGCCAGGGCCTTCCCAGTTTCCATTTCTATCATAGCCCCCAGCCAGGGCATTCCCAGTTTCCATTTCTATCATAGCCCCCAGCCAGGGCCTTCCAGTTTCCATTTCTATCCTAGCCCCCAGCCAGGGCCTCCCAGTTTCCTTTTCTATCTTTTGCTGGGGTGTTGCCAGGTGGCTCTGGAAAATGTCTGAGTCAAAAAATCCCTGGCTTAAATCTCGATCAAGGTCAAAGCCACCTAGATACATTTCTGCCATGTAGCAAATCGAAACAAACCCATTTAGAGGGCGCTGGGAATTAATCATTATTCATGACTCATGAGCTGATGTTCAAATGGAAAATTAATCCAAATATCAATTTTATCGATCATCGGAAAATTTCATCAACATCGGGGAAGGCGTTTGATCTGTAACAAATACACAAAAACACAAAAACACACAAGTGATTTTTTTTGGGGTTAGTGAAATTGACAAAGAGATCATACAATATATAGGTAGGTATAATTATGATCTCTATGGAAATTATAAAGATTTCGCTCCTCTCGCATCACTCGCTAAGCTCATCAATTAACTGCAGCAATTGTCTGTACGAAGCGAAAATGTTTTGTGAGCACATACCAAACACATGGGGTTCGACCGAAGATCATCTTCGTCCGCGAATGAATGGAAGCCTGACAAGGAAAAGTTTTTCACCCCCAAACTACAGCATCGCCAATAAGTTGGCAAGTTTCGCACTTTTGTTTAGTTTCGTATAAATCTAGCGAGTCAACGGGTGGGCACTGAATGCTGTACTGCTGGTTAGTAGTTTCCACTCTCCTGGCTGAAGAGAGCGTAATGAAGGACGTAAGTTTGGGAGCTTTTGTGGTCGAAGAGCTGGGACCGACGAAAGGAGGGGGGGGGGGGGCTGGCGTATACGACGCTTAGGAGTGGGAAATCACTCCGACAACGAGAAACGTCTAAATGAGATAACAAGAAGGAGAAAATGGGGAGAGTAAATGTATAATTATTATTCGACACTATTGATGAACATGCCATTTTTTGCTTGCGAGCTGGGAAGGGATTTGTTTGGAGTTAAAAGCGTTTTTAAATTGGGGTTGCTAAAATACCGAATACCTCGGACGTTTATTCTCTACAAAAGACAAAATTGATTGAAATTTGAAATGTAGTGTACAGGGTTCCATACCCCCTATCAGGGGTGGATAAAATGGGGGGGGGGGGGGGGGGGGGCGCGGTGGAGGATTCTAACTTTAAATTGCATTGATTTCTCGATTTATCTCCCCCCCCCCCCCTAAAGTGGACACCCATCGAAATGATCCGAATGATATGATGCGCACATATCTGATTTTTGAGCTATAATAAATAATAATATGCCAGAATTTTTACATAGCCTCAAGGAAAATTCCATTGGAATTCTTGAAAACATTGCATTGCAAATTTATTGTTAGGTAATTAGTACACTGCACTTTTCCTGGAAACGCTGAATCAACTGCCTCAAAAATTGTATATTTTTTTGTTTTAGAGTCATATTTTCAGGCAGAATCGCTCAGATTTACACCCTTGAAAACCAACATGTAGTATTTGTTCCGGACTCCCCCCCCCCCCCCCCC
Organism: Nemoura dubitans; assembly: GCA_921293005.1. Classification (NCBI taxonomy): domain Eukaryota; kingdom Metazoa; phylum Arthropoda; class Insecta; order Plecoptera; family Nemouridae; genus Nemoura; species Nemoura dubitans. The sequence goes on from OV121074.1 coordinate 66,911,917, forward strand.
TCTCCCCAACGGCACTCACGTCCATCGAAAAGGCTTTCGTCGCCCCTCGGACATTTGGAAAGTCGTCGCTCCTGATGTTTGGAATCCAACAACGGTAATTTGCCTGAAAACAAAAAACGCGGATTTCAGAAAAAAGGAGAAAACAGACTAGATCTACTGATTGGATGATACAGGAGTAAGTCCCATGAAGTTGACTGCTGAAGGAAATAGATACTATCAGTGGTGAAGCTATAATATTGCACCGGGCTCTGGTGCAAGATTTTAAATCCCCCCTCCCTCCATGCCAGGGTCCTAAATATTCCCACGCATGTTAGCAAAGGCGCCTACGAAAATAGTTTTGTGTGGGGGGGGGGAGCAAATTCTGTTAAACACCTTCAAGAGGCATTGCAATGCACAGATTTTACCATACCTTTTTGAGTTTTCGTCATTTCTTTGGCGCCACAGCCAAAAATTTTGCCGTTTCTAGGGCCTATGTAGCCAAATATTTTGTACGGCTTCGGTGATTGAAATGCATGCGGCATGCTACGTCTTTGATCGCATGACCCCATCATGGCCTCCAGCCCCCCTGACTGGGTAAAGCCCCCCTGGGCTCTGAGACCGCAACAACTGCACCAACGGTAGCTACCGGCCACGCCACTAGATACTCTACTAGTACACTCCCAAGTCCACGCATATAATAATGTATATAGTTTTGCAATTGATATTGGCAATTCTCGGCTTGGCATACAAATAAACAGCTGAAAAAACTTTATGGAGGGGGAAGTAGGATTTGTTTTATTTTTCAAGGTACGAATTTCTATCGTCTTTAAAGTTGCTAGTGATTTCCCAGCCAAGATATATCCCCCCCCCCCCTCCCAAAACCAATCCAAAACCACTCTCCCAGATCCCCCAGAATCCCCCCAGATGCTGTAGCTCACTGTAGCCAGTGGTGTAGTCCTAATTATTTTTTTTGGGTATACGCTGGGTGACCAGGCTATCAAAGTTTGACCGGGGGGGGGGGGGGGGGGGGGGGGGGGGGTCAAACATGCATTCAAAATTTTTTTTTGAGTTCAAGGTTTTCATTGAAGCAAATCTACGCATTTGCAGTAAGTTTGGGACTTGAGAATGTGTTAGTCAGAACATACATATGTTATGGTTGACTTAGTATTCTTCAAGAAGGTTCCTGTACTTAATTTCTTAATCTTATTAATCAATTAATGGCTTGAAACTTGAATCTAATAAAGGCTATTACAGTATACACCAACCAGTGGCAGACTGGCTCGAAATACCCTGCGAAGCTGCTCAAAAACTAGGCCCGTCATTACAATAATATGCGATAGCTACATAAAGCCAGCATAAGATTAGCCAGCAAAGATTTTTTTTTTATATCAATTAATATCGATGTAATTCACACCTTTTGCTCCGCAGGCAAAAATTTTACCGTTTCTAGGGATTCTGTAGCCCAATATTTTGTACGTATCCAGCAATTGCTGCATGCCACGACATGCTAATGTAAATTTGGGCAAATCAACCATGTTTATCAGTAGGGAATCCTTGTTTCAAATTTCCTGCCATAAGACAGAGAGTTTCAAACATTTCAAAGTTTTGCAAAAATTATTTACTCAGCGTATACCCTGTATTTGTTTTTTGGGTATACGCTCGGTGTAAAAAAGTTTTTTGGGTATACGGCGTATACCCGTGTATACCCTCGACTACACCACTGACTGTAGCTGTTTAGGTTAGGTCAGCATCTCCGGTCAGCCGTCAGCCTCAGCCAGCCAAGCACGCAAGCCTGGGCGCTGCTCGGTCGACTCCAGTGAAGTCCAGTTTTGTGAGGGTGTGTGTAAAGAAATGATCCTTAAAAAAATTATGGAATGTTAATCTTTTGTGATTTTTAAAGGACAGCTTTAAAAAACACCAGTGCATTTCAGTACCTACATTTGCGTAAACATAACCTCTAACGCTAACGTCAAAATGGCTCGGTAACCATACCAATACCATTGATCACACCAAATCATGTTGTGAATTGTTATTAGTAGGTTCGGGAAGGAAAATGCCTCCTTTTCGGGTGCGTGCACCTTTGTCCCTAGAAATGTTATGTTTTTGGGAAGTTATGAGCCATATTCACAAGGAGCTTCTTATATGTGCCTTCATTCGGCGCTTTGAAAAAACCTCGCTTATATTACGAAGCAGAGATATTAACGCTGATGCTCTTCAAATAGAAATTGCCAACTATTTAAGTAAATTACCTCCACTTTTGAGTGAAAATGTACGTCAAGAAATAACCAACAAGTAAGTTGTATCTTGTAATTTGTGTGATAAGAATGATTAGCAGTAGGTACCGAGCTATATAATTAACAGAGAATTTGAATGGTAGCATAGATAAATGATCCTTTATTGATGGTGGGGGGTAGTAGGGTAAGTAGATACCTACCATGAGGTTATTGTCGTAATACATTTGGGTAGGTAGGTAGGTAGGTAGGTAGGTAGGTACAAGTACAAGTACTCTTCGTAACAAACACACCAGTTGAGTGACCATTGTGCTAATAGCATAGGTAGAAAATAATTTAAATGCTGAGAAGTGTTGTGCCGTCATGAGAAGATTGTGCCAACCCTAAAATGGGTCTGTTGACTCGATATTTCGGCAGGTTATGGTCTGTTATCTCCTCCTGAGGATCTGCTCCTGAAAATGGCATGGCCTTGACCTGCTGAAACATCAAGCAAGCATGTTCTTTTTAGGCCCAATACACTTTTATCAACAGAGCAAAACCTCTTTAAAAAACTTTTCAACATCCTCTAGCCAGGGGCGTCAGCTGCGGGTGGGCTGGGTGGGCGCCTGCCCACCCAAAAATTATGAAAGGGGCGCCAAAAGGCACCGAGGCACCGAATTTTGACAAATTCTGAATGACTGTGAATAAATGAAATATAATATCTTTAACACGGTTGAGATTTTATGGTACCTGGGACTTCCTGGGAGATTTAAGCAAATAATTCAGTTGGAAATTTGTCTTGTGCAAAGAATTTGTTCGTTTGGTGATTCTGTTAGTGAGCCTACGTCGAGCGTTGCATTGCCTATAACTAATAATTATTGTAGATGAGTATCAGAATTACAGAAACCGGGCTGTATGGGCCGGATAACGGTTGTATTCGTACGTAGAAATGCTTCGGGAATTGATTTAATCACTTCTTAGTAATATAACACAAATTGCGAAATTAGCATAGGACTGGGAATAATCAAAACTGTTTACAATCCCACTTTATAATTCCTGAGGAGTTGTGACCATTTTTACAAAAAGTTCTAGATACTTTTATTTGAAATAAAGAGCTTTTTTGAATATTCACACTGCCCCCTTGATTAAGTTTCAAACATTGATACTTTCAAGAAGGCTGTGGACTTTTCAAAAAAGCTCCGTATTTCAAATAAAAGTATCTAGAACTTTTTGTCAAATTGGTCAGTACTTCTGTAATCTGAACGTAACTCACAGTTCCAAATAAAAATACTAGAACTAGGTATTTATCTTCAGTTGTTCCTGTCAAGTTTCTGAGAGAGATATCAAATAGATTGTGGGTTGCATGAATTCAGCAGATGTGCTTGGTTATCAAGCTCAGGTACGTGGTCAGTGCAATCCCTGAACCTGGCATTTCTTGTCATTCATTTCTCAACATTTCAGCCAATCTTGCCTCCATCCATAGCCATTTCAAAACCTTTGGAAGCTAATGTACAAAACAAAATCAAATGGAGTCATGTATATTTAGTTACCTACAAAGAGTCGAAATAGCTCCTGACCAAGTGCCATCCATAGTAGGATTGTTCATTCCAGTTCCAATACTGCAAAAGTAGTAAGGATAATGATTTACTTTAAAATACCTAAAGTAGTCAGTTCAAAGTAGTTCAATCCATGGCCTGGGTCCAAGCTCACTCCATTTATAGGCACCACTTGCATTTCATTTTTTTTGATCTTTTTAGTATGGGGGGGGGGGGCCTGATGTTCCTTTCTGGTTTTGCCCACCCAGCAAATTGACTTGCCTGATGCCTCTGCCACTAACAGCTCTTGAATTCTTTACCAAACAAATAATATTAATGAGAGGTCAACAGTAATTCTACTTCTAGGTAGCTTAGCATTTCATATAAGATTTTGCTTTATTCAGCACAATATTTCAGTAGGTACGTAATCAATAACAGAAATTTGTTTTTCCAGGCTGATGTCGTGCCGTACCGATGTCTCAATGCCATATATGAGTTTTCTTTCTGAAGATTTCTCAGAAACAGTGCATTCAGGCAAAAATATTGTTATTTCTATGCTGGATGTGGTTTTAAACCATGAAATCTCTTCAATTGAATTTTCGAATGAGGGTCAAGTGACTGGCACAGGCTCTACAGCTCGAATTTGGTCTCTTATTCTAAGGTGCTCAGGTCTTAAAAGGTTGGTGCCAGCTTTATTATTAATTCTTTTTGTTTTGATATTGCATCACTAAATTTCCTCCCAAACATTACAATCCACCTGGAGGTCAAAGATTTGATTCCCCAAAAGGCTTGACTCATGGATATGAGAAGTGAAGAAGTGGTAGGTAGTAGATGAAGTACTTAAAAACTAAACCAAAGAAGAAGTATACTGTAACTGAGGTGCGGAGATAACCTTTCTTTATTCCCGCCATGTTATTATCCCCTCTCGATTATTTCCTAAATTCTTTAACCTATTCAATAAATATTTTATTCAGGTATGTCATAATATTAACCTATATATTTCCTATTCTAGGCTAGTTCTGAAGCCAGATATGTTTGCATCAGATAAAAAGAAGGTTCCAGTGTTTACGACACCATTTTTATCGAAGCTGACACTCAATTGTCCACTACTCACTGAACTTGTACTCAAGGATATTGTGACTGATTTGGAACCGCTGCGAGTGATTGGCCAGAACTGCCACCTTCTTCAGAAACTAGATATATCAGGGTCAAGGGGTGTAACGAATCTGAACGTATTGCATCTCTGTCTCAAACCTGGTCCGGGTGGAAGTCTTGTGTTACCGAGCAATAAGGTAATCTTAAAAAGAGGTACTTTGGAAGTTTGGTTTTATTAATTATTTGTACCTACTACACCTTATAAAAAAACTACTATCATCAGTTATCACTGGTCTGTAATCTATTACCTAGGTACCTATCACCATTCTCAGAGAAGTTAGTAATACAAATAAATTTCATCTATGTTGTGCTGGCAAGATCCGGAAATACGGACTTCGGTCTTCTACTTGCAAGTGCATTTTTGATCAGAAATTCAACATTTGCTGCAATAATGTTACGACCTTTCCAGGATATGCATATTAAAATACCTGTAGATCGTTGAACCGGTAGTGCAAATTGCAACGTGCAAAAAAAACTCAAAACACTAATATCCGAGCGACCAATGAAATCCACTGCGACCTGACTAGTAAAATGCTGTTACTCAGTTTTCAGCAGAGCCCGGCTCAGAGAACCTTACTCCGCTATGCCGCACTCTCAACGCTCTGATACTCACCAACACTGGGGTCCGTGCCAAGGGGGCAGGGTTCTTGCTTCGTGCCATTCCGAATCTTACCACGCTCGGAGATCTTGTCTACACGGCTGCCGGACTCAAAAGCATCTACGTGCTCTTAAAGGCGAAGAAGTGCAGGACGCTGCGGCTTAAACACGTGTTCTACCGTGGTCCGTCTAATATAAAGCTGAAAATCCTTGCCAATTGCTGTCCAAGTCTAGAGTCTCTGTACTTGGGCTCGAAAACCGAACGGAGAATACAATGCCCACTTCATTTGGTAAATTACAAACTATTTTACACACCTAACATTAAAGGTACCTACCTTATTTTATTATGTGAAGCAGCTGCAGTTGTGATCTATGAGGATTAAACTATCCAGTGCAAGTTCCATCTAGCTGTGAGTCATATTTCTTTAGCTGTTGCAAACGTAGTCCATTAAATATTTGGTATTCATTTTTCTGAAAGCCACACAAGCTTGAGAGAGACTGAGGACTTGTCTGTACAGGCTACAAATTAGTAAATGACGGGTTAGGGAAACAGCCAGCGTATGCCGGGAGAGTTCGCTGGAAATCACTGAAAACGGGGACCAGTATAGCTGCCAGCCGGTCTCCAGGATCTAACCTGGGACCTCCTAAAGTGCTCTTTTACTACGTCACTATTGTCGGTAATAATAATTTAAGATTTTTACAGAACCCATCGTGTTTCAACAAGCTTACGGTTCTGGCGTTGGAAAACATACACACCGATGATATTCCTGTGGCCCTTCAGCACACACCAACTCTACTAAAGCTGACGGTATGAAGTTATTAAGCAAGGAACTCGTGAGTGGTATGCACGCAGAATGTATGATGGTTTGGAGATAAGTCCGTACAGTTCAGTCTACAGCTAAGCTTTCTCCAAGTTGTGGGAATTGTTCTGGTTCCGTATTTGGTTCAAATGACAATTGGCATATAAATTTGTGCCACCATTTTTTTTTGTCAATTTAATGGTGAATGAATATTGGGGTTTGTAGGTGCATCAACTAGTTGGTACTTTTGCATCTGAATTCAATAGTTGCTCTTTGGCTACTGTCACATTTTCTTCCAACCAAATGGTAATGTTTAAATCACAGTTTAATAAGTTTACCCAGATTGTCCACTCCCATGCTAAAGGAGCTACGTGAAAGCCCTCCACCCGAAATAATTGTTTCGCCGGAGCGGTCAAGGGACGGAACCACTGTTTGTTGCAACATCACCTCTAGCCAAGGTAACCACCTGTGGAACATTGGGTGTCTTGGTTTTAATTGACACTGTGCCATGGCCTGCTAGATAATGTTGCAACACTACAACAGTCTGCCTACGCACCCCAGCGATTGCCGGCGAAATTACTAGCCTAGCATCATATTTTTTCCGTAGCCATAGGTAAGTAGTAGGAATGGTAGAATATCTGGGTAACCTTTTATCTGTGGTTAACTGTTTTAATCAATGTTGGGAAGAAGATTACATGGGAAAACTTCTAAGATGGGGGTGATGCAAATTAAATACCTAGATAAATTTTCATTTCGATCTAATAATCAAAATTTTTCTCAATTAGGTACTTTTTTTATACTTGAATGACCTCCAGCATTGTAAATCAATCAGGCATTCTTACTCATATGATTACCGGATAAATTAGCTGTTGTATGATTCGATGCTTGTATTTACTTGCTCAGGTTGATTGCAACCACATGGACGTGTCCCTGATCAGCAAGTACTGCCCAAAGCTCCAAGAGCTTCGCCTCACCAGAGAGCCATCGAAGCAGATGAAGCACTGGGACTTGCATCCCGATCGATGTTGCTTCGTAGAACTGCAGCAGATAACGTTCTGCTCCCCCATTTCATGCGAAGTGGCAAACGTGTTCTTTGCCAACGCTTTGAAGCTGCGACTCGTTGAAATTGTGAGGATTCGAGATGCGTCGGATGCTGTCTTCATGTCTTGGGTCATGAAGAATCCTCTAGTTCATCTGGAATCTGTAAGTACCTATCTGTCACAGGCACCTGTGTGCCCTTTTGATATAATTAAGATAGAAATCTGTATAGTATTGTTGATAATGTGAATCACAACATTTCAAGTGGAAACATCTACAAAAAAGGACATAGCTGAAATCTCGCTGTTTGTTACTCAGACTTGCAAACTTGCGAAGTCCACCGAAATCGCTTGCCGAAGTCAAAGACTGGTTTGCTTTGACATGTACTAGTGAAGTGTCCTCTTGCACCCATTGCTTGATGGGGTCAAAGGCATGGCCATCATGTGCCAACCAGCCTCAATATAATAATAATAACAATATAATGTTTATGTCATGATTGGCCAAATCATCCGAATTACGCACGATTGGTTCCCCACTCCAATAATCCAAAATGGGCTTTTAACTCCAAAACAAAATGTCAACTAAACAATATGAAGCAAATTGACTTTTTGGTTATCATGTGTTGGTATAAATGGTACCTACTACCTACTATTCCAGAAGTACATACCAATAGCAGTAGTGAATCAGTATTTGCAAAAGTGTTCATATTGGCAATGAAAACCAAAATATGTTCAAAATAATACAGAACGACACCTATTCAGGAATGGAAAATATAAAATATTTGCAATAATAGGCTTTATAGATCACTAATATATGTAGTCAAAGAGAACAGGAAGAAAGCATGTAAAAGTCTTTGACGTGATCATCAATGACAGAAATGTTTGCTTTCAGCTTGTTATACGTTACATCGAGCTCACCAGGGTCTCTGTGGACTGGCTTCTTTCGAATTGTACAAATCTGACGAAGCTAGGTGAGCTTGGTGGCTGGGATATAAGGTGAGACATTTTGTTACGTAGGTACCAATCTATTTGAATAGATGTAGGTTCATAATAATTTTTAGATGAGCGAGCAAAGACTTCAATTCAAGTACCCCAAGTCGTGTTTTTTTTTTGTCTGTCCGCGCTCTTCCAGCCAAACGACTGAAGCGATTTTGATGAAATTTGCAGGGCACCTTCGAAATCTCTGGACTTAGATCTGCTACGTTTTTTAAAAGGATAGGTCAAGAACTTTCTCCATGAATCAATTTTCACGAAAACTTTTGATGTTTTCAAAATTTCAAAATTGGAAAACTACAAAAATTATGTAAAAAAATCAGGTAATTTTCTAAATTTTTCCGAAATGACCTGATACTATGTTTGTGTGAAAATGCTCGGTCGGAGAAGTACGCAGGGGTTTGGGGGGCGCAGCCCCCCAATCAGAGTGGCTTGAAGTTGAGGCCCGAATTATCTTGTTGTCTGTTGGGTCCGTAGAGTGGAAATGAAAAAATGTGTAAAAACCTCGATTTTTTTGCTGTTGGGGGCAGGGGTTTGGGCGGGGTCTGGTTTTGATTGGAAGCAACAGGGTAAAGAGGATTAGGTACTCTGGATTTCTCAATTAGATTAATTGCTGATAGAAATAAAATGGCTTATACGAAGGATGTATACAAAAAATATAATTTTTCCGTTTATTCAAATCAAGGTCGGTTTCCTTGCTTTCCTTATGTTGTCCGTGGTGATCAGTTTTGTTGATTTCAGTTCGTCCAAGGCAAAGATTTGATTCCTCGGCAACCAATTGATGTAGTAGTTTTAAGGAACTCTCAAACGAAATGAATTTTTGATATGAACCAAATGGCACAACTGTTGACAATCCAATGGATAAATGGCAGTAATGGTCCCAGTCACCAGTTATATATCTTAGCCTACCGCAACTATAGCTGAGGTCCATTACTAACCTGACTTGAGTAAAATTTTAAGAAGAAAACGTAATGGCCAACTCGCTTATCCTTTAACGCGAATACTTTGGCGGCGTTTCCTAGTCTGACAAATTTCATTTCTCAAAGTGGTGATCATTTTTTAAATGGTAGTACCTATAGTGTATACTTATTAAATATTCATCTTTTCCAGTGTAGCCAACAGGTTGTGACATTGTACATGCCAGTAAACTTGCCTGTGTTTTTATTCCAGATCCTGGGAGTGCCGGAGAATTAAGGACTACTGTGTTGCCAAAAACTATGACCTAGAGCTTATGGTGTATACGACCGTATCCAATGATGTCTACGACATATTTAATGATCAGAGTGAGGACTCTGATAGCAGTCTTAGTATTTAACGTAACCATAGGCGTAACCAAATTCCATTATAGTTTTCACAAAAGAAGTAGCATGTGGTAGTGTTACAGAATCAATTTTTTTCGACTTTCCCATTTCATGAAGGTCCCCAATCATATTGGTCCCTCACATTAAGTTTTCTATACATTTTCCACTGCAGCAGGTATGTTCCACAAAAGTCGTGTAATATATAGATCATGTGGTAGCTTTCTAATTGTATGTCATCGTCTGTACGTATTTTTATTTTGCACAAAAAGGGTCATAATATGTACACCAAATCATGCAATACATCCATAAGTAGTCATTCCATTAAATTTTCAATTCACAGCATATTAGTAATAATAATACCTATCCTATCATATAATCTAGGTTTATATATTACGATAAATACACTTTCTATCCTTTGCTATAGCAGAAATGAGTCAAAAGTATAAAATCCATGATATAGAAGGAACTTTTTTGTCTTTTCTTTTAAAACCAATCTTTTGTTTGGAAGGATCATAAAACAAATCACCTATGTTCTTTAGATTAGACTTTGGATTAATGCTCTGCTATGTTAAATCTGCAGGTCCTGGGTGGACTAAGATCACTCATTTCGTGTTGTATTAAAATTATGTATGTCGGTTTTTTTATTTTTTTATTTGTGATGTTGTCAAACACAAATAAATCAAGTTCAAAATCTCAAAAATCTCAGTATCAAAATCTGGTGTTCTACAAATAAGGTTTGCATGGCTGTCGCGTTCGTAAATGCCCGATTATTCTTAAAATCCTCTTTTGTTTTGTGAAAATTTTCATTGCTGTTGGTGAGCCACCAATGCTTTGCGTTTGCTTTTGCAATAATTTGCCCACAAACGTGATTGACTCTGGAACTAGGGCTACGCCAAACCTTCGATCATTAATAGCCGTTAATGGCTATTAATGATCAAAGGCCAAACACTCATTATCGCGTTGCAGTGTGAGCGAGTTTCAAACTCACTGACGGTATCCAAAATCAAGCCAGCCAAGGTCTTGATACCATTGCCTTCCCAAAAATTCTGATCACGCCAAAATTTAGATGACAGCAAATCTTGACATTTACAAGCATTCAAAATTTTGAAAAATTCGAATTTGAAATTCGAATTTTGAATTTTCGTAAAAATTGATGAAAAATCGAATTTCGTAAAAGTTGAACTGAGTCCAAAGTTCAGAGATTTCGAAGGTGTTCTGCAAATTTCATCAAAATTGCTTAAGCCGTTTGGCTGGGAGAGTGCGGACAAAAAGAAAAAAAAACACGGGATACTTTTTTCTAGGGGTAGTCGAATTGTCTTTGTTCGCACATCCAACAATACCATATCTAATTTTAAATTGAATAAGTGTGTGGGATGCGATGTTTGCTGTAGTTCCATTTAGCTGTCGGGTCAGATTTGATAAAGCTAAGCAGGTCGAGCTGAAAGAGGCGCGGAGGTTATTTGACCTAAGTTTGTAGTCAACTGTGGTGCCCAAGAAGTTACACAAGTCTTTGGTAGGTATTTAATGTATATTGTTTTCACATTCCACCTCATTTATTCCTGGGCATCCTCTCCCCTTAAAGATTACTACATTTGTTTTGTCTTAATTTAGTTTCAACTAGTTTGGATCGAGCCATTTTTCTGCCGTGATTATTTTGTATAATTTAAAATTCGCTAGTAGTTCCGTGTCATTTTCCCCTAGAACTATCAGGTTATCAGGCATATAAAATCACTTTCCTTAACATTTCTTGCAGCGTCGGCATAAAACAAAAAGGATGGAAGCCAGTAAGGTCCCCTGTGGGATTCCGTGTCTAATTGATATCCACTCTGATCCGTCGTCGTCAAAGTTCAGTTTCACTTTCTGTTTCCTTTCCAAGAGGTATGATCTGACCCAGTTTATTGCAACCCCTTTAATGCCCTTTACTTATTTTCAGGCTATAAACGCTCTTTCTTTTTTAAGTGCCGCATTTTCTTAATTAGGCTTCTAGATTTTTTTAAAGATAATGACATATTATGTAAAAATCAGCATGGGTTTCGTAAAGGTTTTTCAACCACCGCAGCAACTACCAGCCTAGTAAACCCTGTAACAGAATGTCTCGAAAACAAAAAAGCAGTAAGTGTCTTATTCTGCGATGTATCTGAAGCATTAGACACGATAAATCTTCCATCCTAACAAAAAAGTTAAAGGGGCATTAAAGGTGCACGGTACTTGCAGTACAGACATTTTCAAATTTGTTTGTGTCTTTGAAAGCCGGCAGCGATTTCAGAATGTTTTTTGGCCATGGGCACTCAGGGCTCTGTGAAAAATATTGACTGTAAATTAAATTTTTTTTGGAACAACGGGGTAGTTGATGGCATTTTTACTAACACTACCTTTCTGTTTTATCCCGCAGAGTGTTCTACGTTTACTACGAGCAATATCTGACCATTTGGAGTGAAACCCTTCAATCTCTGGGCCTGTCTCAGCCCTTTCTGTTCATCGTGGAACATGACATTGACAGGAACGTGACGTTCGTGTTGATGGGCTTCGACGTCGTTTCGACTGGCATTGTGTTGGCGGTCGTGTTGATGATCATTGACAACTGGGTGGGACTCAAGTACTAGAGGAACATATCGCTTAACGCTGTCTCACTCGTCAATCTTGTCACGGTGAGCGGGAAAAGTCTGTGATCTGTGAACTGAGCCGGAGATTTGACTTTGGCGTAGCAGTGGCAACAATCTTTGCTGAATCGGCTGGTAAGGGCTTGAGTCTGTGAACCGAGGAACAGATGGTTCAATCCCATCATACCTGAGTGCAACCACATTGTGTCGGCACCGGTTTCATTCTCGCTCCCTTTAAACTGTCATCGCCTACTAACTCTTGGCCCCCTTCGAACTGTCATCATCCTGCTACAGGTTGTGCAAGATTAGGTAAATTTGAAACAAGTCCAACTCTTATTACCCTCATGCGGTCACAAACTTTTCACAAATTACCTAATTGGTATTCGTCCGAGGCATCGAAATTAAATGAAATCCGACTTAAATAATAATTTAATTGCGGCAAAAGGTGTGGCCTGTAAAGTGTGCCTATCCAGTAGGCGCTGGACGCATGCTTTGCCCGGGAGATCGGATCACATGTGGACAATTAAAACACAAAAAAATTTGCTTGTGAAATCTGAAAATATACATTGAGTTGCAGCAGTGACCTTCCAGAGCCTTGGAAATGAACAGGCTTCAGGTGGGCGGAACCCCTTTGGCCTACAAAATAATTGATTGCAAAAAAACTATTAGCGACAACCCGAAACAAAATAGCTAGCACCCTAAGTAAATTACCAGGCTCTCAAACAACGGAAGAATCAATTTTGTGTTAGGATTAGACTCTCTAAAAATTATCTTAAACCTTGGAAATCTTTTGGGCAGTTAACACTAATAGGGTGCTAGCTATTTTGTTTTGTGCTGTCAATTGTAGTTTGTCTGTAAAAAATATTTAGAGATACCTGTCTGGCAATCAGGTCCCGGGTTCATATCCCGGTTTGGTTGCACATTTTTCCACATTCTCTTCTCATCCAAATATTTAATAGATATTCTAATGCCGAGGGGTTCCCCCACCCTGGCTAGGATGCCGTTATACCCAAATATAACCATCTTGTGTCGGCACCTGCTTCATTCTTGGCTACCTTGAAACTGTGACTACACCGGATTCATTCTCGGCTCCCTCCTGGGCGGTGGGCTCAGAGTGGAGTTCTGCAGTCACATCGTGGGCGGTTTCGCCAAGACAACGCGGCCGACGAAACGGGTGGCAGACGCTCTCGTCAACAAGGCAAGCTCGGTGAGTGAAATTACCAGATTGACTTGATTGCTATTATATACAATGACCTATATATAATGTGCCTATATTACAATGACTGTATCAGAAGATATCTACAGGATAGGATGAAAACTGAGGTTTCTGATTGTCTGTGGCTATGTATTAGGTAAGATTTCTTATTAGATATCTATCTACCTTAGTCATTGCAATTTTGGCACTCAGTTGGCAACGTCTGTGACACAAACATTGGAATCAGAGACTCCATGGCAGAGCCGCGAACACGGCGTCATCCACATCCAGAGTCTCTGATTGTTGCAGAGCCAATGTTGATGACATCGTGTCACTGAAGTTGCCAGCTGTTTATCTTTACGCTGTTTCTTATTAAACCTAAGGTCATTCATTGGTGGCAGACGATGATGATTGAACGAAGCTTTCTTTGGATTTCCAGGAGGGTTTCCGAGACGCAAAGGGTGTCAATTGGCTGTCACATGTGAGAGGATTGCATGGATATTTGTTTGGCGTTTGTATTTCTAACGCTTTGTTCCATTGCCAGTTCCTGTCAGGCATCACGCTTACTTAGTTCACAGGCATTGTCGTCCTGGCGTTCGCCATGTCACAGATCTTCCGAGTCTTCTACTTTCGCATGTATCTCGGCATCGAGCTCATCGGAGCCACACACTCGGTTATTAATTCTGATGGACAAAATCCCTATTGTAGTCGATGTTACTTTTTATAATTTGAACCGAGTATGGCGATATCAGAGTTACGTAATCACACTGCTGGTGTAAGTCAGAATTCTTGAAGCTGAGATGAATGGATCTAAAGTTTAATTCTGTACATGCTCTGAAATTAAACTGAAATGCTTTGAAATGAAAATGAAATATTTTGAAATGGTCATAAGGAAAGCATTCTTATAAAATGCTTTAACTTACAGCTTCAACTTGCCTACATTTAACGTACGGTTACTGTTACACCACTTTTCCTGTTCCTAGAACTTGATTATCGGAACAGATAATTTGACCTAATATCAAAATGTTATAAAGTGACTTACATCACTCTTTAATTTACTGTTGAAATATGTTTCACTGAAATTTTTGTTTTTTTCAAATAAAACCTTTTTCCTTATAAGAAAGTAACTGTACTTTTTCTGCCCCAGGTCCTTCCAACAAACGACATCGCGGCAGACACAGCTCAGCCGCCAAGACGATAGACTATATGACGGAATCTCCACCGCCCTCCGTTTCCCGTCTCCGCTTTCATCCGAAGACCGAACCTGACAGCCTCGACGAACGGCAAAACGTTCTCCGCGTTGTTATATTATTCTATGTTGAAGCCGTGTTTGAAACTGCGCGGTGTCAGCAAAGCGAGAGCGAGGTTTGGTGACTAGGGCTGCGATTCTAATCGACTCCTATTCTGATTCTAACCTGCTATCTAAACCCCGTTGGCGGAATCTTGGTTTCGAATCCTGCATCGTGAATGGACTTCGATCCGTGCTCTAGCCGCTAGTGGATTGGCAACTCTCTGTGCTTCAGATGGGATTCTGTCAGCAAGTTCTGTCGGCATTTTTGTATAGTAATCCATAGAAAAGAAACGAATTAACATTATTATTATTATGTATATTAATTATTAAATAATAAATAATAAATGATTACTTAAATAAACAGTGTAAAACTGTACCTACATAAGATAATTATATGTAGATTCAAGAGTAAACTAGATTGTGTTGAGAAGCATATAAATATGAGCCTGTTTCCTACTGGAATGCTGGTAAAATTCAACGAGGTAAGCTGTTTGTTAATTGATTCTTGAATTATATGAGAAGTTGCTAATCCACTGGTGGCTGCTATACAGCGATCTAATGGATTTGTTTGGTCGCAATTGTAGTACGTTCTCGATGCAGTTTAACGGTTTTACTTCGGATCTTCGGCCGACAGAAAACTGCGGGGCATTATATTGCCACGTCGTAAGTCGTGATATTGATACTGTGATTTGCTTAGGACCCGAATGGAATTCATTCCTAGGAATGTTTCTTACCTGTAATATATCCACGCTCATATTTAACTGTAAAGCTATTTGTCATTAAAACTTTAAAATCTTAAAAGCTAAAAATAGTAGAGTAAAACTTTGATTTGATGACCAGTGCCAAGATTCACGAAGCGAGGCTTGAAGTAAGGGAGCTAATTGAGGGAATAAATATGTTTGAACCATCCAGATTCAATGCAGTTAATGGTAACCCCTCTTCGTTTGTCTATAGGACTCATCCCTGTGAGATAGACTGTCCCGCAGTGCAGCTACGTAGCATTAGTTGCCCAAATGCTATGCGTTGCTAACGGTTACTTAGGGGTGCTTTTATCTCTCTTAGTTTTGACTTGACAAAGAAACAGGGGTGTTTTCTGAACATCTCATTAACTTATAACCCTATAAAAAGTTTGATTTTTTGGAAAAGACTTAGTAAAAAATTTTGACCTGACCTTCTCAAAAACGGACCAAACTTTCGTGAAAGGGGTAGTTGACAACCCTCAATCCAATGGGCAAATCAAATTTCACAAAACTCAAATACTTGAGCCACTAGATCGATTTTCAACTTTCAATCCTGAATAACTGTCACAATTTTGCTTTAAGAAGAAAACTGACGTGTTTTTTGGACTCCCCATGAAATTCTACCCCTATTTTCATCCCTTGTTGGGCAAAAATAGTAGGTTGAAATTCAAAAATTTCACCCTTTAAATCGGGAATATCTCCCAAAGTTTTGGCTTTAAATGTAAACGGATGGGTGCATTGGACTCCCCGTAAAATTCTACCCCTAAAAACAGATCTCGTGAGGTGAAACTAACTAGTCGAGAATTTTGACTTTGAAATATCGAAAAAAACCGTGATGTATACATCACGGTTTTTCACGATTTTTGAAGATTCGCTCATACTTTGGCCTAAGGGGTAGTCGACCACCCTGCACACGATGGGCTACTCAGATTTGACGTAACTTTAATACTTTGGCCGAGAGATAGATTTCTAGCTTTAAATCTTGAATAACTCGCACAATTTTGCAATGAGATGGAAATAACTGTCTGCATTGGACTCCCCATGAAATTCTACCCCTATAAACACCCCTTGCGCGTTGAAAACAGTGGCTTGAATTTTCTCTCTTCAAATCGTAAAATCCGTAGTGTAACCTCTTTGGGTATTTCATGATTCATGAAGATTCGCCCATACTTTGAACTAAAGGGTAGTTGACCACCCTGAACATCATGGGCTACTCACATTTTACTGAACTCCAATAGTTAGCCGCTAGACTGAATTTTATTTTTTAAATGTAAATATCGTTTAAAATTCTAATTTGGGAATGAAACAAGGGTGGGCGTTGGACTCCCTGAGGGAATCCTCCCCCTATGAACCCCCTTACATTACATGGCCCTTTACACCCTTTACATGGCGAAAAGTCACAAAAATGAAAGGGCAAAATCTTATAGTACGCATCTGTAGCCAAAATGTTCAAATCTCAATAGCTCCTCGTGTTCAGAGGATCGATCCTCGTGTTCAGGGAGTAGCTATTAGTGTTGAGGGACCCGAGACTCCAGCAGTTGAGTACAACGCACACCTTCGCCGCCTCCAGCGTACAGCAAGATGTGACCGAAGAGCACTTCGAGGTCGGCACCTCCACCGATCCGGCACCTCCACCCACCACAAACAGCTAAGTGAAATCAGCGTACGATTGGAAGCTCGCCTCAGTCCCTGCAGCTCCCTGCAGCGCACTCTGTCAGCCATGCTATGAACTTACTCTGCTCGTGGCGCACTCTATCAGCCATGCGATGAATTACTCTGCTCGTAGCGCACGCGATGAATGCGCATGCGATGAACTTCCTCGCCTGTATAATTCATAAGGAAGATTTTTTTTATAGTATTCATCTGCTCGGGTGGCTCAGAGGAAAGTGTACATCTCGGAAGCGAATTGGTAGCGCGACCGAGATGCCTGGGGTTCGATTCCCGGCACAGGCGAAGATTTTTGACAGGCTCATGAGAGTCCCGTCCCTCAGTGCTTGCTGTCTCGTTCACCCTAACTCCATCGAGGTCCTACGGGGGTGCCTCGGCATGGGTGGTGACGGACGCAGCCTGACTTCACCGTGCCCCTTCGGGGGCTTCGGTGCCATGAGAAGTCAAATTCCCAGACACTTGAGCCAGATACCGGGCAGATGTTTTTGTCATTTGTAATAAGACTTTACAATGACAAAAAAGCAATATTGATAGTCGACATGGCCGGATTTGATCCCGGGACCTCTGCATTACGAGGCCAGCTCGCTACGCACTTGCTACGTAGCGACGACTGAAAGTTGGTGGGTAAATGTCTTACTTGAGTCGCTAGTGATAAGTCCAGGCGAAGGTTCGAGGCATGGGTAATTCGTACCCATCGTCTCCAAGTGCGCTGTGGCTCCAAGGAAGGACTCTGGGTTCCGGTGCGAGGGATCCCTGCTTCGAGCCCGGGGAAGATGTATCTATTTGCATTAGCATTATTGTGGGGAAATATGTCTTATGAAATATATCTTATGAAGAAATAGATTTGAATACCAAATAACACAAAAAAATACAAAAAATGATACACAAGGCAAATGGAAAATCGTAATTGTATATTTCGTATAAATTTAATAAAAAAAGTTGTTTTATTTAACTGCAATAGAAATGTAGTTTTATTTCAATGTACCATACAATTTTGCTTGCAAGTGTACAACAGCAGCAATAATGTCACAGTAAGTCAGTTATCATAGCAAGTTCTTGCAGCACATTATCCCATCGCTAGCGACAACCCCCCAAAATTTGCCAATGAGCTACTGACAAAACGGCAAGCAGATTATACAATGGTAGGAGGTAGGTGCACTCTTATAATAACTACAATATAGACAACTACAGTTCCAGGGTCATCACGTATGTGGGCAAAAGATTTGAAATGCGTTTCTTATGGCAACTATTTGCCCACGTCAGTGATTGATTATACAAGCAATTAATGTCACGTAAAGACTGAAATAAGACTTTGAAAATTGTTCAAATGAATTCCATTGTTTTAGCAGCCTTCTGAAATCAGCCCTTATAGACAATCGTTTTTCTGTGTTTGACTATTTCGTAGCTATGACTACCTACCTTAACAGTTCTACACTATGACGCCGTAAAGAATTTTATGGCCGATCTCGTTTTGCGAATAGGTACCTACCTAAATCTATAAAGTATTTTTTCCAGACTATTAGTTGAAGCAAAAAGCAAAAGTGCTTAGCAATTGTTCAGGCGTTCAAATAATGTGTGAGTCACTTTCGTGCAATGATCATGGCTTGCTGAAAATTCAGAATAACTGCAAAATGTAATTTTATACATTTTGAGCATTTTTCTAAGTTTTTGGGGAGCCTAAACATAATGTCCCGTTCACATGGGATCATATTTTTGCTGTCAAAATAACACGGTTATTATTAATGTAGTATTGACAAATTAACTCTTGTACTCTTGTAACTCTTTTTGTATTGACAGTTAATTACTATTTTATGTTATAATATAAATATGATATGATGTAATACACCCATATAATATAAAATATAGACATGTTATTTTGACGGCATGAAACTTTTGTGGCAGACTTTTGTCAAGAATGCTACTGTGTAAACAATGGGGCTTTTACATACATTGAATCTGTTACGTCATTTGAAAGCTTGTTTTGGGCTGTCACTTATAATAGTTTCTCTGTAAAAAATTATTGTGTAGATTCATAGGCTAAGAAAGTCGACACATGGCTACTGAATGTGGACACATGGTACAATGATCTGCTTAACTCCTTACATTTTAGTTTCTCGTTTTTGTGACTCATTACATTCAGAAAATGTATTAGGTGATGTGTTGTGTGATGCTTCCCGCTCAATTAAACTCCATTTCACGTTGAGAAGGAGAGTGGATTTGCATCATCCTTGAGAACCCACTGCTGCTGGACACAAGCAAAGAGTTTCAATACTCCACAAGTCATGTCTTGAGCCAAACAAAAGGCTCTCCGGGCAGTTTTGAAACTCTTATCTCGTGTCTAGAAGCAGTGGGTCCTTGAGGAAGATGCATATCCACTCTGGACGTGAAATGGAGTACGGAATGGAACGTGTACTTGTCAAAGGCAAATAAATATGAATACAAATACACCAAGGACTCACCCACTCGTAACTAGCCGTGAACCACAGGCTCCAAACCTGTCTCCTAGCAACCCCCGCTTCACCCTCGAAGAGCACTTCTCCCTTAGCAACTTGTAAACCTGTACATCACAGTGAATCACATTACAACATCAACAAGCTCTATCATCACCATTATTATATTGCTTAAATTGTACTGTTTTAGCATTACTGTTATTGAACTGTACCTGTCCTTCTCAAACTAATTGACGTTGTTCACACATGCGCAAAAAGATACCAAACAAAAAGATAAACATTACAACTCAGTAATCAGGAGGTCCAAGGTTTGCATCCACGGTTTAGTCGCACATT
The DNA here is from genome assembly GCA_921293005.1 of Nemoura dubitans. Taxonomy (NCBI): domain Eukaryota; kingdom Metazoa; phylum Arthropoda; class Insecta; order Plecoptera; family Nemouridae; genus Nemoura; species Nemoura dubitans. Next base: position 66,931,804 of record OV121074.1, read on the forward strand.
TTTCCAGCTTCGCCTCCCTTGCATTTTTGGATAATAAAGGTACTTGTACTATTCACTATTATATATCAATCTGGCATGATCACAAGAGATATTAAAACCTCCTATCTATACCTACAAGTTAAAATAAAAAAACACAAGGTAATGTCATCTTCAAAAGCAGAAGGGATATTTTCAAGTTACGGAAAGTTTTGAGAGTGCAACAACTAAGCTAGCAACGTGTAAGTTTGAATATTTTGTTTCATGTCGAAGACCAGAAGTTCGTTTGAGGGAAAGGCGATCGCTCGAACACCGAAGGAAAATTAAATATAAAATACCTACTGCAAATGAAATGGTGATATAAAATGGATTACGTTCAAAGTAAAGATTTAACTAACATATTTCTTTGCTCTTTGGAGTGTGTACTTTAAATGGTAAAAGTGGAACTTATATTATGAGCTATCACTTTACGACACTTTTAGGCTTCTCTTGGCGTTGCCAAGCCTTCGGGAGTCTTGGCCAATGGGATCGCAGCGTGTAGGTCAGGCGGGTGTAGGATCGTCGACCTGTGAAAGGAGACAGTGTTAGATATGCTGTCACAGCAGGCCGGCTGGTCCATTGAGGCAGACAGTCACCGTGGCGCAAAGAGACGGAAAGGAGGGAGGAAAACGAGCTACTATAATTGGTTTGAGACAATACAACATTTCTTTCCTAATTGTCCTAGTTGGTGCATGACTTGTAGCCAAAGGTGTCAACATTCGCAGGCCGTCCCGTTTTTCCGCTAAAGGGTTGAATGTTCTGACCATCAAATGAATGACAGCTCTAGTTAAGGCCCCAGAAGCTCGATGAAAGCACACGGATTCAAAATTACTCACAGTCAACGCTGACGGCACGATACGTCTTCCAGACAGTCCACAGCGGACGGCCCCAAACATCAGGAGCTTCTCAGCGGCAAGTCCTCGATCGCAGCAGGGTCCACATTGACTGCTGGGGGGACAGAATGTTCACTGACAACTCTTGCTCACCCCTGAATTACACCATGTAACATCCTTTGTCACACATACTTCCAAATTGGAATTTAGGTCTTGCAGTTCTTACAGTAATTCCAAACATAAGAATGTTCAAGGGTTTAAAAGTTCTAAAAATTGCTAACTTTATGTAGCAGACAGAATGCAATGATATACGTGCATACCTATTCCAAAACCTACGTTGGACTCTACAAACAGCCCAGAAAGTTTGGGAATTTTGCAAACATTACATGGTGACATTACATGGAAACATTACATGGGTTACATTACATGGTTTTTAAAATGGTGATGAGTGTCTTTTAAAAAAATAGCTCTTTATGGTGGCAGATACAGTTAGGTAGGTACTCACAATCAACGAATATTTGGTGACTGCTCGAAGACAATTGTCTTCGAGCTGTTCCACAGCGAACGGTTCATGCGTCGTTGGAAGCATCACAGTGGCAAGTGTTTCAACCAGGACCCAGATGGGCTGCTGATTGGAGAGAATAACAGTACAAACTTAAGCATTTTACTCATGAATCTACCAAGTTATGCTAAGCATCCTATATCTTGCAAATTCACACATAGAATAATTTCTAAGCAGAGATTTGAAAAGATTGGAATGTTAATGAAAATTTAAAAGTAGGTATGCTAAGAAATGCATGAAGGTTGAGGTGGTAGTAACTCAATAACGTAGCATTTAAAGGTAGCATTATCGATAAAGGAAGCTATTTTTCCTTTAAATTGATAGATATACTAGATATAGATACTAGATATTGATAGATATATAGATATAGGTAGCACAACTTGGTTTCATTAATCTATGCAAATATTATCCAGAATGATCGTAAACTGTGTTTTGATTCTGTTTGATGATTTTGAGGTGTGGAAACATCGCATGTGTGAGTTTCTTGCTAAATCACGACAATTTCAGAGCTGGGGCGAACAAAGTGTCAGTGGTCTTCTTTACATTTAGGAAGGTCTAATAATGCAGGTATGGTCATTTTTGGGGTGGAATGACTAATTTGAATATTCCTGGATATTAACATAATTCCCAGAGCTCTCTGGCTAGTGGCTTCACACAAACCTTTTCAAAATCACAGTCATAGGCAATGGCACGGTCAATGATATATTTCATTGAGTTCCAACGCAATGGATGCCCCGAAACATTGTTCGATGCCTCTCAGTAGCCAGATCTCCATTGCATGGGTCCAGAGTGGCTGCTTGGAGAGAACAACAATGAAAACTCTTGCATTTCACAATGAATTTTATCGAGCCACATGGCCAGAAATCTATTCTTATTCTATTGAACCATATAAAAATACCTACCTAGTAGGTACCTACAACCTACATTTCCTTCTACATCAACAACGCTGCACGAAGTACTTTGATGAATACGTTCTAAATTGGACATTCTTGAGAATTAAGACGTAATTCTTTGAATTAAGACGTGTAGTTTCAGGTTTTTGGAGACTACCTACACGAAATTCAACAGCTTCAGCAACTGAGAAGTGAGGTTCATGTACTAGTGGGAAGGTAGCACGGATCATTAGGAGGTTGAGCGAAGCACCATATCACCATACCAAACACAAAAAAGAGCATACACATACTACGCATTGTCTGATCAAAGTTGTTTGGGTCTCGGGGAATCAAGACTTGAATATGCATATTATTAAAATCTATTTCCCAAAGCCCCTTCCACTAGCTCCCAACTGTTTGTAACGAAACAACCAAGCAAGCCTGGCATGTAACAGTCTGCAGGCCTTGCTTTTGTCCTTCTTCCCTTGTTCCGAACAAGTACCCAGCTGTGATGATATCATTTTCAGTTCCCCTAGGATATGTTTGCCTTTTAATGAGCATCTGTAAAAGTTTTATTTTAATTCTAGATTTTTGGCAGATTTTCCAGATAAGTGAAAAGTGAATGAGTGAAGAGTGGTTTTAGTTATTTCATAAGTCTATATATTATTTACAGCATGAGGATTTGTTACATCTTGAACAACCCTACGGGCTACGTACATTATTACCGCCTTCCGTTCCTATTTTCGTATTAATATTACCCAAGCCAACTGCTGGATTGGAATATGTTTTTTTAGGAAAATCGATTGTTAACATATTTCAGTTAATAGAAGACGTTCCATCAAGAGCCAACTACCAACATAGAAGAAAATAGGGCCTTGAGAATTGCACAATTTTCATTAATACAAATGAGACTTAATTTTAATAAGTATTGCTTTCATTTAAGTCAGGTAGAAAACCTTTGAAAATATAGGTATGTCTTTCATTAGGCATCAAGCTCGCACTAACATATGTATTAGCTTCATCACGTGGGAACATAAACAGTAAAACATTTGAGTACCTATAATGTTTATGTACAGAAAGGGGTTGAGATGCATCTTATCACAATGCATTGATTCCTATAATATTTATGTTCATACTTTGGTTGGGCTTGAATGGTCTTAATGATTATTCATCAAAACAGATACTATTAAAAGTTACAGTGGATACACCTAGTTGGATAAGCAATGATTCAAATATCCAACTTCTATTTCATTTTGTATAGACTTCTAGCAGCAGCATATATTAAAGAAATATTAAAATGTTAAAATAATATTACATCATAATAATATCAAGCACCAAATTATATCGAGCAACCCAGATTGCTCGATCAATCAATCCAAACAAAACCAGGGCACAGCCCTACAAGATTGACGCAATCATTATTCTCAGTCGTCAATAATTCATCATGAACAATGTCAGCCGATTGCCAAATAAAGTGATGATTTTGAAAATGGTCGATAAAAAACTGTGGTGTGTAGATAGGAAATGCTATCTATAAGTTACTTGCTTTGTTTGCTGGGAGTAGGTTACAGTTCACAATGTTTCAAAGAGTACCGAATATCTTCTTTAAAATAAAAGCGACCACCTAAGCAGACTATTATTCAGGTTTACAATTTTTAATCTGGAGTTTCCTGCTGAATTATCTTTATATTATAGCTCGGATACACTATTGGCATTGAGTTGCAAATCCACGTGGCAACTGCTTAAAAACGAGATTCGGATGCCGGGAATTGCAAAGTCAAAGCACAATGACGAACGCTGTATATACAAGAGTAGCTCTAGAACTGTCAACTTCAGTAACGTATTCGTCGAAACGTACGTAATCACGGCACAAGTCTGACTCAATTCTCCTCATAAATGTTTGCTTGTTTTTTTAGTCTCGAAGGCTCTTTTCATGACTCCACATTCGAATGTCTCTTCATTTTCATCTCTATTGTATTCAACAATGTATCCTTCAAATTTGTATTTACAAGTAACAAGTTATCATCTGTCGATGACATCGCCCCGCAAACGACGGGAATCGAATGACTAGCTCATATTGTTTTCAGAGTTTAGGCCTTGCATCGCAAACGAGTTGCACACGGTGTCCGAGCAAGCCCTACGGAACAAAAACTCACCACTACGCACAAAATTTTATCACAACGTTTTTCTTCACGACGCTTTATGCCTCTGAGAACGCTGAGCCCTCCGCTTTCTCTTGACGTCGCGCTTGAAAGCCACGTTCCCAGGGTCGTCCGCGATGAACGGATACTTGTGAACCCCGTGCACGTCTACGCCGTCGTATCCGTCGACGCTGCCGTGCAATATGAGCTCGTCTCGTTCCTCCTCGGTCCAGTCGTTGCGGCCGCGCAGGCCCGATGCGACCAGCACCTTCTCCAGTTGCCAGGCGCGTTCGACGGCTCGTTTGTGAGCGTGCTTGAGAAGTCGGTGGCGCTCCGCCTCGGGGTCTACGCCGTAGCGCACCAGCACGACGGCGTCAGGCCCGTGAAGCCGCAGCTCACCGCCGCCCGCGCCCGTCGACTCCTCGTGCGCCATCGTAACGTTGAACATGCCGCCCAGTCTAGGACGGAAACGCACGTTAGATTGGTCGGTCAATTTGTGACAAGGCCCAGGCAGCAGATTTCTTGGATTATGAATCAAGTCTGGAAATGACTGTCACGAAGAAAATATCAAAATGGGGTACCTATATTGTCAAAGTTGGTTCATGGCGCATTGAAATAGACCCTTTTAGCTACCGATCTGATACCCTTGAAAATCAATCAATATATTTTTACATAAACGGTCTGTGGATTTAGTTAAAAACTGGCAAGCTTTCTCCCCAGTTCAGCTCAAATGTTGCTTTTAACATCACATGGAAATAACTTCAAATTTGAAACAGGTATTTTTCAAAATGATTTTTTTTTCCTAGAGAAGTTTTAAAACTAATAATTTGAGTACAGTTCAGTAATCTAACTGTTGCTGGCATGCAAACACAAGTCACCAATCAGAAGGCCGTCTCACCTCTTGAGCTCCTCCCTGTCATCGCGCATCTTCAGCACGTTCTCCTTGACAAAGTAGAACACGTCGCGGTCGTGCAGACTGAAGTGGAGGTCGAGGAAGAACGAGTTGTTGAGCACAGACGTCACCACGTCCTGTACGACGCCGTTGACGCCCTCAACGACGTTCACCAGCGCTCGCTTGTTGACGCGCGAGATGAGCAGACCCTCGCCGAAGACGGCGCGGCGGTATGCCACGCGCGGAAGCAGGTTTCTCGTCTTCGGTTCCGTCTTCAGCAGCGGCTCCGGCACGAAGCCCGGGTCGCGGAACTTGGAGTTCACCTGGAAGTCGGGACAAAGGTGTTACAGATATAGGTATTGTTTTAATGGTGCTTTTGTTTTGGCACAAACAACAAAACTAGTGTAAAATGTAGAATGGATTTCTGGAATTTGAACTAGTCAGATAAGTGCTCGACATTAATTCAGAAAGCAATTTTCAACTGTAAAATATTTTTACAATAGTGTCGACAATCTTGAACTGGTATCATCTTTATCCCCTACTTCCCTCAACTTAAAGATGCTGAGAGTGTTTCAACTTCAAGTGCCATTACCTTGTCCACTATGCACTGCAGACCGGACGTTGCTCCGAGGTCAGGGAAGAGTTGCGGGGAAGTGACGGAAGCTGACGGCCGATAGACCATGCCAGCCGTGTATGATGAGCCCAAAGTGCTGCCCACATTGTAGCCGTAAAGGTTCAGCCAGCTGCCCAGGTCTAGACAGCAAGACAGGAACCCGTTAGCACCGAAAATCGGGTGGAGATATCAGTGAAGGGAAATGACTAGTGAATATTCATATATTCATTGAAACTGCCGCTCAGTTAAGTTTAAATTTTAAAACATTGTTATTACAAAATGATAGTTTTGGCTTCAATTTAACTAGATCTTCACAATTTAATATTTTGGCAAGTTGTTCAATTTCCTGTCTATTGTGGTACGTTGTCTTTGGTAGTGCTCTGTTTTAACTGACTTGCGGTCCTAAAAATAACCTGGGTCGACGTTTCGTCGTCATTGCTACTTCGAAAAAAAAGGGAAAACTAGATAGTAAGTAACATTTCTACAAAAACTAAATACAATTTTCTAAAAACACCAGAATTTCATTATAATCTCCGTTTAGGGAACAACTATTGTTGCTACTCGCTAACAATTTGGGCATATAAAAGAGGTAATAGATCGTTACTCACCAGTCATGTAAGTGACGTTGTACGCAGGGTTGATTGGGTCGTTGTTATTGAACCGATAGATGAAGACGTCAGTGGGCGTCGTGAAGCGATTAGCCAGCTCCTCCCACGCCGGAGTCATCCACTGGCCGACTTGTGGGTCGTACAGCCTCTTATTCAGGTAGAGCAGTCCCGTGTTGGGGTCGAGCAGCCCTCCGTGGAAGTCGACGGGCAGATAGAAGTCGGGGTTCGAGTCCTTCATCACCTTGCCGAATGGCGTGCGCCTGATGTCCTTGATGACGTTGCCATTGGCGTCGAAGAGCGCGATCGGAGACCCGTTTTGGTCAGAAGCGACATAGAATCGCTGCTCCGATGTCTCTACGGCCACCAAGATCTGGAAACAAATCGATGAGAAGCGGTTAGCTATGTATACAAACTGAAGTATAATACAGATTCAACAGATTTATCAACAGATTTAGGATGATTGATATTTCCAGAGCTATCTGTTGAGATTATCTGCAAGGTATTAAATGAAAGAATGATCTACACATTGCAATTAAGATGCTAGCTAAAAATTATGAATTCCACAGCAAGATCAGCTGAGGAACAATCAGGAAGTTAGCTTTTAAATCTCTTTCATTGAAATTTGAGTAAGCCAATGTACCTGTTTCTCATTGTACAGCATTCTGAACGTTCTCGAAGTCTTGGGGAAGTGCAGATGCGTGACGAGATTTGGCGTCGTGGGGTTGGCGTACAGATACTGCGTGACGTTGCCCTTGGCGTCCCTCCACGCGGCCAGCCGTCCCCGCTCGTCGTAGTGGTACCACACTTCGAAGCGGTCGTGCTGGTAGGCGTGCACGAGCCGCGCCTGTGAGTCGTAGCGGTACTTCTGCTCGCCGCGGCGCACGACGAAGCCGCGCCCGTCGTAGCCATTGAGCTCGACGTCGCCCAGCTGCACAACGCGGTCTCCACCGTCATACCTGGCAGGGAACGAGCTCATTAGGATTCGATTCTACGAATTGATGCAGGATCCTTATCCTGGGAGAATTTGGTAAGTTGAGATTAAGAAAGTTGCTTTCTAATGTGGGGAAAATCTCCACTAAATAATTGATGGGAAAGCAGCAAATGGTTACTTAAATTTAAGTTACAGGAGATATTGGAAAATTATACAAACTTTGACAGAACATTGGAGTTTTGGAACTTTGGAGAACCTTTGAATTTTGAAGTTAATGGGTGGTGGGGACATGTACATCGTTTTCATTAGAAAGAGTGCATTGGTGCAGCTTACCCAAGAGTGATTTTCTCTCCTCGTTGAATAACTCCAATAACATTTCCATTTTCGTCGTACACATATTTCCAGTTGCTATCGCCTGTCACTTCCATTACATGGCCGTCAGCGTTGTATGTGATTCGGTCGGAAGTAGTCGTTCGCCCAACGGTCAGTTTTGAAGACTTGATTCTGTTTCGGTTGTCATAGTCCAGTTCCATACGATAAACATCGAAAGACTTGATGTTGATCAACACGGTCTTCACTCGTCCATGAGAATCGTAATCGGTGATCGTAAAGAACTGCTTGCCTGTATCTTGCATCACCGATCGGTTGAACGTGTTTCTGTAAATGCGTAGATCGCTGATGCCTTCGAGCATTCCCAAATTCTGGTTGTATTTCAGTCGCTGTTGCGGAAGCTCCTTTCCAGCAATATCTACATCGTATCCAGAAATCCGTGCGTTTCCATCGTACTGATACTTGAAGTGAGCATTCGCTAGTCCAGTCTTGCTTCCAAACTTGAGCCGCTCGTCTTTCAAAATTCCAGCGTGATACTTGAATTCCTGCTTGAGTTCGAAATCAGGTCCAGCAATGTCCACACTCTTGACAAGTTCTGCGCTCTCCAGATATGTGTAGTGGATTGACGAAGGCCCATCGAGGATCGTGTCCAGTTTCCCGCTGAGGTCGTAGATGTACGTGACCTTGCCAGCCTGGTGCGGGTAGACCTTGGCGAGGATTTGGCCATCGTCGTTGTAGACGATCTCGTACGGGTGGCGGGACATTGGTGAGAAATATTGGTACTTGAAGAAGCCAAGCGAAGTCTGAAGCGAAAACGCATGGATGTGTCCTCTTGGAGTGGTCAGAGATTGAAGAGCGCCAGCTTCGTCATATTGCAGGAGATAATCACTGCCGCGTGGTGTCGTTACTTTCAGCGGCTGCAAAAATGGAAAGAAGTTATTAGATGCCAACTCTTATATAAATATTTGTGTATGAAGAAAAGTCCATTCATTCTATTAACAAAGTCTCAATAATTAAGCTTGTTAATGAGAAACTTACCAGGTTGCTGAACGAATCCTTGAAGGCATAAATCATCGATGATCCATCAGCATATTTGATCTCAGACAATCGACCAGCTCGATCGAAGCCATAGGTTTCCACTAGATCTCCCCATTTCCATTCCGTAAGACGGCTGAAGCGATCGTAGTTCAGTTCCACACCATCAAAGATCCCGTTCCTGTCAAAATCAAACATTTGAATTAGAAGAAAACAAAAAAAAAACAGCTATCTCATGTCTCTGCTAGACTGAAGCGTCTTAGGATTGCATCAGTATTAGAATTAGTCCAAATATAAATGTTTGGTCTCAAGCACCTTGGTCCCCATTTCACTGGCCGGGCAGTTCGGTCGTAAGTGACATTGAGCAATTCGACGCGGTCGTCCATGAAAGCGGCCACGGTCCCGGTCTCGCGGTCGTACTCCAGCGTCAAGAGGTTTTCACCGTTGACCCGAAGCTTTCTGCCGACTTGGACAACCGCCTTCGAGCCCTTGGGTGCACCTTTGGGACCACCAGACGCTCGTCGGAGGAAGTAGCGCCATTCGAATCGATTCGCAAGATCTCCACCGATCTAGAATGTCAAATGCCGTTGTTAGTTTTTATATAATTATTTGATTGAAAAAATAGCTTATTGACATTAACACACTTTGGTAAATTATTAAACTTTGAGGCGAGTCGTAGAAAAACCTATTGTCCGTTCTAAAAAATAATTGAATTTGAAAAGTATTTCATTAAGTTTGCTGCTTTTAAAGAAACCACTAAATTCTACATGACCTTGTGTTCACTTCTGTACCAAAGTAAACCAGTAATGTTGGCAGGCTAGGTTGGTTGTTGCTATCTAGTATGCTTGTGTAACAATTACTGTCCCACCCACCTCTGTCTTCTGCTTGGCGGGCACAGGGAAGCTCTCTCCGAGCATGGGGTCGCGGTCGGCGAGCACCGTGTACGGCACGGTGTCGGTGCTGACGACGTGTCCCCACGGCGTGGCGCTGCTCACGCTGCCGTCCAGCGCCACCACCGTGCGGTACTCGGCGTCTCCCACCTTGGTCAGCACGCTCGAGCCCTTGATCAGCATCGAGACGGCATTGCGGTTGTCCTGCGTCACCTTCACCGTAGCGCCTGGGAAATCAAGACACGTTACATGGTTAGTACGCTAGAACACACCTCAAGCTACCATAAGTACTTATTTCTCTAATAGCCAAGATAAATGAATTTTAAGTTTCTTTAAAGAACTTGTAACTCTAAAAATAGCAGTGTTTGAGTTGTTATTTTCTTTTTTAATCTTGGATTCAGGCAAAGCATTCTTTATATGACCCCACAGGATGTCTAACTCAAAAATATTGAAATGAAATGGATCCAAATAAATACTAAAGTATTTTCCAGGGTCCATAAGTACATACTGTTTTAAAAAATCTGGGCGGCCTTAAGAAAAGCATTAATTCACAATTTGGATCATCTACCTTTGACACTCAGATCGAAAGAGAGGCCGATGACTTTGCCGGTTGGAGTGATGGCGGAAGTGAGTCGACCGAATTCGTCGTAGTTGTAAACGTAGCTCCTGCCGGTGCTGTCAAGCTTAGTCTTGAGCAGGCCGGTGGCCGGCCCGTGATAGTCAAAGGTGACGTTGTAATTGTCGGGCGTCGTCAGCTCCTGGAGCAGCTTCATCCGCGACATACGGAGACGGCATTTCTGGCCCTTGGTGTTTTCGATCGAGTTCACTTGGCTTGAGTAGTCGCGAAGAAGGAACACCTTGTTTCCTGTAAACAAGAATTTTGCATTATTAAATCATATTATGCCATACAAAAGGTTAGCTAAGTTCCTTGCTTGGAAAATAAATGGCCCACTTGCATTATAACCTTAAAAGAAAAATCGAAGGTACTAAATTAGTAAATTTGCATTTTCTAATAACTGCATTGTCTGAGATGCCTAAGAGTCCTTACCGGCTGTGTCCGTGACCGTGCTGAGCTTGCCGTTGCTGGTGTTGACGTTATACGTGAAGAGGTAGCTGGTCTCTCCGGTCAGGATGTTGCGGGTGGCTATGTGTTGGCCGAACCGGTTGAACACGTAGATCTCCTGGGTGTCCGGGGAGAAGATCTCGTATTCTCGGGCAGGGCTCGCCTCAGGGATGCTTGCAGTCACCGACCGAATGCTGAAAACAATGCCAAGAGTCAGTGACTGAAACTTTTCCAGTATGCTTTGAATTTCAAAAAATCAACTTCTCAAAATCTGGTTGTATTGTGGGTTTTATTGATTAAATTGATTTTATAATACACTAGAATTAATTTGAGTATGCCACTTTTTAGGTTAACACGACTGTAATTGGATTAAATAAACTTTTTAATAAACTTTTTAATAATTTAGTTAGGATTTAAAGTGTTAAAGGTATACAAGCTGTGAAAGTAGGTAGGTATCAATTAAATTAATAAGCTTTGGTATCTGTGATGTGCAAGTCGTAATTGGTTAAGTAGTAATTTGTTAAAACAAAGAAGATTTCGTACCGGTAGTTTGCTTGGTCGCCAATGTGCAGGATGCCATCGGGTGTGACGGCAACAGAGGAGATGGTGTTGAACTTGGACGTTGATGCGAGATAATGATCTTGCTCGAAGCAATCGCACCCACGGTCCAGACAGTTGCACTTGGACTCGGCACCGGCAAAGTGCGAGATCTTCCCATCGGTGGCGATGATTCGCACTCGGTTGATTCGCTGAGAGTCGCTCTCCGCAACGTACAGGTCACCGGCCGGTCCGAAAGTTATGCTCTGAGGCATCACCTAGGCAAAGAAAGCACTTGATTAAGATTGTATTAACACTAAAAGAAGAGCATTATCAAGAAAAAATGTGATATTATAGAGGTACTTGGTTGATAGATACAGCATTTGGGGAGTTGTGAGTACTTATTTCTATACATGACTATCTTTTTATTATTATTTTATACATAAAAGCATCAAAACAAATAGTAAAATGGAATCCAAATTCAGCTGTTATTACTTTACAAAATCTAGTATCTGATTTGGGTGCAACAAGTCTTTAAACTTAGCAAAAAAGAAGTCCACCGAAAGCCTGGAAATGCGCTAACTTACCAGCGTGGCGTGGGTGGCGAGGTCGGTGTCGTACCCTCCGAGCGGCGAGGCGCAATGCAGCGGTCGCCCCGCCACGACCTTGACGCGTCCGTCGGGCGCCAGCTGCAGGATCATGTGGTCGTCGATGATGTGCAACGAGTTGTCCAGCGGGTTGATGGCCAGCTCTGTCGGCCAGCGCAAGTGAACCTCCTCCACGTTCAGCGTACCCTCGCACGGGATCGGCTTCCAGTGCGACTTGTGGATGTGGTTGCCGATAATTGTCGTGACGATGCCGTCTCTGTCCACCATTCGGATGTTCGTGCCGTCGGCGAAGTAGAGGACGTTGTCGTCGGAAACCGCAAGGCCTGAGGGGAAATTGTTTGTTAGCAAGTTTGTCAACAGAGTGAATTGTACCCCATGATCATTTGAAAAGTAGCAAGATTTGTTTCACAATCTTTTCTGTATACAAAAATTCAATTTGTTGTTATAATTTTATCAGGTCTTAACGATCAGTGATTGGCATATCTAAAGTTAATTTCAGAGTGGAATTTAATGTACCTATATCTTATCTTAACACATTTATTTATGAAACAGTTGTGATGAACTATAAACACAACTTATTGATATTAATTGCCAGAAGATCAGAACCATTAGCAAAAGCCATGATGCCCTTTCTCAAACAAGAATCACACCTTTGGGATAAGCCAGTTTGGCATCCCTTGCCAGCGCTCCGTCACCGCAGTGAGCCTCGTCCCCGGGCAGACACCGCTCCCCGGAGCCAACCGCAGTCTCCCAGTTGTGCTCAGGGTCCGAGTAGTCGTCGACATTGCGCACGCGGATGATCTGGTGCGACTCGGGGTCCGAAATGTACAGCACGCCGTCGAGTGGGCTCAGCGCAAGATGGTAGCGGTACGACACGCGAGTAGCACTAAGGAACAATGACAAGGTCAGCTGTGTTCGGTGCTTGCGGAAGAGATGGAAGGTTTAGAGGTTAAAGTTCTTACTTGAGACGGACGACTGTTCGAACGGTGCCGTCTACAAGAATTCTTCGGATGAGGTTGAAGTCGCCTACAAAAATGGAGCCATCTGGAGCTGTCGCAATGGCAACAGGAGCCAGCAAACGCTGCTTGGACGCTTGGCCATCACAGTCGAAGCAATCCAAAGGTCTCTGGTGGCCGTCTCCCATTGTGGTTATTATCACCTTCGAAGGAAATTAAGCGATTAGTATGATATAAAGTTGGCCATGGTAAGTAGATAGCCATTCAAGTTCTTGAAGATTAAGAAAGATAATGCAGAACAATTGTACTCACTCTAGGCTTGTGCTTCAGATAAATGTTGGAACCGTCTCCCTTCTGCAGGATTCCCTCGTGGAAGTTGTAGCGATGGTGGATGTCGAGATTCCAGCCGCCAACCTCGGAGATGCTCATGTCGTGGCCGCTCAGCTTGGTCGTCTGAACGTCCCACAAGATGTCCTTGCAGTCGCTGTACTCGTAGCCGACCTTCACCATCGCCGTCGTCACTCCGTACACGCGTTGTCTGGAGAATTAATTCACGTTGAGTTTCAGGCATATGGTAGCCACACAATAAATTGATGGCATTTTTCAGAAATGTTCAAATCTTACCTATAGACGTTTAGTCTGTTCCAAGCGTAAGTAAACTTGATTACAGGATCTGCTTCAAATACCCTTTCGAAAAGAATCCCTTCAATAGTGATTCTGAGATGAATAAGTTTCAGTGATGCAGGAATTGTTTCTGGAGTCAACTGAAGCTGTATCGTCGATAGATACCCTGCGGCTCTAGAGCTGTGATAGACAAGGTTCAATCCCGTTCCGGGTATCTGCAAGCTTTCTTGGACAACCTAGAGAAGAGAGTCAGGCGTTAGAACTAAGTTAGGATGATTTAAATAAGATTATTTTCAGAGACTGTTCGTTACCTGTGATTCTGCGAGGATGGCGCTCTTGTCTGGACAAGCCCCTTGGAAGTTGTGCTTCCACGTCGCAAGGACGACCGGTTTCATCACGTCGTAGTCGTGCGCGGAGCAGCTGTGCGCAACCTGCGCCAACGACTTGTCCTCCCCCAAGCCCATGATAACCGTGTCGATAATCACCACCTAGTTTAAGGATATCAAACGATTACACACAGTCCATCAGGGCAAACCACTGAGGGGGACTTAAAATTATGGGATATTTTTTATAATCATGAAGCCTTGCAATTATTGTTGAAGGTATTTTATGTTATTCTGGAAAATTATTCTGGAAATTATTTTGTACAGGCAGCATAGTTTGCAGCAAATGTCATTCCTTCCCTGTTCTCTGGGTAATTGCAATATGTTGACCCTATGCTTTGTGACTCTGGGCCCCAAAACTGAATTTATTTAGCTTGATGTCCAGCAAGCTTATCCTTAGCCAGTTTTTGGCTGCATAATGTGATAAAAATCAGATTAAAACATGACTATCACGGTAATAATTACCTCATTCCACGGAACATTGACGATGTGATTCTGTGGCCTGAAAGGACTGCGACCGAATTGCAACGTGATGGTTCCGCCTCCGTTCACGAGCAGATCGAACCAGCCGTCCTCGCGGGTGATGGTGAACCCTTCGAGTGGCGTGCTGGTGGAGACTCGGACACCCATGAGCCCCATCGACATGGCGGTGGTAACTCGGCCGCGCACCACGGCGGAACGGCTGGGGGACAACACGGAAAGTAGCGCAAAGGGGAAGACTGCCGCTGCCGCCGCCTCTCAGCGATTCGCACGAGACAAAGTCAGGCGTGTCATGTAGTTTCAGATCTTAAACACATAGTTAATCTATGTGCGGGAATGGCTTCACGAGATTTATCAGTGATGGCTGTGTGAGAATGCAAGCTACTGCTCAATGCTAAGTAATGAGAGTCAGGGATCTGCATAACAATAATGAAAACTGATATTATAACAAACTACTGCAGAGATCTCTTGATTGAAGTTTAGTTTGTGGTGAGAGGAATGTTGAAATTCAAGCAAATCTTGTCGAAGCAAAGAAGATCTGGATTTATTTATTTAGATTTCTAGGATAAAGATAAAGATTTAAAAAGTACTAGTCTCATAGTTTTAGTTACATACCAATTTATAAAAAAACATTTCTAGTCTAGTTGCTAATAAGTATTCACAAACATATGCCTAAAGTAGATGATAGAAATTTGAAATGTAGAGAAGTTGCCTAAGCTAATAAACACTAAGAAGTATAGTACATAGATGTTAGTCTTTTGGTAAAGAAATAGAGAAGATTGTTGTGTAAATGCGTTAGACAAGGACAAACAAAGCAAAATAAAAGACAACAAACAGAAAACGTAAACCATGCTAGGATCACAGTCACAACAAATAGACAGCAAGCGAAACAAACACATATCCGACACTCAAAAATCCCACGACACTACTCTGCCGTACAATTTTGTGAATGCATTTAAGCTGATTGCTCCCTAAGCTAAAGACTACAGCAATCAGTTTAAATATCGATGTTTAAAAAGCTAACAAAACGCAAAATCAGTTCATTATCGTAGAGCGTCATCTACTAAATTTCAGACTAAAGAGGCTAAAGAAAAAAGACGAATGATGTTGTTAGTATACCCATCCTTACCTCGTGTTGAAGTGGTTCCAGAACACACTGTACAGAGAGCAGCACCGAGAGAGAACACAACAAGCTTACAGTCAACGCACATGAAATACTGCCGTTAAGAAGAAAACCAGATGGTAGCCTTTTTTTTTAAATTGTTATTTTAAGCATTGCTAATATAGCGGAAAATGCTCTCGTAAGTTACTTGACTAATAAGTTAGTGACGTCTTTAAAGAGTGCATGTGTTGGGATTAGTGAAAATGTGCCGAGTCCAATTTCATATACCATTAAATTTAGGTAAGCTGTTGTTATTCTCAATTATATGACCAACAAACAATCGATTACAGTCACCATCAAACATTTACGTACATCACAAACAAAGGTGGATGTAGGACCAGCAATCTATACAGAGTATCCTGTTATAAGGTACTAATGTTGTTTCAATGAATGCAGCGTGTGATTCAAAGCGGTTTTGGAAAACAGTGGATATTCAGCTTGAACCATTTTGGACTCATACAAACATGCGCCAATCACATCTCCACACACACAGACACAGAGATTGGCCAGTTAATTTGAAGAAAGTTCTGAATGTTGGTGCCTATCTGACAAATTCAGTTGACATCATATTTGAATTGACCAAAAAACTTTCTTCCAATCATTAACCAGCCAATAGAACAACGTACACATAACTTGGGACGGTTTTATCACGAGGGGCACAAGAAAGCACGTGTGAGAGGTTAGTAGTGTCGATTTCAAAAGTTGAAAGACACAGAGAAGAGAGCTTAGTACTACTTGTCACAATTAACACAGACACCTTAGAAGCTAAAACAATTCGAATTTGCAATTGTGTTGTAAAGCAATAACACAAGCTATGAATGCTTTTCAACTTTCAACCAAGATAAAATTTATCCTAGGTAGTAAGTCGAAGTAAAACATAATTCATAACCCATGAAATTACCTAGCCCAGAATGAATTTATGACATGATATTTTGAAAAAAACATACCTCTCGTTAAATGTCTCTTGCTTAGCATAGTTCTGCAAACTGCCTTCCTCAATCAGGAACTTCATTCGCTCAAAGAACGATGCCGTGATCGCGGGCGGCTGCTTGCGGAGAAGAATGTCGATCGGTTTCGGTGAAGTCACACACAGCTGGCTACTCCGGCAGAGATGGTTCGAGCAGCACTCGGGGTCCTCACAATCCACCAGACCATCTGAACGAGAGCACAATCGTCACTTTTTGGAAGGTAATATTGAAAAGTCTCATGAAAGAAAACGCAAATGGGGCTTTTGATCCGCGCAGGAATTTAAATTTTCTTTAATTAAACATTGCAAAGCAATTCGAGGGATCATTTATTGCCAGAAATATTTGGCTGGTATCAAAGAGATAACATTTTGTTACTGTCATTTAAATGAGCATAAATCTGTCTATACCAGAAAACAGAAATTTTATAAATGAAAACAAATCTAAAACAATAAAGTACATCTTCACAACATAACAGAAGTCAGAACCTTCCACCGGACCACCAAGTACCATTTAGCACCGCTCACGCTCACCCTTGTCGTTATCCCTTCCATCGTTGCAGCTCTGTTCGAGCGCCACGCTGCAGTCCCTGCCGTCCCAGGCCTCGTAGCAGCGGCACTCCCACGCCGCCTCGTTGTTCACGCGGCACTGTCCGTGCCCGCTGCAGCCGTTCGGGCAGCCTTCCATCGTGCAGTGTCGGCCGTTCCATCCCGTGACGCACAGACACGTGCCGTTCTTGCACTGTCCGTGCTCGTTGCATCTGCAGGGGGCGCAAGCATTTAGCATCGGTAAATGGAATCTGGCTGCTGGCTATCGTTGACATATAGCCATCGCCACCACGTTTCCATGGTGAATTATTATTCAATAGATCGTGATAGTTAAAATGTTACATTAGTTCTTTCGGGCTGCCTAGGTTTTAATAGCAATTAGTAAACCATGAGATGTGAAAACGCAATCAGGGTTTATAGATGCCAATTTGCTTGCAAAGAGGCTTCATAAATTGACAAAAGGAGGTAGAAGCTAGAGATGCAAATAAAGTGTCTTCTTATGCCGGGCCATACCTTGGGTCGCACTGTTTCAGGTTGCAGAATTCTCCAGCCCATCCAACGTTGCACATGCACGCCTCACCAACGCAGTGGCCGTGAGCACCGCAGTCCAAGTCGCATAGTTCTGAAGAGAAAAAAATAACAAGTGTAGTAAAAATTAACTCGCAAAAAGAAGACAAGCATCTCTCTGTCTCACAAAATTAATCTACACATAAATGCAGGTACTCTGTAATATATTCAAGACTTTTATCCGTCTTTGTTCACCTAGCATTTCTAATGTTTGCTCACACACAGGCTATTCAGCCCTTGTGAGCATTCCATTGTACTTAACACCTCAATTTAATGCTCGTTAACTGAAAATTTTGGACTTATTGGAATTAAAAAAATAATAAAAAATAGTTTGTACCTCTTGAGCAGTCTTCACCAGACCACATCGGCTCGCAGCTACACGTCTGCGTCTCGAGATCAAAGTTGCCGTGACCCGAGCAGTCAGGAAGACACTGCAGCGCGTCGTTGTCCATCGAGCTGCAGTCGACTCCCTTCCAGCCCTTCTTGCAGATGCACACGCCTTCCGCGCAGAAGCCGTGGCCGGAGCACGTCGGATGGGGGCAGTCCACTTCGGCGCAGAACTTGCCCATGTACCCACGGACGCAGGCGCACTTGCCGTTGACACAGTGTCCGTGTCCGTTGCAGTCGGGGACTTCGCACTCATCGTGCCTCAACGAGCACTCCTTGCCCTTCCAGCCCGGGTTGCACTGACACTCGCCGTTGATGTACTCGCCGCGTTGGCTGCAAAGTACTGGGCACACGCCTGCAAAGACACTGCAGTGTTAGGACCTTGACATATGAAAAGCATGACTCTACTTATTTCAAGTATTTTATCACGTATTGTTGGGATTTTAATGTAGGATATGTGTTACCTTAGTGTATCATATCTTTTAAAGTGACTTGTGAACATTTTACTTTCTTTGGATGGTCTATTTTTCAAGCACCTAACAAAAAGTTTTAAAATGTGCAATGATACTAATACTGAACATGAAAATAATAAAATCAGCAAAAACGTATGCTTTCTAGAAACGGCAGGTGAATAAAATGCAATGCCCATAGGGAACGTACTCTCCCCGCAGTCGTCTCCCCCGAAGCCGGCGTTGCATTGACAGTGACCGAGCAGACATTCGCCCTTTCCGCTGCATCCGTTGGGGCAGTTGGAAGTCATGTCCTCAGAAACGGCCGCGATGAACGAGATCTCTTGCACGTCGCCGTCGTCGTTGTACAGCGACAGGAACCAGTGGCCGGGCTCCATGAAATGGGTCACCTCCTTTTTCACTGTCGGCTGGAAATGTGTGACGGTGTTAAACTGACCAGCGCAATGATGATGGGAATTGTTGTTGTCTTGGTTTCATTGCTTACATAGGTTCAAAGGAGCCTATTGCTGTTTGTAAATAGATTCTGGTCTTTTCTATGCAACATAATTCTCAAGCCAGTGAACTTAGAGAAATACATCAATTTAAAAAGTGTTTTTAGATATTAGGCTTGCGTAATTTTGTCCTTACATGTGATCCTCTCGTAGTCCTTGCCTTGAACCCGCTAAGGACTTCCAAGATGTCGTATTGCGTGTGCGTGGGCAGAGCGTTGCGGCGTGCGTAAACGCCAATACTCGCTCCTCGCGGGATGTTGTAGTCGAACGTGACGTAAGCCGATTCCGATTGGTAGAATTGCATGTTCCAATAACTGTACGGTGGGATTTCCTTGGAAAGTTTTGCTCCCAAAGAGATCTGTGAGAATGTCGTTCCATCGGGAGGGAAAGAACGAGCTGGGAAGGTTTTGGCTCCTGCAAGATCACAGTGAATCGAATTAGTTTTGCTGACTGGGGCCCGCAGTTGGAAATATTGCCCACTGCAAAGAGGGACTGAAGCAATGAGCATAATTAATTATTTTTAAATAAAGCATTATTAATTATATTGAAGCGCTACATTTTTATGTTTATTTATATAAGCATTCAATTGCGCAATTGAATGTTGTAGCTGTAAGCAACTATCCATTTATTATTAATTTTTGGCAATTTTTTTCTCCATAATTGCTGGTTTACTAATTTGTTCTACATAATCAAATACATAATAATTAATTAAGCATTGATGTAAAGTAGGTAGCTATTTTTGATCTTGTTACTTTGATTGGCAGCTAAATCGAACGATGGGTATGGGACAATGGAGGGTTCAAATATATTATTATCTACTATAGCTGTTATATGTTACTCTACTTGCTAAAAATAGGACAATAGTAATACATAATATTATGATCTAAATTATGTTTATTCTTAGTTTTTACCCACTACCATCTAGCTACCACTGACTTTCACAGCACATAAAGCATATTTCCAGTTTAGCTACCAAGCCATGCTGCAGACGTAATCTTTTGTAAGTGAGTGAGTTCCAATATTATATATATTAGTTACCATGTTAGGCATGTGAGATTGAGCGTGGTTACAACAAATCGTGCAATACCTACCTTCGAGAATGAGAATCAGTGGAGGTGCCGGAGTAACCACAGGACACTCTTTGATCGGAACAATCTGAGTCGAAATGTCTACCATCTCGGTAACTGTTTCAGTGGTTGCTTCAACGGCAAGGCTAGAAGCATCCGTCACTCTCTCCTCAATCG
Source organism: Nemoura dubitans (assembly GCA_921293005.1). Taxonomy (NCBI): domain Eukaryota; kingdom Metazoa; phylum Arthropoda; class Insecta; order Plecoptera; family Nemouridae; genus Nemoura; species Nemoura dubitans. The sequence continues at coordinate 66,952,011 of OV121074.1, forward strand.
TAATAGTTTCTGTTTGGATACCGGCAGTGAATGTGGGAGTGTTTGTTGTCGTAGTCATTGCTTCTTCCATGGGGGTTGTTGTCCAATCATCGTTCTCTTCGGAAATTTCTGTAGTCGTTATGTACTCCTCTTCCAAATCATAATCTTGTATAACTTCTACCTGTTGCAATCTTTCTGATGTGTGGTTCAATGACATACCATTTTCTGCAACTTCCAGTGATGTATCTTCAGTGGACTGAGTGTCGTTCGTTTCTTTAAGATTATCAAGACATGGGCATGAACATTCGCAAACGCCGCCCCACAAGTGAAATGGAGGTATGGTAGCAGGTCTCTCCGTCATACTCCGTTCGATTACGCCCAGCCTAACGCTGGCCTCGCTAAGCGAATGGGGATTGATCTCTACGTTATTAGACTCGGCTTCAGAAGAAGGCACGGAAACGGAAAGTACATATACTGGCTTATGAGCATTTTCTTGTTCGTCAGTGTCAATTGTAACATTAACAAACACACGCTTGGGGTGGTGCGGGGAAATGTGCTCAGTGTCATTAACCGACAGTGCAGTTAATGAATCGTTAAGAGGTGTCGTGGTATTAGCAGCACTCATTGTTAGACTGGAAACATGCTTGGAAGTAGAGGCTACCTCCAAGTTCTTCTCCAATTGAGTCTTCTGAACCTGATTGCCATGGCCAAACAAATCAGGTTGGTTCAATGGAGTTTTTCCTGTTGAGTCAAGTCCTTTGACATCGTTATTCAGTTTGTTTGAATCAGGACTTGTGTGTTGGACTTCTCCTTTATTGGTTTTCAATGTGACGGACTCATGGCTCAACTTGACGATCTCCACTTCTTCGGAACCATACGCGAAAACAGGATCATCTTGCTGAATAGATTCTCTAGAATCTGGACCTAATATTTTGTGTTCAAGTGTTTTGTTCTCAGTTTTTGAGTCAACACTTGCATTTAAAATGCGTTTATTTTCTTCCTTTTTATTTACTAAATTTCTTTCCTCAATGTCATCATCACCTTCAAAGCTTTCAATATGTGGCTTATGGTTTTCAATTTCCCTTTGAAATATCTTCATATCTGTAAAGTCTGCTTCTTTCTCCAACTCGTGATCGGTCACAAGTGGCGTTTGTGGCAGCTTTTCTCGTACAGGAATGAAGCCGCTTCCGAACTCTTCGTCAAAGTCCAGTCTCTTCTTTAGGGTCTTGGTGTTAATTTGTGCGACACTCATGGAAAGCGGTACAGACACAAAAGCATGCTGAGTTTCTTTAAGAATATCTTCAGTGTTTTTATCATTTGTATGTGGTTCTGTTTCATCATGCACTTTGACAGGAAAGTCTAGTTCTACATGCTCAACAGTATCCGAGCCCACTTTGTGTTCGTGTGCGAGAGGTGTGTCTAGCTTAGCATGCTGGTTATCTACATTTCTACGCAAACGGCTCGAGAGCTGGATATCGGCAAATTTACCTCCTGCCGTCGAAGTCGATGGACGATTTCGACTAGACGAGCGATTCGTTTCCGCAGAGGATTTCGCGGTATATACTTCAGAGTTTTCACCAACAAGTACCGTACATGATTTGGCACTTTGGTAGGACCAATTTAAAAGATTCACAGCTGAAACCCAGAGAATATTGGATATATTAGTCCATGGTGTTCCTCAACGAAACGTAAAAAACATTAAAAATCTTAAGAAATATCGTAAGGTCATCTAGGTCATCGAAGATGACCTTCTAGGTAGACAATGTCTTACCTGACATGTAGGTGAGTGCCGCACAGAGCACCACCGACAGGATGATGAAGATGATGGCCGTGCACTTCCAAGTGCATTTTGACGCGAGGCCCTTGCGGAACTGGAACCGAGACTGCGGGAAGTGGCTCGAGTTCGGCCGACGGAGGTTGTTGCGGACGGGAAGCACGGGAACGGGCGTTCCAAACGGAAGCGTGCACCTGAAATCAGACATGTTGCCGTTAGAGTCACTTCGGCCATTGGTAAAAATATGTGCAGAGGCTAGACATCTCAATAGAAGAAAATTAATTGGAAGCACATATTTTGTTGATTAGATATAGAAAAATCTATCATCACAGATGAGTAGGTAGGTTAAAATTTTTAATTGAAATTTTATGTGTCAGAAGAGGAGAATTTAGCCAATATCAGGATATTTTGGCTTTGTAAACTGAAATTGCATAAAGAACACTACTTACCGTTCTGAATTCTTCTGTATGTCGCCTTTCGAAGGGCTACTGCATGATGAATTTGATTTGTAATCTAAAAACGTACACAAAAAAAAAATTAGATCATTGCTGTATTCTTGCTGTTATATCTGTTTCTTGCCAAGCTGCATTGCAATCGTGCGCACCTGTTGGTATGTAGACATTCCCGGAGGGTGTCCGCACCAAGCAGGAAGGCTCAAAGTCGTTGTCCCGGTCGGCCGGGTTGCCCATGATGCCCTGGGTCAGGCGCCCGTTGAGCCGGTTCATCGTCTGGTTCCGCGGGGGAACATCGGGCGGAGCGCAGTCAAGCAGGCAGCCTAAAGGAGAAATTGCACGCAGTTAGCGATCGCACTATGGTTTAATTTTAATGGCGTGAGCCTGATAATTTCAAAACTCGAAGGGAATGGACTATAAACTTTCTGACAAAGTGTCTTGCACACATCTTTGTTGGTAGCATTAAGTAGTTTTACTGGAAAGGGTCTCACAACTTGGAATCATTCATTATAAATATGTGTTGTAGGTAGGTACCTATAGTATAGTTTATTACTGCAAATTGCAAACTTTACTTTACCATTAAACCCAGAGAGATGGAGCTAAGAAATGAATATGTTAGTGTAGAATTACTAATTGCATGCTCTAGTGTCAGAGTGAAGGAAAATATCTTACCCCAGACAAGACACACACCAATAGCATATCTGACAGATTTAAAAATTTATAAACTATCAAACTGTCAAACTTATAGACATGTTGATATTGGAAAAGTAATATTAATATATACCCAGCATGCATGCAGATGCCACAGTGGGTTGTCTCATGATATTCTCTATCCATCAAAATTTTATTAAAATCAGATATTCGTTTATTTTCATAGACAGAAAATGGACACATATCCAATTACAAAACAGGCAAGTTTGAGACAAGTATAGGTAGGTACCATAGTTCCAAATAAAAGAAATTACCAAAAAATAAATTCTGCAACTTTGATTAAAAATATGAGACTGCATACATGTAGGTTGATTGAAAGATGAAGGGGAATGAATTTATCTTAAACCTACATAAAATAAAAATGTAGAAAAGTGAATGACAGACTCACAAAATGCTTACAGTTTTGTAAATTACTTGTATGCAAATTCCATATAGCTCGAAGAAAAGTAAAGTCATGAAAAATGAAATTACAGGAAAGCACAGAGGTGGTGCAGTCTCAAATATAATATGAACGAAGAGAGCTAAAAGTAGCAGCGCATCTGTGGTCAAGTACACTCGGGGGTTGCATTGATTAGTTATTTTATTTTATTATAGAAATAGTCTCTAGCATAACTGATACAATAAAGTTCTTTCCAGATTATAACTTGGTATAATATAAATCAAGCTTGCAACTTAGTTGTAGTAAGTATGGTCACAATCTCGCATCAAGTATGTCTATCTAACACTACATGTTCATGCACATATGCAAGGTGTCAGTTAATATCAAGCTAGAATCGTGATCTAACTTTGTGGTCATCCACGTCTATAGCAACGTCTGCAAGAACGCCAGAGATTAGTTTCGCCAGTCTTCAAGCAATATTGAATCCCAAAGAACCACAATGTTTGGAAAGTTCGCCTCTCGCTAGTTGCTACCCAAGTTAAACCAAAGCAAATTGAAAGTTAAGATGCCAAGAAATGTTTCGCGTTCGTCAGTTGAAAATGTTATTATTATCATATTTGAAAGCATCCAAGTGTGGAAGCTCGGCTAGATATACACACTCAAGAAAGTTAGCCGAGCGGATGGAAATTGTGGCTTCCCATGTATGCACTGCAGGCATGTTGCATGCTGTGTTTAGCGCAGACTATGGGCCACAAAAACGCAAAAAGCCATTATCATCAACTGTTTTACATGTACACGACATAACTACCGCGATAATTTGTTAGACGTTTTGTCAGTAAACATTTTTTAATGATATACTACAACAAAAAGACCGTTTAAAACCTAATGCATTTAAGGGGGTAGTTTCTTCCAACGTTCGGCTAATACCAGATCTATGTCGTGCCATTATTAATATCACATGCATCATCTGATATGAGGCAGGCGTCGTAAAATACGTCGCGACGCCATGTCTTATGCCTTATGGTCTACTGTCACGTGATTTATTGGATCTAATCTTTGTCGTCGTCTTCGTCCTTTGCCTTCTCGAACACAGCAGAGCAGAGCAGAGAAAGGAAAGGAGAGAGTGAACGCGCGATTGCGAGAGCGGTTTCTGCGTGCGGCGGTTTTACTCCCAACTTGCGTTCAATTAATAAATTAAGGCTTGCCGACATTCCTAGCACCCCATCCCCCATCCACCCCCGCACTCCTTACCTTCTCTCGGCGCTCTCGATCCCTTATGAATAATGTAACACCGCGTCTTCACAACTCTACACACTCAATGGCAAAACCGATGACTTTTGATTGTTTCGTGCTCTAAATTTAATAATATGTAAATTTGAGTGTCCTTAATTGTATTTCAAGTAGAATTTGAGAAAAAAATCCGTTGATTTAATGTTTTGTTTAAGGAAAACGATATATTATGATCATTGTTTTGCATATGACTATTACTTCATATTTAATCAAAAACGTAAAAGACACCAACATACCAAGCAATTCTCTATTCCATACAATGACCCTAGAAAAAGATAAGCAATTAATAGAAACAAATCGATAAGAGTACAAAAGCTACAGACCATATAGATGTAAGGACAAATCCGAAACTCAGAAACACAATTTCTATCCAATATTCCACCATTAGTACCCCAGCACCAGAAACCATGAACATCAGCAATTGTGTCAAGCAAGACGAAAGAGAAAGAGCAGCCTACGCAACTAAACCATCCCCAGCAATCTCAACAAAGTGAAACAACACAAATACTCTCATTCACGAAGAGAACGCATTCAGATCCTACTGACTGGTTTTGAAGACGAATGTACGAGAAAGAGAGAGAGAGAGAGAGAGAGAGAGAGAGAGGAGAGAGAGAGAGGAGAGAGAGGGGAAGATAAAAGAACATGGTTCAAAGTTTTGTCGCGTGGCTGCTTTCCCGTTGGGTGGAAATTTAACTTTTCTTCGGAAGGTATTAATTAATGTGTGACACGAATCGTTAAGTTTACAGTCTAAACCAACCGTTAGGCACAGCTAACGGGAGTGATAATTTTCAGTAAATATACAGAGCATACAATAATTTGCCAAGCATGTGCTGCATTACTTATAGTCTGTTTGCAATTTTTGTCACAACATACATTTTTATATATTTGAGGGCCACATTCAAAATGTATTCCTTTGGTTATCCCGTTCGCATTCTCTCCAGACTCGAGAGAGGTATTCAAAGGCATTATTAGGCTCACAAATGCCTCCACTTCTACTTTCAGTCCCCTTTGTTTGAAAATTGGCGATGTTTTTGTTACAAAGAATAATGAGGGTACGCGACTGAGAAATAATTTATGAGACTTACGATTCATCTGGCCAAATCGTCGATCGTAAGGTAGCCCTCTGAACTCACCTGAAAATAAGAAAAGGAAGTGTGCTTAAATTTGATACGAGTTTCCAGAAATTCTCGGAAGGCAACCTGGAAAAAATGGCAGGAAATGTCACACTTCAGTAATAAGTTTGAGAGATTTCCACCTGGAAAATTTGTGACTGGGAACCCAACCTATAATAGCATTCCATCAAAATTACCAGCGGAAAATAATAACACAAAACGAGGAAAATACTACATTCATTTCGTTTGACTTAATTTCAGTTACATCCAGCCGAGCAAGTTATAAAAAGCTGCCCAGTAATTGTGATACTATTCACAGAGACTTGTGTATACCTAGCTTGTTATTAATCATACTTATGGCGACAGTACAAAACCTCATCGATCAATTGTCCGTCGCTGGAATTAGAGCAAAATGAGAAACTGGCACAAATGATTCATCTTCGTTAGTTTTTCAACAATGCACTGGCATAGCACGGAGCACATTCACACAAATTCTGTCGTGACTTCGCCATTCATTCCATATTCATGCCGCTAAATTCAACACTTGAACGTCGCGCCAAATTATGCGTGACACATTGTGCGTGCATCGTGATTAACACGTATTCAGAATCGCGATGATGGCTCAGTTAGAGCCCGCATACTAATTCCAGACCGCTCTTTGATTGGGCGTCGATTTATCACACCAGGGTGCTTGCAGTGGTGATTGGGGTTCGTCTAGCTACTCCCAAGAGCATTATTTTTAATTAAAATTGCATCTAGCGAATTCGTTAATAATATTCTTGCTTAGCTTGCACTTGCTTGCCCAGAGGTTTAAATTTACGCGAAAAATTCTCGTTTACTTTAAACCGTCGCTGATTAAAAATTATAAGCGAGAAAGTTCTTTTTTTAACAAAAGCAATTTTGTTGATCACATTTTTTGATTGCTTATTACAATTTCATAATTAAAATTTGGACCCTCTTAGAGCAAGGCTTGATAACAAAACCTCGTAATAGAATGGAATAGATCACACCGCATTACCAGAGTACCAAATTGTATATTGCGTCAAGTCCAGAGGAGTAACTACAAGTATGCAACGAGACTACTCGGTTATATTCTTCGCCTTATCATCAGCAGATCTGAAGGTTCATTCTACCGATACAGATCTTATAAAGCCAACGTAAAGTCTTGCTACGGTCGGCGTCAGCGTCGGCGTCGGCGGCGTCGCGTGTGCTATGCAATGCGTGCGAATGCGATGCCAGCGTCGGATAAGAGGCGTCTTAGGGAACGTCGTCTTCGAAAAGGCGTCGACTTTGCGTCTCTCTTCTTCCATCTCTTTCTAGTTCACCCTCTCTCGGGTCTACCCCTTCTTCAGCCCCGCACCCTAAACCCCAATAAGCTCTTCTTTAGAAACCAATAACTTAGATGGAGAGTGGATATGCGGATCATGAAATAAAGCTCATTTTCCGACCTACGCGACCGCTAGCCATGTCTAGTTAGGAGGCTGAGTGTCACCCGAGAATCGGGATCTCTCGAACGGACTCTCGAACTGACCATCGACTGCAAAATCCCTTACTTTGCATTATTCTGTTTCATATCTTGCCAGGAGTGAACACGCTGAGAACGCACGTCTGATGAGTCCGTAATGCAATTCTTGGTCCAATTTCGATCCAAAGAAACCTCTGCTTTCATCTAATGAGCGCGGCCAGGTATTCAGATCGTAAGATATTACAAAACGTTAAGTTACATATATAAGGGATTTACCTAATCCGCAAACGCCACACGATAATTTATTACTCGCTGTGTGCCGAAAAACACGTATCACATACAGTAAACACCACGTAGAGATTTTGTCGGCAAAATTTACCGCGTATACGTGGCTACTGTTTCAAAATCCAATCTGATATACATCACATATACATCACATACACACGCGCGCGAGCGCTCACACACACGTATATACCTATCTTTATAGTTAATGATATAATCCCACCTGAAATTCCACAGTCCTATGAACAGATCCACGCAAATAATTCGCACGCAAATTCCGCCGCCGGTCGCGCTATGCGAGCGCAAGAAATGCGCCACCTAATAATAGCAATAAACGGTACTATTATTATTTTAATTAAATCTCTTCGTCAGATTTAATTTTACACCGAAGAAAATTGCTGCCGTTCCGCACAATATTTGTCAGTACCTACACACGGGACGTTACATACGACCATGGTACAAACGCAACGGTCTCCAATTCAAACGTAATTTAGAACTTTCCGACGTCTAGCCAATTCGTATTCTGATCTCTTGGATTCGGCGACTAATGAGGCAATGAAAAAAACGACTTTGCAGAAGTATTCCATTTTCACGATCTAGTGGCTTGTTACCCATCAAGTTTAGGCAATTTCTTTTACATCTAGGAATTTTCAGCCACAAATTAAAACAAATTGCTTCCACTTCATTAACATTATTAGATATAATGTCATGTATTTTAAATTGTTTTAAATTACAATTCATATGCTCGAGCTAAAATTTACAGCCCATTAGGAACGACACTCGCATGGGATGGCCCGCGGTTAACAAATTAAAATAGAAGATTAGGGGCTTAGGGGCACAATATGTGGCTCGGACAATTAGCAAACGTTAAGGGGGTTGCTTTTATAATAAGATTTACGCATTTAATTTACAGTCAACAAATTAGAAAGAGTGATCGAGTGTTTGCTGTCCCGTCCTCGGCTAGGAATGTAGGCGGCTGCGGCTGCGGCATGTCCAAGTAAAGAGCCAACAAGCGCCATGTTGACCAGTGACCAGTGACCACTCATCTTGTGACTCATTGAAATACTTTGAACACGAGGAAACCTTCAACAAATTTGTTGTTCGCATGTGCAACATGTAAGTCATATAGAAATAATGGCATACTTGTTTGCCGGACCGACGGCAATGGTGCATGTAAACAGGGCAGTATCATCTAGCAGGATTTATCTCAGCTCGGTGACAAAGACTATAAGAACAAATTCACTGTCGTCGTCTTCGTCGTGAGACACCGACTATTTTTGTCAAAGACAGCTTAGACGGGGAAGAAATTTAGAAAGAACTCAAAGTGAAATAGCGTCTTTGTAAGTAACAACTGACTCTCGGACGAAGCTTAGTTTGCAGGTAATAAACCTTGTTGCATGACTATAATTAGGCAACGAAAAATAATTATTCGTTTGACTTGTATCTCATGGAAAATGATAAAAAGTTTCTTCTGAAACAGTTTAGCCGGACAGTATCTTAGCATTTATGTGAAGCCATAAATCGCACAGCAACCAGGGTAGTTAGCGGAGTATATTTATGGGTGGTTTGTTTATCTTTTAGTCCATCGGAGACTTAGCTCGGTCGCATGCAGCAGGGGTTGAGATAGTTACATTCAATCGTAAATCTAGACTTTAAGTCACCATGCAGGGAGACTGAAAGACCGACCGCTGCCTCGAGCACTGCAGTTTCGCTCGGTGCTCGTTAGAAACACGGCGCCTCCACCGGTTCGCCATACATCGCTGCACTACCAGTCAAATTTTCTCTCCCGTTAGGCAAAGCGACTAAGATAAGTGCGCAATTAGTGCATTATTCCAAAGCAATTCACTAAGCAAAATGTCCCAACCAACGTAAATAGCCCCAGCAGGCAGGCAGGCAGGAAACGTGATGGGGCGGATAGTGTTTTTGGTCACGTGCTATTAGCTCAAAGAAAGGGCGCGCGTAACTCCACGGCGCCAAGGATCGCCGAGAGGGAAGCAGGAATTATCGCCGGATATTCCGGACAATTTTATTGGCTCGCTTGAAGGAGAAATGTGGCTTACGTCTTGGCAGCAACAACTTTGTGAATTGGAGTATTTTTTCCCTATTCCTTGTCGCTTAGAAAAGGTATTGCGTGTTCGTGTTCCATTGAGAAGAATTGAAAGTTGTGGAAAAAAACCCTTGACAATAACGTAGATTGGAAAAGCTCCATCCCCACACAATTTTCTTTCTCCCGTACGATAATGCCGGGCAAAACGAGGGGCTAACTACACCCTCAACTTCGTCCTGTTCGCGTTTGACGACCGGTTAAGGATAGGCGTCAGGGAGTTGTCTCCAGATTTCAGACGTCGACGAGATAATTTTGGCTCCTATTCCGATGTCGTGTTTCGACAATAAGCCCTAATGCTGTCCCATGTTTTATAAGTTAGCCACGGAGAAGTGTGTGCTCCACCTCTAATGGCTGAATCGGCGTACGATTAGGGAATGCTCTTGTGTGGGTGGGGGGGGGGGGGGGGGGGGGGGGGGGGAGACAGCGCACGGAGTTGGGGTGGTCTCCGAGTGGGCCATAATGCGATCCAACCCATCACGATTGTTAAGACTTGTGAAGCTGCGCTACGGGGCCTAATGAACTTGGAATTAGCCAACTTTGCAGTTGGTGATTGGACCTCGTTAGCTCATGTATTTCTAGCTCGGAGTAAAATAGGCCTCATTTCCCTCATGCTCTATGTTCTGTCGCTATCTTCCGTTTACTCACATCATTTCACGGTTCTCTGTCTCTTCAGGTCTCTCTATTCATCGTAATTACGCGTCTTGTACACATTTCTGAAATGTATGACGTTAGTTATCTGATTGCACCCAACTGACTTCGTGCTCTCGAGCCACAGAAAGGTCACTCAATGCACACACAGTAAAAAACCGAAAACATTGGTTTCGCGAACTTGCCCTAGTCAACCGTTTTTGTTGCCAGTTCTTGATTTTTAATTCGTCAATTGAAATAATCGGCTGCTCTCGATTCGCGTTCGTGTTTCACGACTGACAACCGTTCTGCGAGTAAGTTGTCAGTTTGCGCTGCGAATGAAGTCAAACGGGCGTAAGGAGCGCTAAGACGCGGATGGATTCTGCGCGGAGACCACTTGCAGCCGCAGAGTTTACTTCCACCTTCTCTGCCTACAAAGCCTCCCACCCCCAATGCAGCATCCTTGCCAGATTTGATACAAACACGTCTCGATCACTTCACGGTTTTCGAAGTAGTACTACCAAATTTACGCGCACACCGTGAACATTACACCTAGAAATATAAATACAATTAAGCAAATACATAGGTACCATTACGAAATGGGTTCACACACCAAATTCACAATTCAAAATCAGTTCTATGAAGCCTTTTACCTCGCACCGAATGAACTGTATAGCTTAAGCTAAGTACTAATTTGGGACTTATACATAGACATATTGTGATCCGGAATCAAGACAAAATCTATGCCTAACAAGAAATCTCAACCGTAATTGGCAGCCCCCGCCCCCCACCCCGCGCGAGATCGCACACACATAACAATGTGAAGGTGTTTCCTCGAACGAGAGTGCGTAGCCGGCACGCACACGTCACTTTCGATTGCGTGACAGAGCTGGCGCTGCGTGATGGACGCGTGACATGTGTTTAACAGTCAATCTGCTGTCTGTACGACTCGCAGCTAATCACGCACCGGGCACGCAAGCGCATGTGGATTAGAGACGAAAACAATCACCCGTTCATGTTGCCATGCTTTTATTTTCAAGACCACAATCCCAATTATGTTTCTAATTAAAAAAGGGGATTCTATGGATTTTATTTTATTATATACGATCATAGAATACAGAGTTCATTATTTCGTTAGCATTTATTTTAATTAGATATCGACAAGTGTATTATAGTACGAGTGCAGGCTTTGGAATACAAATGCAGTTATAAAATCAGTATGCAAAGACTCGTAGCGTGCAGGGGCACGTATATATATGCATGTATTGCTACCCTATTCGAACAAAATCCCTGATCGCTTCGACGATAATGAGACAAGCGGTGTTCCATTGGCAAGTGATGAAGTGGACACCATTAATAAGCACACCCACACACTCACACACACACACACACACGTAGTACACCTATTCAATTTTTAGGTTATATCTCCTTGCAAGTTGTTGCATTGTTCGTCACGGTGCCAGTGTGTACCATTATCTGGCTATAGGTAACACGCACTTTCATCAACCCCGGCTTGCTTCCTTTTAAAAGTATCGACCTCGCCTCATCATTTCGTTCCGTGGATTTTCGAATGAGCGACGATGAATAAGTCTGGTCGACGTCAATAAGAATGCTTGTGAATCGACTTGCCGTCATTTTGGAATGAGAAAAACCAAGCCGTGCTGGGGGGGGGCGGGGGGGGGGGGGGGGGGGGGGGGGGGGGCGTTATGGTTGGTTTCGATCGGCTCCGGGTATATGACACTGGCACGGGGGAAGAGTGTTTGATTACAAATTCTATATCCTCCAAGAATAATTTCGCCCGTTTTTTTAAAGGCAACGTTTGACATTTTAATTTATTCTAATTTTTATAAGGTATAATTAAATCAGAGGTAAAGTACGTGAACGTGACGTCAAGAGCTCAATTAGTAAGCCAACACTGATTAAAAAATTAGAACGTCCAAGAGAGGATTTTACCCCGCATCTCACAAAAATTCTCGCTCATGGTTTTTGTCAACTGAAATGTTTTAGCTCATTAAAAATTTAGTTTTGACACGCTTTGTTCGTTAAGCGTGAAACAAATTCGAAGTTTAATGAGATTTTTAGAAGAATGTCCATGCAGTAATATAGCATTTGAGTTTGATCACCTCGTATGTTAAATCGGTATATAGTTATAATGTGACAACGCATGAGAACAGAGAACATATATACATTTTAACCAATTGAAAGTTAACAAACTGTAAAAAGGCGTCTGGCGCAGCTCAAATACAAATAGTGTTCACACAGCACTGATGTAACTTGCCCATCATATCTCTGCTATCCAAGCATACAAGAGAAATGCGCAGAGTCGTCAAAAACCGGGAGAAAATCGACATATAAACGGTTCAATCTGCAGCGAAGTTTCATGCATGCACACAGAATATATTTTCGTGCCTGTTGACGCGAACGCGAACGCGAACGCGAACGCGACGGCAGATCGTAATTCGTGGCACATAACCGTGGAGAGCACGACTCTATTTGCCATCAGGAAGACATGTTCATCGAATTAGCGGGTCCCCAGTTGTCGCCGCTCACAATACCTACCCCTTGTTGCTGCTCCTGCTGCTGCTACTGCATACAGCACATGAGCTGGCTGACAATCTCACGGAATTTACTTGACGAGGTAAATTTACTTAGTTTATAAGCAGTAAATAATTGTACGACCGAACGCTTCGTTACGCCATCATCATCATCATCATCTGCATTCATATCGCTTGTTTCCGCTTGATAAAATGTTATTTACTTGGTCTGATATTTTACGCGAATTACCCGCCTTCAAAGAGAGCCGGCGTCGGCGTCGGCGTCGGGCGTCCTTCCTCCCCGAATAAGCTCTAGCCCGCATCACGCGACGCAGTTTCGAAGAGCGAACACATTATTTTGTGTCTGATTCTACCATGAAGAGCCATCGAGCAATGCTATTTGCTCCTGCACAAGAAAGATTCCCCAAAAGCAAAAAGCATTGGCAATTTATCAACCATAAATCAGGCAGGTAAGGATAGGTACTGTTTGAGATCCATTTCAGGATCGGTCGAATAATAACAATGCGATGATGCTGGCGAATGGGGGGGGGGGGGGGGGGCTAAAAGGACTTAATTCTTCGAGAATTCCATGGAATGAAATATCGTACTCGTCAAAAATAACAAATTTGTATATCTATATATAGAAAGTAGAAACCTATAGGTTTGTATAGATATAAAATATGTTTAGTAACTAATTGCGGGATCCAATAATGATCAGCGATCTGTGTCCGTGGCAATGTGGGCGCTGGACACTAGAAAAGTGCTGTACTGGAGCAGTGGCAATTAAATAGGTATCAAAAATACACGTGTAATTTGAATTCGCTTTTGTGTACAGAGCGTCATGAAATGATGTTTGTTGGCGCCGTGCAAAACCGTTCCAATGAGTTACGATCGAATAGAAGGAAATACACATTATTCCAATATCCGGATTTGAATCGACCAATCACGTATACGCGGCACATACGAGCTGGAACGGCGTCGGTGCAGCACATTGCATTAGGTCGATTACTCTGAGTTTGGTACATGGGCCATAACGATCGAATGAAATATGTTTCGACGGCATTGTATGGGCAGAAATGTGTTTGTGATAATCAATATGCCATAGGTGCGCACCCACATTCGTATAGGTTAGTTTACTGCAAATGTGTAACAACCGAAAAAGTGGTGGGAAAGAAATGTTAAAAACCGTTCGGAACATCAAGATGTCATAATACTATAGTTTCAAGTTTAGAATTGAAGGTGTTCTATTAATTTTGAAAAGGATAGGCTATCTTATAACATTTAACGTATATAGTTGCAGGAAGGATAAGCTCTTGATTTATGCCAGCAAAGGGTATGCGGAACATAAAAGTTTTAACGGTAGTATAAAATTACAACAAATACATACTAGAAAAGGTAATTGCAAAGGTACCAGACTCTTTTTATTATTATTTCACACAAGTATCTACGAAGCCTTCCGCACAAAGTTTAGTACGTATACAGCCGGTCCACTTTCCTGCCGACGTATTAAATAAAATATGGCTTTCGGTGTTTGCGGTGGCTGCTTGGATGAAATATTCATCTCGCCAGCCCGAGTGAAGATGCCGAGTATTATCTTGTTAGTTGGCTAATATCGAGCTTGAAATTAATCTTTGATGCAATAAGAGGGAGGCCAGGATACGCTGACTTGCATCACCATCATTTCAATCTTCTCTCTTCTCATTAACAACATCGCCGGAGCACCTCTCCGTACATGGCATTACCTTACCAAACCATCAAGTACTCGACGAGTAAGTAACAACACAGAACATATACCTGATATATAATTAGTGGAGAGTCATTCCGCAATTTGAATTGATCAATTAGTATCCTTAAATGCAACCAGTTGCATGATTCCGCTGAAGTATAGGCATATGTGAGTGATATTACCGTATCTGGAATGTCTGATTGTAACCTATAATATATACCTATATGTCTGCTAGCATTATACTGGCTTGGTATGGTACGTAGGTACGTAGTAGGTAGGTACGTGCGTGGTATAGGTACCTACTGGGTTTGTTATGTGCAATCAGAGACTTTGGGGGAAATGAATGGGTTTGCTTGACGCGAGCGTAATTGGAATCCAGCTCACTGAGAGAAGTAATTAGCAAGGAACATACTTCACTTTGGCTATGTATCTGCACCGACGACAAAAGGAAATACGTCTTTGGACGACGAAAAAGTGTGTAGATAAAGGTGGAGAAAAAATACATCAAACTTACGATGCAGTGAGAATGCAATGTGCTTTCATTACGAAAATTACGTATTACATGTGGAAATTTATGATTTCTTAGCAGATACGCTAGTTTATTTCCAGGAAAAAAAATCTTTTATGTGTGTGGAATTTGAAAATAAAAACTTGCGCGGTGCGTCGCGCTAGATCGTCGGCGGCGGCAGAGGAAAAAACGACGCGTAAAATAAAATATCGATTCGCTAAAATGTAATCCCAGAAGGGCCGCGGCGTCGTCCGTGGGATGTTAGCGAATTGGCTAGTAGCGCCACGGCATGGCAACGCCAGCACACCGGCGCTACACCGCACACGGCGACGGCGTCGTCGTCGGCGTCGACTGCGGCAGGGCAGTATATCTTTGGGTTTGTTAGGGAGGGTGTGTAATTCTCCAAGGGGTCACATAACGGCCCGGACGTACTTCTGCTTTCGCTATACAAGCCAATTCGGACGCGCCAGACTGACAATCAGGGGCCACTCTCTGCGCCATATAATCTTCAGCATTTCAACTTCAGGTTGACCCCTGCAAACATTTCGCCTTCTCCACCATAACGCGATCACTTTGAGGACGTTTGGGTATTTAGAGTACGTTACCCTGGCGAGGGGTCGTTACGTCGGCATTCACGTGTCAACGGTGCGCGCTTTCCCGACTTTTCACAGGGCTTTTCCAGGACATTTTCGCGCGACCTGCGCTTGTACACGCGATTGCCCGCGACAAGAGCGTAACAGATCGCAGCGCTGCCTGTCGGCTCGGGTAAAATATTGCCAATTACAAATTCGAATTATCTTCGCAGTCTTGTGATTTATAAACTATTCGTCTCGTGGTGGCTGCCGCGCGCACGCGCTCTCTCTCTTTCTCTCGGGGATACAAATGGCTTTCCGGGATTCGCACTCGCGACCCGCGGCCAGGCCGCATATAAAAACACGACGAAAAGAGCACTACTCGGCGGAGAGATGAGATAAATAAAACACTATACACCGAATATACACTATAATGTGTGCTATAAAATATAATGTGGTTCGCTCATATAATTAATTAACGAGAAGTCCCGTTTTATCATCACGTACCGACAGGTGTCACCTCATCGACTGGTAGGTAGCGCTCCACACCAGCCGACGGTAACTCGCATGAGCTCGCGTTTTTATCCAAGCGAACGCAGAAATAGTCTCGTGAAAAAGTATTATTCTCGTATACATTGTGACAGAAGTTATTGAAGTCAGATTCTAAAGGTCACTGCAAAAAAATCGTTCTCGAACCACCCGCAAGTCATAACTTTGTGCGAAAATGTGACTGAAATCAAACGTTCACATCATATAAAAGTGCGTTCCACGAATGCCAGCCGTAATCTCCCAGTAAAGTCCCCAGCGGCGGGGCCATGATACACCGCGCGGCACATTGTATCGTTGCCATCTCTTACGCTTCTGTGTCGAAAGGGCATTAACGCATTACTCTGGATATGCACGGTGATCCATCACACACTGTCTATTAAAGCTTTAGGCTTTTCAACCACCCCCGCGCGCATGTGACCCCCACACCCCCACACCCCCACACCCCCGTCGAGGGGGCACACGGGGCCCGCACTGATCGCGTCTTAAATCGTGTCAACCCTTCGCACGCTTTAAACTCACGATATCTACCGCGAGTGCCGTGCGTCGGCGTCGGCGTCGCGACGGGCGTCGGGCGTCGCCGTCACCGCAACCCTCCTCGATTGAAATAACGCAGCTCGCAACGCTTTCTCATGCTAATTCGGCCCACGGCGAGACATTTTATCGACAAACGGCATCGCCTCTAACAGAATTCGGGCCTCTTATCGTGACTATTAAATAACATTAAATCTTTGTATTCGGAAATAATGCATTTCAATACAAACAATGTGCGTGTCAATAGGAAAACTAAAAAAACAACGTTTTCGGGGAAATTGAAATTGGGGACAGCTCATCAATAGAAAACCTAGCACAAAATCAGCTCATCTATCAAAGCTTATTTTCCAGGCATTTTCATCGAGGGCGTGCGAATGACAGGACACTTGTGCACTCTTCACTCTACGGTGTATATAGTACAGAGTGCTCATACTCTACAAGGTTACAAGCTCCAGCTTATACAAGCACCACGAACACTGCAAAATCCTTCGCTACAAAATGCAATGCACCGTTCGCGTTCGGAACGAGAGAACGAGTCAATAATTTGCATTCATCAACAAACATTGTTCTACTTTCAGGCAAGAAGAGTCGATCGACTATCCGTTCTTCGGCTGTTTTTTCTTGCAGCCAATCGATCGAGAGCGCTGCACGTCGCTCGAATATTCAAATACATTGTATCGAGATATGCACCCGCCACCAGCGGAGGCGTCGGGAAGCTCTAAATTACCAACGCTCTTCCCTGCTGCAAGCGCGCGCGAACGGCCCTTGGGAACAGCGCTGTGCCACCCCCGGGACCGGGGGGCGCAGAGGGCGGGGGGCGGCAACCGAAGGGGGCAGGGATTGCGTCTAACAATGATTGATGGTGGAATTGGATGCATAGTGTGACTATTGACATCAGGCCCGCCTTTAGTTTCAACGCAAGCATTAATCCTCAGTGCATTGTTACAACGATTCGCTACGCGGATCCACTCTCTATGTGCGCAATATGGGCATTAGTGGGCATTTAAAAGTTAGCCAGCGGACCGCGAGCAACCGCTGGCACACTAAGCTTTCAATTTCCATCGAATTTTCCGGTCAAGGTGGTGGAAAAGCTTGCCATTGAACGGGAATGACGCGGCGAGCACCAAAGAGCATGTTGTGTGCAGAGACAAAAACAGGTGCGGAAAATTTCTATGCTTATATTCGGTAATGCAGCCACTGGCCAATGCGGTGGTGCCTATTTATATGGAAGTTACGGCTATGCGGAAAGCAGTGAAAAGTTGATTTTATGTCCATTAGTTAATTAATCTTGGACACACACAAGTTGTTAGGCGCTGAACGGTCCATGCCGAGACCGACGCAATCTGTTAATCAAAGCTCTGCTCTGAACACTATTTACCTGATGTTTATTATGTTTAGTCATTTGATCGCAGAAGCAAATCCAATCACTCATGCGTGTGCCGGCAATGAAAAGGCCGCCCGCATCACCGTCGACACATCAAATAGACGAGAGATAAAAGGAACATATATCACTTTTAATCGAAAACTAAAATATTACATGAAAATACATTTTTAGGCCATAGTATTGGCAAGGTAGCTATTGAGTTAGGGGAAGAGAAAAGTTTCAAATCAATTCATCGGTTTTACATGGATGTTTTGAACTCAGTGTATACAGGCCCCCCCTCCCCCCCCCCCCCCCCCCCCGCGTCTTGGCCATAAAGGTAACTTATCACTTTGATCAGCAGAAAGCAAATAAATTTGTTAACTGGCATACATTGATAAAGGTATACCAGATTTTATATTTCTGTTGATAAATTTCGAGCTCTCGTCAAATAAATCTTGTCAGACGTTTGGCGTAGTATTCTCACGCACATGCGTAGAGTTTTGAGATTTGCAAAACTGATATTTTTATAATATACTTTAATAGCGCATAGTGCATAGAGCATAAAATTCTAGATGATGGGTAATATAATTGTCCACCAATCTTTCCCACGCTGCCTGTACCAAACTAGGAATTCGTTGTTTTATTTGTAAAGCTTTCCTTTCCTCACTTGTTTTATTCATGCAAATGAGACAAAATGGAAACCATTAGCAGGGGTGCACAAAGCCTAGCTTCCTCCTTAGTAAATATGATATTGACACAGCTCAAGCCTTGTTATTGCGGGGAGTGCTCGAGGCCCTAGCGGTTTGTTCACCCATGGAGGACCAAGCTGTAGAGGGTGGTGTGGGGGAGGGCTGATAAAGTGGTGTGGGGGAGCATCAGTCAATAATCCACAGCCTCCATCGAAGAAGGAGAAGACGAAGAAGAAGACCCAATCTCAAATGCCGGGACGATTCTGCAGCTCGGTGGAAGGCCGTAATAAAACGCAAGGAGAAAAAAAAGGGATAAAAAACTTTTTTGAATTAATAAATATTTCAAGTTGGAATTCGCTTAAGGCCTATTACTTCTTTATTGCCAGCATGAAACCGATTCGGGCGGTCTAGCTACGCAGTGGCAGTCTCCCCCGCAGTCCATTACATTAAATGCATTGGAAATCGAGGGCCCTAGTTTTATTGTGCAAGAAATATATGTGATGTGTAAAAAGAGGTGTTCTAATAAAACCTTGTGTACGCTGCAAGGTTCCACCAGAACTGGCACCTCCACCATTATCCCTTGTTCGCGAACGGAAACAAACTCGGAACAGCACAGGACGGGCAAAATAAAATGCAAAATCCCGCCACACAATGCCACGTGAAATCATAAATATCAACAAATTATAGTGAAATATCGCTCGAAAACAGCCGCAAAATTGGGATTCAAATAGCTTTTAAGCCCGCTCGCATCGCACAGGTTATTCATTTTATTTAGATATATTTATCATCGAAATAGTAATCGGATTAAAGCGAGTGTATTTAGAGAGTAATTTGTCCAACCATAAAATGGTGTTTTAAGTATATGTTATTATTATTTGAATAGGGGTTGGGCGAAAGGGGTGCGCAGATACTGCAGCGACAGCCTGGGGACACTATTCTCTTTCTGTCTCTCTCCCGCACTGCGCTATAACATTATCCCCATATATAAGTTGCAGCTATTTCAGCGTACGTAAGCCCACGGATGAAAAGAGCATCCTATATACGTGCTTCACACATACACATACACATACACACACCCCACGCCTCGCTCACTTTAGCTACGATGGAAACGCGATCGTTTCGCAATGTTTCGTACCATTACACGGCATTTTGCAAGAGTATACTCATTTCTCGCTCGAGGTACTTTCTATCGTTGATTTGACCAATCGGCGATCGAGACTATTCAATGTTTGCAATTGCATTGGACGCCATGAGCAAAACGTAAACCCACCCGACCTGTATGAATTCACACGGGGAAAAACCATGCACACTATCATAGAAAATGCACTAGTTTACGTTGCATGGTTTTCCACTCTATACATTGTAGAGCGCAAATCACTGTGCGGTGCTCTTTTCACGAACGCAAGACAAAAGCGGATCATAATCGGTGCGAAAATATCGCGATCGCAACACCCTCTGTTGTGTGTTGTGCGCGACGGCGAGACATGTAACTGATTTCTGCGAGCGACCGCGTGGCAGAGATCGCGTGCAGCCGCCGACAGATGACCTTTGACCCGTGAGCTGATGCACAGATGATGTATCAGCGGCGGACACGCAACAGTGGCCGAGGCGTGCCCACAGTCAATTCCAGGGGATGCGGCCGACCGAGCGAACGGGCCGGCGCGAAAAACCATTGTCATTACTCTCAAGTTGACTTGTTAATATCAGTACTTCAGGCAGAAGATTAGAAAGACGCATAAAACTTGGAATTAACCAATCTTGGGTAGGAGAGGAAGGCATTAATGCTGTGGATTTGTTTAAGGAGATTAAAAAGAGAAGTGAACGCAGCCGAGAAATGAAAAGAGAAAGATAAAAGGAAATTAAATTTAAAGGGGATAACTGCAGAAGGCATAGCGCGCGCGCGATGCCGGAGTGTCATGGCGGCCTGCGGCTAGAATATACCGTGGGCGAGCGAGCGCCTAATGTGATTTCATATTGAATCTAGTCGTCATGTGGCAAAAAGAAATTTCGCTTACTACGCGATCGCCAGCTTATAGCGATCCGCTTGCGACCGAGATTAGGTCATCTTCGCGGTGATGTGCACGAAACCAGCATGACCGATATATTCCACAGCGCGACGGAGGAAGCAAGCAATGTACAATTTTCGTGAGACGGTATATACAGACCCGGTTTTTTTATTTTACATCGTACCCACTTACGAAATCAGTTTCATCTACAATATTCAGCATTCGAGTGCGACCAATATCAACTCCTATACGCGTGGTGACGCAAACTTGATTCAATAAACGCCAGGTTTCAACCGTAAAATATTCAGAGGAACGGATCACTGTGTTTAAGCCAGCTGGGGTAGGCAATAGGCACGCCAGCGCCGGCAAATAATAAGAAGTCAACGGTTCACCTCGCGTTGCGTGCATAATATTCTGTTGAAGCTCGAGAAATCGATCCACTGCCCTCTAGACGCATCGATTGTCGGTTAGCCCGTTGCCGAGAGCACCGCCGCGTGGAGCAGAGCGGAGTCCCACACCTACGACCGAGCAAGCGACCACCCCAGCGACCACTGGAACGGGGGCGAAACCAGGAAGTTCGGAATCGCCGTTTTGCTTTTGCTTCAAACACACATGAACACCTGCATTACAGCGTGCAGAAACTTGCAGTGTTTACGTGTCCTGAGATTGTGACCCGAGCGAACAAGTATTGTTGGTTATGAATGCAACTAAATAGGTTTAATCGTAAAATTAAGCCGCATGCCATTAACAACGCAAGCACTTAAAGTGCATCAAATACCACCACAAATTAATTACTTGCACGTCTCGGCTAATGGATTTTATTTATCGGCGTTTTTCCCCGGGTCGAAAATGGCTAGCCACGACGCTAGAAGTAGGAAATAGTTGCGTGAGGTGAGCACCCATACGGGCACTAACAGGCCATATACTCGCGGCCAGTAGAATAATGTCCGTAGCGGGAACTTACCAGCAGCATTTTATTGTTGGTTACCAAGATTGCACTTTGATGTAGTTCTAAGTCGGACTATAGCATACGACGCCGCCGCCGACGCTTCTCATAACTGCTAATTTATGGCGCCCGGACGTAATAAATAGCTTATAATAACTTCTCTCAGCTGAGAGAGAAAAACCGTCGACAGGAAGAAAACGAAAACGAAACACAAATTACTTTCAGACGCTGCTTGCTTGTTGGCTGTGCAGTGTTTTTCGGTGATTCTCTCCTGAATTTATATTCTCATTTTGTGCTAAATTAGCTTCGTTCTGTTCGCTCTGTATATTTAGCAATAATTATATAGAATAGAGAGCATTTTCCTCGGGTGGCTTGGGAGGGGGGGGGGGGCAGGTTTGGTAGCGCGGAGGGTCGTACGGGAGCGAGGGGGGGGGGGGGGGGGAACGCACGACGCGAGGCAGGAAGAAATCGTGGAAACATTTTCTCGGTAATGAAACGAGCAGACAAGAGACGCGCACAAGAAGTGATAATAATTAGTCGGGTGAAAATGGACCGCCGCGTGCTTACACCGAGAGCAAGGAAATCGTTACTACGCTGCAAAGTACAACGCGTCGCACACCCTGCACGCGGTTTATTTGCGAGAAACCCGTTACTGTAAAGATGGAAAGAAATTTGGAGACCAGCAAGTTTACATCACATTACGGCTTCCCACGAGCGGCGGCATTGATTTACGCTCACAGAACTCGGAAAAAGTGGGCCGATTTGCTAGCTAATTAATTAATAAGTAAATACGCATAGCTGCTAGGTAACGCGAGACGTTTGGCGGAACCGGTAGCGTTTCCGCGCCCCATGTCAAACTTGGCACTTCCATCAGATGTGAGCACGCTTTTCTCTTCCGAGGAAGGTCGACGGGAAGCAACAAACGGAGGTGTATAGAGAACTATTCACAACTTGCAATGTAAATCTTGTTATAACAACGCTACGCAGGCATAACAAAAGGAAGCTTGTAATAATTCAGCTTAACCGAGGGGTTATGATTATTATAACAAGGCAGGCACAGCGGCAGGCGGCTTCTGGTTCATGCTGCTCTTGCCCTGGTTCATGCTTTAGTTTGTCGAATTCAAGTTTATTCCGGGGAAAATTAACGACTGGAAGCCATTATGTCTGAAACAGTCTCATTTGTCCCGCCATTATGCAAGGAACCACCTCCCACTGAGTTCCTGTTACACTATTATTAGTGCACTGCGATAGAAGACATACACCATTTTATTTCAAATTCAATCCAAGCGACTCACCATCTCGAGTCAGTTCGTACGACGTGTCACGTGGCATGAAACCACTGTGGTTTCATTCAAAATCCTTAATTTACAACTGAATAAAGAGCGGTATTTTCAACCATTAAAAATAATTTGACATTTTTGGAATGGTGAACCAAGAAGTTATTGTAAGCCCAAGAAAACTCTACCCATGGTAAGGGTAACTAGAACTGAAGTAGAGATAATGAAAAAGGAAAAAATAATAATTGTGTTCCTTGCATCTGAATCAATCTGAATTTTGTAAAAACTGAAAAGAAGCCTGAATCACAATCATTTGTTACCCCTTGAGAAGAAAGTGTACGATAGTGCAAGCCTGTCCCGTTATGCCGCGTGAGGCGTATGTATGTGGGCGTACGTGTACGTGTAGCGTCAACTTCGACGAGGTCATGCATTATTCTCCACTAAGAAGAGGGAGATAATTGATGATTAACTGTCATAGACAATGCACCAAGCCAGAAGTCCCAAATGGAAGTAGTGCCTTGAGCGTGGCAAAACCTAGACGGCGATGGCCAGTAATTTAGAGGTTATGCCCGACTAAGTAAGATTGAATATTGCTGATGTTCGCTAGTCAATGGAGCACGAGATGAAATATGAACGAGGATCGAGCTCCAGACTGGAGAAGAGCGCAAGAGGAGAGTTGAGCCGACGAGTGGAAAACGGCGGCGGGTTTTCCAAGCTCAGTTTGCCTCCGCGAAAACTCGCTTCAATAAGCATATAATGCTTGCACAAACATTACAAGAAAACTATTCTGTGTAAATAAATACAAACAAAATGAAAATGTTGGTACAAGTTTATCGTTTCAGAGTACGTTATATGTATATACGCAAAACGTCCAAAAGCGAGCTGTACATGGAAATAGAACAAGATTTTCCGGTAAAACCACGAAAAAATTCTCTCGTTTGTCTCTGAGAAAACGGACAAGAAATTCTAGTAGGAATGCTACAGCGAATTTTTATTTTCTATAGTTATAATGGAATAAATAGCTTATCGATATTTCCAAAATAAAAGGATTGCTCGAACGAGTCCAACGATCGGTCGACAGAAGAGGTACCACGTTCGCAGCAAACGAGAACCGTTGCTCGACGAGGATCTGCAAGAACGCTCACTCAGTGTAGAACTGCAAGGAAAATGCTCCTGGAGAGAAAACCCTTTTTTGCCATCGACGAGACGACCATTCTCTTACGACTTATTAATGGACTGATTAAATAAATAAAATGAGAAATAAACAATTGAGCCACTGACACAAAAAAGTCTCGAGTCAATTACGAACAGCAGTAAGTCCGCGACGTCGTCTGAAGAATTAACAAAGTGCGCGGATAAAAGCTTAAAACTTTTTTATTGACCCGCGCGGGATTCGAAGAGTAAGCTCCATCGAACACACGAGATCCCCTCCATGGTGATTGGCTCCGACATGGCGTCGGACCTTTCCTTGAGTGCCGGGGAGGGCACGGGGTCGGGGCGGGGGTGCCGCGGGTCAGGCGAGCCCCATTTCCCTATCGCAGTTGACCCCGCGAACCCGGCGCCTCCACGGACCGTCTTTCAATCCGTCTTTACGCGTCTAGATACTGGCGTCAAGCTGGCGGATGAAATTGATTCATAAATATCAATAAGCAAGGCAGCGACGAGACGCGGTACAAAATAGGGGTTCAAATTCAAATCTCGCGTGAAAGTTAGAGGCGTCGCGTAGCGCGGGGAAAGGCCAGGCCATATGCGCGATAGCGAGTTGCAGACACACAAGTGTATTTCCCAGGCGATTTGAAGCGTCATGGCACTGTTACTGTTTTCAAAAGTATGGAAAGCAGGAAGCCGTCTCGGCGGAAAGCAGATGCACGAAAAGTGGTTCAATGGTTGAGTCAACCAACGCATATGAAACCCGGCGTCGATTGTTTACCCGAGTGGGGGTGGGCGTCGGCGTCGGCGTCGGCGGGCGGGAAAGCATCGGGCGCGCGGCGGGTGAAAAGTGGAAAGTGGGGGTAGAAATGTGATTATGATAATATTCGTAGCCGAGCAGCGGTGACGATGTCTTCATTTGCTCAAACTCACTTTGCTAAAATTACGTTACGGGAAAGCAGCGCCGGGCGCCGAAAGCCGAGCACCGAGCGCGGTGGCGTCGGCGTCGTCAGTGAAACTTGCATAAACTAGCGGAGAAATATTTATAACCACGTGCCAGCAACTGATGATAAGTTTTGGAATTGTTGAAATCATATATAACGTACTATCCCCGGGTTTGTTTTTTGCGCTATAGTGCTAAAATAGTGTAATAACACAGTACTAGCGCGCATTGTTTGATTTTTTTTTTACAAAAACAAATTTCAATTAAGTTTTGTCCGCGTTCGTGCAGCATAATTCTTATCTTGGCTTTGCACTGAACGCCAGGGAAACTCAGTTCTATATATGTACATACTTAAACCCAGTTTGTCATTAATTAAAAAGGAATTGAAATATTATGTTTACTGCATTTCATACACAAAATGAAACTATTGTAATATTGTAGCCCGCTACTTGAGAGGTCAGGTCAGTGACTGGTAGGAGAATGCTTACATGTAGATAGCATGTGTTACTCACATTTGCCTCCGAATGATCTACATCGCCAACGTCCTCTTGTGTCAACTTACCTGAAATCAAAGAATAGAAAAACAAAATATAAAAAATCAGAAAGCACACGAAATGAACAATATTTGTACAACAAACATCCGAGCGCCGCGCTGTGCAAACATGATCGATCATATCGATGGATTGAACTGCAAACAGCGCGCGCTCGACGCAAACAGCACGCCATGTCCGGCCGAGCGGCAGGCTCAGCCCATGCTGGCCCATGCTGGCTCAGCCGAGAGCGAGTCAGTCGACATGGTAGACTTGCCGATTATAGATTAATCCGCCGTAAAAACGGCCGGCCGAGGAAGGAAAATAAAGTAGAGAGAATGAGACAGACGGGTTTCTTCAATCTCTTCGGCAAGAGCCACTGAAAACCGCGGAGCGAGTTTTCCCGGGGAAAAACTTATATTGACGAAGGTTGTGTATATATGTATATATTATAAGGAACGATGGCGAAGACAGTGAAACTTTTGCAGGATCGTAATCTGAATTAGGAAGAAGCTGACAAAAGCAAATATAAATTTCAACTTATAGGAGAATCGCGCTCGTAAGGGTAGGTATAATAAAAGTGTAGGGGCGGGGCGATGTGTAAAGTGCGCGATCGGGTTCACATACTCGCCAAGATGAAAAGGACGCACGTAGACGAGTAATTAAATGAAACCAGTGAGGCATATCACACTTTATAACGTAACGCGCGGCGCTTCTATATATACGTGTTTGCTATTCCCAGAAAACACCCAAGTTTAATTTCGAATGCCACCGCGAAAGAGTTTTCAAAGTTAACTTGAAAATGATATTGACGAAAGTTTGTGCTTTCGAGTATTTTCCGAGCGGCCGTCGCGGCACGGTTGCGGGTGCTTCCAGCTTTTGCATATGCTGGCGTGATGATTCAGTATATGAAAAGCAAAGTCGCGCTCAAGAGCGGTTGACTGGGCCCGCGTGCAAGATTAGCGGCCGGCAATCACAACCAGAGCCAGGCGCAGCCGACTGAACGAGCGCGACCTCGGGAAATTGTCGGGAAATCTAGGAAAACTCAACTCCGTGAGCGCAAGAAAATGCACTATCACAGTCAGAGTCATGCAATGTACACTGTTACTGGAATCATGCAACGATGTATTAACTAAAGCAGCATGCATTCACCATCGCATGGTATGCCAACTATGATAAAAGTCTACGTGTATATATACTACACGTATACTTATACTTGCAATGCGGATTCAAAAATAACCGAATAAGAAAATGCGACTAAAAATAAACATGGAGACTGACAGGATTACGAGATAAGTTTGCATGGCAAAATGAATTTGTCAAATGCGTCCAGGAGAATAAAAGATTAAAGAATTGCCATGGCGAATGAATATATTTCATGCACATGTATATATGAACCATTCAACTTCCAACTTTCAAACTTCTTTATATTTCTTTTAACCAATGCAACTATATTCAAATACGAAGCATTTTCAAGTTTGGGTGAGATTTCCGACCGTAATTTTACTTTCAAATCCGACGAAATTCTGTATATCTTTCGCGCGACTGCAGTTTATTTAAATGACACGTAACTTATACACTAAACGTCTATGGTTTTCCACAGCAGAGCACGAAGGCCAATTGAGACTTGTTTCTACGGGAAAAAAGAACAAACTAAAGTCAAAATAAGTTCATTAGACAAACAAGATCAGAAACTTGGCCGGGAAGCTCTTGATAACGGGCTCCATGCAATCAACTATAGCTGAACCAAATTGGCCTAGGTATAAACGCCAGTTAGCAGGCTGATACGTCTTGAAGCGTTATTAGCGTATAAAAGTTGAAAAGAAAATAGGGAAACGCGTCTGGAAAATTGTCTGGTTAGGACGTGAACATATTGAGACAGCGACTTAGTCTAAAGCTTATCAGCAGACCCGACCCAAGTATGTCTCAAGACGGTAGAAATCTTCTTGTTTGCGAGTTTAAAGGTCAGTCCGGGTTTATCCCCGGCAGGTCAGGAGCTGGTCTTTCGGGACGGAAAGCCATATTTATGACCTCTCTAGCTGAAAGGACAGAAAGCATCAAGGCAAAGGGACAAAATGTATGCGAAAGGTATTTTCTTCAAAGATTAGTCCTCTCTATTCTATTGATCAGAATAAGCAGCAAGGCAAAACAAGTTAATTACCACGCCACAATTTTGTTTGCCAGCTTAAAGCAGCTTGGCTAAATTACAAAAACAGTTCCATTTAAACAAACAAGCGCGCACCGGAATAATAAAAGAACATGACGACAAGAGCCGAAAGAGATACATTTTGTGTACATTTCTAGCTTGCGAGTGTTGGATTACGATGGAAATCAGCAACTCTGTGTGTAACACTATATCCTCTTTTGGTGAACAGCGCAGGAGAGGTCGCGCGTTCGAAGCCAGAGGGAGGCCAAGGGAGGCCAAGGGAGGCCAAGGGAGGCCAGGGGAAGGCCGGGGGAAGGCCGGGGGAGGCCAGCCCACCCGTCGACGATAATCAAAACACACAGACTCTTACACTACACTCGTGGTAGATGTATTCGAGTGGGCTCTGAAACGCAACACCATCCATTGCTTATTCGTTTGGGACATGGCAACCAATACCTTTTATTCCCCGGCGAAGGTAAACATACGGATGTAATATTATTACCATAACGGGTGACACCGAGGATGGTTTACGTAAATGGGGTAATTCGCTTCTGCTTCGGTCCCAGCGCTCAGATTATTTAGAAATTGGCGAGTTTGCTGTGCCGTGGGTGTCTCTCTTCCCCGGTTCTGTCTCCCGGGGCACGAAGAGTACACTGTACAGAGCACGGAGGCTGCGAGTCCGGGTCTCGCCGTGACAGCTGAAGTGTGCTGAAAGGATGGTAGTGATATCTGTCACTGCCTCCGCTGAACTGTCAGCCCACAGCGCAATTAATAGAGGAGGTATTAAGCGGAGTAGAAAATAAAGTAAGGCCCGGCTAAATTGGCTCCAACGGTTGACTGGAAATAAAGCTATACGGATTATCTCGGAGAAAATGCTCCGTCGGAGGAAGATATACGAATGTTTCTTCGCCGAGCGCGGGCGTAGATGAGCTATTGTTGATTGTGTGCCTGAAAAT
Source organism: Nemoura dubitans (assembly GCA_921293005.1). NCBI lineage: Eukaryota > Metazoa > Arthropoda > Insecta > Plecoptera > Nemouridae > Nemoura > Nemoura dubitans. The sequence goes on from OV121074.1 coordinate 66,980,614, forward strand.
GACCATCTTATCCGTGTCCCATATTCGTATTTCCCGTATTTCCCTTCTTGTGTAGGTGCATATGAAAACGCAGTCTAGCTGGACATTGATACTTTCTAGAATATAGAATACAAATGTTTTCCTTTTTTTATGGGTGCTATCAACTTTGTTTCAGATCCAGGTTCGTGAATATGAAAAACTAGTGGTTTCAGCAGCGACATTCGTTATTCCGATGTGCACATTATATCTCGCACGCAAAATATGCAGCGAAAAGGTATTATTTCACTTTGAAACATGAAAAGTGTCTGGCAAAAAAAGCGAATAAAAAGCGTGCCTAAGGGTGCGGTATATAGGCTTCAGGCGGAATGTGCGCCGGCCAGGAAAGTGTTAGCAGAGCACCTGTCCGCACCGCTGTCAGAACAGATATTTATCGAAATAAGTTCACTCTGCATGGGGACTGGGAGGTACAGCAGGGAAGAGAGCGTGGAGAAGATGGCAGTCGGTGTAGTATGCAGAACCGACTGCTGCCACTTGTGAAGAGTGGCAATTACACCGCATTGCACTTGCATACAAATACAGCCACTGACAGCTAGGTTTGATTAACGTCCTCCATACACGCGACCGCTAATAATTATCGCTTCTCACGAGGTATGAGTATTACCAACACGTTAATATTTACAATTAGCCATCAAAAACTACACCTGTTTCGTTTCGAGAGTACGAAGCAATGAATTTAATTAGAGATATGATATATTAAAGGATGTTCAAGATGCGAAAGCCCTGTGAAGTGCAATAATAAGGCAATGAATTATTCAGACAAAGCTGACGAAAAAAAAGTATACATAAAAATATCGTTGTGGTCTTAAAATGCGAAAATGACAAAAAATAATAATTTCCATTAAAAAAAAGCATCTGGTAGTTTGGAAAATCCATGAAGCGCAGAAACCCAGCGGAAAATCAATTGCCGCGGATGAAGGCGTCGGAAAACAAGGCAAACGAGCAGTTTTTGCACCATGCATCGTCCCTAGCCGGCGAATCTATCTGGTCATCGCCGTACAAGCCGAGGTGGGGGGGGGGGGGGGGGGGGGGGGGCGGCAGCGGCGGCGCGACTCTTCCGCGCAGTCCTTTTCCATGGCGCCCCCCCCCCCCCCGTCATCTCCAATTATGCAAATCGCCACAGTTCGTTGCGGCGCTCTCTGCAGCTTTCGAATTTTACCGAGACTGTTGCGTAATGAACCGTGGATGTGCCACGTTATTTGCATTGAGCGCCAGAGATTAGAGTTCAGGTCAGTGCGTCGGCCGCCACTCGTCGACTAGTCAAACAGAGAGCGGTCACTCCCGGGTCCCGGGTCCCGGGCGCCCCGAAATCCGGAAGGGACGTCGAGCCGACATCCCAGCGCCCATCGGCGTCAAACCCGCGTTCAAGGAATATAGACATTCGCCGTCGCGAATCACGACTGCTATTGGAGTAACAAGACCCGCAGGAAGCTAAGTGGGTAACAACTAAGGGGCAGGGGATGAGCATTCGAAGCGTCTTGGGGTAAGATGACGCAGTGGTGTACCTACGGTAGCTCACTCCTCGTAACGCATGCAGAGGAAGGGAAGAAGAATTGCTTGCTAAACGCCATCAGACGTGTTCACGATTTATGTTAATGGTTCTACCAGTGATTACTTTTCTATTAGTGACGGCGTTAGTAGTTTTCGCGGGGCTCCGCGCGTGTTGGCGTTAAATCAGGTGGCGTCCTCGCTCCGCGGAGTCGCGTGGAGCGCTGTGGGGGAGCGCGTTTGTCCCGTCTTCGAGGAGGGCGACGACGAGCACTTGTCTACGCCACTGACGGGAGGGAACCCAACGAGGAGGTGGAGGCTGAGGACGCGCGACTGGAGAAGAGGGTACGAAAAAAGAAACCTTATCGGAAGAAACAGACGCCTACAGACAATCCAGAGGACTTGAAAGTACTTGAAAACAAAGTCGGACAGGAAAAGTTTGGGAAAGAATCTAGAGCAAAGGGGATGGCAAATAAATGAAGCGTTAAGGGGATGATGAGAGAGTGGAGGGGGGAGTGGTTCGTCAAGGAAGATGAAGGAATCAAAGAAAATAGAGAGTAAACCTTGTTTTAAAGTTTCGAAAAAAACAGATTGGCAATCGGGAAGTGGACTTTGGTCGGAATCGGCGCAAATCATCGAATTGGCCGCGCGTCGAGACGGGAGAGGGAGAGAGGGAGAGAGGGAGAGAGGGAGAGAGGGAGAGAGTGGGAGAGGCTTCGGGGGAGAAAGTATAGACGTGTAGGGATAGCAGCTCCAAGACTTTGTTCTAAAACTTTGCAGTTTGAATGCGAATGTCGGAGAGAGAACACGCTGGAGCGCGCCACCAGCCCTTTTGCTTAAAAAATAAAACGTGAAATAAATTCTACAGCAGCGAGGCAAAGTTTTTTTCCTGAAAGAGAAAAATTCGAATCTCTGGAGAGACAGCGGAAGTTCCCAATGCTTACGAGTGAGGACCAATCGGACCGAAGACAAAACTTTATTCTTTTGTAGTAACGCAAACAACCTACTTTCTTCGGCTTGTTCCATCAATCAGCCCATGGCCATACATAAACATGAGCGGGGGATTAGATGTACGGTTTGTACCGAGGACCTCTGTGTATACAAGGGAGGCGCTCACAATGCCGGCCAAATGTAATTATGGCGACAAAAGACATTACAGGACAATACTCGCAGAGTTTAGTTTCTCGCGGGTAAAAGAAAAAACGTTCGCAACTCTAGGTGAAGGCAACAAGAGTGCGAGCTGTATATACATATTCTTCGTTCTGGAATTCGCCTCCACTCCTGGAAAAAAAGCAGCGCGCGCTCGTGGAAAAAGTGGAAAGGCGGCGCAGGAGAAAACGTGGCCGTTTAGCGTCGCTTGTGCCACCAGCTCGCTTCTTCTCCAACAAGGATTTGAAAATCATGAGACGGATTTTCTATACTCTCTATATTTACGCGAGCATTGAATCAGATCACATGCCTGACTTGATTCTCGTGCAATATTGGAGTTAAGCTTCCAGAAGGAATAAATCAAAATCACATGCCCCAAAGTCGGCTCGATATTTTCTTGTACATGGAAAAACCGCCCCCACCCCCACCCCCACCCCCAAAAACAAAGGCATTGATTAGGAACACCGCGAAGTTCGCATGTTCCTAAAACTTCATCAACAAACCTTTTATCGATTGCAGAGAAACCCAACTTCCGGCCGAGATAGCGTCGAAGCAACTTCTCAATGTTTCCTTCACGTGACTAGATGTTGTAGTGATTATAATATATCGGGCTTTGATTAGAGAAAGGGCTGAATTATCAGTACGCAGCCCATAAATTTTGCCCCATCCCTTGGGCACGAGATATCTGTGAAAGCATGGTGGGGCAACAGAAACGCAATGGAATCGTGTCTCTCGCACGAATATAACTGAAATCGAAGGCAAAACCTCGATTTAAATTACAAAATACTATCGTGTCACTAACTCACAGACTTGGGTCAGTCGGCCTACCAGCTAAAAACAAAAGCCAGCAGGGAGTTGATCATGTAACGCGTAATGAAGCGCCATTGATTCCAGCTCTTATGAGCACGGAGCGCCGTATACCCCCGGTTTGAAAACTCACTCCACCCACTCCGTAATTGCATGGAATATGCCAATCTGTTGGCACCCCAACGGCTGGCTGTTTTAATATATGACTCTTATCGCCGGACATTAGACGTTAAAAGAAAGATGCCATGTTTCGGAGCATTCGTTCCAGTAGCTAGCCGAATGCGTGCGCTTGCCTCGCCGTGATATCGTGTGCAGTTTCCCGCTTATCGACTCGACGGATCTGACTCAATTTCGCTAGACAGACATGCTAAACTCAAAGCCAGCCAAAGGAAATTTATTTCCAATCTGAAAGGAAGTATTTCGTAAAAATGTTATAAACTGTATTATGGCCTCGATGGTATATTGCAGTGTATTGGTGTTACCGATTCGAAAGTGAAGTACGCTTGGGAGCTGGGTGCGTGTGGCAGGCGTCTTGTACGTCGTTCTCCGTCGTCAAAATAGGGGGTTGCGGGCAAGCGGTGAACCGCCGGCGACCCCAGTGGCGGCCCTACTAATCCCACGTACGTCGGCGGTTGACGCGGGAAAGTTTGTGCATAAAGTCAGCCACTGGCGAAACTTCATGCGGATTGTTAATGGCCAGTGTTGCTATTCATTGAAGTACTGCGCCGTGGAATGAAGCTCTGCTATGGATTAGCAAAGTATCTTGTGCGCACTCCGTGTGCGAGATGCCGCTGGGAGACTCAATAGTAATAAGCGTTGTGCCCGCCGTCGGGCTTAGTTCAAGGATGGATATATTATAGAAACTCCACCACTAGCCCGCTAATAATTTCATTAATTATACGATATTGAGTTATGATTTATGCGATCGCATGTGTCCACGCAATTAGTAAAGTTGTTAAGTTGTTAATCATCGCCATTGAAGTTCACAATCAATCACTTAATTCGCATTTATGATGGCATTTAGCTGAATACTCGGCATTAGTTTATATTCGCTTCAAATTTCGTGAAATCATCTCGCAGTGAAATACGATCAAAAACAGCCGGCACCTCTCAAAAGGTGAAATACAACACATTTTCTCGAAGGCGAAGCCAAAACGGGCCATCACCGTATACGGGGGGTCAATTTCCGGTAAGTTTTCATATTTCATTTCAAAGTCAGTTAGCCTTGATGCTTTTGGGGGTAAACGACGCCCCAGCCGGTAGTTTCCTGCTCTTGTAGGTCTGCTATTGCCAATCCGACCCTCGGCACGGCGAGCCAGGGCAGGCATGTCGGCCCATCAACATGCATGAAACCGTCTTGCCTTAAACAAGGTACATGCGCGGGCTAGCCGAAAAGAAGTGCGCCCTTTAGCCATTTTAACGTGGGCCCACGGTGATAGAGTGCCATAAAAAACCAGAGGAGCTACCAAATTTAGCTGACGTAAGCTTTTCATTTGAGCAAGGAAATTCACTCCGAGCAATATATTGTGAAATATGCATTACATAAAGCCACTCCCTATATTTTGTTTTAGTTTTGTTCTATATATATATGTTTTTTTATCTGGTGAGATTTATGTCCGCTCCTATCATTGGTTGAAACTGTTTTAAAGATGTTTCTACACGTTGCATCTCTATTGTGTGTTCCAAACTTGCAGTTGAATCTCACTTTAAAATAGTTGTATCTCGAAGATGTAGCTCAAGCTTAGCAGCGCATGCACTCTCAAACGAAGGAGGGCCGCGGATGGACCCTCTTTCTATTGATTATCTAAGCTAACCCTCGCTCTTCTCAAGAATTTCTTTCAATACAGAAAGCCCGATGGCTATTCCACTTTTCACCCATCCACAGTTCGCCCTATCATAACAATGCCACATATAAGCTACACTCGAGAAATAATACGGCGGGGTTATTCAGAGATAAAATACACATTCGTACTCAATAAAGTATCTCTTTGGGGCTAGATGATTTAACGGGGTGGGTGGTTGGGAGGGGGAGGGGGAGGGGGGGTTGAGGGTGGAAGAAAAGTGATTTAAATTCCATTTCATTTCCGAAAACAGTTCAATGCGATGAGATATGTCTCCGGATATGAGATGTGTGTTGGGCGCGACTTTGAACGATTCTAATACTTGACCGAATTATCTTGAAAGTGAATCGCAACAGAAAAATGACCGACCACGAGACACGCACGTAGCACTCGTCATAGACAAGCACCCTGCACCCTTGCCTCGGCCTTATCGTCGGCAAGAGGCACGCAGGGGTGGGGTTCAGACTTCAGATGACCCACACGCCCATCAGCGCGCGGTTTCCCAGCTCCTGAGCGATGCGAGTGCCCTGAGCGAAGGGCGCGTAAGATGATATCTGCCAGATCAGCGCTGACATAAAGTTGACAAGCAAAGAGCAAGCGAGTTGGGGTCAATCGAGTGACAAGAAGCGATCCGCTTACGCATGCTTATTGAGCGACTTTGACAGAGTGGCCGGAAGCTGTTTTTTCCTACGTGAACACACGATGTCAATCTTGTGTCTGCGCGTATTTGTTGTGTTGTAAGATGAAAATAAAGACAGTTAGAGAAAATGCCCCGCAAACACACAAACCGAAACTTAGAATAGAAACGCTGCACGAAAAACGGCGATGGGTGCTTACCGTTTTGAACGAGAAGAGTCGAGTCTCTCGCTAGAGCTAGCTCGGAGTCCGTTAGCGTCGCGTCTGAGGCATTCTCGGATGTCGGAGTGTCACTCAGGCCCGCTGCAGTCTGTTGTTGTTGTTGCTGCTGTTGCTGCTGCTGCTGATAGTACTGCTGCTGCTGATGATTGTTTCCGGCTTGTTGCTGATGATAGGGCTGCTGATAAGTGTGCTGATAATGCTGTGGACGCCGCAGCGAGCGGTAGTGCGCTGGAGAGTCGTGCAATTCTGTCTCGCCGTCAGAGCCGCTTAGGCTGTAGGCGGGATACAGGCGGCCCTTCCCTGCAACACGCACAAAGAAACGAACACTCGTTAGGAGAGAATCGTTGGAGAAAATGCGAGGGAAATGGGCAGAGTTTTAAGTTGAGATGCTTTTATTGCTTTTATCCGAGTTGCAGTTCATTGTAATACTCGGAGACTCATAGACCCACTCCGCGAGTTGTAGAACGAAAACGATATTGAATGGCGCGTTTTTGGGACTGATCCGCAAGACTCTATAAATGCTCTTTATTGGATAAGAATACTCACAAAAGGGCGTACATTTTCATTAATATTTCGTCGCTTTTCAGCGTTCACAGGAATTGTTTTATTCCGAAAGATTGAGCAAGCTATAGGAATGAATCAAGTGCTAACATTTGTGACATCAGACCTAGTTAATTTCCGGTGTGCTGCAAGGTAGCGACCATCCGAGGAAATTCACGACAAGACTTTTCACTTTTCGCGGCGATATTTCACTCTCAATGATCCGAGCGGAGCTCCTTTTTGTATCTGGCGAGCGTTAAATCAAATCAACTTCGAATGTCAATGGCACAACCAATATATTATTAGAACCGTGCAATATACCTACAATGATGTTGATTTGAAAGGCATTGTAATTGTAAAGTACCATGTAAGTACCATGCCTAGTAGCATCTAGGGTACCACCGTACCAACGGTGGTGTTAAAAATTTACATTGTAAATGTTTAACAAATGCAAACAATTTAGCTATAATCTAGCAGAATCAGCGTTGTGAAAATGCACGCGCTCTTTTATTATGTACTCAGCAATTTCACCAAACAACGTCCGCCATATGAACGGCAATGCACGGGAAATGTCACCTGTCGGCTGTCCAAACAAGATTTCCATAGGTTGCGATATATATATTGTGAGTTGCGGGATCTGTGATTCGTAAATGAGCTTCGGAAAAGTAGGCGATGATTGGTCGGTTATGGCACAGAGATAAGAGGCTGTCACGGGAAGGGTTGGGTGGGGCAGAGGGATGAGGGGGGGGGGGGGTGGAGAGGCAGGGTGGAAGTGATTGATATTCGTGCTGATAAAATCCTAGTAATTCCCAGCTGTTTGCCACCGAATAGGACGTAGACGACGACGACCACCAAGGCAGTAAGTTAAAGGGGATGGTCACGTGCCTAAAATAAACATAAAAAGTCCCACGGGTGGAAAACTACCCTTTATAATAATGCCAATGGGGTGATCATTATCAACCTCGCTGATATTGATCCTGAGCGTAAAACGAGACACTCCAGCTCGCGGCCGAGGGTTGCAGGTTTCTTGATCACTTGTGGATGCGTAGATTATTCATATTGCACATTTATTTGCACCACTCTTGATTCTTGGAAAGAAATTTCATTTTCATTAGCACATATTCTTTGTTCCATATTTCTCTCTCCATGAATATTGAAAATACAATCTAATTTATTTAGATGCAGATCAAGAAGTTTGCAATGAAACAAAAAATATTAGTAAATGCAATTTTCCGCAACGATTTTCTAGCATGGGACCGTAATTGGTTTCTCCTCGTTATATTCACTCGTTTATTATTTATAATTCAATCAATGCACCACGTAATACCGTCCCCGTTTCTATCCCTGATTGGCACAGATAGAACAAAACTGCAAAAATGTCATTTCATATACATTGTATATATACAATATCTCATTAGTCATTCGCTTGCCGACTTCAGTGCATTACGTTTCGTGTTTCCTTCCAATCCAAGTAATTGCGTATTATTTCGTTGAAATAAGACCAACGTATAGACATTATTAACTCAACCTCCCTTATCTGACAGAGCACATGGCATATATAGATATCACGATCACAATGCCAGGCTAAGGCTGCACAACATAACTAATCGTGGTCTGTGACAATAGCTTACGTAAGCTGCCCACGCCTGGCATAGTTGCATTTGCACCCTCAGCACCCTCAGTATGTCAGGCGACTGGGCTCGCGTGTCACCATGTCAGAGGACGTAAATTAACCGTGATGCAGTCAGAGCAAGGAAGTCATTGGGGGGGCTGGAAGGGGGGGGGGTGCAGGTCCGGACCTACGCAATGGCGAGAACAAGAAAAAGGGTGCCCCCGTGGTTACAGCCAGTACACCGAGAATAACTAACTAGTCAGGAAATTAGTTTGTTCGTACGTCAAAGAAATACACGGATAAGGAAGTCGAGGTTTTGGGTGATAAGGGGTTGTTATAAATGTACGGAGGGGATAAGAATATTACACGAGGGATTGAAGTCGAGGTAAGAAAGGGGTCGCTACTTTCGGCAAGGGGACGCTGGCATATCGAAAGTAAATATATGAGGGTGGGTGGTAGCACTTAAAGTTAGCCACAGCGGTATGCCATCCCTTACTGCAAGATGATAGGATGCATGTCAAGTACAGGCTTCGGGTATCCGTATATATCTTCCGAGAGAGGTGAAGTGTAGTACAACATTCAAAAACAGATTTTTCGGGGCATTTTCCTTTCCTATTTATGTCATGTGATATAGCAAATATTACAGCGGACATCTCCGTCATGCGTGTAATATGCCTTTTATTTTCACTATTTCGCTCTTCCAAATAAATGAAATTCAAATACATAGAACCTCTAGAGCGAAATTTACATTCTTTTGCACATTTTTAATGAAACCCTGCAACACTCTTGCGCGCTAGCGCCTGTTTGCCTCTGGCTGTTGCAGTCTGTATGTAGTCCGTGCTGATGCTTTGTTGTTTCACGATAGGTAGGTTGGAGGTAGCTAGCTAGGTACAACAAGGATATTATACTTTCGAGTGTTGATCCTGCACAAGTTTCCCGTATACAACTTGTTTGTTTGTTTGTTTTGCTAGCTTGTGACGGATGCATTATTCATAAACAATTACCGTTTACATCATCTTCCCATAAAGTGATGATGATATCTATTTTTGTGTGAGTTTGAGAATCGATGCATTCATGCGAAATAAGTTCAAGAAGCCATCTTAAATCTAGAAATACGGATGCATTTGAGGTTAACTGCACGACTATACATTTACTTAGCAACTTTATTAGCTTTAAATCTATTGGTATAGTTAATATTCAATTTCAGTTCCATGTTGATATTAAATTTAAAAAAGAAACTTGTAAATTGTATCGATGAGATGAAAAATATCATTTCTAATAGAGCAAGGAAAATAGAATGTATTTCTAGGAAAACGCTCACAATTATTTAAACCAAATATGTTTACTTCAATAAAATTTGTATGAACGCAATATTTTCAAATCAAACATGATCCTCTTTGATATCACGTATGAAATTTACGATATTGCATTTTACATTTTTATGTCGCGTGCAAAACAGGTTCCTTTTTCAATAGAAAATATTCATCATTCCAATGTACGCGACTTTCCTTACATATATTGGGGTTCAGCCAAATCCACTGAAAATTTCTGTAACTTCTGCATGCAATATGGGTCAAGACAAGACGCAATTTAGGTACTATATTTGGCAACACAACTCGTGCTTAATTTCGAATGCAAAGACATTTTCGTGCACACAAACTAGCACACCAAAGTTGGGCGCCGACAACTTGGCCATCTCTTGACCCATTGTTCAATTTATGGTCGCTATTATATTGTCCATTTCGACCAGGCAATCATCATAACCGTCCGTATCGCGTGCATGCATCTCTTATCGGTGCACTTGGCCACTAAACATGCATGCAATTGGATGGACACCGTGCACTGCAGCCCCAATGCACTGCTAGTTATTAGTCTAAACGGTTACATACATATTATTAGGCCACAAGGGCTAGGATTAGCGCTAACTCCAATCGGTCTAATAGCATTGCTTTATCACATTGCTGATGTTTAGCTTCAAGCATCATTACGTTATTAACAATACCAGTATAATTCATTAGCACCGATTACAATCATCCAGTCCATTACGAAGGGCCATCACGGTTTGACCACATGAGTACGTAAAAAACCATTGTAAATTATTGCGACAGCGGCTGGATGCAAAATATGTCCGGGTCCTGGCAGCGCTTGTGCCAGTAAACGCTTATTCACCTAGTTTTGCACACTGGGAATGATTAATGGAAATTGTCGGGTCAGTCTAGTTGCGGAAAGATGTGACGATATAGGTGCCTACGTTTCTAGCTCATTACGAGCTTTCGTTAGCGCTAAACTGCGACTCAAGTGTTGTTTCGGCATCGGATTGCGCAAGCGTACACGGATCGCCGCATGCTTCCGAGTGCATTTCATGGCTGCAACTTACATCTCGCACACGTTGACGCACCATTTGTCATAGCGCGCGTAGCGAGTATATTATAATTATTTGCAGAAAGTTGCCTTCGCAGTTATTTCAGTTAATATGCACAACACGTCTGAATAGTTTGTATAAATAATATATGGCATTATAGCATTCCCCATACATACGTATGCCCATGGGCTAACCTATGTATTGCGAACACCAGCTAGTTTAGGTGATATATATGTGGCACATTATCAACAAAATAACATCTGAAGAAAATATAATGTAGCTGATACGCGGTTAATACCAGCCACAGGCATTAAGCTGCTAAACACGTCCATACGTTGAATTTATAGCGCCATGTACACTTGCAGCATCCACAATGTGTCCGCTCAATTCCACATCAAATGAGCACGGCACCTCCACCAAAACTTCCATCCACAACGCCCTCGACATATACGTTTTCGCTAACAATAACCGTTTTTCTTTTGTAATTTACAAAATGTTGAGCTGTTAATTCCCTAGCCCTCGCAACGGCGGCCCTCGCAACAGAGGCAAGAATCGCCGAAATAAGGTCGAAGCCATATTGGGATTTGAGATGAGTGGTGGTAATGACTAAGATGATCGATCGCCCGGCGATATGATATCCCCTCTAACCTAGTGGACTTAGCTTTATCCTAGATCATCGAGCCGTATAGACTCCAGATCATGTTCAACGGGCTCCTTCGGGACACATCGCAGCCCCTTAATGGCTCTTTGGAGGATCAACCTCTATGATACAGTGAACGATGCTGGTGCATTCTTACTGCGTGCTTCGTGTAGAGCGGTGCATGGCTCGAAATTATATCTGTGAACGAAATTGCATTGGAAGATTTTTCCCCGCTTAGATTCACACCCTTGTGAAATTGTAGCGTGAATATTCTAAAGTACACTCTTCTTCAGGGAGTTACTCTAGTTAACAAAAGTTATAGTTTCTACTTTACTCTGTAACGTGCAACACACAAAACTGGGCAGCGAAACCATCATTGTTATCAATTTTCAGCTATGAACGCGCAAATTTCAAGTTCGTGGTTGTATCGATCAGTTAGGCTATCAAAATTTTAACAACGTTAAAACTAGGTACGCTAGTTCGTGATGAGATATTAACCAGCATCCAGATTTTGAGCAAATAGAATTTAGGTCCGCTTTACGTTCACGCGTTACCGCGGTGGCATTATTAGGTCAAACAAAAAACAAAAACGCGAAGCCGAAACCAAATTCAGAATGATGCCACACAACGGAGCTAAAATTGAAAATTGATTAAAAGCCAGTTTAAATGCATTTCCACATGAAAACCAGGATTGTCAACCGTAATATAAACATAGAGTCGCGAAATGATGCAGGTGAACACGTGAAATATTCAGACGTGTGGCGCGGATGCGACTCGGTGTGGAGGCAACTTTATAATACTGTCCTCATAGTTGCAGGGGATGAATCACGTGTCGATCGCCTGGGGAGCCATTGGCTATAACTTTGCATGAGACTGCATAATACAGCGTCGGTGCGCTATGCTGGGACCTGTCCAGTGACCCACCAGCAGAGCTTTGCTGGCGACCGAGAGATGGCGGAATACTCACCTACTACCTCTTATACCTCGTACCTCTTACACCTCGTACCTCTTACACCTCCTACTTCTTACACCTCGTGCTTTTTATTTACTCGTCGTGGGACTCTTCACGTGTCTGCCGACATTTGTCGGTAGATTCAGCAATCTATGCAACAAAGGTGTTTTGTTTGTTATTGCTGCTGATAACCGCTCTGGTGGAAAGCTGTGATCTATTGTGGTCGTATATCTCATAGTTTGCAAACTGTATATATCGGATAAACAAAGTACAAAAAGTGTTATAGATAAATTGGTTACACCTATACGATATTCCTAGTACTGTACTATTTATAGGTATAGTTTGTATGTTTGCGTATTGCACACGTTATTTAAAAAATGCAGCCTCCTCTTCATAGTGTACTGTCAACAGTGTATTATTTATACACAAGACGATTTAAAGGGTTGTTTTTATCGTTCCTATGGGGTAGATTCAAAAATTGAAAAAAAAAATCTGAATCCCTTCGGTATTGTAATTCAGCACAATTGTAGGGGGGTATAGGGTGAATTTCGTGAGTAAAAAGACGGGAATGTGAGTGTTTGGGGGAGGAGGGGTGGGGGAGGGTAGTACAGTATCGGCTCAGGGGTTTGCGCGTTTCGTCAACTTTTCTATAATTCATGCGGGTTGTAGGAAAACCTGGATTTGAGGTAATCTGCCTCGCGTCTCGCATATCCAATCCACTTGAGCGCAAAACCTAAAAGCATTCACTGTGCCAGCCATCATAATATACACACGTATATAGAGCATCTGCACTATTGTCTTTTTAACGAACACACAAAAACCGGCAGAATAATCTCGCGTACCAGCCCGACCAGAGTGGCAGTGAGCGCTCAAAATGCACAACTATGTCTCATGCAGGGAGGAACTGGGAAATTAATTTCCAAACAAGGTTTTGAATTTGTAACAATATTATTTGTTTACCGAAGGTATTAAGCTTGCTAATGGGAACGAATCTCTTTGTTAAAAGTTAGCATTGAAAATAAAATCATCAGTGGAACAACTGAACGAATTATTGGATAATTAATTAAACTAATTATTGGACAATATGCGTGCCATTTGTATGCAAATTTAATTTAAAGAGATTGCTTTTATGAGCCCTTCGCAGATTCTTAAGATTACATTTAATTCTGGTTATTATAGCAATTTCATAAGCAAAAGGCACTAAGCACTTCATTGTGGAGATTGAAAGACGTAAGGAAAATTAAGTGGCACGGTGCAAGCAGCAATTTTGGAACCCATACTTGATGACGGGCCTGGTACAGTCAGAACAATCAAAGTGGCATGTTATTACAATTTTGGAATGGAAAGCAGAAATTATTGCCAGGGCGCTATTTCGACGCGTGTAAAAAAATGACAAAATTCCTCACAATTTTGGTACATCCAGAGATGAATATTGGTGTGCAAATGAATATGATTGTACGGTTTCTGCGACTAAGTTTTTCTAGCGGAAAATATTTTAATTAGATCGGTCCAGATTGTAACTAAGCGAAGCGAAAGGCTGGATTCCGATGAAATAGTATCTCATGGCAACTTTTTACATCAAAACCTACACGAATTCCATCTCATTGATCCGGAGTGAGCACGTTTGTTGCTGGAGATGCCGGGTGCGCAGCTTCTATATTCCCGCGCTGTTTTTTCCCTGATCAACGTGCCTCGAGCTGCCGGCTAGGGATATATACCGATATGAATAATTATGCACTCTTTTCCACAGCACTAGCTACAAAAAAAGCGGCGATGTTATGGAATCTCGTGTGACAAAATGCAAACAATTCTTACAATGCGATAAATAGTTTGTATCCAAGACCACGATCGATTTCTATGCATCTAACTTCACAAGTTTTATGTGCCACGGTGCTTATTTGCACGAGTTTTATAAGCCTTTTATCTTTTATATAAATGTCAGGACACAGTCGTGAAATGATTGATGCAGAAAATCAGGACTGAATTTTCTTGGCATAAAGTAAACAAAAAATTTGTAATGCAATGTCCGTGAATAAGTTCCTGTCCAAAGCGACATGTCCGCCGATAGAAATAAATTGAGTTTATTGGAAGGAAAAGTTTCTCGCGCGCTTTCTTTATTTTAAAAGCAACCAAAAAGGAAACTTGTTCCCGACCGTGTTTTATTCGACTCTTGACCAGATATTTCCGTACGAAATGAAAGAAATAATGCCTCGAGATGTAAAATCTATCGCAAAATCCCTTGCTCAACAGCGCATTTTCTTTCAGCGGAACAGCATTTTCTTCCCTTTTCACCTCGTATAGAACAGTATACCATTTTGAGCGAATAAAACAAAATGAAACAAAATGAAATAAAACATGTGCAGTGGTATAGGTATGTATATAGGTATAGGAATGTATGGACACTATTGGCACACTTGAGCTGGTGCACTGGAAGCTTCCGCTCCACGTGCTCGGATGAAGCGGAAGCTGTGCAGTCCATGTACTCGGTCCTACCAAGCGCGTTTCTATATCCAGTTTGCCGGCGGGTGCAGTGCCCGTGAACGGCTTTGCCATTACCACCGAAAGCTGGCCAGGCCAAAGTTTGCTAGTGACACTTGAGATGACATTGCAGAAGAAAACTTACAAGTAATTTCTGGAGAAATTAATTACACACGGGGAAACCTGCCTGCGGCGATCGTTGATTACCAGTTTGTGCCAAGGCCTGGCGGCGGGGCATCGTCGGAAGATGGAACGAGAGGGAGGAGGCTAATCTACCGCAATGCATTGATCGGGTAACACAACAACGACGGCTCTCAAGATTTAAATTAAATCGATCTTATCTGAAAACAAACGTTCGATCGTTCACAATGGCATAATACTTTATACATTAATCGGCTTGCATGAATAGAGAAGCACGCGTTGTTATATTGTATAAAATATTAATAGATCAAAGAGAACAAAAATCATTTAGTTCGGCTCTCGGGAGAGCAACACCCCATTGACCTGAATTGTTATAAAGGACGCAATAAATCTGTTACATGCATTATAAATAAATCAATATTAAATGCTACCCTCCACCAATTTTATCTGGCCAACATTAGTTCAATAGACATTACTGTTCATAATGAGATTGAAATCTGGCGGATTCAAAGGGTCTGTGTTCCTTCTTGATCAAAGAACAAACAAAAAACTACTTATGCAACAGATTGCAATCGCACACGAGTCAGCCGAGCTTGTTTAACGAAGCTCGCCGCTCTTTGATAACAGCAACTTCCGATCGCATCGCGAACATTTGATTAGAATGAAATCCCAGGAAAATAAAACCCGTAAGTCGGATAAATTGCCAAAAAGAAGCAATTTTGATTGAATCCGACGTCATCATTGATCAAAACGCGATATGGAAGCGGGCGAACACAAACATTTTGATTGCGTTGAACCGATGTGATTCCAAATCAGTTGGTCGAGAGTTCTCCAAAATGAAACGTCAGCTTTCCTAACCCTCTACCGCTGAGGCACGGCTGTCGGGCGGGGTGTGCCAGCATCGCAATAATCATGCCTTCCACCTCGGCAGATCGCCCCGACGATGGTAATTAATCTATTTACGGGTCACGCGGTGAATTATGGATGATATGCAGCTGGAATTAGGACGGCTCGGTAACGCAGTGATCGATAGGTAAACAACACGGGACGAAGTCAGTCGGTCACCCCTGTCCCTGTCCCTATACCAACATGGGTCAAAATCGGCCGTGGTAAACAATGATTCAGCGGCGAATAATAAATACAAGTTAGAACAGATGATAAAATTAGCAAACAGAATCGTATCAAATATTCAGGCACTTGGTAGTTGAAATTAAAGCGATTTCAGGGGGAAACGTTCGGTGGTTCACTGTATAGTGTATACACCTATGTGTGTGTTTGGTGAAAACGTGAGCATTGAAAAGTACCCTGGATTGTGAATCGAAAGAAGGGCTGGCGAATCGATAATTATTCAGCCCGAAGTGCACCCTCGATGTTGACAGCGGATTGCAATTGAAATCCAATCAAAACTGAACATGCTTGATGGATAATTGTGGCAATAAGCAATCTATAAGAAAATCTCGAGCAGGCGGAAATACGTGATGAAGTGACACGGTTATAGTTAGTAACTATGGAAAAGTGTGATCTGATGATTGTGTGCAAGCAAGGGGGCTGGCAGGGCACGGGGCAGGCCGCCCTTTAACTTAATAACAGAACTCTCTCCTAAGGAGTCCATCTTAGACGGCATAAAAGTTTCACGTTCGCGGCGCGGGTCCCTCATGAGCCAAAGATACTCTTGTTTTTCATCCCCTTGTGTAAATATGTAAGGGACGTTACGTTACAAGAATAGTGTAAAGATATGGTGAACGACAGTGACATATTTGACAAAGTAATCTGTATGAGATTTAACGGGGGGGGGGGGGGGGGGGGGTGCGATACGAGTGAAACCGAGGTTAGCCGAAGTATTTTGCAGAGATCAATAGTGTAACGTTGGCCTCTGTGGTCCAACGCCTATAGCCCGCATGGGTGCCCGTTCGTTCGTCGTTCGTTCGTTCTTCGTTTGGTGGCTGGCCTATACCCACTGGCAAGCCGGCACAACGCACTGCTACGCAATCGTTGTGCAGGCCTACATTCTGTCGAGTAGAGCGTTTCACTCAGATAGAATGTAACTATGTTAACACGATACTCTACATGGTGATGACTTGTGTTAAACTGTGGACTTTCCACCAAACCAACTCCGCCGAAACAACTAAACAACAACAATAATAAACTCATAAACACCCTTAACGCATCCCATGCGTCAGGAGAAGTTGTTATTGCAAGGAGCCTTGATTGATCAAAACACCAGACGGGTCAGATTACAATTTCAGACCGGAGATGTTTCTGTATAAGTTGTAAATTTACATGGAAATGTTGTACGGCAGTGTTATTTAGGACGGCGGTGACATCGGTTTTGACTAACAAAACAGATGGCTAACATTTACTTGAAGGTGGAGGAGCCGAGCTCGTCGCTCAGCTTTGTCGGTGGAGGTGCCAAGTTCAAGCTGAAATAAAGCGGCAAGGTCAGCGGACCTGCCAAACACGGGAAGCGTTTCCATCTGGCGACGCATAACAGCATCCATCTGATAAAATAATCGAAACACCGCTTTCCTTGATTAAATTGGAACTTTGCATTTCATTACTTTATGCAAAACTCTCCGTTACACTCGAGCAAGCGGCCGAGTCCGCAAAAAAAGTTTGAATCGCAATGCACGATAAGAAATCCTATCTGGCCGCGCCACGGTGGCCCTAATGGAAACTCTCACGAGGGGCGTACAAACTGCAATATCAAGTATCTGTGTATCTTTGCGCGCATGGGGCTGTGTGGGGGGGGGGGGGGGCAGGCGAGGGGAGAGCCCCGAGGGACCAGCTAGGTGTCCGTCAGAAGCTTATCAGAGTTGACACCACACAAGATTCCTGCTTCAGCCAACGTGTGCGCCGTGCCCTCTAACAGCCACCGCCGCCGCCGCCGCCGCCGCCGCCACCGCCACGACACCGACGACGCTGACGACGGAGACAACGGCGACGCTGTCCCGGTCAATTCCCCATCGTGCTCTTACAATGCCCAACCTAATTCCCTTCACTTCACTACTCCCCTCTCTGCCGTGATGTCTTCCTGAATGCCGTGATAGCCGTGTCTCTAAACGGCCTCGCGCATATGCTCTGCACACGCGGCCATATCTCGCCGACATTTAAAGCTATCCCAACTACCGCGCAGCCGAGCCACATGTTCGAAAACTCCCCGCGTTCCTATATCGTGCACTAAGCGGCAGAACGCACAGTGGAAGGGTTGCCATGTGTAGTCGAAATTTGCCGCTGCGTCCCGGGTCGTAAACTGAGACGTGTTATATTCAAATGTGTCGCTTTCGAAAAGAGTCAACGCCAAAGCAGTTAACGTATTCCGTGCACAGCCCACCCGAAGTACACAACAATTGAAATTACTCCATCACATCTTAGAGGGGCGGCGTATTTCAGCATCACGAGATTTTGTGTATTCAGCCCCTTAGTAAGATTGAATGGCTTTGGCTTACAATTAAGGGATGTGGGCTGATGATGCATCGTGGTCCACGCACTTCGCCGCAATTCAATGGTTTAGCCAACACAGCGGCGCCGTGCCACCGGCCATATAATACGGCCACGCGAGCGCCGAAAGTGGTGTAAATGTAGTGTCTACGGCTGTGATGGATGACCACGATACCTCCTTCTGAAAACCGCAGCACACAGCTATACACCGAAGCGGATCTCACGCGGGGACAATTGGCCGGACTCGCCCGTCCACCGTCCGCCGACGCGAGGGCCGGGGCGTCGGCGTCGGCGTCGGCGTCGACCATTCTCTATGCGTCGCGCGTGTCGTGTGATTAACGGCGATATAACGCCGCTTGATGGCTGCGAGGCGCATTCTTATTTAAACCAGCCCGCCTGGACGGTTTATTCTGCTACGACGCCGCCTTCACTGGGGGTCGTATATATACACGATGTAAGGACTCGGAATTTATTATTATTAGGTCTCAGAGTAGACGGCTTTTGCTTGACAATTGCGTATCGTTCAAATCATAAGTTATCCTGAAGCAACCCACGTGCATTCCGAAATTTGCCTTCTTAGGTAATTACTTTCACAATATCGTCTACATTTTCGTACAGAAAAGTTTCCTAAATCTCAAGCGATCAAAAGTAAATTTCCAAGAAATCTGCTTTGTGTTGATCGTCAAAGCGTTTTCTACTGCAGTCATTAAAATACTCCCACGCGAATTTTCCAGTCGGAAAACATTCCACGCAGCTTCTGTGAAAACGCGGTCCTGCAGAGCACGGCGCCTCCACGCCAGGTCGCCGCGCTCTCGATGGTCATCTCCCTCGCATGCCTTTGCGCGCATATTATCACAGATTTATAAGCGCGAGCCCGACCAGAGCGCGACTGAAAGCCATGCCCGCCAGCCCCGTCCAGCTGGCGAGCCCAGTGAATGAGTGCACGCCACGCCGCGACACAGGCGGAGGCGTCCGTTGTGTATGTGTGCGTTGCCGGTTGCCGGCTGCGTTGGTTTGGGTTCAACGCGCACACCAACTGAGCCAATCGTGATATCGATCCGAGCGAGCCGAAAGTCGTCGAGCCCTCCGCTCGTTCGTTCGGCGCGCTCGCCCACCACCACCCCCACCAGCCCCACCAGCCCCACCACCCCCACGCACCACACTCCACGCCCGTCCAAACCTCACCAGAGCCTCACTGCTTCCCCGTTCCGGTGCCAGCCAGCCCACTTGCATTTACACAACCTTTCAAACACTCTCAGGGATGCAAAGTAGGCATTTCCATATACGCGCCCCACGACCGTGTGTGTGTAGAGAGAGCTGCTAGCATGCACCTATACACTTTTGATACTGTCGAATTTGACGAGCGAGCTATCAATGACTCTCGCGATAGCTGTTTACGGGAAATGCACTTGCCACTGAAAGATTGAATGCGAAGCGAACAGTGATGCATACATGCCACCGTTCTTGTTTATACTGTGCACCTGATATACTCTGCACGAGAGCGCGTTTAAGATAGCATTGCAAGGCTAATGTAGCAAGATCTATCAAGTTGGTAGGTATACCTACGGGCTGCATTCGGAGATACCTTACACATTTTGTACTACGCGGTGTCTAGTCTTATCCCTCTGGGTATAGCTACTGTTTATAGCATTGCCTCCCACGCCACATTAATCAGGGAATGATAAATTGCCTTAAAACTTTGTACCCCTATAGTCAGCCGTAGCCATTCTAACCCCGCTCTTAAAACCCTTCTATAACAACAACCAATCTTGCTTTTTCTACCCCGTGTCGAAAAGATTACCGCCAGACTGTGTTTAATACCCCTTATCCACGCGAATAAAATTCTTATCACCTTTTAAATGAGTAAACATATCCAACGTTTATATCGACTTGCACTTAGAATTGATTTCTTGGTGGAGATGGTAGCTGATGTGGAAGCTGCGACTGGTGCTGCGATTCAAGTGAGATGATGCCAATTGCGGACCTTAATTCGGTGCACTACGGAATCACCGTCCGCGGCCATCAATATTGAATGAAGCCGGCGATCCTCGTCACATGCGACCGGGCAAACTTTATCATCATCTGGAAATCGCGTAATTATTTAACATAAAAGCTGGGCAAAATGTAACGTTCAACATGCTATATCAACATGAGTCCAGTAGAATATTAATTAAATTATACTTTCACACGACACCGAATAAAATAATTAGATCCGCAATGAATGGACAAACTAACAAGTCGTTTAGCAAAAATAATTTATTAGTTATGTGAAGGGGCTGGAGGGGGCACTGGCTGAGTCTCCAGTGGTGTGCGGATGCCAGAGACGTTTCGGCGCCGAGCGCTAAAACGCGACCGTTCGTAATAACAGCAACCAACAAAGTCGGGATTTATAACCGAATAAAATTTACGAACCGACCAAATAATGCAGCGAGCAATTTCTAGAGTGCCGCATTTAGATTCCCGGATAAAATGCACTTCCTTATACTCTTTCGAAAATAGAAACTTCATCGGAAAACTTCCAAAGTAGTTTATTTCCGGGAATGGGTAATAATGATACTATATTGGTCCATTCTACCGAGAGTTTATAATATACATGTTTGTGTAAAAGTTCGGTATGGACTATATCGATGTTTACGTGTGTGCACTATACGCTTTATGGCAAGTAAAACCAAGTAAAAGCCGGGGACAAGGAAGATAATGTCTTGTACACCTTTTGTATGTGTACACATGGAGCCCAGCTTATGGAACCCTTTAGACACCGTGCACGGGGGATCTCACGTAATACTCTACCCCCAAACGCTCACGTCTGCCCCTCCACACAACGAAAACACTGCTAGTCAAAGAGCGCCACGGACACCCAAAGAAGAGAGCGCTGTAAAAGTGAAACACAATGCCCTTTTTTACGCTCGTTACATTTAGTTACATTGCTTCATTATTAAAACTCCGCTTTGATGAATATTTCATCTGCCATACAATCCCGACTAGATCGAGCAGAAGTCGATACGGCGGACGCCGCGGCGGCAATAGCGTCGGCATTGCGAGCCTCCAGCTTCGGCTTCGGCGTCGGCGTCGGCGGCGTCGTCCCATATTTGCCGTCCCTGATACGACGCCCTCGCTCCCAATGACCCAAGCCCTCATTTCCTTCGGCTCATTCGGGCGGCCGTTAGCCGGGGAAAGTGCGAACGCGAGATAACACACGAAATTGAATGAAAACAAATGCTATTGAAATGGATGGAATGAGCTTATTGAAATGGTTGAAATATTCATTAAACGTTTCAACACATGGCCGGGCTTAGGGGTGTTGGGTGGGGCTGGGGTCGGGGGGCACGTGGACCCCCCCGGGTGGGGAGGGGGGGGGGGGGGTTGGCTAGTTTTATCTATGTCTTGTAAATGCGCTTTGTGCATGGGTATCGCTTGCTTGACCTGGTGTATGTACGAGCCTGGGCAAAAAGCTGCAGAAACCCGCGACGCGCTGCAGAGAGTTGCTTAGGAATACGTAACACAATGCCGCCGACTGTTTAGAGGGTGCAGAATTAAGGTATCGATTAAAATGCTCACCACATTACAGTCCCTGTCCAAGCAATCGATATAGTTCTTCGTGAAATCACAAGTGCATGCGGAACATGTTCAAATGTTTGTTGGTAATTTTGATCTGAAATATGCCTCCAGCGGGCGGGCCAGTCAATGTTTCAAAATTAGCCTACAAAATTGGAAATTATAAATTATTCAGTCGTTGTACTACTGACTCGGTAACGCTAAACATAGGCTACAATAACATTTATCCGTCGGATTCCCTCGTGAATCTTGATACCGGCTAGTTAATTACATGGCTATTTGTTACGAAGTCGGGTTTTTTTCCGAGCAAAAAGCTTGGCGTTACATGTGACTGTAATTTCCTTGTCTGATTCGGAGAGAATGAGACCTCACAAGAAGATGCGACGTCCAGGCTTTTTATACCATCTCAATTAAGATTTAAAAAATTGGGAGGCGACCGGCGAGATCGAAATGAAAATGAGTCAAATGGAAAAAACTGAACAATGGAAGTTGATCTTGGAAAAGTGTTTTAAAATTTTAATTTCGTTAGATGTTTTCCACCTGGGGTGGAAGAAGGACCGAGTTTGATTGAATTATGAAACTCGGCAAAGAAATGCTACGTGGAAAAGTGTCGGATGAGACCAGACTCGAGAGCATCAAGATTTTAACTAACATGGAAACCGTTTCAGCTTTTGAAACATGCACACTTCAAGAAGATATCAACACTACTTTGCATCACATTAATGATTTATTACGAAATACCTAGACACAGGGTGGGGCAACGGGAATCGAGTGATATCCAGTCAATTTATCCATGAGCGATAGATTGAATGTGTTAAATTATCGCTGGTTGGGAAATATAACAAGTAGCAAATTCCCCCTCCCCCTCCCCCCTCCCCACATCCATTCCGCAAACTATCGCGAAATGCAAGGGAAATGTGTTGTTTTGTTTCATTTGATAATATTCATATGACTGGTAAACATAATAATTCAAATGTATATAGTATGTACAGAATATATGTACCATAATCCCAATGAATTGCTAATAATTTCGACCATCACCCCATCAGTAATTTCTGAAATCTGTCACAGTATCACGTGATAGGTACACCAGATCCTCAATACACGTTTCCTGCCATTTTCCGGAGGGGAGGGTTTTTGCGTTGGCGTTGTTTTAAATTTCAAAACTCGAGAGCTTTCCAACTTTCTGCTGATGAAGGACAAAAGAGGCGGTTAAAAGATATTAGGGGATGGGAGCCTCAACCACATCAAATGAAATTAATACCGGATTCCGCCTTGGCTAAAATAATAAAAGTAATCTACATAGGGCGCCAGGGAACGCTGGTGCATAGCCAGGGGGCGCAACGCACAAGAAAATTGAGCCCCACGTCCCTCGGAGAGAAAATAAAAAATACCGTATAACACTGTTTTGACAGCTAGCAGCTTAACTCCAGTTTATTTGCGCCTATTCTCGTCACTACACTCACTCGATTTCATTGACGGCGTTGAATCGCGACTGCAAAACTACCCTCGTTCAACAAAACAAAACTTTTCATTAGTGCGAGGGTGTTTTAAACAGGTATCAAGCCAGATACATTCGTAGAAGGTCCATATTATCAGGAAAGTAGATTGGTTACTGCTTCGGGGCCGGTAATAGGCTTACCTCTTAGCTTACCAGCTAGCTTAAGCATAAGCTGGTGGAGGAATTACTATGCTTCCCTATATACTACCCATCCACCGCCGCGTCCGTCGGTGATGCACGCGCCCCGGCAACACCAATATACATCGACTATACTGAGAGTAATCTTTGCTAAACTCGTTACGTCTCACACTAAGAATATCACTTCTTATACGAGATTGTTACGAGGTAAGATACAAGACGAAGGCGGTAGCCCAAAGTTATTATATCCTTCGCCCTTACTACTAATTGAGAGCAGCGGTCAAAAGCAATCAAAATCGACAGGGTAACTCCTATACTAAGTAATTTGGTGCTATTTCACCTTTATCCACACATGGTGCACAGAATTGAATGGAAGATAAACAGAGCATTGAACTTGCAATGTTTTATTCGTATATACACAGATGATTATACAGGAAAGGTAGAAATGATATGGAATGGCGGTATCGCGATTATTATATCATGATGATTCCTGGCTGTGAACTACTTGGCTTTAGCACAATGTCCTCCAATGGTATGCAAGCGAGATGCATTTGCCCCATTCATCTCAGTCTCCATCGTACCTCTAGGACTGCATTCAACACCATTAACCCAGAGCAATACATCTGCTATATACACCAAAGCTTCTTTCTATAACCGAGATGCAGAACTGTCGTAAATAATTAAGACTGATATTCTGATGTGAATCTAGGTTAGTGGTTGTCTAACTCTAAGGAATTGAAAGCAAAATGAACGAATGCACTTTAAAAATTAATGCAGCTAATAGCTTCGGCGCTCGTTTATTTCCGCACAACAAAACATTATAGTTGACTACGCCATGTGGCTTTGAGCAAACAATGCACTTGGTCTGGTGTAGCCGTTGCATTCTCGGCCAACATCGCCATTCATGATATGTGAAACATGTTGCATTAAAGCATTGCAATAATTAGTGCAGTGGGTGACATTACTGTCGGACATGTTGGGACAGTCTGTGCAATAAAATCTGCATTATTGCTTTGGAGATAGGGTGTTATGGTCACTCACTGAGTGGTCGTTTTATTATCTTGCATGCAGGTTGTTATTCTGTTCCGGATGAACCACACAAACAAACCTTTGCGAAAAACAGCAAGCGGTCAGAAAAAACTAACTTTAACACATTTTGTAATTTTTTTGCAAGTGAAGAGTTTTTAAAAACGAGCTGTCCTAATCCTCTATCCTCGAGGTACTTGAGGATTTAATGCTAAATTATTAACAGCCCCTTTCGAGGTAGGCGCAACGCACATAAAAGCAGCTCCTGAGGGGCACGTAACTTTATCGATAGTTACTTGCGTTTAGCACATCCAAAAAGTCGTATTCGCTGCGACAATCAAACCGATCACACTCTTGACCGCTATAAAATAATAATCAAGCGACTTTACACCAGGCACTCACTCCGATGTGGAATCGTGAGTCCGCGAAAGGCGTCGGTCCGTCCGTTGCGTCCACTAGTAATGTCCGTGTAATTGGAAGGTAATGATTTAGACGTACAAGAGATTAAATCTAAGATTGTCTGCTCGGCATGATTGGGCTAGAATCGCAGTAATTAGTTCGCGCAGAGCCGTGCGCAGCGTGCGTTCTCTCTCCCGTGCACGCGGCTCGAGGATCTTGCATGGAGAAGCTGCGAGCGGGAGATTTAATCAGCAATTCAATCTCCTACCCTCGACCAGAAATGAACACATTTTATGCCAGCTCTCTTGCGTCGCTAGCAGCACTCACACACACACAGATACCCACACACAGACACCCACACACACACACACACACACACACGCAGCCGACGAAGAATCGCATTTCGCGTTTGGAATGTGACCTTAGGCTTGCCACTGGGGCTGGCAAACAAAACAGTCAAAAGAACGCGTGGGATGTAAAATATTTCACTCGACTCCGTGTGGAAACAAGCAAAAACATGGTGCCTCCACATTGTGAAGCCTGCTACGCTTGGGAACAAGCTTGGCACGGCACCTCCACGCGGTGAGTGTGCTACGCTTGGAAACAAGCTTGGCACGGCACCTCCACGTGGTGTGTCTGCTACGCTTGGAAACAAGCTTGCTACGGCACCTCCACGTGGTGTGTCTGCTACGCTTGGAAACAAGCTTGCTACGGCACCTCCACGTGGTGTGTCTGCTACGCTTGGAAACAAGCTTGGCACGGCACCTCCACGCGGTGAGTGTGCTACGCTTGGAAACAAGCTTGGCACGGCACCTCCACGTGGTGTGTCTGCTACGCTTGGAAACAAGCTTGGCACGGCACCTCCACGCGGTGAGTCTGCTACGCTTGGAAACAAGCTTGGCACGGCACCTCCACGTGGTGTGCCTGGTTGGAGACAAGCTTGGCACGGCACCTCCACGTGGTGTGTCTGCTACGCTTGGAAACAAGCTTGGCACGGCACCTCCATACAGTGATGTCTGCTACGTTTGGAGGGAAATAAAAACGTTTACCGTATTGAGTGCTTACATATAAAGTTGGTTAGAAACCAGGTGAGCCTCTTTCAGACTGTGTATAGAAAAAACAATTTGTTTAGAACCGCTAGAAACTTTCAAAAAACGGTCGGTAAAGCTGTTTATTTTGTCCACCCCACTGCTAGCAGTAAAACTTAAGGGCGGCAGAGTGCGTTCCTCTCGACGATAACTGCATAGATCAGCATATTTAATCTCGTACGTGGAAATTATTACATCTACAGGGACGAGCCGCGGTCGAGCCGGGCCTTAGGCTTGGGGTAGCTCGGGGCAAAGCGGGGGTGCGCTACCCCGCGGGCGTGGCGCACAGGGAAAGGAAGGGGCCCCGGAATTAGACTGCGAATTTGTGGTCGTGCGGGCTTATAATTATATATCTCGGCTTATTTGCACATAGGGTGCGTACGAATAACTGCCCATAATATGTTTTATAGCTCCGGCGTTATCTTTACTACCTTCTGCTAAATAAAGGGTCTGCTGAACAGTGGTATGGTTATACTGTGGCGGAATACGCAGAGAGCGGTCACGACCACGATGTAGCCCGGGGGCGAAATCTGTATGTGATCTGAGTTTTGGATACGAGCAAATTTTGACATGCGTCGCTGAAACGTGCAGGATCAGATGATATCGACACTATACACGAAATTGATATATTGCAGTTGCCATATTGGTATCAGAGAGCAATTCAACGGGTGGAGTTTCGCTATCCAATCTTTGAACGTCCGATACTTGCAATTTAGTTTGTAATGTGTGCTTATTTCCATGCTAGGATGTAATTATGCTGTAAAAACAAATTATTTAGGTCAGCATGCTCGTCTTGTTTCTCCCGCTCAACAACTCCCCCAGATGGCACTCGGCGAACAAAATCAATCAATCAATTAGCTAGGCTTTGGTGCATCCATCTTGGTGTATCGAGAACTGATTGGGATTCAGACGAGAGCACGCCGAGTGCAGGCGGGTGGAAAATTAACCCATTTGCCCGTGACAAAGAGCCAGGGATTTAATCATGTTACGCGCGACGTATACGTGGCACCCTCTTAACCCCCCCCCCTCCCCCTCCCCCTCCCACCCAAAGCCAATCCATACAGATAGATAGATAGACTAAATTTCAGCTGTGGTGTAAAGGATTTACAGGCAGCGATTCACGACGCTGCAATCTTATTACGCCAACACATACAACCGGGGAAGCCTTGCACTACTGCATGTTTCAAAACGTTGCTGCATTAGCGGACAATTTGCTGGCATTTTGCTCGTACACACACAACAAGACAGCGGCGTTGTCAGCATTTGACGAACAAAACCATGTACATTCCGCGAGAATAATAAAACAGAAGAAAGGTATAGTATTGCGCTAGCAGCGATTTTCATGTGCATAAAAAAGGAGAACTCGGTTTACAGTATACAGTAGAGGTTTATCTACTGTATACAGGTTTATCTATCTGTATACAGTACAGGTTTACAGTAAGTATACTATGTACCTATTACAATAAAAATACATTAAATTTCTTCCTATTCATCATTCGAAACCCCTTGCCTATATAGTGCTACATTAAAAACAAAACAAACTATCCCCAAGCACACGTATATGTACGCGGGAAGACGGTAATACATCTGATTTGCCCACAGCCGTCGACATTTTGCATACATCAGTTGAAGGCAGCCGACAGTCGGACGGAAGGGCGCAGAAGACGACGGCGAAGAAGAAGAAACAGATGACATGGTGAGCCTTCGAAACATGGCGCACGTCGCAACAATGGCTCATGAGTATTCCCGGGTAGCGGCGTCGCGTCGCCGACTGCTGATGTGACAGAGGATGCGTAAGGATTGCTGACATGGGAGAAGACATACGTGGCTTACATGCTGAGCACTAACACAATTCCCACCCAATAAATCCACCGTTCCCGCATCCTTCCTGTCTTCCCGGTGTTCCTCGGCGTGCCTCCGTCGAGCATTGCCACACTGCTTTAACTATAGGCAAGCCAGCATCACAACCGATAGTGCGCGCCCAATCTCGCGTGACTGCAATGCGAAATGACGCCCGCGCCCGACCGTTAGGATACTGCCTGGGTAGCCAGGGGAAGGTAGGGGAGTGATTCCTTCCTTATTGCTGTGTATTTTTATCGGTTACGAAATGCTGGGTACGCAACTTGCCGAATTCTTTGGCGATACGGTGTGTAACGCATAAGACGGTAACGCATAAGGATGTAATGTGTTTTGCTAGGAGATTCTTTTGTTATTGCCATTGCTGTGTTGTGATTCTGATCATCTTTGTTATCAGATTTGACAGTGCACCCTTTACAAAAATAGTTTAACCTTTGACTAGACTAGGATCTCAATTGGCAATTTAAAAGAACTTGCCTGAAGTCCCAAATGTACAAATTTCCATACTCAACTTTTCCATGGTGAAAAAACTGCACGTCCCCGGACCAAAGTTCACGCATCGCTGGTTTGAATCGCTCAGAAATCCAAAAGAGCCCCCCCAACTCTCGAATAAGAATACGCAAACAAATCAGCGTCCCGTGCGTCCAAGTGTATGATAATTCCTTTTCCTATCGCCCGAAGGAAAGTTTGACCATCGACCCCTATCGCCAGTTTTTGACTTTTGACTCCAGGGCGGCGGGTATCGGCGATTGTCACGCGTCCTGGCTTCACAATAACGAGTGTCTGGAATTCAATTAGTGACCCTCAAAGGGTAAGGGTAGAGAACGGGCTAAAGTGATGAGGTCAGCTCGAGGAAGGGAGAGAATGACAAGTCAATAGGCGAGTTTTCAAACGCGACCGCCGACCGAGAAACCGAGGTACACATTGGAATCGACTCCACCCGCTTTCTGTTGTCGATATAGTACGTCTCAGGTTCGGAAGTCCGCAGAGCGTTTTTTTATATTTCCGCGAGAACCCTCGTTTTGCCTACACCTTACTCTCCCATTGTGTGGAGTTGGCCGATGTCGGCCTGGATAACTTGATTTCTAATCAGTAATCGGTTCGGTGCGGTCTTTGCTGCCTGATCATTAAACATAATATCATGGCATACCTATACAAAGCTAATGAACGATCAATAAACTGAGTGATCAGTCGTCAAAATAATTTTCCTAGTGATTTATGAAATCTTAATTCTGCTTTGATTTTTAAATTTCTAAGTCATACAGATTATTTTTTGCCGGGATTAATAATTCTTCGCATTCAACGTCACATAACCAGTGCAAATTATCTTTAGTAAAAACACTCAAATTGATTGCGAAACAGGTAGTAGCCCCTTTTCTCCGAGCCTTTTTGATGGAGCTGGCAGCGAACCACTGCTACCTTTAGCAAAGGCTGTGCAAAGTTGCAGTATACTTTACGTATGTCCCGGGGCGCTGCCAAAAGAGCCTGAAACGTACTATAGGTGTATGAATTTCAAACGCAGTGCAATAGACTTTTTGAGAAATAATGGCATCCGGCACAGACATAATTAATTACGGTGATGGAGCAGCCCTTACAAGTCTTTAGAATGCTTAATTGCTTCCTCAGTCTACTTCTCTACACAGTGTCCTAGTTCTAGATCTCTGCCACGTAAAAAATGCATGGCCAATGCGATCATACTTCAATTGACTTGGTAAAAATCATTTACTTCAATTAGCGGAAAATTGAATTTGCAGAGAAAAATCCCTTCTATGATTTTACAGAAAAATGGAAATGTCTGAGTATGGAAGTCTGCATTACATTACACATGGGATGGAGCTGAAAACCGAACTCAAACATTCTCTCCATCCTCACACTTCCATCTCCATAACGATTTTCTCCCACGTTGGTTTATACCAGGCGGCATAGCATTCCGAGTCTTTGTCGGCGATCCTGATTGATTCGCCCAATGACGAGGATGCTGTGCGAATGACAAACGGACGGCCAGGTCACTTACGGCCCACGTCACTCACAAAACTGCGGTCTCGCGTTCACGGGGGGCGGCGGGGGCGGCGTTGATCCCTCAGATTACTTGGATTGTAGCGGTTGCATAGTTGGCCGGCAAGCCGCCGAGTTCGCCACTACCAACTGAGCGCGATACGAGTTATTACAAGACGCCATTGATACCTACCTCACTTGTTGATATGTGTTTGCATTGCATTGACCTGAGCTAGACTATACTTAAACACTTGACTCGGGCATAACATGGGGACGACTTGAGACAAATTGAGGACATTTTGGCTGATTACGAAGCTGAATCGTGGACGCAACTTTTGTGGACTATTCGAAACAATACACTTACAGTTTTAGCTTGTATGGGCAGGTTACAACTACCGCTGTATGCGTATCGCCCAACGTTTTATATTTCCTACATTACGCTACCGAATTTCGATGACTTTGGTGCTTTTTCCGAAAGAAAACGAGACATGGTAAGCGTCACAAGATTCCAATCGGAAGGCTTGCGTCCACGCCACCCTGGTGACATGACGGGGCGACTGCTGGCCTGAGAAATTATTAATACCGACCGTGACTACAGCAGCTTTACGAGGGCCAACCCGTCAGTTGAACGCAGTTTTCCGCCAGATTTATAAAATTTCATTCCGACTGTTTCTATAATGCACGAAAGCCTATACTCCTGTTGGCCGCGAGTGTGTCTAGCTTGGGGCTGCGTGACTAATTAGGTATGGCCTCATAAAATATTGTTATATACGAAATCCAGGGTCTCCTAAACTCAATATCTTACTTTTTTTTTTATGAACATTTAAGTTATTATAACCCTCTTTTTCTCTACCAACAGACGACAGGCGTGTCCCGACTCCCCAGCATATGGTTGGCGCTGTGTATAGAAGAGACTGCATACAAGATTCATATTCTATACAATTTGAAAGATTGGTCCTTGATAATTTCTTGAGGCGTTTTTTACCCCTCGGTATTCATCGAAGACGACAATGCGGCTAAAAGATCCGAAAGTGGATTCATTATGACCAATGATTAGGTCATTACAGGCACTTTACATGCAATTTACATGCGCTGATCTATATATAAAAAGGGTAAATAAAATGCCCATGTCCGAGTTTCATTTCTGATTACCATGTTAAACATTCCACGAAGCTTGAGACTGAAACCACGGACTAGACCTTAGTTAGTAAGACGTTGCAGTGATGGTCGTCAGTAATTATAGTGATGTGCCCTCCTCAGTAGTTAACATTGGTTATAGTGGCTACACTGGCAAGCCCGGCGCGATATCGCTACTCAAATTAAACATTTTATGGAACAAAGTTTTTATTTAGTTTTTATGATAAGTTCATCTCCACTCGTACCAACTCTATACACAAAGAAAAAAGCCTACGTATATATAAAGACCTCAAAAATTAAAAAAAGCATATCATATTTTCACAATGCACCAATTAAATCGTAAAAAAACTTTACTCGTTCTCTCTACCAAAAAAAAATTATATATTCTCCTAAAAAAACGACCATAATTTACGTGTGTTAACCGGATGAACGCATATATTGTAATAATCACGGCCTTTACATCATCATACTCCATCTCAGTAAAAATGTACGAAATAGGTATAAACATGTCGACTGCACTTGAGCGATCCCAATCAAGCGGGCAATGGAGACGGTCGCAACATCAGAGCTATTAACCAGTGGGCCGGGGGTAGTTCGTGGTGGGTTCGAGGGGCGCTATCTTTATCACCTGGCTCATTAGCCAGCGCACGGCGCAGCGCGATTCGGCGTTGATTTCGTTCGGTTTTATGCATGTGTCTCGCCGCCGGCATCAGCCCTAGATGTTAATTACCCTGGCAGACATGGGCACACTATTAGCATAGGCGCGTGTGCCCCTGATAGCTCCACACACACACACACATTCACACACGCACGCGCACGCGATCGTATGCGCTGCCTGCTGCACTTCAAAGGTTAATTGGCTTCATGCATAAATAAAGGGCACGTATGAATATTTAAATCAATTATTGCAAACTTTTTACAAAAGCGCGTTACTCCGTATTTTTTAAAGTGTTGTGTGTGTGTGCTGATGTCATTATCGTGAAAACCTACCCTTAAATAAAACTGCTTACCTATGTATGGACAGGAAATATGTAGCGTGGGCTGCTGGGTTGGATGGCTTCAAAGGAACACTCGGGTAATTGGTTAAATACCTTGAACCTCGATAATTATAAGCATGATCTAATTATGCACGTGGCTAGATCAATGGATGATGGGATTTGACGATGAAAGCTTAATTAATCAATTGATTCTAGGAAGCGCCGGAAATTTTGAATAGCCAATGCTAATTCCCAAAAAGTATAATATAATACATATCTATGTCCCGTGAAGCTATACACTGTACAATCTATCTATATATATGGTGTTATCATTCTATATAGTTTCACATGAATTTCATATTTGTTAATGGGATGTGATATTTGTTCGACGCAAATGAGACAACACCACAATTTAAATGCAACGAGTGCATCGCAGCTGCAACGCAAATTGCAGCAAAAAGTACGTAATGATGAAGCTGTTTTTCTTTTCAATGTGCACAACTTTTACAGTTTACACCAACGAAACAGTAATTGTGTTTATTCGGAGCGTTAATAGATTTCGATGTGCTGAGATAGATAAACCAACTTGAACACACTGTTCTGCTGGTGTTGTTATTTTTCTTAGTGTTTCTATTATGATGGAAGTTTCAGTTTGTAATGGAATTGAGGATCAATGTGCCAACGCAGCAAATACTTACGCTCGAAAATTCAAAGAAAATGTTTCCTGGGAGGAAATAAAGCTGGAAAAGCTACCCAGGACTTGTATGCATCTAGACAGCCCTTTATTATTGTCTATACAATGCAGGGACATCGAAGAAGGACATCTAATTAAGAGTAATTTTTTTGTCGAATAGCAAAGAAAATTTGCAACTTACATAAGTGACATAATTTTTTGTTTGTTAATGGATATAGCGGATAAGTAACGTACCTAATAGCATGAAATATAGTTCTTACAGTGCCGGGTTCGGCATTGTTTCGCCGCTAGTCTCTTCTAAAATATTCACCGTGCCAAGCCAAGGAAAGCCCAGTCAGGGGACAGGGACAGGGGCAGGGCAGAACAGATGCGACATAAATTTTAAATGAACATCTTCTCTGTGCTACATATTGGTCCGGTCACGTGTGGTGACAACATACCTGACCTATCCAACATCGCGTTCGAGGCTCTGAGAGGATTTTATTATTTTATATCACAACGAAACTGCAGCTGACTTCGTGTACTTACAACACTGTCTCATCCGTACACACTAAAAGCATACTCAAAGGCACTGGATAATGGTATATACCTAACTGCTCTGCCAAAAGGGGTTGGAAAATAAATAACTAATTTTCCGCTGATTGCACGCCAGCCAAAGATTGCCAACGCAAACGAGACAGCTAAGGATATTAAATACCTTCAACTGCACGATTGTTTTCCAGCGAGGTTCCTCTTAGCATCCAATTTAAGTTAAACGTCAGTTAAATCTATCGATGAAACGCAATCGAACGGTCGTGACAGGAAATCTGTTCTTAATGGATCGCGCGTTGGCTGGCACGCTACGAATTTCCTCGTGCATTTTCCGGCGGCAAAGAAGTCGCGGCCGTAGAGCGATACAAAAGAAGCTAAGAAATATATAACCAAGTTATGTGTCAAACAAGTAATATTCTCATCCATCATCGGTGAAGACTTCACCTGGTTCTAGCTCTGCTCGCATTCAAGACCGAGCAATCACGCGATTTCCTCGCTTTCCATGCTTTCCATGCTTCTATTATTTATCACCTCTCCTATGCAATAAGGGCACAACGTAACGCCTGGCTTCTCCCGTGTCTCGAATGAGAGTTTTCCACAGTTTCCACGATTTCCACGATTTCCTCGTGCAAAGAGGTCGGTCGGCGCTGGTCATGGGGTGCCGGTGGGTGGGCGAAGTGGGTGAAACGTATATAGGTACACCAATCGAAACCGGCGGAAATGTAGGCGCGCGTTTTCCAACATTACATTCCCTGAATTACCGGCGTATCTTACCCCAGATGCACTAAAAGCAACATATCGGGAGATGAGGTTTCGTGAAAAGGGTGCATAAGAAAACAGGTTCAATTCAAAAGAAAAACAAAACAACGCCACGTCTTATGGGTGTGTGTGAGTGTGTGTGTGTGGAAGGAAATCGGTTACTGCCCCTGTCAAGGTTTGCCCAGCCAGTTTTTCGAGGCGTTCGTGTAATTTGAGCGTAAAATAATTAATACTCGAGGGGGATAGAAAAAGCTTGTGCATTCTTTAGTTATGCCCGTGTTGCAGTAAAAGATTCGAGACGGTTTTTCTCCCTCCCTTCAACGGAACGAAGTTGATTTGTAAGGAATACATACAGAGAGCGAAATTGTAAGAGTTATTGGAAGTTTTGTGGGTAGACAAAAATACAAATCAAACGTTAGCTGTCAAAAGCACGAATCATGCACACACACACACACACACACACACACACACATACACACATACACACATACACACACGCCAATAGCAGGAATATATATATTGGAATACGCCGGCTTTACGTTCCCCGAGCTAAAACCTCTTCATTTCCGGTCTAAGATGAGGGAATTTTCATGGCGTTTCCGTAGCTGGCGCTAATGGAGGTGCGCCGGGCCGACTTGTCGTGCCCTGGCCGAAGAACACGTTCAGCGTGTCCCGAAACACGAGCGTATATTGCGAGCGACGGGGCGCAGGAACGAACTCGAACATGTACTCATTACGTGTAGCCTCAGTTTCTTAGGTCGCTGTACAAAATCCAAAATAAAACGAATCGTCACTGCTAGCTCCGTTTAAGAGCATTCCCTGCACATTTCGTTGACAAACTACCCCTGTATTTGAAGATATTTTTCATCAAAAGATGAAACGAAAGCTCGTGCACGTATAATCATTATATAAATCATAATGTACATACATATCTCAGAAACTTTTGATCTAATAATAGTCAAACATCGTCTACGTTCTTCGAAGTTCCAACAAAAACGCATAATGAGTGTCTGAAAGGCTTCTTCACAATTTTAAAGATTACAAGGCAAGATTGTAACGCCTAATGAAACTAGCTTCTAACCAAGTCTTTCATCGTCGGTATAGATGTCAGTCTAATCAAAATAATATGCAATACAGAATGGCAGCGATCTCTCATTTGAGAGGAAGGAGGCAAAATATGGCACGGGCTACGATTCGGATTCTGACGGCAGCTGGCACTCGCGTCCGTGGGCAAAGAATGCGTGCAGGCACCCAAAACATGACGGAACCAACCTGTCCTGTCTGGAAGCAGGTCCACTAATATCTCCGCCCAACTACCTTCCATCTCTCCTCCCTGCAGACGTCAAACAGACCTTCGCAAGGGGCGCCTTGGGTGTCCAAGCAATCACGCGAACGTAGACTGTCTTCATTTCGCCACGATTTCATATTTACAGGCCAATAAAAACTGGAGCCGACATGCAAATGAACGTGATGAAACCGTCGAGAATAACCAGAAACCAGGTCGATTTGACCGAAATACATCGCAAGGCCTGGACAATGTTTTAATCTGGGTTTATTATTTGATTACAGATTGACCAAGAAATTTCTTGAAAACCCGAATGGTGGCCATTCCCTGAACTATATTTAGCTGTGAGCAATTTACAGCGACACAATCGATATCAAATCAAGAATAAAAATATTGAGATCGCAACCGACAACAGCACCATTGCAACGAGCGTACGTATGTTAGTGTCTTCTCAAACGTCTTCCTCGAGCGACAATATTGCACCCAAAATTCCTCGCACAACTTGTGATAACTATCTCAAAGACAATAGGGTGTGCGTGACTGGAGGCGTTTTCTGTCTAAGAAACGCTAGACACCGGTGCGTTATGTTATAAATAAGTTTAATGTGGCAATAAAGAGATGTGAATGCAATAAAGTGAAGCAGATGGCAAAGGTCCATCCATCTTTCGCGAGGAGCAACCTGTGATAAGTCAGCACGCGACATGCCTCTAGCAATATGGCTGCTCATTATCATATTATATACTGCCCGCCTGTAATACCTGTGTATATATAGCACGAATGTGATGATGTTTTGATGTTATTATGTTTATTGTCTGCGAAAAGTCAAATATCCACCTGAAATCAGTTTACGGTCTCACTTACATGCTTCGGAGCTACTATGAAAAGACGTTAATCTATATCACGCGCCATGAAGCATTTGTTTATAGTGCAGCTTGTCAAAGTAGAAGAGTAAATAAATCTGTACTGAAAAAAATCAAGAAAAGTCAAAAACTTTTGACTGTACTTTTCCCGGATTTTAAAGCGACCAGCCCTCCTCTTTAGAGGATGCCAACTACATTCGCATAGAAATGTGACTGGTCAGTTAACACTTCCGACTTCCAATCTTTGTTGAGTCCACAGCCAGTTTCTATCATTGAAAGTCGAAATAATTAGGAAACATTGCGGCAAACGAGCCAAAGTAAAATGAATCCCATTCTCGTCTGCTTCAGCCTGTGCGAACTGATTGTTTATCCAACTAATTAAACATTGTAATTGATATTCGCCGACTTACTCCCGCCGAGGTGTAACTGAGCCTGCAGCTCTTAGGATCCCTTTCCTCAGGACAATAGCTCTTATCTCAGCCAAACAACACTTACCTAGAACAAAAGGAAAAGAGAATATCATTAGATTTCGTTTAAGCTGCAACTACTTTCACAAGAACATAAGCATAATTAAATTACTAATTCTTCAATTTTCTAGTGTGCATAACATGGCACGGGTAAATTTATTGAAATCGCTACATTGTACCGACAAAGTCTCACATCAAATTATAATGTTAAAAATCTCAACTTTTTGTAAAGTGTTTCGGTCTTTCGAAATTCCTGTGCAGCTCACGTGAATATAATTGTGACGTTGACTCGCTCTAACGAAAACATCTTCGCGATTCCACACCGCGATTCTCACGCTATTTTGAATAAATTTCCTCAGCAAGTCTCCAGCTTGATCATTTGCACGTGACTCCAGCCGCGCCAGCACAGAGGGATGCACTCAGCATTGACTCAGTGTCGGCAAAGTGCACACTGCACACAGGCACGGCAGTAGCCGACTAAGTAATTGCTGTATTTTATACGCACATGTAATGACTGTATTATCATGCTTTTGCTTTATACATCTATCTATATACCTATGCGAAATTGCTGTATAGGCGGGACATGTGTTGCGATTGCTACGCACATAAACCGTCATAAACAGTGCGTTTAGCAGGTTTATTTTAATATTCTGTGATGGTTTGCGAGCAAGGGCCGGCTTACTAATTTACTAAGTATGGACGTTGCATTACACCCCTTTAGCCCGCCAAATGGTTAATCCATATTGAATTTCAATTTACAAACTCCAATGTTCTAAAGACGAAATGAACGGGACGGCTATATATATATATATACAGGGCTTTTATATATATGCAGCCACATCGTTATGAGGTAAAACATTAAATTCATTAATCAAAAATTAAACTTGAAATAAAAATAATTAATTAATAAAGTACATGGTTCGCGTTGGTGCATATCCTTTCAGTTTTTCCCGCTCTTTGGCATAGCGTCGGTTTCAACTATTTGAACAGGATTGAAAGTTTGAAAACACTGCACGGCGGGCGCGCACTGCGGCGCCACGAGCGAGGCACACAGAAACATCGATCGCACACAACTCGGGCCCATTGTACGAGCTGCGTAATTAATCTGTTAGTGACAGTTTTGACGTCATCAATCATCACCTAATTGCTGTTGAAAGAACCGAAACGCTTTCATCTCGCCATCATCGTCATCGCCGCGACGCCGCCGACGCCGCCGACGCCGGCGTCATTATTGCACCAGTCATTAGCAATCATCTATCTCATGACAAGATTAATATCGCGTGCCAATCATCAGATCAAATCGTGAGTTTAATTCACCGCGCTACTAATGAATTTCTCACATATCACTTTCCCGTATTACATGCAATCAATCAGTGGTAATGAAGAATCGATGCGAATCCACGAAACTGACATGACTTCCATACACAGAAACGCATCGCATCACTTGCGAACTGTTCACCAAAGTCCAGATCTCGCACTAAAGCCCTCCAGCAAAGATCGAACGTGTGAAATCAAGGGAGTGGAAGCACTATCTAATTCTCATCGCAATGCCCTAACACAGAAGTCGGTAATTCACTGGATTATAACGTAGGAACCTCTAGAAGAACATCTCGATCTAACGCCGAGATAAAGAAATTGCTTTCTCACAAATATAGTAGTAATTTGCACCATCGCAAAACAATAACTTATACCATTAGCAAAGCAATTATGAGTGGTAAGCTATAGCAGATATTGGCCACGTAACATTTGCATTTTGGCCATTAGATAGCGTCCCCCCCCCCCCATTCTCAGCAAGGGGCGCGTGGTCAGCCGGAGTCTGCACTCTGCACCAATATCTCGGTGCTAATGGTTTATCGCCCCGCTGCAGTCACCTTATATTAGATAGAAGTCTTCCACACTCCGCAGCATAGAGCCAGAATCAATGCGAGATATGAACTAAGAGTGCGGATTGTGACAGCTGTACGGAATAGCCTGCATTATTATGGGGAGGAAAGGTACAGGAACGGCCAAGAGAAATCTATGTGCGTTTTCTTTTATATTTCTTCTTTTTGTGTGTGGAAATGTATGAGAGCGAGAAAAGGGTCACCAGAGTCAGTGAAAAACATCTTGGAAATGAAAACTACACTCTTGTTTTGTTATTTTTATCCTTCTTCACGAGAAAATGTGCTTCGTGAAATCTTATACTTTATACAACATGTTTAAATTTGGAAAATGGTGCGTTTCCGCTGGAATTCGTAGGAAAGATGCAGTATTTTTAAACCTTGCAGCAATCACATAAATGTTGCACGTTATTATCTCAACTGTACTGTGGTACATCATGTGGTCCATATGAAACCAATTGGCCGACGTAATGTCATGTGTTGGTATTGTATTTGTTTCCAATATGCCACGAAAAACAAGACGAGTGTTCCTTCCCTTATTGCGGAAACAGACGACGGAGGGGCGATGACTTATTAAATTGACAGAAAAGTCATGCATTATATTTCCGTGGCCAGAAATGCAAGAGAATAACAACAACGTCGTACCGTCATCATAAAGAGCATCCATTTTATTAAGCCACTCGATCAATAACTGAAAATTTCACCAGGTAAACAGCGTGTGAATTGTTGTCAAAAAGTCAGATTGACGTAGATGATTTACTAGGTGCAGGACATCGCGTTTAATACGTTTATAGTGATTATTCCCATGTATTTTATGCATGTTATCTAATTGGTATCCAACCCCGTGCCCCCATCCCTGTCCTATACCCCCCCCCCCCCCCCGGCAACCCCAGGCGAGGCCAGTAATGAGTCGTCGCTTGTCACGAGTGTTACATTACCGCCCGCCCGGCCGTTCGATTCTCCGTCTCCATCGCGCTCTTTCGTGCATGTCTGCAGTCTGATTCCTGGCAGTGGCAGTGGTCTGAGTCCACTGCCATGTGTCTGTCCAGAACCCAGAGCCCAGCATCCGAACGGGAGTCGACCCCCGCAATCGCAATTGCTGCTCCTGGACATCATTAGTTCAGTTGAGTGGGAATCAAACAAAGCATTGCTTTGCTTAAACTCACAATACTCTATAAAATAACGATTTCTTTTTCCCCCTTTTTTATTTAGGATATATGAAGCGATAGGTATGGAACCACGTATGCAACTGGATTCGTTCAGACGAAAATAACACCCCCGCAATATGAGAAGTATAGTAGTGCTGTTTACTCATTTAAGAAGTAAATTAAACTGGAAAAGTCGTATATAACATCAAAAGCAATGTGAAAGCCGGTGCCCTTCGTTAATTTAAAGTGCCCACTCAAACGTATCGTGATGAAAATTCGTTTTATTCGGACACATATTTCTTAGTTTACCCGTGGTTTACTGCCAGCGATAAATGTCAAATGTGTCTGGCTCATTTTCGCCATATTCCATGCGTACGCATTGTACACCGAGTGCGTGCACTATGTTTTCCAGGGATGAAACAATGATGGAGAGAGAGATGACAGATCGATGTAAGGTCGGTAACAGCTGATTTCCACAGAGGACGAAGCCAGGGTGAAGATTTCCCTGCAGACTCATAGCATTGCTCACTACTGGTTACCCCCACACTGTCGCCGTCGCCGACGCCGACGCCGATGCCGACGCCGACGCCGCCGTCGCAGCACTTCAGTGGACGCTTCGGTGACGTAAAATGGGAGAGATGTATATGTGTATGTGTCGTGTTTAATGTCATTTTCATTCGTGTCTCTTGCAATTGATAGCAGAAGTTTGCGGAATTAAAACCACCGGTGATGGTGCGATGAAAAACACCGAAGTTGTTTTTCCGTTCCATGTTGATTTTGTGGAAAATGCGCGGGAATATATCCGTTCTATAAAAACCCGCATGCGATCAACATTTTCGTTGTAATTCGATATTGTTTCAACGACGCTAGTCACCGGTATCTAATTTCGGCACAGAAAAATATATCATTGTGTGGTTGAAACTTGACACCATATTGATATAAAGTATCAGAAGATTAAAAATATACATTAATTTGTATTTGATGTGATTAAATCGATATATGAATCTCATAAACACACGTTGAAAGAATGATGAACATATTCACATTACTGGCCCGAACGTTCTTTTGCAGTTAAAAAAATGCATACCTCAATAGTCATCCAATTGACAAGCAGCTCAAGTGGACATTGTCATTTTATTTGTATGCGAGGCCCATTATTTGAACAATGATTAACCAGCCAAAGGGTCCGCTGGGGCGGACCGGCCGAATCCGAATCAAATATGACGTCCAGCTCCAGCTAGTAATTATATTGAATTAAAACCAATTCACCACGAGGCTAAAGTTCAAACAAAGATTGTTTAAAATTCGGATTGAAGTTATTAAATTAGTTGTACATGTTACGAACAGCAAAAATACGCCATACATCAACTTATGGTAACGCAATTACGGTGTTCTTACTTATTATTTCCATCTGTTTATCCAAGTTAATTGGAAGTTCTATCCATTCCTTTATTCCCATCAAGTTGTTATTTCACGAAACTTATATAATTACACAATACAATTATGCAAATTTAGCAAGTACGTAGAGTGTGCATGCGACTCCAATAGTTTTACTGGCTCTACTTTTTCTCCAGTCCCCTGCTCTACCCGAAATGCCAGAGGCGCCGGTCGCCGCGCGCACTCTCTAATCCCAGCTCAGAATGCACGGACTTGCCTGCACTCTGCGACCAACAGACCACATGGTCTTGTAACCAAATATGGTTTTTGCCGGATTGTGCCAGCACACCCGGGCACCGGGCTGCTGCAGGTTCGGTGAGTGTGGGTGTCTCAAAGCTCGCAAGCTCTCCAGCCAGCCAGCGTCAGGTGGGAAGCGAGGAACCTTACACCTACGAGCACGCTACCTGAGCCCATGGGTCGTTACGTTGCGGTCTCCGTGCGCGCAGGGATCTACAATCTCGTGGCGCAACCTGATACAATCAATCCGTACACTCGATTCGATCTAATAAAAACGTGCAGCTTTGGAGATCCCTGATTGAATAAGGCATGGACACAGCATCAGTTGCTCAGTTAACAAAGCTGTACCAACGGACAAAGAGGCACGGTCGTTGACTAATCATACATACACACACAACCAGATGACCGTCAATGGGTTGGAAACAAAAGCACGCGCGGACGCAAAGAGTTACCGAAATTTGGACGACAGCTGGTAGGCGGGGCACCGGCAAAGGGAATCTCGATCAGCGAAAAAAAAACAATCAGGGAACCCATAACTTGCATGGAAAAAGTATTTCGCAGTGTGCAGGGTTGCCGTGCTGTGTTGCAACTGCACCGATACGCCTCAAGGCAGAAAATACCCCATAAAGAAGAATCACAACGTGCACTTCGTTACTTGGCGAGGCGCCTTTCTGCCTTGTTAGTCGATAAGCGGGTAGCAGTAGGGAGAAACGAAGATGTTGTCGAAGTAGGTTGAAGATGGCTTCATCCCATACACCATAACAACGAGTGCACCGCCGTGGTTGCATTCATAAGACAACCTCAAGAGCACATTTCGCTTCACATCATTACTCCGTTGTCTTCAGATACACTTCTGTATAATCATAAGACGCCTATAGAACATTTCCGATTATTATATAAAGTCTTATAGGCATTGATTAATTACAGCACTGATTAAACGTTGATTACACGCCTGTCTGACTGGAATATTACGACCACGTCGCATATAGGCTCGCAAAGTGTTTGTCGTTGATGATTGCGTATTGAAATGTATGCAAGTAGTTTGATACGTAGTTGGTTGTAGTCAAGCTGTAGGCTACGCTCCAGCTAAGTGGATTCCAGCGGCAGTGTTATCAAGTGGTTCCTTGGTTGTTAGCACAGGGGATGGGGGTAGAACGATGGTGTGGGGGGGTACGCTTTACAGCGAAACACTCTCAGCTCCATCGCTGGATGCTGCAGTGCCAGCGCTCACTATACTGTTTAGTTTTCGCGAACGCTCGATAGACACTTGAGCGCCATAGTACACGTTGCAATGCATCACAGTGAGTGGGTGCGTTTGGGTGGTGGTTATTTATTGAAAACTCGGTAATCCATGTTTTTTACTCGACAACGCTTTTATATTTGAAAAGTTCGCATGTCGCATTATTTCGGCAATACGTATTTTTCACTCCACCGCCGCCATCGGGGATTTTCTGCTATCCAATTTCATTTTCACTTCAATTTGTTCAATGCTGCTACGGCTCAAAGTCAAGTTTATCTCAGCGGCGACCAATGAAACGGGAACGTTGTGCACTTTTGTTCTCGAAGTGTGTGTGTGTGTGTGTGTGTGTGTGTGTGTGTGTGTGTGTGTGTGTGTGTGTGTGTGTGTGTGTGTGTGTGTGTTTGGACGAGAGTGTGTGTGTTCGAAGCGAGTCAGCCAGCATCATTACGGCCCCATCCCACCGCGGCGCTGATATCTCGTATATATAATAAAACCAGTCCCCATCCCCATAGAGCGCTGATAACAACGGCTAATAACAGCAACAAACTCGCGCTCCTCCTCTTCTTCGAGAATTATTTCAGCTCTCCCAATTTGTTGAAGATGATTTCTATTTGATGGCTGCCAATTTGTGAGACAGCGCCTTGCTTGATTTCGCAAAGGCAAAGTTACAGCGGGGCTTGCGATTGCCTCCACTCCGCGCCATTAACCGAGAAAAATTAAAAAAAAAGAGGAGAAAAGAAAACAGCGAGACGTAGTTTGATTGTGTTCACCGTTATAACAGCGTATAAAAGATCATGCTGGTCGTAACATCTTTAACGAACTTTCCGACGGCTTTAAAACTTTGCCGTGTTGAGAATGCGCGAAGGGAAAGGACGTCGATATTGTTCTACTGCGTCGAAGCGCGCACAGTGGAATGAAGATCAAGCATTAATAAGGGAGACATTTCCTATGCAAATACCCGGCATGTGTCGAGGTCGGAATATCTTTCAGTCTGTCTGCACGCAAAGTTTTCCACCCCCAAGCCTCAGTCTCCTCAGCCGTTTGGTCCCCGCACCGCGGCGCGCTTTCGCCCGCCCCCACGGCCGCCCCCACGGCCGCCCCCCAATTCCAGCTGCTCTTAAATATGCCGCCACGTTCCAGCGACAGTGGAAGCTGTCTTCATGTTCGCTCTACTCTTGTAATTCTATTTCCTGCCCTTGTTTCTTAATATCAAAGTTCCATGATTTCTATAAACTTTTATATTAAATTATCATAATTTTAAAGTGACGTGTATTGCAAGAAGTTTTGTCAACAGTATGGTTACCAGAAGGAAAATCACAGTCAATTATAATATTCAATGAAGAAAACTGCGTCTGTTGTGAGATAAGAAAAAGGCGCACTCTTCAAATATTCATGTTTTCCTAGTAATGTGTTAACCCCCATAGGTCTTCAACGTGTAACAGCGCGATACCCAACGAAGGGCGCCATTTATTTCCATC
The DNA here is from genome assembly GCA_921293005.1 of Nemoura dubitans. Taxonomy (NCBI): domain Eukaryota; kingdom Metazoa; phylum Arthropoda; class Insecta; order Plecoptera; family Nemouridae; genus Nemoura; species Nemoura dubitans. Next base: position 67,024,645 of record OV121074.1, read on the forward strand.
TAAAAAACTATTTAGCAACACAATAATATCATCCCATGCACACTTTTCCCAAATGAATAGACATTAAATCAAAAAGCGAGTTAAATTGTTTGTATTGAACCGTTCATCGAAGCAAATAAGTATTGTCTCGCAAAAACAGGGTTCCACGCCGCCGACCCGTGCGATCCAGCCGAACACGGCTCGTGCTACGCGCGCCTGCAGGGAGTTGTTTCAATAATCATCGCATCCCCGACGTCCCACACCTCGACGTCGCCCGTCGCCCGACGCCCGACGCCCGACGCCCGGCGTCGCGACGCAAACACGCGCCACGTGACGCGAGAATGTGTGACTTTAATTCATTCAAGGCACGCGAAACAGATTAATTCGTGTCAGCGTACGTCAGCGATCACGTGGAGACGGCGACGCCTCAGGGAGGACGACGATCAAGTCCGTCGCCCAGTTGCAAGGCTAGGCGCTGGCTTCACAGACGTCGACGTCCTTGCTCGGTGCGTGGGCGGATTTATCGTTTCCTGATACTTTTTATGATGATTGCCCGAAGGTTTAGAGCAGTCCACGGTTCAGGTAAAGGCCCCTTAAGTGTTCGGACTGGATACAACAGCAACAAACGCAAGGAGCATAGTCGTAAATCGCCAATTTTTAATGGACCATTCACGAATTAGAACTATACGCGAGGTAACGTCTCTTCGCGTATACTGTACCATGTTATTCTGCAAGCGACTCCCGAATTTCCTTCTACATTTTCCGTTGTTGCAATGAGAGCAAACAATTGAAACTCGTCGCAACTTGCACTGCACAATTGGGTAGCCGGTGTGTCACGACATGCACCGAGGGCTGTGTGAATCACGGGACACATACACGAGCAACAAATCAGGGCACGCGCACTCGAGTTTGTTGAGATGCAATTAACTGATCGTCTCGAAGACTGCATGTACTTCCAGTGTGTAATTATGTTGTTTCATGTAAGTGACATTTAACTTGTCACTTGTAATTAATCTAACCACGTGAGAAGACGAGCAAAAACCAAGTCAGGAAGATTGTTGTAGACGACGAGAGTGAGCAAGTTTCGAATTAGTGTCCAGCATTATGAATTAGGTTTTTGTTGGGTTTCGGGCAACTCGTTTATTCGACGATAAAAGTGTAAATTGACTACTACACTGTGCAACTAAATTGATAACGTGTCTCGGAGACAGATGCGAAAACTCCCGAGGGGTTGCTTTGCAATAAATCTCAATTCAAAACTACAAAAAAAGAAGTGATTAATTTATTAGTTTGCCAGCACATCTTGATTGGTTTTATTAATACAAACTGCTTCAAATTAACACTCGTGTACCAAGAACCTTCCCAGCGAACACGCAAAGCTTAATTAAAAATATTTCAATTAATGATTCCACTTCGAGGTCCAGTCAGAATAGAGTTGCAAGCTGCAGCCAGGTGTTTTGCTTGGCACAGAGTATAGACGAACCGAATCAATCTTAATCTGATTTGTCAGCAAAAGGGGTAAGGGGTGGGGCACGGGGGTGGCTAGTCGGTAAACATTTCCTTAATGACTTTGACCCAAGCCAGCTTATCCAGCGCCACCTTGCTAGACGTCTAGTTTCTATGCAAGCTGTGTGCCATCCGCCTTCTCAGCAGCGCGCGTCTCATTGGGGCATTATCATTACATTTAGTTTATGTGAGTACCTGATCGTCAAAGACGGAATCTTGCCGGGCAGGGTCGCGCGAGGAGCTCCTTAGATTAATGCACAGCACGCCCTTTGTTCGCGTCGGACGCAAGATCTGCGTAATCACAAGACAGTGCGTCTTTGAACGCGTCACGGTTCATCAAGGTCTAATGATAAAACGCCTAATTTATTGTCTTTAATTCTTGCAAATGACCATTATAATTTGCAGTTGGCGAGTTTTATTAGATTCGCGATCGCGTCATCTTCCGGTGAAGAGTTCAAAGGTTTAAAATTATGAATAGAAGGTCATTGATTCATTAGGATGCGGTCATTGGTCGATTCTTTGTGATTGACGGCTCCAAAGTTCAGATCATGAATCATTTTGAAGGTTACATCCTCCCACTGATTCCACAGTTTGGAATTCTTCCCGATGTTTTCAAATACGAACTTGTATTTCCAGTCGAACGGAAAATACAATACTACTTTCGGATAGCATCGAAAATGGCAGGTCAGTGACGGGAAATGTGTTTTCCTCATTTTCCATCGCACCAATAAAATATGCCTAAAAGAGTTCGTCGAGACATCGACAAGACAAAAACCAGGCCCCGGATAAGTGAAATTCAATAAATAATACGCATGAATCGGTTATTATATTTCACGGAATACAATAAACTTTTGCTTTCCACTACAAGGTCCCGTTGCTCCCGCGTTTCCCGATGCCAGATAATATATTAGAATTTCTTTTATCGCGCTTTGTGTATTTTCTTGAAACGCCATCTGGCGGCGAACATTTCATATCCGCATTGAAATAAAACAGTGCGGAAACTGGCACTGTCTTATTTATTTACTTAATGAATATTTGCAGTTTATAAAGGGTTTTCCATGTCGTCATCTGTGAGCTTGCAGCGGGAGTGCATCCTGTATAACTGTGCCAACGCTCGCAGCCGAAAATCCGGCGCCTCCGCCACTAAAGAAAGCAGGCGGCGACCGTGGAGGCACCGTGCGGCGTCTTGGAATGTGAATACCGTATTCCAGGCATAGGTGGCGAAAAACTACTACCGCTGAGCCGCCGGCGAAGTAAGGGTGTACCAAAGGTGAAATAAACAGCAGCCCGAGAAAGGGGTTAAGCGTCCTGTAATAAAGATGTTGGGAACATGGAAAGGGAAGGCAACGGCGGAGAGAATGGAATGAAGAGAGGTAGAACAATAAAACAGAATAAATAAGACTGTGAGCTAGGAAACGTGGGAGGACGATGATTTCAAGAGGATATACAATAATCTGGAGGAAAAGGAAGGAGAGGCAAAGCGGCGGCGGCGGATGTGTACGTCGTGACGACGCCGAGAGGGTTGGGTGGCGACTTGAGGACCGTCGACGCCGATCCCGCTTCCGGCCAGCGACGCTGCACCGCGAGCCGGCGTCGATCTCTGTCATGACGCAGGCTAGGAAGACGTCACAGGAAAGACAATGGAGTTGTTTTTAATTGGAATTAAGTTTCATTAAACTGGATGAGAGAATAAGAAGGCGAAATGTCTTAAACGAAATGGAATTTCGCCCGAGATATTTTCTCATATTGCGCGCCGATGGGATTGTGTTAGCGTCGAGTCCGGCGGAGAAATGAGATTTATTTACTGGCGGCGAGATATGAAATTGAAGGAGCAAATAGATTGGCCGGGATCACATTTTCGAACTAAATCAGAGTGGAGATGTGGGTCAAACCGGAGATATTGGAAGTAATACCCAACCAAAACCCCAACAAATTTGAGCCATTTCTCATGGCGGAGAGCAATACGTCTTGAAGAAAAGGAGAACCAGTGGCCGTGATGAATTGCAAGCCGAGTCAGGGAAATGCGCTGGCCGATTTCCCGCGCTCAGACAACGCGAAAATTTCTCCCAACCCTTTTCCACAATAAACAAGTCGTTAAATTTAATTATCTCTCGCGCTGGCAGAGTTTGTGTACGAGCTGTGATTTTTCCAAAATCCACATCTTTCGGTCGTTAACAGTTTATAAATAGCGCTGGCAGCGAGCAGTACTTTAAGTAAACTTTAATTAAAATTATGATATTAAAATATTTCAATACGCGACTTTCGCAAAGCTTTTAATGGCGAGCTAAAAGCCATATAATTATCTGAAAGTTGTAAAATGGTTATGATTGGGCCGGTGCGTCAACATGCAGCTCAGGGGCTGGGTATTGTAATATTTCCCCCCTCCTCGGGAGCGCCGATCTGTGAAGGAAGTGCCATTGTTTCTTGACTATGATTAACAAAGTTGCCAAGGAAACTGACGCCGGCGGTGGGGGGAGGGAGGGGAAGGAGGGGTGGGAGGGGAGGGTGGGAGGAAAAGCTGGGTACGACAGTGCTGTTTAGTCATGCCCTGCTAAGCACCGCCAGATTCTCTCGTCTCCGTTCACTTGCTAACTTAAACGGAACACTTAGAGGGTGAATTCGCCGCTGAGAATGAAACTCTGTCACAACCATAATAACAATCCAGAAAGTTTTCTTATGACCCGGGTCAACTGTTCTTTACGTGGAGTTATCAATCGTTATAACTTTAGGCAAAACGAAAATCATGAAAAATTTTTTTGAAAGTAAGCAACGTGATTTTTCCGCATCGTCCTTTTACGCCATACAAGACGCACCCCCTTCGGGCCGCTCGACAGATATCAAAGCTAATCCGGTCCTACACAAAACACTGCGCACATAATCATCTGGCTCCGTAAGCGGATTTCGTGATTCGTACAATTCGGCTTCTGATTCTGAATGGTTTCATTTTCTATGCGGATACAACTACCTACGGCTGGTAATCTGCTCATTATTGTGTATCCTCTCCTTTGAAAAGCATGCTCCATTTATGGGACACCTGAAAATCTCTCGGCTCAGCGAGGGAGGGTGTGGCGCGCCTGTCATGCCTCCCAGCCATCGACTCAAACCGAGCCCACGAAAAGGACACGCTACATAGAGTTAGTTGCTTTCCGCGGAGAGCCGAGGATATGCCCGACGCTATCAACTCTGCGACGCATCTCTGCACGAAACACTCGCAGATTAAACCACGTGTATACGACCCGAAGTCTGGAGGCGGGCCCTCCTAATTTAAATTATACACTTCCAATTCCGCCGCCCTTCATTTTTTCATCTTTTACTTTCCCGTCGGTTTATGACGCGGCCTCCAGTCTTTATAGAGTATAGAGTCACGGACGACGCGCCGAAAGGCAGGAGTATGTTTTCGGCAGCGTCGATAAAGGTCTTCAGTACGAGCTAAGAGACTGGAGGCTAAAAATAGCAAGAACCTATTTCCTCGCCACGTATGAAAACAAACTGCTGAGTGGTTATAGCGACTCCAGAGGGCTACAAGCGAGCCCGGCGACGTCGGCGTCGGCGTCGCCGTCGCCGCTATACACACGCAAAGTGACGAAAGAGATAGTGGATGCTGGGGAGAATAATATCCGTCCTTCCGCGCGATGCTCGCTGCCTGCCAGGCATGCACGTGCGAACGTACTCGCGCGTCTTCAGAAATGTGCGTTATGGTTTGCGGCTGAGTACAGCTCGGTGAAGGCGCCTGGCGTTATGGCAACGGGAAACTCTTGAATGCTTCAACATTTACGTTGATAGGTACACTTAGGGCCAAAGATAATTATATATCTTAGGCCCAAGACTTAAACCAATGCTTAGGCCAAGCTGATTTTGTATGCCATATTTAGTTTGTAACCTAATTACAATGTCTTTGGGTGTCAAAAGTAGCATACCTATACGTTTCCAGGTACCTAAGACTTAATTAAGTCACGCCCCGTCTAAATATTAATTTCAGTGACAAATATACGAAGGTCATGCAGAAAGTTGGTTTTAGCCCTGCTGGACCCATTTAAAATGCAAATAAACTAACTTTCAACCCCCCCCCCCCCCCCGATTTGTGCGAAGAAATGTCACTGAAATGTCGCGCGTTACTGTGTCACTGGCTGCGAAGATGCGCGAGTATCACACGCATTTGTGCGTGGCTGGAAACGTGAGAAGAAATCACGCTCGTGTCATTCATCGTTTACGATAACACGTCGCATGTGTTCTAAATAAATACGACAATTAGTCAAGATGTCAGACGTGGGGGAGGGATCCTTTTCTTTGCCTTTTCTTTTCTGGTTCCTTTCCATCTCCTCCATTTGTTTATCTACGCTTGATAGCAATCATTGTGTATTATTTGTGTACGCATTATAATATATTTGTCAACTTGAGTGAAGAGGCGTGACTATATAAAAAAGAAACAGCACTTTACCCAGCCCCTATAAAAACCAGTCATTAGCGTCGATTTGATAATAATATAAAATCACGGAATCGAAAATAGAACTCGCCTCTGACATTTGCGTTTCCCAGTTCTCGAGTATTTTAATTTCCTGTCTCGAATCAAACCCCACGCGTTTTATTAGATTTAATTTTGCGTGCTACTTCCAATGCCACGAGGTGCTATATAGATTCAGACCTTGCGGGTAAAAACAAATAAAGTTTCATAAAGTTATGCCACCCCCCGCCCTCAAAAAGCGTAGATCTTTATATTTTATGCATCTTTACGGTTCGAACAGTAAAGCAATGTCGTCGGTGTCACAAGTTGCGCAAGTATTCCCTTCTTTCTGCACCTCCCCCCCCCCCCCCTCCCCACCCCCTGCCACCCTGCGCTCGCATTATAAGACTGCTGAGAGAGTTATGAAGGGTTGTTTTACTTTCTTCATGCTAATTGATTCACGACGCCGACGGTTGTGGTCCGCCTATGTGTGTGGTGGGTGTGTGGGGGGGTGGGGGGGGGGGGGGCATATTTAGAATATGCAGCTCTGTTTTACGGCGCGGCTGGCTGTGCAGCCTCCCCGAGAAACTTTGCTCGATCTTGCTGCCTGCCGAGTGACACATTACTTGCGACAAAAACTTGGAAGCACTTCGTTTTTTTTTGTTTGTTAAAAGAAAAGAAAACATAAAATCCTAACGAAGATAATTACCGAAGACGTATAGGGCAATGCGTAACGCATTCTTTTAAAGTTTTTACGGATAGGGTTGAGTTATATTTTAACTTTATTTTCGTTCCAATGAAAATATAGCTCTTTGGATGTATACCTACGTAGGAAATTTATTCCTTTGTTAAATAATTTTATTATCTGTAATGAATTACCGAAAATTTATTTGTCGATAACGGACAATAAGTAATCTAGTCAAAATACAACTAATCTGACAAGTGGCCATAAAGGTTGCTGAATGCAGTTTCTTTCAAGATTTTTTTGTCAAAAACTCTCGGTTTTGTGCGTCCCCCCAACTGCGTGCGGTCACATTGAGCCCTGGTGCTACCCCCCCACCCAACCTTCTACTACATGTGACAAGAGAATGAAATGATGGGTTTTTGGGGGCCCCTTAGTCCTCCAGAGCGCTCCACAGCGAGGAAAGAAAGAGGAAGCGAAGATTATATCTGTTTAAAAACGTGGCCAATGAAAAGAAAAACTAACAGCAATCTCTCAACCCTCGGCGAAGCAGCTGTAATACCAAAGGTACGGCAGCCACGGAACGGAGCTAGGGGTGAACAACTTCTCTCGGTATGACGGTGTGCTTCATTTGCCCAAAATCGACCGCACAAGCGTACAAGCGTGCTAGTCAAGTTTTAATTTAATTTTACGTTGTATGGGTAAGGTTTGCGTTGGTAGTATTGTATAGCAGCTAATAAAAATACAATGTAATTGTTGAACATTAGCAAAGCGTATAAACTGCAAACTTTGAAACAGTTCGACAATTGAACGCAGACGGCAACTTTGGAAGGGAAGTTTAGATTTCCCACATTTTTCTTGCATCCAATTTCCCTAAAACGTACCACCGTGACATCACATAATAAGGCCACCATGCAGTTGATTTATAAACTAAACCTTAACTTCTCGATGAACAGTGCATTCCATCCAGAAAATCCGCGTGTCTGGCATGATTTCTAGCCCCCTTATAGGTTTGGACAGCACAGGCGCCCCTTGTTTTCGACTCGCCTGCATACAGCCGGCTACTCAGAAGCTGTCATGAGAGACAGGCTCCATACTGGGCCGGGAGACGATACCCACATGTGTCTGTTCGTGTCGCAGTCCTTACTTGTAAACCATGGAGTGACAACAGAGCAGGGTAATTCCGATTCAATGCCATACAACCAGATGAATACTGACACCATCCGATGTTGTTTTTCTCCAGCCCTTCATCTTCTCCCAGCATCACATCATATGCAGCAAGTTTTGAAGCATCTCAAAGCCGTAAATCTGTTCCCGACCATCAAGATTATTGTTTCACGATCAGAGAAATCAACGAATAAAGATTTAGAATGTCAACTCAAGTGTGAGAAACGAAACTCGAATGCTTGATGACTCTTGCTAGAAGTGTTGGAGGGTTTCAGGGGACAGCGCCCCCCCCCCTCAAATACTCGAAGAAAATTGATTGCAACGCACAATAGTAATTGGAGCTAAACAATTTCGTTTCCTCACGTTATTATCTCTAACGACCATTCGGCAGCACGTGTTAAATTAACCAATCGTCTGCTCCACGTGACTCATATTATCTGGCGGGGAGTTTGACGACGATTGCGGCGCTCGCGGCAAGTCTGCATTCTGCAAGACACGAGGCGGAGGCGGAGGAGGCGGAGGGTCCATCTGATCCCAATGAATATACATGAACATCGAATGGGGGTGGTAGGAGGCGGCGTGGAGGGAGTCTAATCAAATTCAAAGCTCGCTCATTGCCAAGTGTAAGAAGAACTTTTGGCCCGAGAGCACTCGGAGGACTTTGCATTAGTGGCCGGTCAGAGGGATTAGTGGTTAATGCTCTCGTGGTGTGCAGCAATATTGAAAGCATGTATATTAGGCGGCCGAAATATAGGGCTCTGTGCAGCGCGCAAAATATCACTCCCTGCGTGCCCTGGGTCTAACTGCTTTGCCACAAATATTACTTATGTGCATGAATATATTAGGATATAATTCCATACACTAATTTGATACAGTCAGTGTAACTCACATGCGGGACTGGAGTGGGAATTGGAGTTCCGCAGACACCGAAACCATACATTTCAAATTCCATTTTGACTTGAAAAGTAGTAGTAATAATGTCATGTTGTCACTTGGTATGAAAAATGCAGGGAGTTAGATGATACCACACAACTTGCGCGCTGATCTAAAAGATTCATATACGCGATTCTGTATTTCCACTCGGTAAATAAATAACAGCAGCCAGCAGCAGCTCCAGATCGAGCAGTGGTTGTGGGCTGCACCACCAGATGAGGCTTCAAACCCATAGATTTCGAGCGTGCCCCGTTCAGTTACACATTTCATCCCCATTATTGGGACTCTAATCTAATTCACCCGCACACCCACACCCACACCCACCCACACACACACCCGATGCGGATGATACACGCGCACGCACTCATATCATACGCACTTGATACAAAACAGACCACTTCTGTATCATTACACCAGCCATCCACGGTAAATGTCTTTATTTCATTTCGAAAATATCAAATGCATGATTCATGTGCCGCTGCCGCTATTACCGACACATTTCAACAATGGATTTTCGACGTGAGGACGCATTTATTAGATTGATTCGATTCTTCCCCTAAACCCACATTACAATAATCGCATCCCATCCCTCGTGCAAGGCGTCGGCGTCGGCGTCGGCGTCGTGCACCCCGACGCCGAAGACAATTCTTTTCCGCACCGAATGTGACACGAATGCGTGTATCCTGATTGTGCGGACCTAATTGCTTTATTGCCTCTCGCCGTGCGGCATGTTTGCTCTGGCAGGCGCACTGCATTTTGAGTTATGATAGGTTCGGTATAATAAAGAAATTACTTCGGGTCCAGCGGATTGTCAATTTGCCCATGTCGCCCCTAAGACGGTGGTTATGTAACAAAAGCCTCCTATGAATATAAGCATGCTAAGCATGAATTCATTAACGTGGAAAGCTGTTTTTATCGATAAATCGTAGGAGATTAAGATCAACATTCTGTACCAAAAGGATCGGTGATGTAAACATCAGGGAAAAGACGATGTTTCTCATACTTGTATTTCCTAGCCACGTCCGTGCGATAGTTTTACGCGCCTAACATGGGCATTGTTAAGTCGTAGTTAAGTCTATAATCAAGGTCTTGGTAATAAAATCTATAGGAAAAGTGCATCGGTATCTTCTAAACTCGAGCCAGGGAGTCGTATGAAAGAAACTGTAACTCGAGAATCGGAGTCGAGTTACCAGCCAACAATGATGCGCAAGGCCCAACAATGGCGCTAAGAAAAGCGAACGAGAGAGACCGAGAGACAGAGAGAGAGAGAGAGAGAGAGAGAAGAGGAGAGGGAGCATTTCTTTGGTCCATTGACGGAACGAGCGAGATGCCAGGAAGGATCCCGGGCGAGAGAGACGCAAGATGGGATGTGTAAACTCCCTCGGCGACTGAGCGAGCGAGAATGATGCGACGATGGGTGAGATGCAGCGAGATGAATGTATCCTCCCATAGATGGAAAGCTCTATGTATAGCGTTACCTTCAATGCCTATGGCTAAAGAATAAGGGTCTTGAATGGGAAGTTGGGTTTAGCAGATTGCTAAGCAAAGCAATGTCGCAGGATCTTTTTATCCGTCGAATATCTACAGAGAAACCTATCCGAGGAGCGAAAGGCGACGGTCATTGGATACTCTCACACCATGTGCCCGCGTAGTGCAGCTACATCCGACAGCCGGGCTCTCGCACCCTCTCGAAAGTCTAAACAATCCGGGCTTCAAATATTACGGAAGAAAGTACGTTGAAGAAAGTTCCGAATAAATTCTATGCTTGATCGTCAATCTGCTTCCGTGTCGCCAGCTATCCGATGCATAGAATGTATCACCGATTGAATGCCGTAAAAATGACGTGCGCTTCTTAAAGACAGAGGGTTGTACATAGGTTGTTTACCTATGTAAGTAATGTTATACCTTGAAACATTTGAAAATAATGATGATGACTATCTGTCTGAACAGATAAGTGGAGCAAGCGCTTGAAGAAATCTTTATCGAGTTGTTAATTTGGTTTCTCGGTGAATGATTCGGCGGGGAACTTCATTTGTCAAACGAACAAACTTCTTCTGTTAAAAGTCTAGCATAAAACTGTGTAGAAGTTGGGAGCGTAGAGACTGAGATAAAAAGCACGGGGCGCGGGGAACAAGATTCGGCCGCGCCCGTTACCACGACCCCGTCCCGTCCCGGCCCGTCCCGTCGGCAGGAGCCGAAGGAAAACGCGTCACAATGAGAGATGTCTTCCTAATTTCTACCATTCAACCTCTTTCTATATCCGGGGTCGTGTCACTTGTCACCTGTTTTATACCACGCGAAGTCATCTGACAAACGAGCGCGTGATAATTCACCCTCCAGCTCCACACAGCCCCGTCCCCCCACCCACACCCACCCAATGTCTGTCATGCGAACTACCAACTGACACTCATGACCAAAGGGCTGATTCAGCGCCACTCACGCTATCTCACTCTCTCTCACACACACTCGCTCTCTCGACATATAAACGCCACTGATTAGAACTAATTTCGCCAAGGATAAGTAATTACGCGTAGACAATATAAAGCGATATACCTTACTGGGACTATGGGTGAGACAAACATGGCACGCCGTCGCCTCCTCCACGCGAAGCCGTCCTCGCAGCAAACAGACAGACAAGGCGAAACGATACATAATTGACGGCGCTCATCGCAACATCATCAATTACAGACCCCGCGTAATTTGTAACGAAATAAAACAAAACTCTCGCGAGTGTCGTGGGGGGAAGAAGCATTCGTGGCGTCGGTGTGCAAGTCAGCGATTCCACCGCTCGCTCCTCTTAGCACCACCGGGCTGGGGCTGGGGATGGCGGCAAGCAAAGGCAACGAGACGGCTGCGCTTGTTTTCTACTTAAAACCGAGAAAAACCCGTATTTCACCGCAATAGTAGAAAATGTGATAAGGGTGGCGTTAGCAGTTTGCACGAGGTGCCGATGTTTGCGGGACGGCGCGTAGATGATGTCAGGGAAGAGAATGAAGAAGGAAGGAGGAAATATTTTATCCCAGAAAGAGAGAAATGTCGCAGCTGAATGGTTGTCGGATGGGAGCGGGGGGGGGGGGGGGGGGGGGGTGCGTGGGGTGCATGCCACGGTGGAATGGGGTTAGACAGATGGGCAGAGAAGATTCCGTGCCGCCCGAGATACATCTCGGTTCTCGGGAGATTCGAGCGCGCAGTTGAGAGTTTCGCATCGTCTTCTTCGCCGTTTTCTTCGTCGGCTCGTGGACGGAGGTGGGCTTACGCGCAACCCGTACGCAGCGGCAGCGGCGCTCACTGCGAGCCCCCAATCACGAACTATAAACCTCGAGGACAATCTTCGAGCCGCGAATGAAACATGTCACAATTCGGAATTTATTACAATTGTTTTCTTTTTTAAGGACAGGGTTCAACGGCTGGCTATATTGTTCCTTCACCCATAGATATAAAATGTTCAACAAAATGTGTCGTGTCATGTATTTTTTTATTATTTGGAAATTAAAGGTAGCAGCCGGTAAACAACCCTCCTCATTAATGCCACGAGATCGCCCATTTGACCAAAACAAAGTTTCGTCGCTACCGTAATAAATATCTTTCTCGGCACCTCCACCTGGACGCAGTCTGTCTCCCCCCTCCAAAATAAACAGCAACCCAATGATATGTCGGTTAAAATCGAACGAGATACCCATGAAGTGGTGATAACATGTTTTTCGCAATTCGAAAATACGCTCGGTCCCTCCCCAGCCGCGGGGAGCGCGTCGTGCAAACGCTGCGACGACGCCGCAGCAAGAATCTGATCCGGCGGCCGCGTTTCGAGTGAGCCAAGGTATTGATTCGCGAGCTGATTGAAGAGCAAATCGAGCGGAAGACGGTTCCAATGACATTCCATTCCTGAGACCGACTCATCATAATCCCAGTGCCAGAAGACCGTGAAAGAGGACGGCGCCGAGCAAGATGCATTCAGCTGAAGGAAGGGAACCACCACCGTGCTGCAGTGTAAGGAGGCTGGGAGCGGGGATATTTGCCGTGGCAGCAGGCAACGAGCCGCGCTAACAATGGCGGAATGATCCCTGCCAGATAATCTGATATCCGAGATGCTTGATTGCGGGCTGCTGAGTTCGCAATCTCGATGCGCCGCAGGACGCGCGCGCGGCGGCGGCGGCGAGAAACTTCACGGCGCAGAGTCCCGAAAGGAGCGCGCGATTCGAGCGCGAGATTCGATCGTCTTTGAAAGCTGTGTGCGAAATTCTGGTGGACGATCGACGATGATTCGCACACACACCTAATAGTTTCAATTCAATCAATAAAAGTGGCTTCGGGCGGATGAGACCATTACGATCAGGAAAGCAGTTTTCCTGCGCGGGAGCTAGCGAGAGGAAAGATTAGAGGAAAGTTTCCGACCACTTTGCATATTGTAACATTGCGCCCGTTGCGGTGGTGTGGGTTTAGGGTGGTAGAGGGGGGGGGGGAGCCGATTTTAGATCCCAGAAGAAAATAGTGGAATGACTATCTCTAAGACAATACCGCTCACGAAATATGCCAGTGTATAATACAGGATTGAAGTTGCATCTAGATGTAAGCATGTTCCTATTTCAATCTTTCATGGACTGACACAAAGTAAAGAAAAACGTCACGTCTCTTCTCTCCAGACCGGGCCGGAGACAATGCTGTTTGTGAAGGTTGCCGGCATGCCCGCACCGCGCCGCGCCGCGTCGCATTGTGGCAGATGTATTCTCTCATCCAGAGAGATGGAGCGGAGCCTGTGAGCGAGTCTGGGCTCTAAATGAAAGTGATGGCGAATGAACTAAGCAGTTGTGATTACAACAGGAGAGGCATTCTTCTTCTCATACATTACGTCTCTCTGCAGCCAGGTCCCAACGTCTTACTCCATCTTGGTTATCTCTTAACACTTGGCCAGAAACTTCTTTCCTCACACTCGCGAACGCTCCAAAGTCTTTTTTATACAGCAAAGTTTCTTCGGCGCTAGAGTATGCCGGCGCGTCTTGCTCCATAATTTCATTTCATCTGCTAGTAGATAGTGTCTCAGACATTTCTAACAAACGATCCCAGCCACAAATTATTAACTTTTTTTTTGAAAAAACTTTTTCGTTTCTCGGGGAATAAATTATGAGCGGGCACGAAACAAAGAATTCAAAAAAAGAACAAGCTATTGTGTGAGTGTTAAAATTCAAATATTTAAATTTCTTCCAGTATTATTATAAGATTCATTGTGAGATACGTAAATTTAATGTCGTATTATATCAGCTGAATTGCATACAGAGCGGCCCGCCACGGATGGAGTTGGCTATATATATATATATATATATATACGCGGCGCGAAAAGAATACATTTCGCCGGCGCGAAAAACCGTCGGCTTGCCTTTCATCGAGTGGCGTTGCCAGCAAATTGGAGGTGGGGAAATGTGCGATTGTTGGCGGAATTGAATGGCCATCCGTGCATATACGCTGGACTGGCGCAGTCCATCGCCGCGCAGGCCGCGCAGGCCGCGCAGGCCGCGCAGACTGGCAATATTATGCCGAGTGGTGGGTCCTGCTGGCCGAGCTCTGCTGGCCGTACTACACTTGTTGAAATATGCATTACTTGCAAAGTGTTTGAGATTCAATTGTTAACTTCTACCATTCGAATTTGAATCATCGGCGCCGGCGGCGACTCGCAAGATATTTACATTTTCCATCGCGCTGTTGCCTCTATTTTCCCGTGGCTTTCATTTCGAATTAAAAATTGCGACCGGATACTCGTCCTAGTGGAAGGAGACGCTTGATTTTGTTTCGTTGCCAATCGTCATAGGCACTGTCTGAAATTCGTAATCACAACCAGTGTTTTGATTTTCAACGTCTGTAAACGACTTCTCAGTTTGATGCGATTGTAGTTATATGAAACAATTCCGAGACGTCGAACATTCCGAATCCCCCAAGAACTCGTCCTGGCTTTTCGCAGCAAGAATTTGCAACAGAAAGCAGTAAAATCGCAATCCCTTTCCACATTAAACCATTGATTTTTATTACTATTGGATTCAAAACAAATTTGCATGTCTTTACTATACAACAGCAAAAAACAGCAAGTTCGAGGCCAAAATGTGTAAACGATGAGGGTTCCTTAAATGCGGTCCGGGTTTTTATATAAAACATCCCCTCATACCCCTGTTTTTGGTTTACAATATTAGGGGTGGTTTTCTTTTCATCGGGTATGCAAACCTGGACCCCACGCCCCACCCTTTCCGCTTCCTGCCTGTCTGGATAATTATATTAATGTGGCGGAGAGAATTTCTCGTCATTGACTAATGCTCGTTGCCGCCACGGAGGTTCGATCCCGAGGCCCGCTGCAAGATCGATGCATGTGCCCCGACTCTTTTCAAATATAGACCGTTTGCTCAACACCCTCTCAATTAGTCGAGCCGGTCCCAGCAGCGCCAGCCATATTTTACCCCCAACACATAGTTAAAGTGTTGTGTTGATATTTTTTTTAACCGTGCAATGACATAAAGCTCATAAGAAACACATGCATTTGGATAAGCTCCCCAATCATCATTAACGCAAGTCGAAGACGCACCATTAAAGACGCACAAATTCGTCTCGAGGGAAGATCTGATAACCGTGCGGGCGCCGCCGCCGCGTGATTTCAAACGCGCGCTTTTTACGACCGTTGGATTGTTACATTATGTGGTTTGGCCGCGACCGTGAAAAGGCATTTCCCGTACATGTAGATGCCGTACCAATCCCGTTCTTCCCTAGTTGACGAGCGGCAATTACTTATCCCTTCACGGCGTTCCTTCAAAGTCAGCCATGGCCGCGAGTTATTAGTTTAGCCGCGGCGTGGCGTGGCGTGGCGTGGCATCCATGTCGTGCCACTGTGCAGCGCAGTCCACATTGTTCGCACAACAAATGACGTGCATAATAATGCGTACACATGCGTGATGCGATGGGAGCGCTGGAGGTAGCCCGGGAACTGGCGCCCAAGACAGGGCACTGCCTGAGTAAGGACTGATGCCACAGGATATCCTGCCGCACTAGCTAGTGCCTTGCCATGGCTTTCAAGTCCGAACAGCGAAGACGTAATTTCAGTTTGCGTACTTACTTGATACACGCATTGTTTGCGAAACGGCTGACTAAAGTTATAATTTGGCGATAATATGCGACACACACTATACAATTGCGCTTCCTCGCTGCACTGTTATTATACGAATTACTTTATTACTCCACGCGGTGGCAATTTTGTTTTAATAGCTTCGTGGCGAACGAATTAAAGCTAAGCACCCCTTGATGCAAACGGCAATTTTTTTGCTTCTTTCCCATCCAAAATAGATTAACAAAATTGCAGCGCGAAACACCAGAATAAAGCTGTTCGAAAACATGGCGAACGTTGCCGCGAGCGTAAATGCCAAATTTGAAATATTACAGCAATTGGGGCGTAGACATAAAAATGTGTGCGTGAAACATTTGCAGTGCTTCGGTACACAAACCAACAAAAAATATCAAACCCCAACAAACGTCATTCGTCAATAATTTGAAATCGCGAGGCCTCTAATTAAATGGCCGGGGTTGAAACGAGCAAATCGCGATCGGATGTTTGCAATTGTTATTCCATCGGCAAGTCATACAAATGCGGCGGGCAACTAAATAACTGTCGATGCATCAACTTATGTAATTGCTCTAATCACACGCTAATCTCATTATGAATTGCACAGCTAATTATTCTAGCCTTCTAGGTCATGTTTGTGGAGCGGGTGTGTGCAAATCGTTCTGTTGTTGGCGAGGGTGTGGTCAAGGGGTGCTCATTGCTTGTAGCAAAACACTGTGATAGGTAAATCGGGTCGGTGCAATTCGCAAGTATAGCGCCCTGCGCCGTCCGTTCACCGACAGGCGAACACCACTCGTGTGCATCGCACCGACAGAGTTAGAGACTAAAAGCAAACTTACTCATCGCGTCCGCCCACGAAAAATTGACTCATTCTCGCCAAAACTTACCTAGAAAGGGAGAAAAAAACACACAAGATTAATACCACGATTGAATCATCAATATTAATTACAGTTTCAAGTTTCAATTAAAATGTTCACAAAGGCTCAGTTGTATCTGAGAAGTGCTCGGTGACATACTGTTTCATTATTAATACTATCCCCCATTGAGTGAATGCTAGAGCAAGTATCTTTCTTTTCATAAAAGTCAACCCTTGTGTACGACGGGAGGACGGGCCGGGACGGGGATGCATCTAATTGATGCCCCATGCAGCGATGGGTCGTGACCTCAAATAACATGGGGGAGCAATGCGGTACACATGGACGAGAGCGCGAGCTGCACTTTTATATAAAAGTCATCCATTAAAAACATGACGTGGAACACGAAACTATTGAGCAGAAGTGTGATAATGCAAAGGGTCGGGTCGAGGGGGGGGGGGGGGTGATTCGGGATCGGCTCATTTGTAATGTGGCTGACGTCGAATGTCCGGTGGGCGAATGGTCGATGAAAAAATAAATAACAATTGATTTGCTGAAACGATTCGAATCCAACGCTTGTATATACAAAGTGGCTCAATAACGTGAATATTCCGTTTTGTAATATATACAGTGACTCAATTCCAAAAGACGAGCGACTTTCGTGTGCTGTTATAATTTTCGGTAAGCCAGTCTTGTTAGCCGGCTGCATTTATTGACTCACCAAATTGCTTTTCAAACAAGTCACCGCGCGCGGTGAAAAAGTCAACTAAGAAGGGAACCCTTTTATCCAGGCCATTAGAACGCGGCAAAAACAGATAAAGCACATTCTGCAGTGCGACGTCAGCTGCGTCGGGCGTCGGGCGTCGGGCGTCCCCGGATCTGGACCAATAAGCCGGGGGTGCCACTAATGATGGGGGATGATGGTGCTCTCGCTCTCTCCACATAACAGACTCGCACATCTCCTTATTAAAAGCGTCTCCAAGGAATCATCATCACGTGACCCGCTATTCGGCGCTTAGTTATGTGGGCCTACAACAATCGGGTGTAAGCCGAGGACCTCTGCAAGTTATTTGACAAGGATGAATATACCGTCTTATATATCAGGGCGCATTGTTCGGCGTGGCATTGCCGATGTAAAATCTGTGTGAAGAGGAGCGCACACAAAAGAATCGAATGAATTTATTATGGGTATATTAAATTCCGGATTCATCGGAGAAGATTTTACGGGAGCGCCGGCGTGATTTCAGTGCGTAAAAATTTAATCCTAATAAATAAAAAGGGGGAGGAAGAAGTTATATGAGGAAAAACGAATGATTTTTCTCTTGGAATATGAAACGAAATTAGTTTTCTTGCCGAAAAAGCTTTTACGTCCGCTGATATCTCTTAGATACTTGAACAGTATCAAAGTTTCTCTGCTAAGTGAGTGTCGCGACTGGCAGGGGAGCTGCAGATCGAGCTGGTTAGCGGATGGCCTGGTACAGAGATGACACTCAAAGTGTCTCTGGCGCAGGCAGACCATGTGCTGGTGCATCTCGCCGGAGGCTGCATCTCGTTACGGGGCGGCTAATAGCGCGACACGCTCGCAGATGTGTCTGGGGGAAAGTGTCGTGTGTAGCGCAGGACCACACACATGATTGCCGGCAGCCTCCGGACTCCGTGGACCGTATACCTTTTCCGAGCGACATACCACCAAATGGGCCTTGTGCACATTTAGTCAACTGTCAAAAACAATGTGTCATTTCGCTAATTCGCAGCCCGGGTGGGATATTTAAACGGACAGGCACGCTGGAGTGACGCAGCAAACATGAGAGGTCACATTTTCAAGTTTGATTAATATCTGGTCGGGCTCGCCAAAGGACGTGGGACGGTGGAATACTTTAGAAGGATCTGGTCATAATTTCATATGATTCTACTGCACTCAATAGTCAAGGTACTTTGTTATTTTTATTGATCAATTAATTACATCTTATAGCGAAAAGGCGCATTGAAATAAATAACGCTCCCGTAGCGATACACACCTTACTTAGAAGTTGAAGGCATTGCGTTAGCGATACGCACCTTACTTAGAAGTTGAAGGCATTGCTTGCTTCCGCAAGAAGTTAACTTGATTTGTTTTTTGGCTAAAATTTCACGTCTCAAAAAATTTAAAACGCCTTGAAGTAAACCGCAATGAAACGTGTTTCGTTATCCCGATCACTCTGTGTGGTGAATCTGCACTGTTTCTTGGCACAGAGTTGTGAGAGGTAGGCAAAACGCAGTACACTCCAGCGTGAATGCAGTGCAGACGCTCGCTTGTGTTATGTGTCTGAAGCTCATTAAATCCATCCCAGTCACAGACGAAAGGAACTCCTCCGACCACACATGGAGGAATCCTAACTATCACATATTTTCTTGCCGCAGTCACAGTCAGAAAAGGGACCCGAGAAATCGTTAACTTCAAGGTATAAAATATATCGACAAGAAACTCCAAACTTATAATTGTATTGCCATTTTGTTATGATGAGAGAGAAGCGGATTTTCATCTTAAATCAACATCAAATAAAGGGAAGGTTCTTTGTGAAATCAAATCAAAGTCAAAAGTGTGTGATTCCTGCTTCTGGCGATGAAAAGAAGAAGAAGATATTGGGGAGGAAATGAAAGTCTAACAATTATCTAAGACCCTTCATACCTCACAGCACAATAACAGTCATACCAGCCACAATACCAAATTGTCAATTGTACATCTCAACAAGCAACTAATTATTAATTAGTCCATACTCTTCAACTTCTTCAAGTGGTATAAACTTTTCAGTTTCAAAATAACAATGGCTTGATTTGAATGTAAGAAACGATTCCAAGCAGCTGTCTGTCGAACGATGAAAACAATTTCCGTCCGTCATCCCCAAAAGAAATTTGAAACACATCCGAAAGAGAATTGAAAGAAATTCCCTGACTCCGACGCACGAACGTAAATAAGGGCTGCTCTCGATCGCGCCGATCAACCATGCGTAGTTTCACTTTTTACGCACTCGAACCGCGCTATAAAGCGGCACAGCGTTCTTGATGTTTGAAGAGTCAACGTTGGGGCAAGGGCTGCATTGTTACCCACGTCACCACAATGGCATACACGAGGAAGCAATCGCGTTGCACAGAAGTGTTAACTCACGACCAGTTCATTGTGCTCGACAGAATCATCACCTGGTCATATTTCATTCATTGTCGCGGCGGCCGCAGCGTCGTAACTCGTACGCACGCTACGCACGCTACGCACGCTCACGCACCACCGAACGCACCGCCACACGGGACTTCACTTGGGCCCACTCGTGGTGTTTCCATGTCATTTATTATCATTTAGGCTGCGCCACTGGACAGATCATGGAGAGATCTTGCATCCTCACATGCTGTGTTACTCGACTGGCAAGAACGATATTTGCATCATTGCTGTGCCACGTTTCAAAGCCACGACGTTCAAAACTTTGGTTGCTTCGTTTCTCCCCGCTGACTGATGTGAACTAGATGCGCGAGTCTTTTCCAGAAACTTCGAAAAGAATTTTTCTGCCACATGTTGTACATTTCAGTTTGTTTAAAGAGACGAGGAAAGAAAAAAAAAAGTTTTCGTGTTACATATTTGGTTTTAAAACGTAAAAGTTGTGCTCGCCGGTGGTCCGCATGTTCGCATGGGATCACCATGCGCCAGGACGGGGCCGGGGGGGGGGGGGAGGGCGGGGGCGGCGTTGGGTTATCGTCATAACTACGCGCGACTATTAAGTCAGAGTTCAGACTTGAGACACGTGATACACAAGTAATCTGTTGTGTTCCAGCAAAGTTAGTCTTCGAGCAAAGAAGAAGAGGCTGACATAATGACTCGGCATTCGGGTCTGATGCTACATGTATTCATCACGCAGCTGTTGCCCTTAGTTGGTCCAGATGGGGTGGGGGGCGCGGGGTGGGGGGCGGGGAGAGGGGGGGGGGGGTGCTTCCATTCTGGGATGTGTTATTTGATAGAGTGACTCTATTCTCGAAGGGGACCAGAAAATATCAAGCGCTAATTACTTTTGTTCTCCGTCGGAAATTCGGGGGAGGGATTCTAATAACAAATTGTATGTATTAAAATTTCTGATCGATTCGATGTATCACAATTAAGATCGCAGAATTGGGGTTGAAAGTATGTTTGTCTCCGGGGCAAGCATGTGCGAGTCAATAAATCCACTGAGAGAGCGGCTTTACCAACTGTTACCCGAAATTTCATGTGTGTTTTAGCATTATACTATTTGCCCATTGACAACGTTTTCGAAGTTGATGTATTGCTGTTATTACTGTGCACTCCTAATTCGCTTATTACGAACACCCCTCCAGGTATGCAGCCTGCTATTCACAATTCTAATCTAAAACGGGAGGGAGGAGTTTTAATTTCGACATGTTAGGCTGCAGCTATCTAAAAACTCAAAGGGGAATATCGATGGGAACCAGAAAATATTAATTAATTTTATGAAAAGTTTCTCGCTGTAGCTCATAGAGGGGAGCTGTCATATTTCAGGCTTCAATGTTGCTTTGTCCAAAAGTTAGCCATTATTACACACGCAGCGCGTACTAATTAGAAAACAGCTCAATGGCGGCGTGCAAATAATTATTATTATGAGCCGCAACTCTTGCCGGGATTAAATTTCCTAAACAAAAATAATTTCTAGCGCTCCGTTGGTCAACATTACATTAGCCATTTCACCTCGCCTGGCTTACCTTCTTGCACTCAAACGTTTAGCTTATAATACAATATAAACACTCTCAATTTGCCTCTGACATTTCGTATGCGGCGTATCATAAACGAATAACTATATAAAAACAACCTTCAACTTCTTGCGAGTTCCAAGTTGAAGCAGCAGAACGATATCAAAATCTCTCTCTGTACATTTTACGGTCGCATGTGTTTGAGAAAACTTTACACAGCGCAGCGCTCGCGATAAACACGGTAAAAAGCAGTCTACATTTTTTCCATAAATTCATAACTCCGACGCGCCATTGAAATCAGGTCGTGGGCGGCACATAGTATACGCCAACTATACCCAAAGCCTGACGTCCAAATCACTGAGCTGCCTAGTCAACTGACACAGCTATCATTGGCGTTATAGTTATCCTATAGGATACATGGTTAATGTCATAATGCAGTGTCGGCATCGGCATGATTACATCTGAAGGCGGTAATAAGCTGTCATTAACTCATTGACTCGACATTACACGCTCGCTGTCTGTGTTACTGTTACAGTTAGCGACGATGCTGATCCGCCAGGACCGAACCGTGACGTCGGTTGTCGACTGTCAACTGTCGACTGTCGTGTCTGTCGAGGGAACAGCACAGCTCCAGAATTGATGTGCGAATCGGTCGAATTGAAATATCTGAGTTCGATCAAGATATCCCCATAGTATCAAGGCGAAACTTCGTTTGGTGAGTTGACAATTTGGCGCAATGCCTTCCGATCTGTTCGACGTGCTAGATAGGAAATGTTGTAACGAATGCTAATTATTATTGCGTGCCCTGAGTGTAAGCGGCAATTAGATTTTATCGTCACTCTGTTTCAGAAAAAAATCAACTTCGCCTGAACACAGAGACCAATTTGCGGAATGAGCATACTTGCTACATATTTCATACTGCGTATTAATGCCATAGCTACATCTTACAGGTATGTACAAGGATAAGGAGCCTAACAGTAGATCCATAGATAGTTTCATATGCAGCGACCGTCAAGTTGAGCAGACAAGTGCTTCGGTTGTTGGTGGGCAGCAGGAATGTTTGTGTGGGGGAGATGCCTTTGGTAACAACAGCTTGGGTGTTGGTCGGGTACTGTCTTGACGATTGGACGTAGGAAGTGGGAGCTTGGATCAACACTTTCCCTTCAAATCTCCATAGATGATAATTATGAGCAACACTTGGAGATATCATTTTGTGGACGCAGCCAAAGTAATTCTATCGGTGTGGGAAGTTGGGCTATTCAATCGAGATCATTTTTTTTTATTTTACCGAAAGTTCAGTGTACTTTTGGTACAGATTTACAAGTACCAGATCACTCAACAGTCATCTCAGCTCACACACTTGAAACCGATAAAAAATATAGTGATGGTCTTGAAAGGTTTTTAATTGGATTGTGTACGCAGTAGAAATTTAAAATACATTCTAACAAATTCTTCAAAGAGATCGTTTGCCTTTGGTAAAACGCAACACTCTAGTGCCTATGCTGCTGCTTTTCTCAAGACCAACCATAAATAAATTCAATTAACATCTCCAAGTGTAAAATGCAGTTACCTCACCTGTCGTTGCAATCCGCAGAAAATAGGTTGACGATATGTGTCGACTGTGAAAAGTGAATCGGTTGTTGCACTTTGCAAAAGCAACCAGCAGTGACTCTTTACCACATAACTTTCTTCTCTCGTGGCAAATGGCACTCATAAACTAAAATAGAATCAATTACTTGAAAGGCTCCTAGCGCGTGCTACAATCCTACTATGATATTAAAAGGTCAACGTGATTATAACGTGTAGTAACTTGAGTTGCATGTGCAGACTAGGAGAGAAATAAATCTTTGAAATCTTTAGAAATATTATTTTCTTGTACAGGCGATTTGCCCCGCAAAATCCACGCTATGGCGTGACATGAACAATACACACGGCACTTCTACCAACAACAAAAAACTTTTTTAAAGGCCCACGCTGCACACCCTTACAAAGGAAAAAGGAAAAGTGGCTGGGAAAGTAAGGTATCTAGGCAGCGCGAAGATTTCTTAAGGAAATAAAATCACTTTTTATTATAAGACCAAATGTAAAGGGGGTGGCGTGCGGTGATAAAAAGTGACACTCTTAAAAACTCGTAAACAAAAGCGCGAAAGTTTATTGCTGCGCGCCAATCTTTTAGTGGTGTCGTTTATTTTTCACCTGAAAGCAAACATTCTTCCAGTTTTAACACCCCGACAAGAGTACGAAGCCGGGACCGAACCGACGACAGATGCTGTCATGAGATTGGGCTCAAGTGTTCCGTGTCTCACCCATTCCCATCCCATCCCACCCCATCCGCCCGGCAGTCGTTCGCATTTTATGCAGAAAGAATATCTCTGTTTAATGACCGACTCCGTTTTATCAGCTTTAAATAATTGCAATGCTTAGAAATAAACTCTGTCTACAATAAAATCAAGTTTATTACCGACGTTAAGGCAGAAAATCAGAAAATTTCCAAGCTTCAGTAAAAACAGTTGCGTTGAGAACGCTCGGCTGATTATACTTACAAAAAGTTATTCTCTAGTGGAGCTGAATATTCATATTATCATCTCTAAAAAAAATTGCAAGCAATTTGTATCTGTAGCCATAGCTTCATTGGTTATACATGAATCAGTTCAACTGTTCGTCGATGTAAAACATTACAAGATGTCCATAAACGGAGGCAACCGCAATGTTACCAATGGCAAGAAACAGCCACGTGAGTTTGTCGGTGATGCATACTAATACCTGTGAGGCGAGAGTGAGAGAGATGAATTAGTTTCTCAAAGTGCGGGGGTGGATTTCAGTTTCACGCGAGCCAAGAGAGAGAGAGAGCCAGAGAGGAACGTAAAGCTACAGTCGAGATTATGAAAGATTTGTGTAGGCGCAGGGGATGGATGAGAGCATCATTCTAGGCAACACTTTCATGAACACACAAAAGATATTTACAGCTTTTGTACTTTCTCAAAAGACGAAAACACGTTATAAAACATAATACCTACACGCTGGCGAATTTTTCCTCAAAAGTTTGCCTACCCCATCGAAAAAATAATAATAGTTTTATTATGTATGGGTCTGGAAATTGTTTTCGAACAGTTCATTTCAAGTTCGCGGCGAAGAAAGCCAGATTCCCTTTTTCCGTTTTCGCCTCGTAAACTAATTCGAAGCGAAATTGATGGAGAGTCAGTCGACACATTCAATTAGCGATCGGTTATATCTCCGATCCCGTGCCTGGAAAGCACCCAGAGACAGTATTTCAATTGATTGCACGGATTATCTTTCTTTTGTTCCTCGCCGAGCGCTCGCTTGTGCGGTCAGCGGGCCAGGTGATTTAGGACATCGAGCTCCACCCAAAAGCACCTGACCTCTAGATTTACACCCAACCCTTGCCATCAGGAACCCAGCGCGCCTGCAACACCTTATTCCAAGCCTGCAGGCATCGTAGCTCTGCCTTGGAATGATGTTGCATCTCATCCCTCCAACACCTCACCAAACTGATGACGAGCGACCCCCCTGGCAACTGTTTTACCTATTCCTTTATCCCCAACACGTATGCCTGTCTGTAAGCACACGTCCAACAGCCTGAGTCTGATCCTTAGAAAGGATAAACCACGCAATAAATAATCAATTGGAAACTCTGTTCCGATTTCTTTTATATATTTTGCATTATTCCGTGTGTCGAATGTTCCGCGACGCCATTCATCCGAAATGGCAACATAAAAATACACCTCGCCACTGCAAACTTCCTTTTTATGAGCTGTAAAACATCTTTTTAATGTACCCCCAGCCATCGCAGCCGGGTGAATTTATTTTTAAACACATGTTCTTAATGCTGTTAGATTTCTCCTTTCTTATTCTCCCAGCAACGTTATAGTTATCTTCCGAGAGACAAGTCAAGAGCAGACATGTAACATTACAAACACTGCGGATACGGCAAATGACAATTCGTTTTTGCTGTTTTTCGCTCACACACAGAGAGGAAAAATACAATATAGCTTAGGAACACAAGTTCAGCGTTGCAAAAAACAGTTTTGTTGTTTGTTGCGACGTTATATTGGAAAGTTGAGCGGTGTTTGCGCTCGGCTCGCTAGAGGTGCATCATCGCGCGTTGCTCACCTTGCTACCCCCGGCACCGGCACCGGCACCCGCGGCAACAGCCCCAGCCCCGGCCCCGGCCCCGACCCCAGTGTAAGCCTCCCTATTAATCGACCGCTTGCCACCTGACACCCCTTCTCCTCGCTGCGAGGCGGCGGCGGCGACGGCGAAGACGTTCGCTCGCTCACAACAGGGTTGGAAACTTCCGCCGAGCAATGACAGTTATGAGATCCAACCATTAATAACCGGAGCCCCGACTCAATGGAAAATCGTGATTAATTGTTCGCCTAACACACGTATAATAACTTGGAACACCCAGTAACATAGATTCATTACGTCAGATTTCGTTAAGGAATCTTCGACAATTGTTCAAAAGTTATAAGTTTTTTCTTATATGGCTAGAGCCATGAATTCCGCTTTTTATCAGGGAAGTAAAAAGCCTGGATGTAGGTGTATGGTACTAAAAAGCAAACATAGGGACGCTGATGTTTTATTTCAAGTTATAAAATTGCTTGCATAATTTATAGACCGTTCCTGTGAAGGTGTTTTCCTAGTTGGCTTATTATTGTAGCCATAAAAAGCTGGAATAATTAGGTGCAGGTTGAAGGCAATGCTATCGGTATCATGGTCTGACAGGCAGATGGCTATATTTCATTTCAAGAGATGCCATTCGCCACGTACCAATTAACTTTGTGGTGTGCGTCCTGAACAAGATAGAGGTTGCCAAAGGCCCAATTTCATTGATTTTCAATTATATTGATTATAACTTACATTTTCGGGATTGAACTTCGTCAAAGTCATGGAACAACCTCCTTTAGAACGAATTTTATTTCATAAATGGTTTTAAGGGAGGAACTTTTTTTTTATTCATCAACTTGACCTGAAAGGAAAACGTGCTGTGGAGAAAAGTGCGCCGCATATCATCCTTTTTATTACTTCATCTCACTAATAACATACAATTCCTTCGTTGAGCGTAATTCCCTACAATTTCCTCCTCTTATAATTCCGAGTTGTAAAAAACCGCTGACCGAGTAAAACACAAAATCTGGGCGATACTCTGCACTTCCCATGTGAGTTCCAGCTCCGAAAGGAGGCTGCAGGGGATGATAAACTAAAGTTAGTGCGCAGAAATAATTCACGTGACATTCGTTATTGATACGAAATGAGTGCGGTCCTGAGAAGAGCCATGGCTGCTCTAGCTGTCACCTTCGACATGAACAATGGCCGGTATTTAAGTGACGCTGAGCGAAACAAATTGTCTGGACATGGCATGCAGCAGTCGCGACTGGACTGTCAGCTGCGACTCCACAGAGACCTTGCACCGAACACCGAAGTGCACTGCGACGCGCAGCGACGCGACCCAACGCGGGGATAATAAATGATCCGCCGCGTGTCGGACGTCGGTTTGAATCTTAGCTGCGATTCTGCGATTCTGCGTCAAGAGACGCTGTGATTTTTTGTTCATTTAACCGAAGTCGCCGTTGAAGCCAGTCGAGCTCTGAGATTAAGATTATTCCAAAGGTGTTCTGCATAACGCATCGCCTTCTATTTACATGTTAATAGCTTCGACTTATCTCGCCGCGGGAAAGGCGTCCATTTCCCTCGACGCCTCAATTATAAGAGTATCAGCCGGCAAAAATAGACGACACTAACCTATGATAATGTATTCCTGAAGCGTCCTAAGCCACGAGTGAAAAGCTGATAAGAGAGGAAACGTTTCGAATATTATTCAAAAACGATCAAAAAGGGGAATATGGAATTCAAGTCGCAGGTCACAGACAAATATAATTCAAGGAAATGACTTTTAAAAATTGCTTGGCTAGTTTATCATCTGTTTTCAGATAAATCATGTCAGGATACGAATTTACGACTCCAGAATGGTTCATTTTTTCCCTCGTCGATACGGTCGTATTTTATCGAATGACATGTTCTTGCATAAATTTCCTATTGCACGTGGAAGCAGCGACAAAGTGACCGAGTCCAGAAGAGCATCTCTGGCTCATAATTTACAGTTCTAAACCTCGCGCCCTATAAGCGCTGTGAAATTGCATCCCTCCTTGCATCGCGCTCAGCCGCGGCGGAAAAGTGAACTTGACATTATTTCCTATTTAAGCTCGGAATGCTTCCACGCCAACAGAGACTCCCCCGAGTGTTATCAAAATATCCAATAAATTTTCGGCATATTTCATAAACGGTTCATAGGTACAGTGCGTTGCGGTCCCTAGGCATTCGACCAAAAATATCCGTTTCTCTTTATCTACCTTTGCAGCGAGCTCTTCAAAGTTGAAACCGTGTAATTATTATTTCACTGCGTGTGTTCCGCGGACCCTAGCTGCGTCGCCATCCGACGGCCACGGTGCAGCTCCGGGGGACACCGTAATTCGGCCAATTTCCTTTTTAACCCCGGCGTCCCCGGCATCGGAGCGTCCGTGAGGCGCGGGGCCGGGTGCGGGGGCGGGGGCCGCCCAGCCGCCCAGCCGGACAGTGCGGGTCGGGGTATTACAGGACTCGGGCACAGCACGGCGCACTTTTTATTCCCTTTCATCTCAGTCACATGGATGGCCGCGTCAGCAGCGCTCGCATCGCATCGGATCGCTTTATTAAATATCCCATCAATACCAACTGTTATCGACTTTTGAAATGTAGCCGTACAAATATTTCTGAATTGAAAACTTCTGACTCTTGTATGTTACATAACATCGACTAATCGAAACGCAACGTTCGTATAAAATGACAGGTACCTATTTAACTTCTATTTACGTTCCCCTTCGTTCTTGCCAAAGTCTGTTGAATATCGAGGCAATCAAAAGAGTCAAATTATTCGTATACACCCGTTTCCGTCGTCCACTCCAAGCTTGGCGCAAGCGAGCAAATCGCCCCACAAGCGCACACAGGGAGGGGGGGGGGGGGTTGATTGCGACCGGCTGACAGATTTAGCCAAAATGAAAACCGCACCGACAACCCTTGTTAGCGGTTTACTGGCCTCGCCATTTGCACGGATGATACGTGTGCGCGTATAGCGAACGTCAGGCGTCGCATTTAGGAGGAAGACATTCATATTAATGCGAGGCAGGCAAGCAGACAAGCAGGGGCTGGCTGGCTCCCGGCCCCGCCGCCATTGCCGTCCCGGTCCCATCCCTGTGGTACACACTGCATGTAGTACAGCATGCGTATACGTCTCTCTGTATATCTACGCTCGCCGCGATGCGTGGGAGTGTGACAGCTGTACGCATAATGGGCATCGCACCTCGACGCAGTCCTAAACGAGGACTTATTCACGCGTTGGTACGTCGCCAGTCGTCGTGCACTGCACGGTACTTGCTCGCTGACGAGTGACGTGTACCACGACAGTCGACACTAATAGTAATGGCGGATGGCTGCAGCTTAAATGTGAGGCCGAGGCTCATTCAAGCGGAACGATCGCAGCGAGACAGTTCTGGTGTTTCACAATGATAAGTCGACGGTTTTAAGGGTTGGTGTATTTTGGATTTTGGAGCCGAGTGTCTCGAGCACTTATTTAAAAAGTGTTTTGACAGCCAACTGTCGCCTGTCAAATGAGTTGAAAATTCAGCCAGACGAATTTGTCGGGCGGTGGGCAATTAGGGGTGAACTGGAAGTAGGTGAAAAGCGAACGTTCGCAAATAATTGTCCATTTCGACGAGAATCGCTCAATTAGTAAGTAAAAGCATAAAAGCGAAACAGTAGTGCACACTTATTTTCATTCTGTGTATGACAGAATTGCATAGATGAATTCCTACCATTGTTATATATAGAAATGGACTTTCAGAAATTCATCTCAATTAATTCATACATAATTCATCCTTCTGCAACAGAGGTTCGTCTGTAAAACGTCCTCCTCTTTGGCATCGTGGACCTGGAACCGGAAGTGATGTAATTTAATGATGGAACTGCTCTTGGGGTGTAGGCGAACCGGCGAGCGCACAGCCGCGCCGGGGCAAATGGATCAGGCGGCGTGTAAAAAAAAAGGAACGTCTGAAAAGCGAAGTACATAAGCAGCGGCGCGTTCTGAACTTCGAGAGCGAGCGCAGGTCGCGGAATTTAAAGCATGGATAAGCTTGCGAGTTCAAAGAGAAAATATATAAAATATATGTGAAGTAAATTACTCAAGCATCGGCAGGCAACGTCATATCAATTCGGTCGAAATGAACCATCCAAATAAGGTTGCCTCTTCACGTGGCAAAAGGAAGAAAAGTATGCGGGACATGCAGATCTGTCTGTAGCTGGGGAGATGAACACAGAGCACCGCAAACTAGAAATAGTCTGCTGCGGGGTTGATATGGTTGCAGGGGCTGGGGTCAGTTCAATTAAATAATTGCATACGGAGATATCATAATTGCATGGAAGTAGCGAGATGTCCTCTATTTTACTTGGGACATTTTTTGTACATAATATACTTTGTCGAAGCACGTATATGGAAACTAATTGTATGATGGAACTATCATAGACAAACAAACAATCTAGTCTCGAACGCTCAGCGACATCGCGTATTTTTGCTTGTTTATTTTGTTTTGCCATGACATAAAATATAATATTCTCGTCAGCCATTTGACATTTGTTTTATCGCAAGTCTCGCGGCCAACGGACAACGATAACGACAAAAAGGGATCTAAAAATTTAATGCATTCACATATTCGACCCCTTAACAGCTCAATCGGCGCCGATTGACGGCGGTCGCTGCCACCGTGAGGTCATAACTCAGAACTGCATGTCACATTATCCGGGCCGAAATGAGTGAATTGTGAGACTCGATCGAGCCGGCATTGATTGAGAGTCGCGCTCGGCCGCCCGACTGTAATTCATCAGCATGCCAGCGACGTAAATTATGCCGAATAGGTTTGTATATGCCGATCGCGGGGGCCCTTTGCATGCCTGATTTGCCATTCTAATTTTTATATGGCACACCATTCACATTGCGCCTGCGGGGAGCAAACGAACACAGAAGTAATATTTTAATTTTTTAAATTCAGCTCTTGAAATGCGTGCGAAACCGTTGGAACAGAAATGCCGCACGCGCGTTTGGCAACGGTGCCAAATCTCCTCGCGGTGGAGGCGCCGAGTTTTCAAGGACATCCATTCTCTAGGCCGTTCGCTCGGCGCGGCCTCTCTTTACTTTGGCAGCGGGTGGCACTTAGAAAGACAAATGCAAGCAGACGCACAGAGCGGTAATTGGTCGGATGTCTTATCGGCAGTCTTCTTGGCTTGAAAGCCTTCAACAATCGGCCGGCGCTCAGTCCTGAGACAATTCCTTTTCGATCGGTCGCGAGCCCTCCGCGTCCCACGCCCATTGTGATCACAGTGACGCGCTCTCCCAAGGCAATGAGTGTCCAACTCGAGTCCGCCGCGCGGCATGTCTCTAATGATATTGGAAGAATTATTGATTGATCGTAACAGCTCGTAATAAATAATTTAAACGCTAGTTCGCTTTGGTGGCGGGCAAAATAGATCACGTCAGACGGGGCATATGAGCACACAGACAACCGCCATTGAAGGTACCTCGGGCATGGGCTCTCTCATGGTGATTCCCCTTTCGGAAAAGCAATAAGGAATTATTTTTAGCCATATCCTAGACGATGAATACTGGCAATGTATTGCGTTTCTCGCAAAGATTTGTGTTATTACGAGCGACAGTTAAGTCTCAACGGGGGGGTTTGTTTTCCAGTTTCTTAAAAGCCACGAGAACAATCGTGACTGGCAGTGCAAGTGCACGCCGAGCGTCCTATCCAACCAGAAACGAAGAGCAGCGCAATTTGCTCGCATTTCACGTGGCCAATAAATAACTCGATCTTCAGATACATATCTTCATCTTGATAATAAACATACAATGGCTGTATCTTTGTCGGCCACGGGGACGGGGACGCAGCGCCGGCCCGGCCTGGACTGGCGTCGTGGCGTCAACGAGTCTGCTGGCCCATATTTGGAATCTTGTCCCGTCGGCATGTAGCGTGGCCGCCGGACCGCAGCCTCCTGAGTAGCGCGAGCTCGACATCGCATAGTGCGTGCACGCCGGAGTTTCGTCCGCACGGCAAAATCAGCGCACGACAAACGCAGAGATATGCGAGGAATATTAACAAACAAACGAGAAAAACAGTAATGCGTTTGCTTTTTGCAATGCATGCGAATGACAACACACGTAGCAGCAGCATCAACAAAATAGTTGGCATGTGTTTTCGCATATCTTTCACAAGCCGCACGATTCTATTTCGAATGTTTTTTTTTTGAAGTAACATGTAGCATTCGCAGATCGCGCATTTTCCCGACCAATTTTTACTGATCTACGTGCGGAAGCGTTAATTGGTGGCTCATTTCGGGAAGCTTTATTTGGTTTCTGGGCAAGGAGCCACGGACATACTTCCTGTACGTACCGAAGAGCTGGTCCGCCTAACGCACCAGCAGCGCGTGTTGGTTTTTTGAAGCTAGGGCGTTCACTCGGCTGCCCCTAAATCCGTCCTGCTCCTCTGCAGCATCTCCATGCACGCACACAGACACACACACACACGCGAGACCACATGGTTGCACTTCGCGGCTATTCCTGACACGGCGAGCGTCCACGTGCGTCGCGGCGCCTCGTCAAGGTCACGACGCCGGCGTCGCGACGCCGCGAAACACGTCGCTTGAACTTTCATTTGATCGCGGTCGCGTCGCTGATGCCAATGACTGTACCGAGAATCACGAATCAATTCCGTATAAATAGACCAAGCTCTGAGTCCTTTAGTGTGATTGAATAATAAGCTTGGATGGTTTTAGACCGGCTGAAGTTATAGGCAGCGAAATTGAGGTGGGCATTCGGAGAAAATAATAACAGTCTAGTGAACCGGAAACTGGCGGTCTGGGGGGGAGGGGGCACACCACCTCCCAAAATCCAACAATAAATCAGCATTAAACATTTTCATGCAGTCTTCTTCTTTTGGCGTGGTTTTCACCGAAAAAACACACACACAAACCTGTGCGCTGAGATTAACTTTGCGATGCAAATCCTTTGAGCTCAATCCAAGCCGAGGACCGACCAGCCCGAGAAATAAAATTAAAACCCGTGTTTTGCTTCTGTGAAATATTACACTAAAAAATATTTGTTTTAATTAAAAAATAGCGCAGGGAGTCTATGTAACGCGTGTTCGTGTAACCCAGCGTCGGCCGGCCCGGCCAGCTGGATGACTCGTCGGCGTCGGCGTCGGCAAGTCAGCCGCTCGCGCGCCGGCCAGGCCTAGTTCTTTGTGAATTATTCGGCTCGGGGTGTCTACTTAATCCAGGAAAAAATGCCGCCTGTGAAAATAATGAGATGTCGCGCCGCGCCTATCGTTGAGAGCGCACGGCGCTAGTGCCCAGCCCGCTCGCTAGGACTGCTTTATGGTCATGCCAAACGAGCACCGTTTCATGAAGGTAATATAGGTACACACGAGCGGGGGCAGAACGGCGACACAGCTTAATTTAATTTCGAATCAAATTTGAATTCGCCCGCACCGCCAAATTGAACCAAAGTATAATTACATTTTTACACAAATGTGTCCAGGCAGATTCATGGGCGTCGCTTTACGTCATCTAGAAGCGTTCAGCCACAGTGTCAAGTGTCAACTTAACTTTATATATATTGTAATGCCTAAATCTCACGCTTTCCGTGTGTTCAAGAACCAAGGGTGGCCAAAAGAGCCGCCGCGCTCGATTCTTCTGCGACGGCGAAAAGTGTTCTTCGAGTTTCGATGCCCGCGGGCGTCGTCTCAACTTGAGCACCGACGCCTTCGCGAGCGTCGCGACACCTCGCCGTCGGCGTCGCGTGGTTTCGCGGTACTTCACTCGGCCGCTCGCCACCAGAGCCCGGCACACGTCATCGCACTACAATAAGCTGTTAGATGCGATTGACTGCCCACCCTCAACCTCCCCCCCCCCCGCCCTTAATGCACCCACGCAATCAACCGACCACTCGCTTTGCCCAGCCCCGTTTCAAAAACAAGGGCTCATTCGTTCGTCATTGCATATCAGTACACTACATCGACCATCGCGAAATCAGCCCAAAATGTTATAAGCTATTATAATATAGACTACACAGCAATGCTTGAAATATTAAAAGAATTTAACTGCGACCAAGTTTTGATGAACGTTATCATTTTAAACAGGAAGTTTATTAAGTGACCATCCCGGCAATTTAATTGACCTCAGCTAATTCTGGACCGAAATAGTTGGTGGACCGTTTCAGAGGCTGTTTGCCAGTCATGGTAGCTCTTTGTTTGACTCCAAACAACGTTTAGTATATACCTTACAGCCAGCTGGTCCAATTCAGCTTGTATCACGTATAAAGCGTAAAACACAGAATGCTTTAAAGCTGTAATTATTTACTTTCCAATTAAATCGGCATGTAAGTTATGCGTATCGGTACCCATATACCCTGCACCCAAGTCATGCACGCGGGTCACACGATCTGGCTGACCTTATTCATATCTTTCTTCTCGATCGACGTTGCCCGGCGGAGATTACCGGCAGCTGTGCTCCAGAGAGTTACTGGAAGCTGTCGAACGTTAGAATACCTCCGATCGTAAAGTTCGAGAGTAGGTAATTTGCACCGAAACTTGCTGATCTGGTACACATGGAAACCATTGGTAACGGTTTCAGGTGCATTTCATGCGACCGCGATTCGAACGTATACGCGTGGGTATACCAAATTGGTGCGAAATTGTGACAAAGGGATGAACGCGATAATTTACAGAACATGGAAATCGTTGCATATAAAATGCCATATGCTAGATTCTAGGAAGTTTGGCATTAGTATTTCATGCCCCTGCTATTTATGCAATTCGAAGCATCTAGCACAGCATCCGATTCACTGCTGTATTCCCATGCTGCCCCGACAGTTGACCGCATTATGGATTATTTAAATTAAATTCCACGCGATGCCGCAATAAAAGTAATTTTATATTCTTCTATTATTATTTCATTAGAACACTAAACATTCTAATTAAATTGGACTGGTATACCGTGAACCAAAATGCTGTATAACCATACATATAGATATATAGATATAGATAATGTGTAATTGAACCAATAGCGTAATTCGGCGAGTGTGATAGCTAGCGCCGAGCATCAGCAGACCCATGTTGGTCTTGGCGACAGATCGATCTGTTGATCGCGGAAAAGCCATCGGGAAAGCCATCGGGAAAGCGATCGGGAGAGCGAGCAAATATCAGGCTGCAGCCACGTGGAAGCTGGGTCAGTGAAAGCAGACACCGTCGGCCCCACAAAAGCAACCCCCGCGAGAATGCGGCAAACCAGACGCCGCGTGGTATACCCGTTGTAGTCCCTACAGCAATGCTGCAATTTCAGCTAATTTACTGTACTCACTGCTCAGTGCGTCGAATATAAATCATGAAAGGGTATTCGAAACGAAAAACGAAGAACAGTATAATTTGAACTTTGAATGCCTGTAGTCATGTACTTTCAATCATTTCTTGATATAAATAAAATATTGTGTCTCAGCCTATAAACCTAAAATACAACATTCTATAATAAGATGTTTCTTGGGGTGTCGCATGCCGTTTGTCGCAGCATCCAGGGCAAAGAGCGAACAGCGTGGTCCATTTGCTATGCTAACTTTGTTTTAAGCCCAATTAACAGTTATTAAAACACCCCAAAGTAAAATAACCATAAAGCCCTTTGTAGGAAACGTTCTTCAAAAGAGCACCGCAAACTTTGTTTATTCGGTACGTAAAGCAATTACACCTGCCTGTGCATAACAGCACATATCTACAACACATTACGAACGACGATGATGTACTTAACTCAGTTATCTTATTCGAGTACCTTCATTCTGTCCCTGTCTAATGGTCGTGGGGGGGGGGGGGGGGGGGGGGTGTTCCCATAACTTAGTTAGTCTAGATCAAAAAGATCTCTGCGTCTTCGCCAGAGACCCTCGATATCAAAATATGTTTATTTTTACGCCAACAACAACAAATGTCACTTTGCCCTGTCCCGAGTGCTAGTATTGGTAATTGGAGTGACAAGTTCGGTGAGGGTTGGGCCAAAGGAATTAACGCACAATGCGCATCGATTTGGGGGCTTGAATAAGAAAGTGCCTGCCAATTAAAATCACCGCTATATTTTCCGAAATAACACGGAACGGAGGTTTAAAATTAGCTTCGTCTGTATGTGTTGAGGATGAATAATTTAGTGACTACTTCAGTGGTGCTGGTGCCTCTCGTAGTGCCTGCCCATACACTTTCTATTGGTACAGCAGCGATAAATAAAATTACACGCGTAAGCCGTTAAAAAGTTAATAAAATGTTTAAAAGCTAATTAACTATGAATAACCAGTTGTTCTCGCAAAGTTTCGAGAGGCGAAACGCAGTTTCGCGTAGTTCGTTAAAGACCTAGTCGGGCGTGAAATTAGCCAGCAATTAGTCAACACCTGGGCAGGTATATATAAAACTTACGGTAGGTAATCTGATTAATTAGATTTGTGTTCATTTACTGTCTTTGAGTGGATGTTTAAAAAGAACAAACTCAGTCGGCCATTAACTATCCGCGCTTGCACATGGTCGGAAAGGCTGGACATCCTCAGATAAGCTTTTTCTCCTTCCTGTACCAATTTTCCTCTCACGAATGGACAAGATTCTCTTAACATTGTGGTTCAATCTTCCAATTTCCTCGATAGGTTAAGAAATTAAATGAAAAATGCGATAAAACATTAATATTGTTAGACGTAGGTACCCAGTGATGAGGACCCCTGTAAATTTCTCAATCAATCCATCAATCAATTGATAGCTGCTTGATGAAGATTGATAGTAACGGCTTTGTGGCCGGTCATTCGTCTGGACGCCAACGAGCTACGCTTGACGCCGATCGTCCCATTTTATTGTAGTTGTCTGCAACCGTACCAGACCAGTGCCAACTTAGTTAAGTCAATTGACATGAGGTTAATGTTAATTACAGACTTAAGCATGGAAAACCTTCCTTAGGACGAACAAAGCCGCAGGAATAACACAGAAGACCAAGCCATGAGTTGAACCACCCGCACTCTACAATGTATACCGGCAAACGCGGCGCACGAATAAATTTACCATAGTTTAATGCGATTTTCGGGCCGAAGTTATTTTATGAGAAATTTCCAGGAGAAGCGTAACGTTTACGCCATCGTTTCGAATTATTATCAATTATTAAAGACAATGAGCAAAGACATTGCGAAACTATCATTAATATTCATGTCTCTGTGGATGGCAGGAGGACCTGTTGGAACGGTCGTAAATCCTAAATAACGTAGGTCGTATGAGGGGTGTCACTTGTAAGATGTTGGACCAGGGTAAGCTATAGTCCGAATAATACTTAACTGGAAGTCAATCCAATACGTCTCTGAGCCTAAGGTGTCCATCTTTTTGGACCCTTCTGTTAGAGATTTGACTCGTTGAATGGGCCCGATGTATACGGCCACAGTTTCCAGCGGTGAAAAGAAGGGTGGAAACAAGGTGAGATATGTACTGGAGTAGTGTACAACTGACGTGCTTGAAAAGGAACGAATCCACCATTTGTTGCCTTCACGCTACACAAAGTGATTTATATAATAAATATAAAATAACGAATGTATATAGTCGACATAGAGTGTATACGTATGTATATAAAGAATATCTATATAACATGCTGCTTCAGCTATGTTCAGAATAGAGCGGGTGGTGGAAACTTGGTTCGATTCCAGACTATCAACAATCACCTGCCACTCACAACAATAGGCTCCCCACTCCCACACGTCCTTTCAACACATTCCAGAACCTTGTTGTTGTAACAGCGGACCAGCACGTTGACGCCAAATCCTGACACTGTCTGCAGTTTTAAGGAGTGTACAGTCGTGTCGTCGGAGCGGATGATTGCTTGCCAAATTACTACCAAAAATCGATATCAAACTAGTGTCTGAGAATTGTGAATTCATTGTAAATTACCTAAAAACCTATTTCAAACTGGGTTTTGAATACAATACAACTGATAGATATGATTGCGATTACGATATTTAATGATTATAAATTCTAACCATTAGACATGATTAGATATATAATAGGGAAATCAGTAAGATTCACTTAGCATTCAAAACCCTGTTTTAAAAATATTTTCTAGGGAAACTATATAGCTCAAGGTTAGAAAAAGCAGGCGTTGAGTCTAAATTTAAAAAATTATTGTCATCAGGTTGAATTTGTGACTTGTGTATCGTGTTGTGAATTTGCGGAGTAGTTACCTCGGAATTACAGAAATATCAATTTCTGACCAGAGACACGGCACCAAATGGATAACTGTATCACAGGTGGAACAGATATCTTTGACGTCATAAAAACGTATATACCCCACAGCTAATACAACACAGTTAAAAGGATGATTCTAAAATAATCAATCTGTGTGTCTTGCTCAAAACTTTCGACAGCCGCCAAAATACTCAAACCGGCGGCAGCGGCGGCTACGACGACGCCGTCGAGCGCTTCGCCTCAGAACAATCATTTAGTGAGAGAACGAGCCGACGCTATATTGATCTTTGATGCTCCAGACGCTCAACATCCCGAGCCGACCAAGAGCGTCGCTTGCAGAATAACAACTAACACTCGCCGGGCGAAAGCTAAGTCAACATTACTCCAAGCACACACTGGCCAGATATACCAAGTTCATAACTGACATCTCGAATGACAGCTGACTTTAGGTCACGCGTAGAACCAACCACCCTCGAACAAGGTTTCTTTTCGTACGCTGTGTTGCGGTAAAACACCGGATAATCTAAACTATACAATGTGATGAAATAGATAGTTGTGGTGGGGGCCTGGTGTGTATACTATGTACATCGTCTAGGATTCCTGCATTAGGATCATGAATAATTTTAAAGAATAAACGGTTAATTTTCACGTTGCATTGAAGGTATATAGCAGTACAGATAATTTGCATAACTGCACCGGCACTGAATAACACACGTAGAAGTGTTCTATCATGCAAATATGATAAAATATGCAATCCACACTGCAATGCAAAACACAAATACTGAGCTAAATGATGTCGGCCAGTTTTAGGTTAATGCATTAGGTTATAAATAATAATTTTATTTAGTACTATTCTTAGCACAAACGTTCAGAAAATCGATACAATATAATTTCAGTAGTATGCCATAAGGCTGGCTGGTGAGCGTGACTGGCCGTAGCCCGTAACAAACCCACGTATGATTTTGATTATGAATACATTTATTCAACAACACACAAGAATCAGCCGGGACAGCTTGAAAAGGCAGCATTTTACCAAGGTCGCTATTATGTCAAGAAAATAGGGTGACACATTTATTTCAGTATCTCACACTTCAGAGGAAACGTAAATTTGAAATAGATTCATTATAAATACACCAAGATGAATCAGATACTAAATTTGCTGAGAGAAAAATTTGGTCCAGCCTATACAAAAGAGTCGAAACCCCCCAAGTATTTCCTAGTTCCGGACCATGACCAACAACTTTTGAAAAGCAAACATGCGTGGGGGTTGCAATAGTGGCCAGTAGAACTAAATCATGGGATTGTGGTTCACATTGCGGCTGCGAATGATGGTATGTGATATGGCTCATCCTGGTAATGTGAGATAACACAGCCAGGATACAGTTTGCAGTTTGCACTTCTTGATTGGAGCTTCCGATTATTGCAGCGTTGCACTATGATCCATACTCCGACTGTAGTAAACAAATTCCATTCGTTGTGGGTGGGATAATTTATTATAATTGCTGGAAACGCCTTGTAATTGATCGAATATTTAATGAATGACGTGCCATGTTTTTATCAGATTAATTTATGAGGTCAACACATTCTACAATGCACCAACTTGGACTTTTCTGACACACACTTTTGTAATGAAAACAAACCCCACCTTTTTTTAGTCAGCTTCATAGAACGATCGGGGAATTTACTGAGCATTCCCTCAGTCCCATCAACTTTTGCCTGGCCTACTTTCTGATCACGTACCCCCAAAAATTAAAGGGAGCAAGAAAAAAGATCTCCTCGTGCATACGAAGTTCGACAATGCAATTAC
Organism: Nemoura dubitans; assembly: GCA_921293005.1. Lineage (NCBI taxonomy): Eukaryota > Metazoa > Arthropoda > Insecta > Plecoptera > Nemouridae > Nemoura > Nemoura dubitans. The sequence continues at coordinate 67,064,145 of OV121074.1, forward strand.
AAACGAAAGCTCAGCCAGTGTAAAGCCACTTTGAGGCATGGCAAGTAAAAGTTAAACTTATTTATTTCCAAACGTGCGTTAAAGGAGCATTGTTTCCAACAAACGGCAAATCAAATATTCAAGACGACGCTCGCATCTAACGAGGAGCAGTTCAATTTCTTGTATCAACCTTGGTGCCACGAAGAAGCGAACCACCACCGCTACCACCTCGATGATTAATAACAGCCGAAACATCTTGTGAATAACATTCAACCGGCAGACAATAGAAAACCGAGTGCATTAACATAACACATCACCACCATTCACTATTGTTTATCCACTTAATGGAAACAATTGCCTCGGGATTATAAATTGTAATTTTCAACAAGTATGATCGGAGCGGTTATAGGTGATTGAGGATTCGTCAGGTTCCGGCTGTAGTGTCTGGGTGTCGATGGCTTTTGATTGTGCAGATGACTATCAGTTGCCAATGCGAACATAAATCACGATCGAAGATAGTCTGTGATTGATCACAATTTCCTTGATGAATATGAATGACTTCGAGTAGCTTGCAGAAATGCTAAGTGTCATCTGTTCTCATGTAAAGGAAATCTAAACGTGCGGTGGTGTATTGCTAAAGCAGGATCGAAACAATGTCCTGGCTCCTGATGTCTGTTGAATTTAATTGATAAATACAACTTCGATATAGAGAAAACAATAAAATAGTTAGTCCAGTAGAAATAAAACGCTTTTGTCGCACGTGCCCTATACATAATTATGTGAATAACCCCACATATTTAATATCTTGTTGTCACATAGCAGCCAATACTAAAAATAATCTACATGCGAGCATGCTTAGCTCAAGCGTTTTTAGCGGTTATGCAAATAAGCGATTGATTGTTATTTGTTCTGTCTAGCTAATAGTGTTATTTGGTGTAACTAGTGGGGTGTTGCCGAGTTACATTCAAATCGATCAAACTAAGCATTTTACAATGGGATACATATACATATAAGGTTGTTTATCATTTTCTAGATAATACCTACGATTATGTTGATTTTCATCTTGATATTTACAAAGGTAAACAAGCTGCAGATACCCACAACAGCTTTGTTTGTGTGCTGCTGTAATTGTTTTAAATAAGTAAGTAAGCAAAGCTGTTGGCTAGCCAAACATGACATACATCAAGCTCTGTTAAATTTTTGGCTTCATCTGCTTAGGTAGTACATCATTTTTGAAAGAGATTGACAAACCGATTTTTCAGAAGCTTCCAGCATGGCTCCAAAAACAGATTTCCAGGAAAGCGGACGAAGCGAGTTTATTTTGCCAGTGAAATCACAACAAAGTTAAAATACTAAATAATAAACCGAATAACAAATGATTTTTGCAACAAATTTCCGAGCGCGGAACCAGTCCGGCAATCTGCCTCCGGGTTAACACGGCATTTATAAGCGCGTATTAAAATTGACATTGATACGCGCCGATGAGTCGAACGCGGGGGCTTATGACCCGACCGATGTTTAATTTCGCCGGCATTTATCCAAACGCGGGAATATAATTGAAGCATTTGCTAATCACACGAGTGCTGCGATGAGTTTTGCTATAGGCCACATGAGTCATACTGTGCCGCCGATATTTAATGCTAGCCTGGGACGGAGACACCAATACCTAACCGGTATGTATTATTGCATGTGGGTAGCCAATTGGTTTTACGATTATTTATGTCCATTCGTTTAGGACTCATTATCGAAGTCGAACCATTATCAACATAATCACTGTATATATACAAGTAGATTGCGTACCGAGTGCCGACCCAAATATTGACTGGATATCGAGTAATTGTTTTGTGGAATATTCACATGGACTGGTCGGAACGTGGTATTTGATGTACAGATTGCATGGTCAAACATGATATGCCCATGAGAGCCAAGAAGTAGCATACATTTCGCTAGATTTCGACTCGTGATTATTGTGGACTCGCAAGTCCTCGCTCTTGAACACAGACTGCATTTTGAAACTGTAACATCGTTTATAAAATGGTCGTGCATTTAAAACTTGTAATAATCTTCCCTGGTTGGACCACAAATCGGCAGGAATCCTACCAAATTGATGGCATTTGTAATAACATATTCTCTCTGGCAGCTATAAATCACAATAACTCCGCCAACTTTATAGGCATACGTATAATCAAGACATGCAATATTGACACACAGCGTAAAACCCGTGTCCGGACCGCGAGTTCCAACTTAATAATATGTTATTAAACCTAGCAATGTGTGACATTATTAGAAGGCCTAGACCGTAATCATAAGGAACACATAAATCGATACGGATTTATTGTCCCATGAAGAAAAAGATGGTCTCGTGAAAACAGTCGTTTTTCAGCAGTTCTGAACGCCAACGCGTCCAAGAAAAAGGGGTCGTTCCTTACGCCGAACAAAAAGTACTTTAGATACGATATACGAAATCGATAAGTTCCGTAGGTAATGCGTAAAGATTTTTCGCGTGACAAGTTAAAACGCGAGGGACGTAGAGCCCTCCGTCGAATCGCACAGCATTAACACCCTGAAAGTGCGATCAGTGCTTCAGGGCGTAAAGCCAAATAAGTGCATTCCTAGTTAGAATGGAATAATACGGATAGGATTTGTCCGTGTATTCACTAATTCCTGCTTACCAGCCACGGTGAAATCGGCCTAGGTTTGCTGGGGAGAAGGTCCTGCGGAAACCTCAGCCTCAGAAATTGAGAATCGTGTGCTTCAACCACCCCTGCAGTAGCGTGAATAGCTGGGCGACGAAGCAGTGAGCACAATCTATCCGAAAACACCACCAAACTTTTTTAACACTGATAACACCGAAGATCCACTACGACGATTTAGATTAAAACATCTAGATAAATCACTTCACTGTTTATATTATGACATAATTAACAATATCTCTGTTTTTTTCCCGAAGTTTTCAAACAGTTTAAACTGTGTTAAAAAACAAACACACTATTATTAACAGACAGGATATGTTCAGCCAATAAACCACACTTATAGTAACTGTACTGTCTTGATAACTTGTAATATTCTAATCAAATGTTCCAATATCTCCGATTGATAGTTTTCAATCTGTCTTTGACATGGGGCCGCACGTAAGACACTCGCCGAATACGTGTTCCTCCCTCCAGAGCGGAGCAGCGACTGGCTTTCGTTCCGTGGAGCGGCGAGCGGCAACAGACCCAGTACCCCGTCAAAGCCAGCCGCATGCCCCCACCACCCCCACCCCTCCAGCGCCCCGACCGACCGACCAGGCATGCGCCCTTCTAGAAGATTGCTGCGCGCAAGCTGCTAAGGGATGAAAACCCCTCGCTGATCTGGAGAATAATTGTCATCAAATGGGATCAAACTAATCATTACGAGGCTGCATTGTAATTAATTGGCAAAGGGCTAGAAATCGATCGGGTTCCAGGTTGTGGTGATAGCATGTGTCGATTAATATAGGAATCGAAGCTGTTCACGCTGCAGCTTTATTTTTGCATATTAATCATCAACTGGGTTGAAAATTTAATGATTTCGCTTCGTCATTGAGATAATCATAAATTGACCAAGTCTATTTTTGGATAGTGCCCTGCACAATTAATATTATCCGCCTGTTCGATTTTGAATTCACTGTATTCTAACGAAAAGTAAATTTTTATTATTTTTCAAGTTTTTGAAGTTTCTATTACGTTGCACTGCGCAGTGCGCACACCAGATAGAGCAGCGAACTCCAAGCAAGTTATCTTGTTAAAGAAAATGAAGAAATAAGTTCGTCTCCTGAGTTCGCTCTTTATCGTCACATCCAACGTTCTAAGCAGGTCTGTCATCATCATCCTATCAGCTCCAACTATTGCACCCCGGCACAAGTTTCCCTTATGTTTTACAGAGACCGAGTATTAATTATTATCGTCAGCATTTATTGATGTCTTTGGATGAGCGTTGCTTCTGCGAGGAGCGTCGCCCCCCCCCCTCCCCCATCCCACTGTCGGTGATGCGACGTCGGCGTCTGGAATTATCGCAGACACAAAGTTCTTCTCGCGGCGTCGCGACGTCTGATATTCGAGAATACAAACATGGAAACAATCGCGTCGCCGATTCCGCCATCATACGCCGCTGCCGGTGCCGGTGCCGCTTGATTTCTCGTCACTCATCACGCTTGTACTAATTATACTTTTAATGCAAATTATATATGACGATGAGAGCACCTCCAAAATAACGACAATCTCTCTCTCTCTCTCTCTCTCTCTGTCGCGAGAGAGAGAAAATTTCATCAACTCATTATTATATAATCACTTTAAAGATTATGCTGCAGACAAAGTTATGCATCTCTAGCGTTGTAATTGTGAAGCAGAGGATTTTAAAATGATAAAAGCAAATTTGCATTTAATCTTTCGGTACTAAGAGAGATGCGAAATTAAAATGTTTGTAATTATTTTTGAAGTTAGTGCTGTGTCGAAGATTATGATTATTATAAATAATTCAAATATTAAAAGGTGAATTTAGCATAAATATAGTTCGAAAAGCTTTTTAAAACGTAAAATAACGTTTGGTATCTACCCCAATGCGGTACTTGCCATTGAATTATTAAATATGATGATGTCTTCGTTCATTTTCAGGAAAAGTATGGTAATTCTTAATTGGAATATCTACTTTGACGGACTGTGATCGATACGATCCCTTTACATATTTTATGCTATGATGGTACATCGACTTTCAGTGGAGAATTCCGTGTACCGCAATGATAAAATTGTGCACGGCAAATAAACTTAAACTAGCATGCAGCTTGTGTGAAACCGAAAAAGTTATCCACGTCGTCTGGCTTGGCAAGGCTAGGCAAAGAAGACCAGAAGACACGTGTTAGTCAAAATAAATAAAAACAAGAATATTACGTTTTATCTTCAGCTCTTGTGCATTTCCGTGCTTTTTTTGAACGCCATGTTTCTACCAAGTGCTTCCTCATTAAGTGACTTATTTTCTTCCATGGTTAACTAACTTTATTTACCGGTATAGACTTTCCAGCATTTTCCTGGCCCTTCAACTTTTCGAAGAGGCAGCAGTCAGCTAAGAAAAGTTTCAGCCGAGAATATTAATTGCTTCGGTTGAGAAAACTAAGCAGGAACAACTTTAAACGAGTTGATTTCATTTCATTTAAGCTCAATCAACAAAGTTGGGACGAGATTTTATAAGACTTTTGGTCTGCTTGTTAGTTTTATTAGTGAATTCTTAGGCAAACTGGTACATAGCTTTTTTTTAATAAGCACCGATCACATTCTACTATTTTTGTCTCATTGAACCACTTGCAACACGCGGTAAAAAGAGTCCCGCAAGCCATTAAAAAATAAATGTAAGTTATGCATAAAATCATTAATGAGTGAAGAGGGACGAATTACCCACAATGTATAACTATCATTTCCGAGAAATGAACCGAAATGCTTTATTCCTATTTTCGAAAAGTGCTCTATTTTTTCACACATAATTTCGGACATGTTCCCAAACCTGCACCGAAACGCCATCTCAATATTTCAAATGCACAGCTTTGATATCACAAATGCTTGTATACATATCTCATTCTTCAGTCTGCATCATCTCGAAATCGCAGCGCAGCTACATCGATGCCACTGGAAACTAGTAAATTCCTCCGACGCTATTCTTCTATCGAATCACGTGTTCTCCGGCAGCGATCCCAGCCCGGTCCATATGGAAACGTTGTTAATGTTTGGTTGTTGTCGTCGTCATGATTTGTCTTTGCAGGTTGCTCACAATCTGCTCTGCGATGCGATGCGATGTGAAGACCGAGTGTGTTTGATTCTAATCACGTGCTATTTGGGACGTTGACTGGGCGTGATCTGACTGTATAGCACGGAGGCATCGAGTCACAATACCGCCGCAGTAACCACGCACGAATTACATGCTTGGCAAACGCAGCAGTAAGCGTTTGATGTCGAATCAAATGGTAAAACTTTGAACCAGAAATGAAAATTTTCAGGGTGGTATTAATGAATATTGACATGAATAGTATGTATGGGTACCCAATCATCTTGCTCCGTACCAGCTAGGGTTGATACTTACTGAATGACCCATATGTGCCACAGCGCAGTTACAGATATGAGTCACGTACAGCTTTTTGAGTTGTGATCATATTTATATCTCAATACAAGGGTGAAAAGAGAAAGAATTGTTAGTCCTGGTAAATGCGCCACGCAGCAGAAGGGAGTACACCCATTACAAGCAGTAAGCACTTGCAGGGCAAAATCTCGGTGGGCCTCAGATTTATTTTATTTTTCGCAACACCCTGTCAACAGCGGGCCATGATTGCAGTCTGAAAGAAGAAAGTGAAACCTTGTGGTCCACGGTTGACACTGTTGAGGTTGAGGTTGAGGTTGACGCGTTTATTTTTTTGATATCCTACACCATGGGTTCGCTGCATAGCGCTGTGTAACTTGTAAGTATGTGTAACTTGTAAGCATGCGTAACTTGTAAGCATGTGTATCTTGTTAGCATGTGTAACTGGTAGGTAAGCATTTGTAACTTGTAAGCATGTGTAACTTGTAAGCATGTGTAACTTGTAAGCATGCGTAACTTGTTAGCATGTGTAACTGGTAGGTAAGCATTTGTAACTTGTAAGCATGTGTACCTTGTAAGCATGCGTAACTTGTAAGCATGCGTAACTTGTAAGCATGCGTAACTTGTAAGCATGCGTAACTTGTTAGCATGTGTAACTGGTAGGTAAGCATTTGTAACTTGTAAGCATGTGTAACTTGTAAGCATGAGTAACTTGTAAGCATGTGTATCTTGTTAGCATGTGTAACTGGTAGGTAAGCATTTGTAACGTGTAAGCATACGTAACTTGTAAGCATGCGTAACTTGTAAGCATGTGTAACTTGTTAGCATGTGTAACTTGCAACCATGTGCAACTTTTAAGCATGAGTAACTTGTAACTATGTTGAATCAAAGATTTCCTCTCTTCTTGGCTTTTCTGGGTGCCATATTGTTTACAGAGAGCGTTGTCAGCGGGCACTGCATATATTATACATTTGTTTAAATCTTTTCTTTTGATCATATTATTTATTTAACTATAGTTATTTTAAAAAATTACAAAATCACACTCACACACAAACAGGCCTGGGGTATGGAAATGTTATATTGCGCGTAAAATATTCTGGAATCGGCGTATGACACTTATTATCTCCTCACCTATTCTAGGAAATGCTTTCAGGTCCCTTTCCGAGAGTAGGCACATGTTGTTAATATATTGCGCATGTTAAAACAATGTCATAAACTAACATTATTGCAGTTGAGTTGCTCGTAACATGGTTTCTCCATGTGCTCGAACTCGAAGGTACATGCACCAGTAAAGGCGTGTTGCCGGCTGGAATATTCCGGACTACATGCACTAAATGAGTGTATACCTACCTACCCGAAATTCAATTTCAATTAACGTTTTATGCAGTATTGAAAAAGCTCGTAAACGCAATTATCTATTGAAATCATTAATTATTTTACATGTTTATTTGATTTCAACTGAAATCTCACTTTCACAAATAGGAAAGAATTTTCCAATAAACCAACTATTGGATAAATTAATATCAATTGGCCAGATTGAGGCCCATAATTAAATTTCGATCACGTGTGCAGTTGATTAAACATACCTGCATCCTTCGGCGTGCTTGCCATCGAGTATTGTTACCAAAACCGTTGAACCCCAAATAGAAATGCCAAGAGCAAAATAGCACACAACGTTATTTCCCTGCCCCTCTGTTTCGGATCCCACAACGCAGTGCAATGCAAGAAACACATCAAATGGTGAAATATTTAAAGGAAACGTCCGTCTAAACCTACTTGCACAGCCTCCTAAATGTTACTCGTGGGATTTCAAACATGACATACTATTGATTTTATCACGTTCAAATCTGTTCGAAAAAGTTTCAATTATTTCAATCCGGGACATTTGCTTTTCCGTCGCATTTCCCCCGCGCCGAGGCTGGTGATGCGATGAACTTGGTAGCTGTCGTTTGTTCGCGACTCCATTGATATGTCATTGTTTCACACGAACAATGCCAGCCCCGAGTCGGGCTGGACCAGCCAGTACGGGAGCACCATGGCCTGTGTCCGACCCACAATCGGGAATAATGAAAAACACGCTGGCATGTGTCATTTTGTTCGCTGCAAACTAGGAGCAAATCCCTCTCGTATTATACCTCGATTAGGATACCTATGGATGGAACTATAATGGAATCATTTTCGGGGTACATATGTTTACCTATTACCTAGAGCATTTTAGAAGCAATCGCAGCAATACCATATGTTGGATGTAAACAAATGTATTGAATTTTGGTGTCATCTGTGATTCTGCATATAGGTTAGTTTGGTTCCTCTTCTCTTCAATGGCCCTACGCAACGATTTTTGATAAACACAATTTATAACGTCCTCATTATTAGAACACTTTATACAAGTAAAACTCAACTGTTATTACAAGCGGAGATTAAATTTTGATGACTCAACATGAAGTTCAAAAAGAACTAGCCGATGATCAAACAAGGGGTGCGTCTGCTTCTGTCAACAGGTAGCTACCAAATATTCGAAAAACAAACGGTTATGAAAAGTTTCCTCGATCCACAAGTCATGTGCGCCATATTGCCCTTCCGCAAAGTGGCACGCGGCGAAAACAAATGAAAATAAACTTAGCTAGTAATTCCCATTCCAAAAGGGCTCATGCAGCAGGCTCTAAATGCTTTCGAATGGATTAGAAGCGAGCGTCTTCACCGATAGTCATAAAGTATTTTTAAGTACTTATGGCATAATCTGATCCCGAAGTGCCATTAGTAGTTTTGGGATGTGAACATCGTCCATGCACAGGACACACCGACCTCCTCGTTGAAGTTGTAGTCGTCGTAGTCGTCGAGTCGTCGCATGCACAGGGATGCTTGCCAAATCCGAGGTCCTGCACATACTACGAAAGCTGGAAAATCGCTCGCGGTTATTTTGTCCGGTCCTGAGTCCTGCACGCTGGCAAGAGCATAGGGTGACAATGTGCACATACATAAATAACGACACGCTTTTCCGCTGACCAAAGTACTTCCATATTTATGAAGTCTACAGTCTAGCCATTGTATGTTGATTTCATGGCACATGCGTACCTAATAATTTATTGGTCCACGAAATCTGACGCTCCGTTTCATTTGGAGGGGGATGATTTGATTCTGCGACTCCCGCAAGGTTTTATTTATAAGATATAGGGAGGGGAAGATGACCAAGTTGAGGGTGGTGGTCACTCTTGTAGAAATGTCTGGGATACGGTAAAATATTCTAATCAACGCCACGGCCTCAATTCTTTAACGTCGTCAATCCAAACCGAAGGGACGAAACCAATTTACGCAGTTACCCAAGAATAAAAGATATAACCTCGTTACCTTGTTATGGCGCTGCATTTTTGATTGACTGGATTTTGTTAGGAAATCGTTTTTGATCTTCCAGTTCCCTGTACCACCACCGTCTGGGTTTATTTCCAGCGATAAAGCAAAATAACCATTCCTTTGTGTTCATCACCGATAAATCTGCAAGGAATTAGGATAATCTCCCATTCGATGCAGTATTCATAGAAATGGCAAATATCGCTGTATTTAGCGACACGTGACTGATGTATGAAACGAAGGGTGAGCCGAGGGGAAAATGAAACGAGGGGATTGCCGATTTTTGGTGGGAAATTGTCGAAATTAATTTGTAGTCCAATGGTCACAGATTTAATTGGTAAACAGTGCGCTACAAATTGTCCAACGGACGAGCGCCGCTTTCTGCCAGTTTGACAGAAAGCTGTCGAGCATTAGCCCATCGCCTAGAGGTTTTTGTTTGATTCGCGATTTCAGTGTTGCTGTTTATAAAATGAAAAGAGGGCAAAAAGAGCGTGTCTCGCAATTAACGAGCGTGTGTGTGTGATTATTCCAATTATCCTCGCCTGCGCATGCGTGCATCATGCGTCGGCGTCGGCGTCGGCGTCGGCGTCGGCGTCGGCGTCGGGCATCGCGACGCTAATTGCGATCCGGCGGCGGCTTCTGGTTCCGGTTCACGGGATTCATTAGAGCTGTTCCAATCGATGCTTCTTCACTCGAGCCAGAGGTCGCGTCAGCAGTTTTCGCATTGATAAAGTATTGATTGAAAATTTATTTGTCGCTACTACAGCCAAAATTCAAGTCGTTCATCATTCGAAATAAATCACATGAATCCATTGATCCATATTATCCGAATGGCGGAAACGATCTCATCATTTCACAGTAGTCGCTCTTTTAAATTTTGTTTGAGTTTTTTACAACCATGGATTTGTAAAATCACACCATCATTACTCTGTCAAAGATGGTAGATTTAAATGCAATTTTATTGTCCGACGTAGCTGCAGCTTCGCGAGTACATGGCGAGTAACGACCGGTTTTGCTAAACGAACGGAAACAGATCGTAAAGCGTTTTGGTGACATGCTGTAAAGTGGGAGGCAGTCGCTCGCAACCCCCAGCCCTGAGCAACCCCCTATGGTGACATAAAAACTTGACGTCATAATTATTGCCAATGTATGTTAATGTCGCCCAGTTTTGGGGTGGCCTGCCCGGTCGGGGTGCTATGCTTATTGGCCAGTGTCGAAATCAGGCCATCTGCCGACGCTGAAAGACGAGACATGGAAGTGTGGTGTCGGACACAGAGAAGAAGTTAGCAGATCGTTAGATCGATGTAAATGTAGCAGTTCGACTGAGCCTGCCGCTTTGTTTAGCAAACACCGCCCGAGAAAACATGAATGGGGGTTCTGTGAATGGTCGAACCACCCCACACATGTGAACAGGAAACTCGGGCCTAATAATTACACGTTTTGAGGCGAATGGGCTTTGATTCTGTTTATATATTCTCTCAAATTCTTAGGAATATCAATATATCTTTTCAGAATTCAAATTTCAAACTGTTAACTATATGTATTCACATTTTGTTTTCATCGCCCCCCCCCCCCCCCCCCACCCCCATTTCCAGTAATTGTGAAATCAGTATGTATATTTTATTTACAGCAAAGAGCCCTATAACCTAACCCACGCCTTAAACCACGGAGTTTCTAAAACAACGCCAATACCGACTGACAAACAGCAAATCTATGTCCAATTCACGGAGGATTACCAAAAAAGAGTGAAACGACTCTCCAAACGGGGTGATTGAAATCAGGACCCGCGCAAGCAGAAGATGGACGCCGAGCAACAGCTCTTCGCGACTCCTGTTTCCGGTGGAAGTGCGGCTCATGAGCTATCAGTTGGCGCACCGGGTGGTTCCTCCGTAAGATATCCGGGTCCAAGACCACCCTTAGAGGGGCACACCCCCACGAGTTCTCCATCACCCCACGCCCCCTCCACCCCCTGCCCCTCGCCCAGCGCGTCGACCCGGCCAACACACCCCCGGTGGGTATTATCACAGCTGCAAAGACGAGGCCTTACAAGAAGCGACAGACATAAGACTCGAGAAGCCGAAGTTATTGTGCACCAAAGTAAACCCGGGGTTGTCATCGGTCTTGCCGAGAAAATTAAAAATAAAGTGTGCCGCAGCCAGCGCGCCGACGTGGCGTGTGCTTCAACCGCTTCAACCGCTTCAACCGTAACCGAATATCATGTTTTGCAATAATTTGCCACTCAGCAAATGAATAGAATTACATTCCAGTTTCCAGTGGCAGTTGCCATGTTGTTTTAGTGGAATGAAAAGCACAGTTTTCCAGCAGTCTCTTTGTCAGCACCGCTAGGAAATAATTGTGATTGTGTGGCAAGTCTCGTTAATCTTCCGTTAAGAGCTTTGTCTTGGCAGCGTTCGGCTGCCTCAGAGACGGCTGCCTCGACTCCACCGAGCAAGCGTCACGTGGCGCCTTTCCTGATTGAGGTGTAAGTTAGGGGGTTGTGGTCCACCACATAGTTCAAGAAGACCTTACCTCTAGGGGCCCTTCAATCGAAGAGTTCCCACTTACAGGCGGTCGTGGTCTGCCTTCCGACGAGATTGGCCTAAGAGGGTAATAGCACCTACATGGGTTGCCCACGACATATCTATATCCTACATTTTACATCTGGCATCTAGCATGGAGTAGTCCAGACTGCATATATCTCAATTTGTTTAAATTTTCCTCGTGTTTAAAGGAAAATGGTGGTGGGATCTCTGCAGTGAAGGGGAAATCGACGCCCCCAAATTTTCCCCTATGGAGTAGCAAAAACTATGCCGTTTTAATGGCTGACGAGTGACACTCTCTGGTTTCTCATTCCACACAAATTTCTCTCCTCTCCTTCAGCATTGCTCACCCGTTTCCACGCTCTCCCTCGTATACAGTCTAATTCGATATCCATCTATCTTTGTCCCTCCCCGTATTTTATCGGTTCTATAATTTCCCATTGAGATATATGGCGCAGAAAGAAGCACTTCATCTTCTATGGCTTTAATCAGCCTCTCATCTATGAACAAATATAGGTCCTCGTGCGCGCGACCCACTGCCTTACTCGAAGCCCGACGGGACAGGGGTGGCTTATTAGGAGACACCCCAGCCCTTCCTTACGCACCTGCTACGCAGCGACGTTACGCGTGTGTGTCACAAAGTGCTTCGTTGAAAATGCGATCGGGTGCTCAAGGAAGTTTCAAAGTAATCGGATAGTTTCTTACAAGTTTCAATGAAAGGCAACCGATCCTCCCTTTACATTCATTACGCTGGAAATTTCCCTGTAGATAATTCAATAAAATATCGAAAGTTTCAATATGGCACAAAGTTCTAATTGTCACCAATGATAAAATGAACCATGTTCTTCCCTCTCTGCTCCGATAATGACATACAAAATAAGCAATGCAACCAGATAAAGTTTTTTCAATAAAAAAAATAACAATGAGTGAATGCATGCATCCCCTATAAAAGAGAGGGTATTGGCTATTAGCTGATCACTACTGTGCTAATAATTTGATAGCGCACTGTATATAGTAAGCTATGTAGCAAGGAGGAAAGACCTGGCAGATGTCCACATAGTGGTAATAGCCAGGAGCTATTGATTGCCACAAGTATTTTATGTGACCGCCCTACAACCAACGGCTCCCCATGCAAAATGGTGGAGTGAAAACAGCACAGCTTATGAGGTCACAGTCTGTATAAAACCAAATTTCTCGTCGCCAATGCAGTAAAATTGTTGCATGTTACTTCAATATTTGGTACGTTGAAAAGGTTCCTGTTCCACTTTAATTACAATGCCCATGTGCAGTGCTTAAAAGCAATGGTGGCCCTCTTCGAATTACTTAGTAAGTAGCCAGTTCAGATAATTCGAATCGGAGGGTTTGCCGCAACCAAATTACGTAACAGACACGTGCACCAGCTTATTCAATCAAGCCGAATATAAGTTTTAATGTTCGGTTTTCTATGATTAAAATGTCCGCCACCCCTAACGTAAGCCGAGACTTGAATGTGTCATATGATACCAGTCAGTATACTAAGTAGGTTTCAATTGTCGGTGTACTTCCCTTGTCGCTGGGTGTGCACTGCAGCAGGAAGAGCAAAATTATGCAGCAGCCATTGCTACGATTTGTTACAAACTGTAAAGCAAAACTCTTTACTGAAAGATGAGATTGATTTTATATGCTCGACGGTGCAGTTGTTTTAGCCATATTGCATTATTTCGTTGTATATTTTGATGAACGTCGACAGAAAAGTAATTCGTGTATGAGAATATTGAGGCGGTTATAGAATAATAATGATATTTGACGTTTCACTCACTTGCGGTCGTTGTGGTACTATTCTATTAATGGTCCATACATCAGGAGTTTCACTTGCATCCTGCAATGTGCAGCTCAAAAATATATCAACAAAAGTATGTCAAAGCAGAAATGTATAGGTAACCTAAGTGTGTACTGTGTAGATAAATAGGGGATGTCATTACTCCTGCGCTGCATTTCAGCAGATTCCATTCAAAAAATTCAAACCTCTCCTCTCTGCACTTGATACAATATCTTCGAAACAGAATTGAATATAGGGAGGAGTAAAATATCTATAAACAGTATACCTGTTTGAAAGTTATGTATCCTGCAGAAAACTATCATGATTCTGGGTAGAATATATACAAGAGCCTAATTCTAGTTCTAATATTTTGTAATTTGGTATATTCGGTTTAATTTGTGTATTATTTGGTAGGTATTTAATAACATTCGGCACTAAGTAATCCTAATTTCTCTAAAATCACTTGGTATTTTGAAGGGAAGCATAAAGCAACTCACTTTTTTTGAGCTAGGTGAACTCTTTCCCGTTCAATATACCGATGAGCACACACTAATTGGAACCATTTGGTACCCGAAGGATTGTTTCTGAGCGGAGTCGCTGTACGTGCACCTCTGAGGTGAGTTACAGAGTAACGTAGGAAGAGCCTCCCCTTTCCCGTCGTCGTTTCACCATAGTTTGTGTGTTTGCGACGAGCACATCGCCTCCATCTAATGACGCCGTGCCTTCAAGATGGCTAGATGTGGAATCGATGCATTTCCCGACTCCTATTTTCCACTCGCCCCCTTCGCAACCAACTGTGCGGATGGAGAAGCAACGGCAGTCACGGATGGTACCTTCTTTACTCGCTGCAAAACCCCTTTGGTCTTATAAATCAAATTTTAGAATCCGGCGAACACTTTTATGTGTGCAGGTCTGAGATGGCTGTGCTGCTTTTTGCGAGTCGCCTGCCGTGCGCCGCTAGAGAATTAGTTTTCTTTTTTGGAGAAGACATTTTCAAATGGTCAAGATGTTTTTTAGTTTATAGTAGTTTTAAGAACCCAATACCCTGATTATTCGTTTGTCTTTCGTGAATTATTCAGGGGTAAGTCATTCCCTTCTGTTTTATTCTGGCGTGTTCATATTGATTGATGATGATTGATTGGGGGATAGATTGTTTCCTTTGTTATCAGGAAAATTCGAAAACTTGCTTGTTTTGATAGCGCTTTAAAAAATAAATCCCTTAGAGTTATGTATTTTTTTTAAAGATGGATGGTTATACTGTTTTCAGTGTGTCAAAGTTTTTATCGTTTGTAACACACTGTTCATGTCCATTTAATTGAAACTTTGTTAATGAAAATATTGCATAATATCTGCTCAGTTTTAAAATCGGCACTAAACAGCATCGTACAGCTATAAAGATTGGACACTGTTGCCAGCTTTCCCTTCTTAAATTCTTGAACAATGCATGCTGCTTTGAAGCAAAATATGTGTATCACGTTTGGCGGGGGGATAAAGTTGATTTGGATATCGGCAGCACACTTCGACGGTAGGCTTTGCATGCACTCTCAAAGTGGTACGTACGCGATAACCGAACAGCTAAAAGCAAAGAAAGGGAGCCAACGAAGGCATGGGCATACCTGAATCCTGAAAGCGAGCAGTAAAGATGACGAATATCTAAGAACCAACCCAGAAGTAACAAGTAGCAATACGCTTTTCGAGTATAGAATGTGCTTTGCATCTCAAATACTACGGTGGCTATAAAGAGACTGACCAATGGCTGATGATTTATGGACATCCAAACTTCTTCAAGAGCGACCATTTGTTATTATTGGATGAGTACAAAATGAATGAATGAAAGATGAGGCACTAAAAATGGACTTGCTACGATTTTTGTCGAAAACGTAGGTAATGTGTATATCCTTTTCAAGGTTCTAGGTCGTCCTTTCTACGTCTCTAAAATGTCTTAAACATTGCCTAGTGCTGATGCTCTAGCTAGAACGAAACGTAGGTGAATAACTAGCACGGAAATGCCTCCATCTCTATTCGAAAGTGAAAATGAAGTGACCAGTCTAGAATCTGGACATAACTCAGCAAACTAAACCCAATAAAACACGCGGTTTCGATCTACAGGGCTGTTTCAATTTATTATAGAGTTATCTATAGGTACCGTACCTATACAAACCGTGCGGATCCCAATTTGCCTCGCCGATTCCGTCCAGCTCGTCTCACGCCTCAGACAATTTCACTCCCCTCCCGTTATCAGCGGCAAGTAATTATCTGGACCAATAGCTCGCTGGTTTATGTGATTCCCCTAATTGAGATGTCCTATGAATGTATAGCTCCCCCGGTGTTTCTAGCACCATAGCAACTATCTAAGCAATAGATCTAGCCAACTTATTTTTCACCATGGCTTCTCCAAGAAACATTATTCCGTCTTTTCCAATCTCCCCCTCCTTCTTATATCATTCTTTTTCCTTCTTCTTCATTTTATACGATTTTATCTTCTCCCTCTCTGCGCGACGGTAGCTCGCTCTAGTCGCGCGTTCTATGAGACAATATCGTATCTAAAGGAAGAGTCGCCCCTACGCCCCCCCCCCCCTCCTCCAACCGCCCAAGGCAACTACCCCTGAGCCCTCAGGGCATCATATAAAACTACACCCCCCCACCGATAATCTGAAAGCTTAAACTGCCTTGTCACCTGTACAGCCGGAGATAATAAACCTGTGCTGAACTGACGTGCACGGTAATAAACCAAACTTAGCAAGATTTTGATGCTAATATGATAATAATATAGGCTAGGAATATCATTTAAAATTAACGATACTGCAGATAATAGCAAATGGCACTGGCCGGGCTCGTAAAGTATCGGTCATTGCATCGATATTATGCAACTTATTTTGAATTATTAGGGATTTAAACATGGAACCAACTGAATGTGCGAGCAGTGGTACATCTATTTCAGAGGTCATTTCGCAAATTGGTAAATGCAATGAATCGAATGACAAGGGCAGAGCTGTGTTGGCAATAATTGGGTAATATTTAAAAGGTTATGGGGTACACTTGAGTGTGTAGTGGAGTGTGAAACATTTGTAGAACCCCTACCGTACACGCACCCAACGTGCTAAAAAGCAGTCGTTTTTCGAAATTTTTGTAATTTGCGAATGCGAGATGCAATTTGGCTGTGATGGGACTGTACATACTTGAAATCAATTCTCGCCAAAAGCTCAATTAATTCCGTATTACAATTACGGATTGCGTAAATGGGTTCTGATTGATCGTATATTTCAAGTAGGTACCAAGTACTTGGGAAAACTTACGTGAGGATGCTCATGATACATTCTGTACAGCTTTGAGTTGCTACGAAGCGACACAGAACCCCCACATATCGCTCGAGTTCGTCGTAATTCAGGCAAATCAAATGCTAATTGGTCTAAAATATGCAGCTTCCTTGTCTGTTCCATCCTGCTTGTTCGGGCGCAGCATCACTAGACAGGCGCAGATTTCAGCCACTCCGCGGTCTCGGGCTCGGGAACATCTTCGGAATGCGTATTATTAATTTCCGGGAACGCTAAGACCAAACCAATATAATTTGCTGATGCTTAAAAAAAGTATTTAAACTTGGCATTATAATGACCGACTGGTATGAATCTCTAAGGGTCGGCATACAGGGTATGAACAACGATTATCATATTATTTCATCCTCTGAGCATGGAGATGGATTATGATTTATGTATATGGTATGAAGTCTGAACATACTCAGAGCTATTATCCTTGTTTGGTTTACTTTGTTCCGAAAAGGTTCAAAGATACTTCATACATCTTATAGGTATTTTATAATGCCACGCCAAAACGATATGTGGAAAACGTGAAAAATATATTACTTCAATTCATAAAACAACTGTACAGCATTGCAATATTCTGAGGTTAATTTTTTGTGCCGAATAAATCCTCGAGTTTGAAAATGGTATGCACTTTGCCAATATGCCTATATAGATATGCCTATACCTATAGATATGATATAGATTGAAACATGGCAGTTTTGAGTTTGACGTTTTTCAGAAAAGCACCCGATTGATTTTCGCTAGTATAGACACAGCAGCAGTAGCAGCCGAATGTTCTTAGCTTCTTGTTTAGTTGAAAGCTATCAATATGAAGGAGGGAGCTGGGAGATAGATGTCTTTGTATGGCTTCACTAAAGGCTGCAGTATACAAACACACAACTTTCTAATATACTCTATAAACCACAGTAAAGTTATATTAAAACATCATCTAGCATCCTCTCATCCCTGCGTCTACAAGATTTCTGGCAAAACACCGCAGAAATTGCACTGCGATGAAACATTGCTTTTCGATAGGCTTTCGATTCAAACGCTAGCAAACGATGGCTGCTTTCGAAGCAGTTTCTGTCAGTTCCTAAACTCATTAGTATGACTAGAAATTAAGAGACCCTTCACGGATTAATTCCTGTATGAATGATCACCTATTGCCATTACAGAACTCTCCGACTTGGCATTGGTTAGAGTGGTACCTATCAGCCTTCATTCAACACATAGAAAGCATAATTGCTAATCCGTCTTAATAAAAAGTGCATTAAAGTTTTCGAATGCGTTCGGTGGGCGAAGGAAAAGTCATTTGCAATAGCGGTGTCAAAATGTTATTACTTTCCGAGCATGGAATTGTGTGGCGCTCTGTTAACTCTGTCCCGTTCCTACATTGCGCTGATCCATCGCTGATATTGAGCCCCCTGCCTCCCCCCTGCCCCCCCCCCCCCCTCCCCCCGCAGCCTCCGCTTGCCACCCCCTTGTGCACATCTTGGATGCTGGGGCCCTGAGATTACGACCATCCAGTCGCTGCTTTCTTTACTTTTACAAGAAGAAAATAACGAAACACTGGCTCGACTTTCTAAAGGGGAAAGGAAAAGGCCGGGCCGTGCGCGCGGTTTCATTACTCTGATGGACTTGCAGGTGTTTTCTTAACAAATGGACAAATATTTTTAATGGATTAAAAGATGGAATTTTGAAATTAAAATCAAGAAAAGGTGTATGCTTAGGATAAGATGGGGATAATAACAAGTTAGTTTTGTGCCTGAGTAGAGTTTGAGGTAAAGTTTGATAACGAATACAATCAAACGCAGGAAGTGGCTTGGTTGTAAAGAAATGTTTGATATACCTAGCCTATTGGAAACTCAATTTTCTCATTAAAATTTATGAAAAGTCTCTTGGTGAGTGAAGATAACAAAATTGGTCGCAAATACAAAACAAGTAACCACCGTCATTCATATAGTTTGTAATCCAATAACTTATAAGTAAGACTACCTACAAACTGGGCGACATGTTTCTATACATTCCAATTCTTCTACCCAAATGGATTTCCGGCAAGCAAATAAGAAACTATTTCCAATGCTCATGTAAAAATCTAATAAATGTATGCAGTCCTTTATTTCCTAGGCGATGATGTGAATCTTTTTCTAAGCATCGAACGCTATTGATAAGGACTTTTCGAGGATAAAAGCGAGAGACGGGAAAATAGAAATAAGACCAACCCAAAGGGGATTTCTTATTCGTAAAACCCTGTAGAGCTCATTTGGACCTCCCGAAGGCTGACAAATTGGAAAAAAATCGTCCTCGAATTGGGAAGATGATTTCTATTTCCAACGTAGGAAAATCTCCGAGGACACCAACCCTGCAGATCCCTAGGGAGGTGCACCGCGGCAGTAGCTGAAATTCGGTGCCAAACGCGCCCCAAAACGCTCCAATCAAATTGCCGCTGAAAAAAGGGTCGGCAGATTTATCGTTCCGCAAAACGTCAAACGTGCCTTTGACATGGCTGTGGTTTGCTCCTGCTCTTTGAAATCTGCTGACTATGTTAAGCCTAATTGGTAATTAATTGAGAGACTTGTTCGAATACCTTACACCGAAATGGGGAATCTCATGGACTGATACAAGTTTGTATGAAGTTTAAGAGATAACCAGTTCGCCGGTGAGAAACATTTTGGACACGGAAAAAGGCTTGTTACTTACAACACAACTCCAAATGCATGTTGTGTTTCTAATACCATGGGATCAACCTCCTTAAGGGGATGCCGAAATTTCCCATTCAAATCCCATTGAAAGCCTGAATATTGTTTAGGATTTTCCTCGTACAATGTGGAATATAAATTCGAAGACACACGAATAGAATGGAATAAAGATATACGACGCAACTTGGTATGTGAGAGACCACAGAAACCGGCTGAGAAGAAACTCTGGCGAAACTTTTCGCTACATGAAAGCCGAAAAACTGAACAATCTACCATTTTTCTTTGGGTAGGGTCGAAGTAAAAACAGTTGACACAACGCAGTGTCGCCGCTTATATTAAAGTCCTGTCGAAAAAAATTCCAAGACTATATGTCAGCAGGATTTATTTTTTATAGAAATAATCATATTGTTTAACTTTCATAGCTTATAGTCGAATAATCTGTGCCAACCCTGAATTTAAATAAAACATTCACCATTTGCGCATATTGTTTTAGACGTTCATGTCTATTTTGCGACTTTGTCTTTCCTAAATAAGCACTTTATAGTATCAAAAAAGAAGAGAAAAAATCGCTTTGCGCCCTTTGTGCGTCTTTGATCGGTGAGAGCTGGCTGTGCAAACATGGAGCTCGCCGCAGCGGCGGTAACACTGCACTGGACAGGAGGGGTAGGGCTCGTCTCGCCACTGTCGGACGAAAGCCTCGACGAATCGCGCTGCAAGTAATGCACTTTCCATGTCCTGCTAACTGCACCCTTTACGGGCCACTTGGCCGCTTTGCCGGCTCATTCTCCCATAGCTTCATTCTGCAGTATCGCTTTTGTTACTGCTCCATAGGTTGACCGATATCATGGGATGCCAGTGCTGTACGTCAGTCGTTAGAAAGAGATTGAAGCAAATTCTTGCACCCATTTGAAGCGTGACGGAGGTGCCACTCTGTATAGATGTGGTCACTTTGGTACTTTTTTCAGTGGAAAGTGTACATTTTTAAAAGACCATGCATGTTTGCGAGTGATTTATTTGGTGTGCATAGGTACTGCATATTAGTAATTTTTAAATACGTCCGAGTTTGTACTTTGCAAGTATTTCCACGCTACTCGCTGGCATTATATTCTAACCTTTATGTGTTACAAAAAATGTTCATACATCAACTTAGTGGTTAGGTACATACAATAAACAATATACCCACATGAAGAAAATTATAAATTGCGAAAACAAATCTTTAAAATCTACTTGCTTCTATAATATATAGTCGTTTTGATAAGCGTAGGTTAACTTTTTTTTAAATCCCACATATTATTCAAAAACCTATTTTTTCTGTAGACAGCTTGAGTAGATATCACAGTCGCAACTTAGTCTCAATTAGTGATATGGGTACATTAAAAGGTTACAGCTACCTAATTTAAAAAACGTGAATTCTCGTAGGGCACCTAGCAAGCTATGGGATAAGTCTGCAAAATTATAACTATTATCCCAACGAGACAGTTACACATGAATCCAAGTAGAATTTAAACCATTTACTTATATCACAAGAATAAAAGCTCCGATTTTAGTTTAAACCGGCGACAAAAGCTCGCACACATTATGCCGCTGGCGAACAAGTGCCAAAAAGCCAACCACTTGACTGCAAGAAATTCTAGCCCGCGAATGTGTTTCGCATTGTCTTGTTATACAATAGGGGTAGTTCCTACGGGAATTGTAGTCCAAGTCTGGACATAAACACCCAAGTAAACACATTTGGCAGCGAACGGCTGCTCGGCCCGGTCGGCTGGCCCGCGCTGGTTGACAGAGGCACTAAGTTAATGTTTATGCAATGACTGCGACACGAAAGGGTTTGCCCTGCTACAGCTTCATCCCATTAACTTTGATTCAGTTGTGCTGGCCGATTCTCCTGTCCTCTGTATACTTTGATGCGTCTTTAGACTGTTGACTGGGACCGCGTGCTTAATTCAAGTGCAATCTGAGATACTAAGTAAGCATATGTCCTTATACATAGTTAAAAAGTCACCTGCCTATATTTGTTTAATTTTAACTGAAAGGCCACAGAATAAGCAATACGATTTAACAATTTCAAATGTTGGAGTTTCTTATAATCTATTCTGTTTGCTTCACTGAAAACTGTGCACATTTTAAATTTCGTTTGGGCTCTCCGCATTGAAAGTAGAGTTACCTATACCTCATACATATTTCAAATGTACTAACGTTTTCTGGTTTGTAAATTGTTTTATCAGTAACACCAAAGGAGATTTCTACATTGGCACTGTCATCGGTTGCAGGAAGAAACAGCTCGTCTCGACGGCCCCTCAAACAGAACAAACTAACAGAAACGAACGATCAAACATTCCCATGATTTTATAAAAACTAGTTCATTGCCGACTTCAAGCGACGAAAATTTCCACCACAGCTTAAAAAGCGTGGCGCCTGTATTCTATTTACGCCGAGAAATGTGCTCAGCTATTTGATGAGATCGTCTGCCTATTATTGTCTGGGGCTCGCAAAGATCGACCACCGAGCATGTTCCTGCCATCAGGAGCCTCCTGCCAACAGGATCCTTATAAGGATATGGCGATCACCGAGTCAATGATAGTACATTCCGCGTCTAACAAGACACAACAATAGGTGCGTCGTGATCGCAATTACAATTTCATCAGGCCACAACAAAGAGAGATGGAAGGCTATTTATAAGCTGTGAGTATCCTTCAGCTGTTTATTGTCCAAGGCTATTAGTTATAAAATTTAAGCATTTAAGAAATTTTTTTAAGGATTTTTTAAAAATTTATACTCTGAAACAAAAACAAAAAATACTCTTTTACACAAAACATTTTATAATTCTATTTGTTCACGTGGTCGCCTTCGAGCTTGACGAAGGCTCCACCGTTTTAATTTCATCGTCCAGCAATTTGCATGAGACGGCGACGTCGTTATTATTCAGTCAAAGCACCTTTGCGATGTAGTGACAGAGGTCACACCTTCGTCCGCCCGTTCTTTGACATTTTGCCGCGTTAACCTTTGCGAACCGTTGGTCACCAAGTGCGCCGAAAGGTTCGACCGGTCGCCGCCACGTCGCGCCACTCGGCAATTAGCACTTTTCCGACGACGCTTTTCCGACGACGTGACACGTCATCGCATGTAACTCTGTAGAAAACCCGTGGCAATTCTCGTAGCTATAGGCCATATCAGAACTGATGAGTTTTACAACTTTTGTATGACTCGTATGTA
Organism: Nemoura dubitans; assembly: GCA_921293005.1. Classification (NCBI taxonomy): domain Eukaryota; kingdom Metazoa; phylum Arthropoda; class Insecta; order Plecoptera; family Nemouridae; genus Nemoura; species Nemoura dubitans. The sequence continues at coordinate 67,087,102 of OV121074.1, forward strand.
AAGCCTTTACTATTGTGTGCATGTATACGGACTATTCGCGAAATGTCAAATTCTATTGTGTTACTGCTAATCGTTAATATTTGAACCCACAAAATACCCACTTGATTTTTTGGACGTGCAGGAATTTTTGTAAAAGTATTCGATTGCAGATAAATTCCATCACGTTCCTTCAACTTGGCTCCAAGACAGCACGTCTGAGACTTGAATTTGATACAATTGCGTGTGCACCTTTATGCCAATACGGCGAACGGACGTTTATTAGAAACAAGAAAAAAAGTCACATTACTTGAAATTCGCTTTGTTTCATAACTCTATCCTTTATCCTTTCCCTGAATTGGCTTCGAAACACAATAGGCCCAACGCACGTATTATTTTATATTCCTATTCCGATCTCCTGCGCATTTAGCAAGCAAGTCACCCGCGATAGGTTGACATGACATGACAGAACGGGATAAATCCCAAGGGAAACATCCAGGCAAATCTCTGTGACAATAAACTCCAGCCCCCTCACACCACACCCCGCTATGCAAATAAAGCTCTTCACTTGTACATACTAGTATAGCCGTCCTGTCAAGAAGAACGCAATCAAACGATGGAGCTTGCGTGGAATGAAAACACTTAAAACAAACAATTTTGATGAATCGAGGATATTATTATGGTGATGTACCAAATGCCAGAGAAATAGTGCAAGTAATCGATCAGCGTTTCGACGTTTTGCTACAGTGGTAATGTTGCTGGGAAGTTGAAATCATCTGCATATTAGGGTTTACGGTTTTACACATACTTTAACATTAATATGCGGTACCTACATAAGCAGGGGTTTATAAATGAAGAAGAAAGCTTAAAAGAGTCTGTTTTTAAGGTCGAATATTTGATTTTTAGCAGTGGGCTCGTGAAGGGCGTGCTGATTATTCCCGGTACTCTAGATTTAGATATCGGTGGAACCAAGACATGATGTGTGACGTGTCATATGTATACACCAACCATATACATGTCGTTTGTGTATCGATAGATATACTTACAGTTAGACGAGGTTGCCAATTGCCATCATGGAACCGAACCAATTTAAATTTTCAAGGAAAGAACCTTTCATCGGGATTGATTACATTTCCCATACCGCACTTTTCCCTGAAAACATAATTTAGAAACGTTTCACAATCATGTACACATCCAGCTGAATTGGAATCACATGCGAGCTCGGTTGTGAAAAGCACCCTGCCATAGAACCAGCTCGTCCAATGTTTGCTCTGGCCCATCAAGTCAAGAGATCGACACGCTCGCCGCATGGACATACAGCATCAACAGCACGCCACCCCCCCTGTCGACAATGAGCACATCTTGCGTTGCGTATGGGACCACACATGCACAATAAGCAAACATTGTTGGCTTCGTTAATTGACAAGCGATGCGAACGACAACAATGGCGAATAGTTCCTGTGTCGGGAACACATGCGACGACGTCGTGAGTTCTGACGCTGACATGCCGGGGCCCACTTAAACGAAACCCACAAAGGGCGCCCGGCGACCATGTCACCATGATTTTGGTCACAGTTGCAGCTAGGAAAATGAACGACTCATTAAAATCGGTATACTATTGAAGATGGTGATGTCACGGGCTACAATTCGGCCTGTCTTGTGATGCGAGATGTTGCATTAGGGAGCGGAAAAAGGATTTAAATGTACCGAAGCCACGTGGGGAAATTGTTTCTGTTTTCAATCAGATGTGGTTCGCGTCTCTGGGATTGAAACCGGAGAAAATTGAGATGAAAATCGTAAAGCGTGCGAACGATTGTCAGTGGCAAGAAAATTGTGGTTTCTTCCTCAGGGATTCGCGAAGAGGTTGAAGATCGCAACACCCCTGCGACACAATAGTTTAGACGAGACGTCGACTATTATAAATGGGGACGTATGCTCTAGTTTTCTCTAGCAAGTGGAGGATATTTATTATGTTTCTTGGAAGCTGACTTTTTATAATGAACTATGTCAGGATTGTCAAGCGTCCTTAAAATGCAAATTCGATAAGCATCGCATACATACGCTATATAGCTTTCACGTAAGTATTTGAAAAATGCATTATTTCCTTGAACATGCTCGATTTAATCAGGATATCTGGATGTTTTCCCACATTACTTCGAGGGAAAAAGTCAAGAAACTTGACTGGCATGAGCATAGAATGAAGTTGTAAGAAAGAAGATGGTCGTCAAAAATCAAACACACAAATCGCTTCTCCTTTGAGTTGAAACAAACTGTTAAAACGTCGACACACGAATACTGGTAGTACCTGTAGTGATCAGGAGCTTCCAGGAGTGTCGCGACCCGAGGGTTCATTGTCGTCCAAGACAGAGCAGTTGGGTGGTACAGGAGTCAGGCAGCATGCGACGCGACGGGACGGGTCAGGACGGGACGGGTCAGGACGGGACGGGTCAGGACGGGACAGGCAGCGGCTGGGACAACCCCCCAGAGCTAGGCTAGACGCTGAGCCCTCGACTCTCCCGAACGAGACGAAAATTGCGAGCAATACAAAAACACAATCTTATCGTCCTGGCTGCTTGCTCCGCTGATTGTCAACTACGGGGAAAAATTGCAATCTTTTTATCGGGACAAAAAAGATAGGGGATGGCAGGAGTGGGATGCGAAGGAGGGGAAAACTTGTTAAGGGATGATTGGTTGTTGGAGGGGCAGGGGAAAGACAAAGGGAAATTGCAAAAGAGAAGATTAAACTTTCCGAAAATTTCCATTTGTATAAAATGAAGGAATAATTCACCGTTAAATTGTTCACTACTATACATCTTTATACGGCAGGGCATAGTTTGTAGCTTTGTGTTTAAGTATAATTCAGTTAGAGTAAGTTGCACATCGAAGCCATGGAGATTGTTAAAGTTTGCGCTTGTCACTCGCAAGGGCTCGGCTAGTACCCACCTTACCGTTTCAGTATGAAACGAGAAGCAATGCATTAATTAAAGTAAGTCTCCGGTTTAACGACGTGATGCAAAGCGGAGGATCTTGGCGGAATCCTCTTGACACACTTGGCGGGGCACGGCGCTGCGCGGCACGGCGAGCGTTTAGCGCTCAGATGCGCAGCGGACTGCGCAGCGCGCAGCTCTGTACCGGCTCGCAGCTGATTTGCTCAAGAGATGATTGCGAATGACGCAAAGAAAAACTAAAAACTTTTCGTTAAAAGCCCGAAGAAAAAGTTTACTGAACGCGACGTGTTTACTGAAATCGCATGGTGTAGGATGCGAGTCACTATTTGAAGCCGTGTTGCTATTTTCCACCCCGAGTCGTCCAGAAGAGTCAATATATATCGTCGATATGGTACATTGTACACGGCCTAGCCCAGAGCAATTTGATCAATTAATTATGTACATCAGGTTTATTTGATCCCATTAATAATAATAGTATTAATATTGGTAGTATTGTAACGTAAATTCAGTTATCAGTTAGCCGGAAGCTTCCCACTAATAATTAGCGGACCAATCAAGGCATAGACGCAGCGTCGAGATAGCGCAGCGTCATAGGCCAACTGCATAGCACACAGTGCGGTGATAAGGCGAGCGCGGGAGAATTCTGCTTCCGGCCGGCAATAGATACGGCTTCCTCTTCCGGCCCAATAACAATAGACAGTTAAAGCGATAACCGTTCGTCTTCGGACGATTCTCATTGATGCGCGCTCGCGCTCTCGAATTTATGCACTTGGTAACGTGTCACTTTTGTTGGGTATATATACCTATAACTATAAAGTTATCCGACAAAGAGATAGTTAGAGTCAAAGATTTTGGTCGTGTTCATGGCGGGTGGGACCTCCACCGATTCCAAATTTCAAACGGTGCTTCTTAGAGTTGAGCCACTTCAAACTCAGACACGGCACCTCCACTTCTACGCGCATCGAATAAAAATGATGTAAGCGTCTCACTAGCTCAAGTTTTCATGGACCGTCTGTGTTTTATAACCGCAATGACGCAGATACTACGCTTTAGGGGTAGCAGCATACAAAGTGCGTTGTCGAACACCACAGAAAGTACCGCTAGAGTAGAGTTGGTATTTTGAATGCAAGTTCACACAACTCTCCGAAGTCTTATTTTTATCTCGCACAGCATCGATGGTCCATTACTGTGATCGTATATAGAACGCCGTTGCGATACGCTTTATCAAAGAGAGCTAGTGGCAAGATCCTACAATCGCACTCAAGATAAGAAAAAAAATACATTGGTGAAGAGAAAGGTTTGGTTTCTTTCTTTATAAAATCGTTTTCCCTAGCAGCGCCGGTTGATTGTGTGAGGTCCACGGCCGCGCGGTCTTTCTGTAAATAGGGCCATTTGCTATTGGATAGAAAAGAGGTGGAAGGCGGTGGAAGTGTAGAGAATCAAACCACACGGATTTAATGGCTCCAATATGGCCACTTATGTCTTTCACATATCACGACCTCTCGCAAGGATTCGGCTGTCTTTGACACTTACTAGGACCTTTCAGGAACACCGCTCCAGCTTCCTTGCCGTTGGGCCAATGATGAAATAGCCCCTCAGCAAGGATGCCACTTGCGTTGCGTCCAGAACTAGCCAGTAAATTATTCATAGCTAGTGTAGATCTATAAATGGAGCGCGTAGCTCTGCAATTTCCGTGGTTTTTATATAACAATCGAGGAGCAATCGACAGGATGCTAATTTTTAGACGAGATCGTGTGGTAGAAATTTTATGAAATCATGAAGGTCATTTGAAGCTCAACCTCGGTTTTTACTTCGAAGGGTCATCTTTTTGAAGGAAAATGATGTTGAAATACTCTCCTTGTTATTTAATACACGGCTTACTCGAGAAATGTGCAACAATAAATGAAGAACTGCCTCTAGTTCCAAGTCAGGGTCCTGAGCGAGATGCTGAGGTCTGTGTGGCTGCAAATGTAGCCAGGCGAGTGACGCTGGGTTCCCACTCACGCACTGTGAAGCGGCAAAACCCGGGAGTGGGAACCCACCTTAAGGGCTGGTAGGTAATGAAGCGGAAATTGGTCGACGGCCATTGTGCCGCTCATCCACACTCAGACGTCGGCGTCGGCGTCGGCGTCGGCGTCGGCTTCGGCAGCGATCACTCTGGCTGATTCTGATCCTTGAATTACGCTCCGACTGTCTTTCAACAGTTCGGCCGATACATTTATGACGTCACACGCACACATGAATAGCAAGTGAATATCAAGTGGGCTGGACGTTGCATATTTGAAATGAGGATCACGAGGAACAGCTCTCCGTTTTGACGAGGTGGTAACCTATATTTTCTATTGTCACATTTTAAAAGAACATTTTAATAAAATGTATTAAGGACCGCGTGTACACCGGAAATGTGAAATATGAAATATGAAATACGCAATATGTAATTTTATTTTGGTACCACAATCAATTCACAATTTGTAGGCGTAGGTGATAATTTTATTTTTAAAAATGAAGCTAATAGCATTATGAGGCATTAGTGATATCGCAGCCATAGTTGCCGGCATGTTCATTCAGTCTTTCTTGACAATGACAATCTATTTTGCCCCGGTCTTTCTATTGATAGATGCGTTTGAAAGGAAAGAATCTATACTTTTGAATGATTACATTATTTTGTTACAGATTACAACTTTCTATAGATACGAGCGAGATTTTCAACACCTGCCAATTTTAAATCGAATGTTTTTCGGCATAGGACTTTTTTATGTTACATTTTTGTGTTGGTTTTGGGTCGACAAGGTGAAGCACGTTCTCTTTTCAAATGTCGCATTGTGAAGATTGAATGAAACGCATAAAGGAACGAGATTTCAAAATATTTTACCCCCTCGAAATGCTGATGTCCTGTAAATAGCCTAGTGCAGCGTGTATGCCTAAAACTTCAGTGTAGCTTGAATTGAAATACGAGAAGCATGCAATCATGATATTAAAAAATTCGACCGATTTTTGTAGTAAAGGGGGCACACTATAATAAAAGTTGTCATTGGAAAACAAGATACATGCCCATCCATTTCTGAAAATCATTTTTGGCCGCAAAAGCATTTTCCATACACTTCTAACTTCTCGGCCAAAATGCAAGGACTTACCTAATGGACGGTAACAGAACGAACCCGAAGGATGACTCTCCTCTCTCTTCTTCTCTCTGGCTTTATCTATAATTATCAATATCCTATCGATATCATCTTTTAATGATTGATCACACATCGAGAAGCAAAACCAAGAGATGCTTCAGCGAGCACACAAATCACTAATAGAGAACCTTTTAGTCAACAGTTTTATTTGCTGTCCTTTCTTCCCGGGGCAATATTTTCTCGCAGGATTTATCTTCTAGACTTGGGGTTTTCATTCTTTTCGCCATTACTCTTGATGGTAAGATACACGCTAAGAGAAAATTCCTATTTCTCCTTTACTGATACTGACCGCGATAGATAGCTCATGAAATGACATGGCAGGCGCCGACCGGGACCAGCTTTTGCGCATCCGTTTGGAAAGACATGCAAGGCTTTTAAAAGTAACTTACCCATTCACTTTATCGCATTTTGAAAATAACGTTCTATACAAATTCCTCTCCGAAAAATCTGAATGCCAATATACCGAAGCAGACCTCTGTATGCGAGTAGGTACATGCACACCCGCATTTCCTTAAATAACACGATCTTATTTAAAATGCATTGCGTATCTACCAAGATGTTTTATCGGTCTGAAGGGCAAAGAAGGGGGTGGATATATACCCTTTCTACCACGACGATAGGGGATCTTTGTTTTTCTATTTCACAATCTTGTAGTGTCATAGAAGGGCAAATACAAGGGCAAGGGCAAAATTGTGCTGTAGTGGTGAAGGGATGGCGGAGGGGTTAGTTTACATCTCAAAGTTTCGAGGAAAGTTAACGAGAGTGGCATCTTCAACTAACCGCCACTTGGCTACAATGCGTCGATGTGTGTGAGTCCCCCTCCCTTCCACCCTCCCTCCCTCCCTTTATAGTCATCGTGAATTGTAACAAATGGGACAACAGATATCAAAAGAGGGGAGTTGAAAACGTGAGCCTATATTATGTAAGAAAGGTAGCTGGCTGGCTGGCTGGCTGGCTCGCTCGCTCGCTGGATTTCAATGCTTGTATCTTTGCTCTTCTAGAAGCAGTCAACTTTGCAGATCGGTTTGGGTGGATAAGTGCAGCGGCACGGACAATTTTAAGGGTTTCTGAATCCAAAGAACCGAGCCAAGCCAGCCAATGCGGAGATTTCGGCAGACATCCGCGTTAGATATCAGAACGAACATGCTGGCAAGGAATCCGAAAGAATATACAGGAACCTGTTGGCAAAATTTGTTTGCAACTTAATATTTCTTATACTGATATAAATTGAAATGCGATATTTTGCTTTCGACCGATGAAAGTACTTACAAATAAAGTAAAACAAATTTGAACTCTGAACGTTATTGTCATGCTAGGAAAATTATCATTTCACCGTTGAAATTTCGTAATACTGTGGCAAAATTTGTTCGCCATATAACTCTTTGATCGGCATTGTTTCACATGACAGTGATCGTGGTCCGTGCCATTGATTACCGAATGATTAACGAATGATTAGAAGCATGCCCAGCTTTCGCAGGTGGCGTCGAAGTCAACGGTGGTACACTAATATGCTCTGCTTTCCTTAACAATAGAGAATTTCAAGTTTGAAAGCGTCTCCTTTGTCTAGTAGTTAAAGTTAGAATCTGATTGAACATTTGTCACCTCAGAGCAGGAACAATTACACTTTGCCAACTCGTTATATGAGCCCCGTCCGACGTAGTGCATGCATCAATAACCTGACCACACCCTTAACATGGCTAATGTCTGACACCAGTAATTGAAGCGACAAGAATATCGTAAGTACTCCGACCGAGCTAGCTCTTGTGATAGCAGCACCAATCTTGTACGCGACATTTCATATCTCAATCCGGGGCCCAATCTCGCTGATCATGCAAGATGAGTAAATATGAAAGGTATATCTGAACTATCGCATTGGAAAACCGATTTACTTTTATAACGATTGATTCGAAATATTAGGGTAAATTTAGAATTCAATCTACAGAAAAATAAATCTGCACAACTCGCTACAAAAACAGCACGTGTATATGTAGGTATATAACAGTGCAAAGAAAAACTGATTTTCTTTCCCCGCTTATCACGTTTGACGGTTTGCGCTATTTGCGGGATCACTTGTGAAAATACATTCCGAACTAAGATTGCATGACATAACACAGTTTAAAAAGTATTACGTCGGTGACTCTAGATGGAAACGGTGTCTGGCCAACCGGCAAATGCCGTGGAGGTGCCGGGTTCGCTTCGCTGTCGTCTCGAGCATGTCTAGCCACCTCTCTGATTTCAAGCCAGAGTCAGATTGAGGACGATGCCGAAAGGAAACTGGCAAGAAGAATTTCCCCGAGAAGACGTACGAATGAGACACGTCGAGCAAAAGGGACAAATCTATCGTTGGGTGATATTCCAATGCTGGAGCGACCCTCCGACGAGAGAAAATTGAATTTAAAAGTCTTCAGAGCAGTACAGCTTTGCTCAAAAGGTATATGATGTATATGATGTGAGCTAGTCTTAACATAGCTCAGGAATAGAACACCGTGCACGGCATAGTATAACCCTTACTTCGTGGTATATTCTCGTACTTCTGCTCGTACTTTTGAAGTAATATCAATCATTGGCATCATTACACATTTCCTATGAATGTATGACCTAGGGCTATGATCAAATAGGTTCAAGTTATTGGAGCCCGCAAGCAAAGTTTCTGTCTAAAGGCAGAAAAGATAATAAACACGGAGATGGGGTGGACTTACCCCCTAAAGATGCCTTCGAGATCTTTCAAGTCCTTATACCTCACATCCCCTTAAGATAATAAACTACAGGCAACGCACAACATACGGGCTATAAATACGTGGTTCCCTCGTCAATATTATGAATTTGATAAATGTTTGAAAAATCAGTGAGGATGTTCTGCCTTGCCTACTTCACTTGCTTCTTGCTTATTTCACTTTCTATAGATATATAAACATTTCTCACTACAATAAATACGAAATACTCTCCATTCCAATGCTGAAACAATGACCCATTGTCCGGCCACTTGTAAGTTTACCTCTGCAATGTTGATGAGAAGTTGATTGATTTGGCTGCATTGTCGAGGCCAAGGGAGCAACCCTTATGTGCCGTCATATGGGAAATAGGTACCCATCGAAACACCAATCACGACAAGACCACAATTCTTCTGGGCTTGTGCTATCATTTGTATGCTATATATTGGATTATATTCACAAGCTTGTCAGTGAAAGTATGTGAACTGTAAACAGTTTTGTCATTAAGAAAAGAGCCTCGTGAAATGGAAAGGTACAAATAACATATTATGTACATATAAAAACAAAAAGCGTTTTAAATAGGCAGCATAAATTAATAAAATGTATACAAAATAATAATAAGTAAGTCTAGTAAAAACGCTGAACATAAAAAATACATGCCAAAATAAAAACCTCTCTCATAGCAGGCAACATAAAAATAAACAATGTATAAAATAATAGCAAAAAACAGTACCAAAAAGAGGCAAAATAAATAAACAAAATATAATATGCAAAATAACAACACAATTCATCTTTAGAAGTTCGAAAAATCAGCCTAGTAGGCAAAATAATAAATAAACTATGCACAAAATAGCAGCAACAAAAAACAGGCTCTCTAATGGGCGAAATAAACAATTACACTATGTGTACCAAAAAGGTACAGCAAAGGGATAGCAAAGAAAAGTAAGACGAATTATTTATTGGAAAAATCTTGGTAAAATGGATTTTCACTATTTCATCCCCTCCATAAAAGTGTGTCCGCTATGCTTATCCAGTTGGCTTTAATCTTCTGATGCGCTTAAAAAGCAAAAGTTTAAACCAACAACCCTTTCCAGGATTAGCGATATGGGTAAACTCAAAGGCAGATGCAGTCCACGTTTAACCCATTGTATGCTAACAATAACAACGGCTCTTTCACACCTCATTTGCCAATAAACACTCAGAGTGTTTATCAGCAGCATCCTTGGGCACACTCTGGCCAACATCTGAGTTCTTGGAATCCATATAATACTTATCACAACATTTTAATGGACTTTTCATGCACCAGATCATTATCCTAGCTCGAACATTTTTTCTCCAGACAGATTTCGCCGAAAGCTGGAGGGAAATTGCTAGTCCCGACTGAGAATCTGAGGGTTGGCAATTGGTTCAGGATGTTACGTTTACAGAGTTTAACTAGCGTTTCCTAAAATATATAAACGTATATTTTTCTTGCATCTAAATTTTTTTGGCTTCAGTATAAATTTTACATCCGACGTACAAAATTAACAGTTTCCAAATGTTTATGTTGCAGAAATATGTGTATGAAAATGCTGTGGCTGGCTTCTAAAGAAGCATAAGAAAATGAATCAGCTGCGGCCTTCAGCTTCCATACAATATGCGCTTCGATCTGGTAAGGACACATGTTGATCCTGATTGTTGGATCGAGTCCTTCACGAAAGGAATGCAGCCGAAAATAATTTGCAGTCTATATTGACTGTACTTTACCCAAAGTAAAGAAAACATTTGCAGCTTTTAACAAGATGGGTTAGCCGCCCTTTGTGTGTCCATAAAGGACATAACCAGGGGTCGCACAGATTAGTATAGAAACCCCGTGTAAGACATACCCAGGTAGTATTCCGGTATTGTATACGTATTATAGCCATTTCAAGCAACAGCCCTCGTAAGATGCAGGGGAGAAAGTATTTCCATGTCACATGTTTACAAGGACACACCGCAGTCAACGTAAGAATCAAACAAATAAGAATTTGTAAAATTTTCGTAAAATTGCTAATCGCATCAAATTTCTGCACATTTCCTCAACTACTTATACGTAATATAATTTGACAAACGCCAACTATCCCCCGTACTTTTGAACCACAATACTGCTGGTCTCCACTGTATATATACTCACTAGCCAGTTACTATACTGCACAGCCTTCTGATAACATTTCCTCTTGAAGCCTGCGTTTCGTACAGCACTCAAGGGTATAACATAACGATTGTTGTCCATGTAACCGACTCGTTATGATTGTGTTGTTAACATGAAGCCATGATGCTTCACGGTGGCTGGTTTAACTTTGGAGATAACTTCAAACGATGCACAATTAATTCTATTAGTTTCACTTATTAACAACATGAGCACCGAAAAATATACGCCCCTCCGCCTGAAAACAATATAGCCAGTGGGTGAAATTTTCAAACCTATGGAAAACGATCTGAATTTAGACGAAAGTTTCCCTTCGCTGTGTCTCCGTCTGTACTCTGTACATTGTGTGGTTAGTATATTGTATATGTTCGTCTGCGCTTTACAATAAACACCCTTTGAGTAGATGAGACCGGATAGCGCCCGGCAGGCCATGCCCTTCCGCGCTGTGACGCCTTCCACTTTGCATCTTACAATCATAGTCAGCCCTGGTAATATATTCATACAGTTTATTACACGATTATATCGGACGTGACACCGGTGGTGCGGACATGGCCGATTTCGTGTTAACCACACGTACGCTGGGAGAGGTAAAACAACGAGTTTAAAGTACAAACATCAAACTTTAGCGAAAAGTGTTGATTGGCATATCCAGTAGCATTAAAATGAATCTATGAAATTGGTGTAATGAAATGAGAGAAACGAAACGAGATTTTGTTCTCGAAGTGACTGCTAGTAACCGACTTAAATCTGGAGATTTTGTGCCTCAACAGAGATCCACCCAGCGCCATCTGTCGCTTAACCGTATGAACCAAGCGCTTTCTGGTCGTCTTTCATTTCTCCGATTTCAAGTTTTTACTAACCGTTGCTTGTCAGATAATTGGTCGCTCCCCGTACGTAGAATTAGAATAAAAGTTGTCGCCGCCCTTTACCCTTTTATTACCATTGCCGCACTCGCTGTTCGGCTTCACAAATGCAACCCATCGTCCACCTGCTTATTACTTGAACAGATTCACCACTGCGAGCACCTAGATGTCATAGATAGCAGAGATAAATCCAGCACCGTCTTTGGGCGTAGTTCGACTAACCAGTAACCACCCAAGCGGCCAGAAATAGACGACATCAACCCTGCATGCACTTCGGGTCGCCTATTGTAGTTAGAGACAGATGTGCTCACATAAACAAGCGCGCAGGCCACAAGGATCAAGTTCATCCTTAATAACAATAAGGATCATGCCAGACAAGATCAGAGAAATAGGGGTTTGTTAAACAAGCTCCGCCAATGATCATCGGCCCTTACTTATCACTATCAGCAATTTGAAAATAAATAGAATACGAATTATTCGTGACAATGGGGTCCACTTTACATGTGGTAGCTATGAAGAACATAATGGAAATACTATAATATGTAGGATAGGTAGGTGCTCACCGGCTCACGGCTTAAAATTAAATTTTCAACTGAGCGCGATACTCGCAATTGGATTACAACTATACAGACTATGATTTCTACCATAGTGCGAAGCAAATTTAAAATATACCGTCTCTAAGGATAGCGCCGCCAGTGACCAGGAGCTATAATACACATAGTATCCCTGCATGGACACAGGGCGAAGGAGTGAGATGAGAATAGAGACGAGAGGGAGAGAGAGACGTCATTTCCGGTGGCGCTTTGATGACGCGGACTGACGTAGCGACGCTTCCGGCGCTGACGAGATGTTGGGGGGGGGGGGAGGGGGGGAGGGGGGCGCTGTCACAATCAGCAGACCGCCCCGCCGTGCATTGATGTGTCAACGCGCTGACTTTTAACACGGGAAAGGTGTCATTTTTGCAATTATTTCCACAGCGCTGTAGTTATATGAACGGGTACAGAGGACATTTTATTTGACTTTTACCGCACAAAGTAAAACAAAAAAGTAACCAACTTTTACAATAATATTATCCATTTTATACCGAAATAGGTATCTGCATGCACAGCCCAATCAATGTAGATGTAATTTTATACCGACACATGCCTATATCGTGTTTTCTTTAGACGTGTAAAAGCATCACAGTTAATTAAGAAATGACCTGAATATTCCGCGGTGCATGTGATATTAATCGGTCGCCGCGGTGACATTTGTTGCAAGTTGCAAGGAGCGATCCAATTACAGGGTGTCGGGTTCGAATCCAGGTCGCGATCACTAGGCACCCGTTCCCGGCCCCCCGCCCCCGCCCCCGCTCGCCGCACTCAGGCCACGAATATGAAGGTGTCATGCCGGAGTCAACCTGTTGTCAACACCCCGGGGAGTCCGCGATCAAACACGGCTCCAACACGAGTCAAAGCGCGATCAAATGAATCAGACTCTTTGACCGAGAAGCCGAGACAATGAGAAAGGCTGCTAGAAGGAATAGGAACTATGAAAGGTGACGCCATTGTGTCCATTGTTCAGTCAAAATAATGACTGATGGTGGTGGAAAGTTCAAACCCTGCTCTTGATAGAACCATGTATTTCTTTGAAGTTGTGCACAAAAGATATTGCTATTAATTTGTAGTTCATTAATCAGGGGGCTGTTAATTACATATCGTTTGTATCCCTAAATCCATTCTTATGAGCGTGTAATGCGTTGATGTTTAAATTGTCGAGTTTTCGCGGGCAATGTTCATCTTGGTGGATGACGGAAGGCTGTCAGTGATTTGGGCGAGGCTTTGCCATACATTTAGCGAATCCTTATGTGATCGTCGCTTCGACGTGTCCCTGGCCGAGTTTGGCCCGCGAGGTCAGCCTGGGATAATGGTCCATCCAATCAGCCTCCGCCCTGATCGAATCAACCTGCGATCATAAAAGTCTGGCCTCGCCGCCACCGCCGTCGCTTCCCCCCTCTAACCGAAAACCCATCATCTCAAACCATGGGCTATTTCATGTCATGGGGAGGCCGAGGGCGGCACTGCTTTCTCCTAATCACCATTATATCAATTATTTGTTTGGTTAAAAGTACCTTTGCCAGGCTCATTCCAATTGATTGATTTGACAAAGATTGTGATTACAAGAATTTATAAGAAAACTGATAAATCGGCGTAAATAAACTTATATTATATTTGTGGATTGTGGAGTTAGAATGACGGTTCGCGAAAAATGTTGGCAGTTACTTAGAAAAAACACTTGAATCTGAATTCCAAAGAGGAGGCCAGGCAAGAAATGTCGGTACTAACTTAGAAGAAACACTGAATCTGAGCGTTTCATATGCTGCAAAGGAGCAGGGAATTGGCGCTGATAAGAAACTGCTGGGCTAATGGTGTTATACAAGGTGTAAAGCATTACGCGCCGAAAGGATGGGTGCGCTAAGATGGAGGTAATGGCGGTAGGTGGACGCAATTACAAGAGTAAATGAAGGTTGATCGTAACGTAAAACTTTTCCAAGAAACTAATTCGAAAAGCTATTTTGGTCGACGCCCCGTAATGCTTTAGACGTCGTAAAAATCATCCAGTATAGCCGGTGCAGCGTCGGCGGCGGCGGCGGCGGCGGCGGCGGCGGCGGCGGCGGCGGCCCGAAGATTGAGCGGCGGGCGGCGAAAGTGGCCCCCATTACGCCGGCCAAATGACTTGTAGCCGCGTTTAGCGGTTTATTACTCACAAAAACAACTACTAGAATATTTTCCCTTTCCCGGGGCGTGAAATAAAGTATTTTTTATGTCCATATGTAAGGGGTGCAAATTATTAAGCTATTAACTATACACACACGTCACTATAAAAAGTATACTGCCCACTTTTTACACGCGACAAGAATTCGGTGGAGGTGCCGTACTTTCTTGAGTATGGGTATGGCATAATATGTGCCCAACAAAGTGTATATACAGACCAGATTTTTCTCAACAAGCCCACTGCCTTGCAGCAAGGAAAAGAATAATACACTATAGCACGTGATCGATTTTATAAAACCAACAATGGGTTTTTTTTTTTTCATTTCCGGACCGTACAGCATGGATGTTTTGCTTTGCTCGTGTCCCGTCTCTTAAGAAGCGCCATTTAATTTCCAAGACGCCGGAGGGTAGCCGAACCGACCCACTATCCAGTCAGACTTAAGCCCAAGTACATCATCAATAAAAGGCTTTAGCTCTCTTGAGCGAAGACCAACTTCCAATTAATTTGCCCAAGACATTTTTAATCTAATTCCACGTTACACAGTTTGGTCCACTTTCGGGCATTTTGATTGGCTTTGCAGCTACTGCTGCTGCACCAGAGTTTAGTGTAATAACGGTCGCGCAGTGTACGCGCTGTAGTACACCATCGGATAATTAATACTCCTATTAAATGTAATTGTGGTGTACGATGCGCGAATAAAGTAGAGTATTAAGGGCATGCAATAACGCGCAAGCTAACAACCTGGGGCAAGATTATCGCGTATACAAGCGCAGCAAAACAAGCAAAACATAATCTTAACGGGACACCATCTTATGCAGCGGAACAGTTCAATACGCAACTGTCCTCTGCTAGGTATACCTAACGTACCGGTGCACATCTGATAAGGGAGGATTTATTGTGAGTACAAGGGGATTCTATACTGATGAGTTGTATCCCATTCAGTGGCATTGGTCACGAACGCGATCTCTCATCAAGGGCCCATCCATTCCGCCCGCGTTGACGCTAACAGTTAGCTAAAAATCTCCTACCTAATTATTTCCTTTCCCACCCTTCGTGCATCAGAGGGTAAAGCTAGGTAATCTGTCGAGGAAACTTTTTATACCAGCATTGCAGAGGAGGCATATGATAGAAGTTGAGTAAACTAATCAGAAGTCAAGGAAAACGCAGTACCGTCCGTCGACCGTCGGGGTGATATCAGATCGCATGACCGGACTCTGGGCCAGCTCTGACCGAGAGTTCGTACAAGTGCGTCTCTCTAACTTGAGCCCCCGTGAGGGTCATAATGCCCCTGGACTCTCTTATTACCGTCGATCCCCACATCCCGTCCGTGGACCAGGCTTTGCGCGTAGCTGCCTCGCGTTATTTGGTTAACCGCCCTTAGATCAGATCCGTGCCGAGCCCCCACCGCGCCCCCGTCGCGCACACGTACCTACCCCAGCGCCCCTTTTTGGCGCCGGCCGACGACCCAGAGATGATCCTTGATCCTTGCTTTATCTGTGATGTAACCAGACTGCAAGCAATTATTTCGGTGCATCTTGTTATCTTCTAAGAATGATACCTAAACATAAGGAAGCAGTTTATGTAAAAAAATATGCTTGGTAAATAGATGTTTTAATTTCATTGTCAATTCAATTTCCGTTTGAGCTACAAAGGGAATGACTGGATAAAGTAACGTGATGAAGGAGAATTGATTGTTATTAAGGTGCAGGGTACGCTATCCATCTCTCTTCCCTTTGTACTAATCCTGCGGTGAATCGTTTGTTGACCAAGGCGGTAATATTTGCGTTCGGTTACTTGGAGTGTTCTAATAATCGAGATGGAAGTTGGGGAGACGAGAACTCGTGGAAATGACTTTAATTGATGAAAGCAGTGCTTCCTTGGCTGAGGTAATTACTAGAAAAATTCTCTTGTTTGTTTTCTTATGCTCAAAGAAAACAGAGAAATTATGTATAAATCTGGTGGAACATAAAAGAGAAAACCAGGGTATCGTGTCTGATGGTTAAACCTCATTTCCCTCAAAGAGGAAAGAGGAATGAAAGAAATTGTGAGGAAGGTAGAATTAGAAGCTGATTTTCTGAGAAGAAAATAAATGCACCCAAACTAATTAATAGTGAAATAATTGCAATTGAAAGAAACTGTGGATGTATTTGCTGGCCTTATCAGACTGGGCACAAGAAATTTAAATTTATTTGAGCAAATTGCAAATTAATTTATCATAACACAGTTTATTTTTAAATAAATTCCACCACTATTTCCTAAATAGTTGTACAAAGCATTGTAGCACATTGTCTAGACGGAAACACTAACCAAAGTGTACATGAAAACCATTTCATGTGTACATTTTTAACTCTTGTAAATGATAACATTTAATGCGGACAAAGAACTGCATGCTCCCCGTTTCTGCCCACTTCACATCGAAAAAAGTGTAATCCACCAGACATGTTCACATTTAGCTTTAATTAGTTTCAATTTTTAATTAAACTATGCCGAAAGTTTGCCGGCAGTGTGAATGATTTTCCATCTCGACGGACGAATGTTAGACATGCTTGCTAATTAATCCCCCCCCCCCCCCCCCGGGTCGACGGAATTTTTTGCCCGTGCTAACTAGCCGATTGGTTAATTCCGTCGCGGCATCACGCCAATCGATCTAAGCTTTCCGGGACACGTGACTCTTTCCAGCACGAGACAAAACGTTTTGCTTCGTGGTTTGGTACAAGCACAAAAATAACTTCTGTCCACCTGACTTGAGCCAATAAAATGAAAAGTTATCTGCATTTAAAGGCCATTAAATTTATTTTTATACTTGAAATCGGATTAAGTTTAATGTAGCTTAAAATATAACATATTTTGTCAATAAGAACATGGTCTTAAGAAAAAAAACACACTGAAGTACAATTTGGCAAGCTGGTAGTATTCTGAGAGATCAAAAACGGTGATTTGTGGCCAGAATGACATTTCGATTTTACTAATCTTTAAAATGAATTCTAATTGCTGGATCGGAAAGAATAAATGGAGAAGAACTATAATGATTCGACTTCCATGCACCAATAACAGTTCACTCATCGGTAATTTAATTTAAACTTTAAACATCTTGAGAAAAGTCAGTATAATAAAGAAACCACCCTCTCCATCCTTCATGAGCGGAACCGTATTTCGCGAAATTACAGCTACACCAAAACACGTTCTTGCTAAAGCAAACAGTACGAAAACAAGCAATCGCCATAAAATGATTAAACCCATTTTTATTCAACGAAAATCAAGTTAAATCTTTATCGAGGGCTCGTGTTGATATTTTCAATAAAAATAAAAATAAAAATAATTATAATTACAATGAACGCCAAAAAAAAGCTGACGGTCAACAGCACAGCACAGCAAAGCACAGCACAGCACAGCACAGCACAGCACAGCACAGCACAGCACAGCACAGCACAGCACAGCACAGCACAGCACAGCACAGCACAGCACAGCACAGCACAGCACAGCACAGCACAGCACAGCACAGCACAGAACAGCACAGCACAGCACAGCAAATAATAATTGTATTACTTAGCGTCATATTCTCTCGCTTTCGGGCCCGTCCACGGCAGGGGCAGCAATGCAGCCCGCAGAGCACTCGCATCGCTGCAAGCCTCCCAGCGCGCTCGGCTCATCACCTCTCAATTAAGATAATGAAGCTGACAGTGTGCACTAACAGAGTAAATTGGACTTTCGGCAAGTTGGGGAAAAATTGGCGTAGAAATATCCGTAATTGGCATAGAGAGCATTTAGGTCATTGGATGTGCAATTTTGGCATTAATAGAAGATTGTTTTGCCAGAGGCATTACGTTTGTGTGTATTTGTGTATTTGGACCATAAGAGGCTCTGTCACAAACATACAGTCATTGTTTTTTTTTATTTATTTATTTATTTATTTATTTATTTATTTATTTATTTATTTATTTATTTATTTATTTATTTATTTATTTATTTATTTATTTATTTATTTATTTGTTTATTTATTTATTAAAACAGATATGCAAGTACATACATTGCGGTGTCTGAGTATTCAGCAGTCATTTCACTTATATAGTATACTATCATATAATTTCATTCCTAATACATGTGGTTCTAATATAGTTGCATTTCAAAGTCATTTGTTATTTTCTTTGACACACTGCACTAAGGTTGCGAGAAAACGTGATACTGCATTTTATTAGTTCGTTTTACAGGTTTAAGCTCCAAAGTAAGAGTAGTTTTCTAATGTTTGTCTGAGGTTATATTACTAATAAAATGTGTTATCTTAAATATTTATTTATATTATATTGTTTACTGAACAATGGAGATATTGTAATAGCACAACTTGAAAGGCAGTCGTTAACGGCTGAACAAAAGAGAATCAGCTTACAACCCGGCACCTCCACCATACAAACGATGGATGAAGCTTACGCCTGCAAAAGCTAAGTGGCGGGAGATTTTCATCGAAGCAAAAGTATTTCCTCGCTTCATTTCCACCACGTTCTCCAAAGAACTGTCAGTTTTGCATGCCCCTCGACTTGAAACCCATACCTCCAATCTGCTAGTCGGAAAAGGCAGGACGAAATAAATGAGCATCGCATTCACCAGCAGCGTATAGCGAAGGGTCAAGTGCGTGGTCTATCTAGGTGGAAAAAATGGGTGGCTCATCGTGCACAAAGGTGCCACGAGAACGCGTGCATCAGAATCAAAGTCATTCAGAAAAGTTCAATGGAATTTGGTGGAGGTTGGTATATTATTATTTCCCACCACACTGTGAAATACGACGAAAGGAGTAAAAATACACCTGCAGGTTTTGTTCGTGACTTGCTCATTAATTATTATTCTGAACAAACCTCACCTAGAAGTTAGAAGCCTCGTAATCCGAGTGGCGTGCCGTTGTGTAACATAGAGGTGCTGATGTCAACTTTTGAGATCCCAAATTCTATCGCGTTGCACGAGGAGCGTTGCAGTAGTTAGGGTTCTGAGCTGTTTGGCCAAGGGCATCTTGGTGCATCTTGGTAGTCCTGGATATCTGCAAGATTTTTAATGGTCTACAATATGAATGCGTTATCCTCGACAACAGTAACAAATGCACATGAAAAATGCCTTAGTTTGCATTGAGCTTGCATTGATATTGCAATTCTAGTGCGAATTCTATGCATGTATGCCTGATATCTTAAAGAAATCATCAACATGTCTGCCAGCAACAGTCTAATCGATGAGACAACAAAGCGTCTGTATGCCTCGACGGTCCGCCACTAGATTTCCGCAAAACAAAATAGTAGCCACCAATATTACTTGAAAGCAGAGGGCCACCGCTGGAATGCGGGGAATTCAAAAAGCACGTAGGTATCGCATCGCCCTGTTCCACCTCGTTGTGGCAAATGCACTTCATTACTCAATGGCGCAACCGACTCTCCGATGTCGGTACTTCGCGTTAGCAGCGGTGCCAAGAGAAATTTGAGAGAAAAACCATAGACAAGGTTGACAAAACTAAGTCGGAAATGGGATCACTGGTCTCAGTTTAAGCAGTTCAGAAACAGCTGTTAAAATTGATTTTCCTGCAGATATGTCCCATCTCCAGCGTTTTATATCGCCTAATCATGATCATACGAGAGCAGCATTGCGATCATTGCCTCTTGGTTTCCCTGGATCACTAGACTCGTAAGTCGTTCATAGTAATAGGTTTAAATAATCGAGTTTAACCTTAAACCCCATGGAAATACCGAATTGCTAAAGTTCAGTGTTTGCCAGATGCATTATCTGTCAGAATACATTTTCAAATTTTCTCGTTTGGTGGTCCTGAAGTTTGTAAAAGACGCCAAGTTAGGCTAGGCATACTTCAAATTTACCTAAACCTGTCCAGCCTATTTTCATTATTGGTTACATCAACAGGCAAAATCTAAGTTCAATAACCCGTTCTTCTCAATGCGTGACCTTATTTATTACAGAAAACACTATGGCACGTCTCGGGTTCTGATGTCAGCAGCAGTGCTGGCGGTCGAGGCGCTGACAAAAGAACCTGCGACGTACTTGAATGCCAAAGTATGTCGATGTGATCAATCTTTCTGTAAATGTATATATATTCGTACGTAGAAGACACAGGATGAAATATCCTCAAATTGAATACAGTGAAATGTCTTCTATCAACGAAAAGCAACCCTGACAGAGTTATGAGCATGAGCGCACCTACCGGCACTCCCCGCAACTAGCCGCCACATGTCAATGATCGTGTCACTACCCTGACCAGAACGACATCACCTGCCGGCTGCCGCTGACCCAGCCATTCTTTACGCGCGACTGCCATTGATGGCGCTCGCACACGTGCTGACTAATGATCCGTGCTACTAATTAATACACGTTGATGGTGAAATATGGTTCTATCGGAACGACCTCGCACTTTATATTTGATTTTATAACAAATGATTTTCGAGCGAAAATGTGTTCTAAAATATACGAGTTGTAACTCGTTGATTGAATGGCATTTGATTTTAAACCGTATGGCCATGAGCATCATTTAACGTTCAACCCGGCTGTCGTAAATAACATTGATGAACACAGTTTTAAAATCGCTAATTGTAAAGCTATGGAAATTGACGCAATAACAACTAGGATAGCTGACGAATGAAATAATCGCCGAATATCATTTTGTTGTTACCCTATATACAAAAGAAGCAAAACAGGATGCTGTGCTTATTCGGACGTTGGATATCGATTGATTGAAAGTCAATGCACAAACGGCTTGGGCATCACGAAGGTCTGTGCGAATGAACACGTATCACTCAAGGATATGACGTGCATTTGTGTAAAGTGCAAAACTCCTTCACAATTGAAGCTTGAAGAGCTCGATGGAAGTAAGTCAAGTTTAATGGCATGCGATCATGCGAGCAATTGCACGGACGTGTACAGTTGTTGTAGTAGTGTTGGTGCACCTCTTGCGATGGATGGAAATCCGTGACGTATTACGGGGCACGAACGCTGCCTGGAGTGGCATGATTGGCTGGATGACTGGCAGCGTCTCATGCAAGGCACCTCGGTGAAAATGCCCGCTTTTCATGATATAGACACGGATTCTGGGAAAGTCTATTTTGAGGTGGAAAAAGGGTGAAAACTTTTGCCTGTCTTGTTAGGTTTAGCTAGAAAAATATCTGAGAATGCTTTCCATATTTAAGGAAAGTAGAAGCCATAGAGTCAGGGCACGCAGGACTTGTTAAGGCGATGCTTTGTTAACATGAAAACTTCATACATTTTTAAAATATACGTTAGAATTTATCACGCCTTTCTTCTAATTCCATAGTGTCAATGCGTTGCGCTAATAATAAAAGTCTACATCACTTTTGTACCGTTGAATATGAAACATTTGCCCGCGGAAATAGGTTTTCTCATCGAGTTTTCAAATTAGAGGAAAAATTAAAGTTTACGACCGCCACCCGATGTTGTTTTTAACGCACAAAGAACGTTAAAAAACGTTTACCTAAAAAAATGCGCAACTACTTTTTCTATTATTCGCAGCTACGTGTTTGTTAAAACACGGGGAGAGCACTCATGGAGCTAATTCCCCGCAGAAGACACCTGAGCTCGGGAGCAGAGGTTTGTTTTAGGAGGGCGATGCGTGCTAGCCGGGCCAGCCTAGCTGGGCAGGGGCAGACGTTAAATGAAGCGCTAAAACGTGCAACCCGAAATGGATGGTTGAGGGAGGAAAAATTCCAGCCCCTTTGGCGCCAATGCTTATCAATTTAAAACAAACACGAGAAAGAAAAGAGCATTTGCTGGCCGTTCGTGTAAAACATTCATTGCACGTTTTGCACGAGGCGGCGGTGCATCCTGCCCGCCGCCCCTCTTCCATGGATGCTGGACCGGTGTCAAACACGCGACGACGCATCTAGGTTGCCATCGGCGCTTTCCAACTGATAACCAATCAATCGTGATTGGATCTCCAGTATTATCGCTAGGTAAGTTAACCACCTTAATGCGCTGAAATCAAATATGATGCGTTATTGTGTGAATTAAACCCTTTTGCAAAGAATTTAGTCTCCTCGGCAGGCGTAACTGCACAACCAGCGCTTTCCGCACGAACACTTATTAATTGTGAATAGTGATTGAATTTCCAGTATATTATCGTTATGTAGGTAATTAACCACCGTTTGACGTCTTGCTTCGAAATCAAACTG
Organism: Nemoura dubitans; assembly: GCA_921293005.1. Taxonomy (NCBI): domain Eukaryota; kingdom Metazoa; phylum Arthropoda; class Insecta; order Plecoptera; family Nemouridae; genus Nemoura; species Nemoura dubitans. The sequence goes on from OV121074.1 coordinate 67,109,865, forward strand.
TTATACGTCCTGCATTATTGTGAGTGTTTGCATACTTGAAAGAAGCGTTTCTCTATTTTAAACCTTCAAAAAGGATGAATCTTTATGCTAGATTTCAGCCTCCTCGGCATACGTAAACGCACAAACAAGTCAACTGAGATTGCCTTTGCCGTGAAAATAATTACGAGCGCGTCGAGCAAAGAGATTGTTTGCCTGGTCTCAAGCTGTGCATGATTTCTTTGCCCGACGCCGAGAGACGACAATATTTTCCTCCCGGCGTCGGCTTCTTCCTCCAGGATCTTCCTGCGTAGCGCGTCGTCCTCATTGTCCGCCCGTGCATTGTGCGTCAGGCTCAGGATAATGGCAGAGAGATGTTCTCATTAATTTACTATTGGAGGCTCGCGATGTCACGGCCACCTGGCTGAGGATTTGTCACACCGACGCGGCCCCGTGACGGTAACGAGTGGATACTGGATACCCAGGTTATTATATAGTATCTTTGCTGGATACTGTGTTGTTATCGAACCAGAGTTAAGAGTTCCATAACGATCATCTCAGATATACACTATACATTACAGCTTTATAACAGGAGTATTTTTATGCTCCATTTTCTTGCACGATATAAACCGATATCTACAAATTTTGAGCGTTAGCAATGTTTGCTTATCAAGTTATTTATATACCCTTAAGTGCTCCGATTTATTCAACCCGGAACTCAAAGGTATGTGCTTATATATAATAACAAATTATATATAAATTTAATTATATTCATTATAAAAATGATAATTTCTAATCTTTTCCTTGCCTCGCTCCAATATTTATCGCCTGTCAAATATCAATTTAATTTTCAATTATAAAACACATTCAAAGTCACATTAACTTTTCATCATTATCTAATTTATACACCTAATCGTGAACTGAATGATTTTAATAACGTGCACTTTGTACGTAGCTTTAACAATATTATACACCTAAAACTGGAGTCAGTATATTTTATGATAACATGATTTCCAGTGGTATGGGATACGCGGGGTGGTAGAATTTGTCTCCGCCCCTCTTGTTAATTAAATCCAGTGATTAACTGCACTCACACACGCAATTCCACGGGCGAGTTGTTTCTGAGGCAGGGGCTCGACTCGTGCCCCTGTCGCCCCCCCCCCCCCCCCTCCACCATGGATGCACGGCAGCCCTTCGACTATACGACTGGTGGGTGGCACGTGCAATTGTTGCAATGCAAGCATGTAAGCACTTGCAAAGTCGCACTGTGCACTGTAGGCGTCGTGTACGCCACCCTACTTGGCTGGAACTGCAGTTTAGAGAAAACTTCACGCTCATTTGGGTTTTCTCTGAAATTGGAGCGACTAAAAATCGAAAGAAATGAATCTTGCGACAACTGCTCTGACTCGATTCAATTTCGGAATGGGCATTTGCAACACCATGGACATGAGTACCAATGCTAATTGGAAATCAGCAGTATCAATCTAGATATTTCAATAAAATTGTGTTCTTTATAGACACCATACCTCTAAAACATAAAGCGTGAACCTAATCTTTAAAGATAGTTTCGCCGCTATAGGGGCCCTGGCTGTCAAACCAAACCAAAACAGGAAACTTATACTTGAGCCATTATGCGGAATTTGGTAGGTTTCTCTCTTTTTAAACAAACAATATTGGTGATATTTGAAGCCTTTGTATGACTATTTAAGAAATATGCCAACAAACAATAAGTTTATTCGAGAGTCAGATTTCATTCAATTAAGATGCCCTGGCTAAATATTTATTTTTGTCAATATTGTGACAGGGCTTCAAAGATATATTTCAAATTTTTCCAATCCTGTCACGTGCAAGGGTGACCTCACGTTACAGGAATTGGAAGCGGCATCTTCGTAAAGCAAGCCATCATCTTGTCGGCACACTCCAAAGAAACGGACGTTAGACCCAAGTATTCAATAATTTGATGATCAGAAGATTTAGGTGTATGTCCCCCAAAACTCATAAGCATATTCCCCATAGATCAGTAACTAGTAAACCAAAGGTAACATCTTGTAGCAGACTTTGTGAGGTCGCTACCGTCGTAAATAACCATTCCAAAGTTTCGGTTGGTGCGTCTGACGGCTGCAGCGGTGGGCTCGTGGCACCGGCCCGGCACCGGCCCGGCACCGGCCCGGCATCAGCCCGGCACCCCCCATACGCAGCGACGCATAACCCCATAAGGTACGGCCAATATGCGTGCTCTCTGTCCCATAAAGTTGCTGCTAGTCGGCCCCGGAGCCACCAGGGGTATGTTTAACATACTCCCACCGTTCCGCCTCAGGTGGACATCGAACCGACGCCGCCACAGAGATTCATAAACAAAGTGAAAACTCGAGAATTTTCTGTGGTTTATGACGTATTTTAACGCTGATGCGTTGTGAAATACGGCTGTTTGTAAAGTTTCATAAGTTTGCGAGTCAAATCTTACTTTGCTTGGAAGGTACGGTGCTCTAAAGAGTTATTATATCGATGGTCAACTTCAAAAGACGCGCGAGTTCGCACGAACAACTTTGGATCGGCAGATCCTTTTCGAAAAATGGTTTCTTCAGTCTAAAAAGTTGACTTAGGAAAAAAATAAACAGTATAATTCAATGGCAACATTCCCTTCTGTCTACTCTATATATTATTTCCTGCTACAATACCGCGTAATAATTCTGAAAGTTTTTGTCCCGTTCGTCGCTTCCAGCAGAACGCGCGGCACACAAAAACGCCGCCATGGGTTTTGGATTCGACGTCGTAATTTGCCTTCCGCCGCAAGACCTCTGTTTTAGCATCCCGAATTTTCACCGAATATTTCAGAGAGCAGCAGCGGCAGCAGCGTATACAGCGACAATAATTTACATTATCTGAGTCTATAATTCACCATTTTTATTGGTAGCGTGAATCAAACGCGTGGTTTGGTAAATCATTGGCAGAGGCCCTGTTCATTATTGCTTGCAATTCATCATTCTCGCAGCTTGGAATGACTAGGGATGATTTAATGTCGTCACACCCCTGTAACTCCTCATTAGTGACGCCTGCTAGCGTCGGATCATGACGTCATCCGTGACGTCTATACTGTACAGCACACCACGAACGGCACCAGAAATCCACGACAAGGGTTGCAAACCTTAAGCGGCGTAATTGACACATACGCTTTATCGCTTTCCGATTCTGCAGTATACGTTGCATAAACCTGCAAGCAGACATAACGCATGCAGTTTATATATTGTATTAAGTTGTTTTGGAAATCTTGGACGAGTGGGGGTGAGAATATTGTTGCAAATAATAAAATTTAAATTGCCTCTCAGAGAGAAACCAAACTATATATGGACCCATTCAAAGTTTCGCGGAGGGTTTATGTGCGTAGGGGTGTACGCCGACTTCGAGGAATACTTGGGGTTCGGTTGGCTACATGGAAGACATTTCAAGGGGCTTTTTGACCACTAGCCGCCTCTGACATGCTATTTAGATTGATTAATTGCGGGGCTATCTGACCACACCGACTATTGCGAGCGCAACTTATGCCGGGGAAAGTTTACTTTTCGCCGAGCGCTGCAAGGGCGTTTGGCCCTGCTCGAAGCACACAGTGCCCTTGCATTAGCCGGAGAGTAAATAGCAGAATTCACGTCTCAATGCTCGCTTCGCTGGAAGTGTTCACCGAAGACGAACTAAAATTCGATTCGACTAACTTACGTGTTCTCTGATCGCAACTGAAGTCAGCCCACAAAGACAAACTATCGCTAACATTTATTATGGTTGCTTGTTGTGACAAAATGCCTTGAACAGAATTCTACTGAACTTTTCAATAAAATGTATTAGATTATTCACGAGGGTTATTATTTTGATTACATACAAAACTAATTTTCAATGAAAATATCACTAATATGTAAGGTATTACTAATGCATCTTCTTGATTAAATTTTAATCTGAGGTCCCCGGTGCGAGCGGATTCTGCATCCTGCGGCGCTCGGCGAAGTCGAAGAGCTCTGCGCTTGGCTTAGGATTACAGCGTTCGACCATTTTTCAATCAGTTCGGGAGAGTGTACATCCAGCCACTCTGTCTGAAGGCAAATGAAACCCCACATAGCCAGAGCGTTGCGACCTCGCCCTGGTACCTACACAATGAACCAGAGTTTCCCCGCTAGCACAGATATATGTCGGTTGCAACTTGCATGGCTCCATATTATTTCAAATGTAAATTTGACTTTAGTGAAGGCTCTTTCAGATTTTATGTAACAACTCTGACAAAGTTGTGGTTTTTAGTTCAACAATTCCTGATTCGTAATTGGATTAGAATTTAGAGTCAAAATGTAATGTCTACCTATAGGTAGCCGTATTTATGTAGGTTTCATAGGATGCCGTTTTAAACTATAAATCATTGTCCGTCGGTTTAAGTGAAAAACGGGATACCCTTACATGAACATAAGCACTATGAAATATGTGCGCGTTTTTGAAACGTAGGAACAAAATAGAGATCAGGGTTTGAGGTAGCACATTAATCCATGGAAACAAAGTGTAGCTATGCACTCTCACTAAAGTCTAGATTTAGGAGAGATATGAACAACGCGGCCAATATCTCTTTACGAAAAACGAGAACGGATGTCCTCAATGTTTTTCGGTAACAGACTATCCAAACCAAGGTCAACCCAAGGGCCAACCGACACCAATCAGAAGAGGCGCCTTGAAAGCGACATTCAGATTTACCAACAACCAACGCCCAATCAGATTGCTTGATTTGTGCTCGTTACAGAGGACATCTCACAATTTAAATGCTTGATCTGCATCCTTTGCGCGTGCAGTTTAAAGAACACCCCGCGAGAACTTAAATCCAGTAATCCCGCCGTGGGTCTGCAACCGTCGGCGTCGGCTGTCATGTTGGGAGTGAGGACAATTTTGACCGTCCCTGGCCGTCGGCGTCGGCGTCGGCGTCGGGCGTCTGGCGTCCCCGAGGCCCAGAGGCGCGGCGGGCACTTGACAGACGGACTGACTATTTATCCGCCCTGATCTCCGCTAATGAGTCTCCACGGAGATGCCCCGTGACAAGCCTACCAACCAAAACACATAGCTTCATTAACCGCCGGCGTGTACAAAATCTTTACATGCCCCCCCCCCCGGCCCACTCCACTCCCTGCTAAACTACCGAGGCTGGACGGACATGATAAAATACGTAGACCAAGTCTGGTTTCATGGCCGCTGCCGGTATGCTTGTTGTAAAACATATTACGAAATCACGGAAATTAAAAGGGATGGCACTTCCTTAAAACTTAAAAACACATTAGAAGGTTAAACAATTTGAAAGAAAATTGACTTTAAATAGCGAGAGAATTTATAAAATTGCTTAAAAATTCCTCTAAGCGAAAAACATATTTCCAAATTAACGTAGAGAAGCATAAAACCCGTCCGCTAGATCGCGAACTGCACAGCCATTAAAATTTTTCCATATTCCACCATCACAATTCATGCCGCGCCGACGAGAAATTGGTATAAAAGCATCGCCCAGCGTTCGCATCAGCCAACATTCTTCTCTAATTATATATTCATACGTCAGTCAGTCAGCTCCGGTAGCCCTCCCCTTAATTAGCCACTCGAGTGACCTGTGTCACCATTTAGCCCATGTGTCCGCGTTTTCGCATCCCGTACATATATACCACGGAGCCGAATGCGTGCTGCTGTAGTTTAAACACGATAGGCGGGGATGGGGACGCATGGGGGTGGCTTTAGGGGGTGGCAGGTAATTGGCGATAAAGGGACGAGATAACGAGGTACGCTTGTCCACCCCCTCCCAACCCCCACTCCCGCCACGCCCGTTCCACACCCCGTGTGCACAGGTCCAACCCCAATAGCTCGTTGGAGTTGGACTGAATGACACAAGGCTAGCGCACAGGCATTACAAGCGAGAGCGCCGCACGGTCACACAGCAAGCGTCGCTCGCCTCGATATATATAGCGGCAGTCAGCAGAAATATCCCTCGATGTGCGATATTTGCACAGACCGCTAAACAGAGTACACAATGGCACCGCAATACACAACACAGTGCAGCATTACTCTCTGCGTCTATACCAGAGTGTATGGACATGCTGTACGGGGCGCAATTTGCTTCGCTATATATACAGAGGACTGATTAGTTAATAAAACACTGGTTTACTAAACTAAACTATCGTTTTGTTTACTTCTGGACAGTAGACTATAGTAGTTGTATTCATTATAGGATATGGATAAAAGCTTTGTCGCTGCGATGATTTTGAATATCGAAGTGAAAATGCACCTTGTAGCTTCTATGTATAGTTGGTTTGGGAATGAGGGACGAAGAGCGTCGAGTACGTCCCCGCTAATGCGATTGGCAGGATAGGATGCCACTGTTGGTTGCAGGGTGAAGATAGCTGATATTCCCAAAAGAGAGCCGCTATCTCTTGGTGGCAGGAGCGTACACAACAATAGGTGGTGGTAAAGCCAGTGTCGGCGGTGGTTGGAGTGGTGTGTAGCCGCGAGTAACAGCCAGCCCCGCCACACAACCGTCTGCTCTGGTCCAGGCTGCAGGGGGTTTGGCAAAAATAGACAAGTCATGTTTTACAAGAACCTCCGATTAAATAAGTAGACCATATTTTCAAAGGAATATGAAATTTCCACAAGTTTCGAGATTGAATGAAAGTTTGCATTTACTTTAGAAACTTCGATAAATCCGATAAAGTTTCTATATTTTTTAATCAAATTAAGTGCTCGTATATATTGCTGATAATTTTAAGAGCCAATTTGATAAATTAAATAGAGTAAGGTCTGTGGGGTCTGGGCTACATATCAATATATTATCTCGATGTATCATGAATGGGAACATAATATTGATTACCAGTTTGAAAAGGAAATGCAGTTGGCTTGCAATTGAGAAGTAGGTGTATTGCCCTGTAAAGTAGCATTAGTTCATGTCTGGTTGGAATCTCAGCAAAGTAACCTCACTGATTATTGTGTACAATTTACAAGTACAATTAAACGGCCTGGGCACATGTTTGTGCAGTACGCAAGCATAAATATGTATGGAAGTAACTGTAAGCCTCTCCGCTGGTCCTCCGCAAACAGCTAGGAGCAAGGACTCAAGAGGCGCGCTAGGACATGCATATTGTATAGTAATGTGGAGAAAATTCAGACCGCCGCATTCACTCACAACATTCTAGGTCGGTTTTCCTCGAGCAAAGTGTTGTTGCCTACGCAATTTCCCAGCTAACTCAAGTGCGAGGACAATAAAAGAAAATAATGTATGTTCCAATATAATAAGAATAATTTGAGATGCGTGATTCTTGGTGAAGCTAAAAAACTATTCACCATATCACATTGCCCCCAACGAGGCGGTGCAAGAAAATCAATTTTCTTTTCAGCCAGACACGGTTTTGTAGAATGGAATGACCTGATATAACTGGAGGGTGTGTGTGTTGTATTGAACTGCATGGGAGCGTCGAGCAAGGACCCGGGTTCGGCTCCGAGGCCCCGCAAGGAGCACACAGCGCCGGAGGGAGGGTACCGCATAGTGGCGCATTCAATCAGGCCTCAGCCCCAGCCTCAGCAGCCATCCAAGTGCATCTCAATCGACAGAGAAAATGCACACGGAATAATGTATTAGCACTACACTTTTCAACGTGCTTTCATTTCGCGAGTGTTTAGTTTGTATGTTGATTTTATTTAACCTGTTTCATTACATCTCAGTAACATGAAGAAATGCGATTACACATAAATGTTTGAATGCCCTAATGATATCTGTGAATGTATAAAACATAGCAAAATTGAAAAACGTACTTTAGGTGTAGAAACCCGGTGATTTGGTGCTGTTAGTTGTTTTAGTTGACGATTAATGGTCGTTAATAACTCCTAAATGCGGACGATTGGCATGTGAGAATGTATGTTGATTGATGGCTGAAATATAGGTATACTTAAATATGCGTTTGCTTTAAAAGAAGACCAGTATATTACTCGCATTTTCAGGTAGATATAATCACGTAGATATTTTGATCCTTCAGTGTATTTGTGCATTATTTTCAATTTGAAATAAATAAATCCAAGAAAACAAAAATATGAATATGATACAATTTGTACATGCGGCTGCATGGTCGCTCCTTACCGAGCACCCAACAGAACATTTGCAAGGCGTGTGAATTGCCAACTGTGCTGCAGTTTTTACGCAATGGCAAGAAAATGGACAAGAAAGAACAAAGAATCAATCATTTGCATACCTCGTTCCACTCACTGTGATCTCACCCAGATTTCGCGCTTCAGATGTGGTCCACACGCACACTCACCGCGATCTGAAACAAAATTAATTTCATCACAACATTTAAAAAGGTTTATCACATGAGATACGTCACACTCACAATTGTACGAACATCAATAAAATGATACGAGCAAAAAACGCATGTGAAAAAAACGATTCGTTCGAAACAATTATTCCTACACTATTATATCAGGACATGTTTCACTGACCTCTGTACCCATGATATATTATTAAAAAGCATATCACATTTAACTCGTCGTTGAATGATTGACAGCGTTCGTTGCAGCAAATCTAACGGGCACCCTCGTGACCGTACATAGGCACTAGATAGACATCCGCATCATTAACAAGCGAGTTGCCTGCCAGGTCGCGTATGATCGGTTCTGTCAACATGCCTGTGTTGTTTGACAGTAGTTGATATTCCAGGGCACCAAGAATTACACTAATCACATCCACACCCGGCTTAAAACTGATGCGTACATGATCTAGCTCTATGTTGTCGCAAGCTCTCATCGTGCGTCAATTCACCGAGTTTTCAATTAAACCTAATTACTTAAATTACCTGAAAATGGGCTATATTTTTAACCCGCCTCAGTTAGTAATGGCTTAAAAACATGTATCTTCAATGGGGATGAAATTTCAATGCCTCTAAAGTCTAAATGGTACTTGGGTGATTTGGAATTTTGATAAAAAAAAACGTCTCTTTGGCATAATACCAAAATGCACATGCTGACCTTAGAACCGTCTCCCTATCTCTAGTTAATGTATATTGGATCCATGGCGTAGGTTCATCGAAATGCACTTGAAATAAATAATTACCGGGTCAAGCGATAGTTGGCCGGAGTGCACTAAAACGTCTCCGCGCCGCGTCAACGCTAAATAGTCGTCGCACCACCGCGGCTTTCCTTTGTGATTCAGCTTTATCTCCTTTGATCACTTCTAATGTGGTTTAGAACCTAGTCCAAATTGGAGGCTATCCAAATACTGATTTTAGCTTCGATTACACTTGCTGGGCAATACGCGTTTGAGTGTAATTAAAATCAATTGTTCAATAAAATATCACAAAATCTCCGTATACAAATTGAATAATTGCTTTTAAAGATTTCAGATCCAGATAACCTACCTAAGACATTGGTGTATTGAAAAATACTTCAGGCAATAGACAAAAGGTACAGCTACAACAACCACAGCATACATCTTCAGCTACCATTGTATAGCACCATAAGTGCATTGTGCGTACTGCATAGTTGCATATAGTCTCATATGTGGCATATGATTTCCAAAGGAAATGTCTCAATTATTCTCTATGCCTGTAAAGCCTGTGAACTAATTCACGATTAAGCCTGCTCGGTTACCAATACTGATCAAGATCAGCAGCCAGCCACAGACGGAGCGGCTTTGTCAGTTCGATCCGCGTATCACCTGAACTGCAGGAATGGCTAATCCAGCTCGGTCAGAGTGCATTATAGGCGAAGCAACCAAAGGCGTGTAGCAGCGTGTAGCAGCGTGTAGCAGCGTGTAGCAGCCGCAAATGCAAGGGCGACAATTGTATCACCTGCGTCCATTCACGTGCTTGTTCGGTGGCCAATACGTCGCCGACGATAATGCCTGATAATTCCGGCTCGATAATGCTGCTAATCAATGCATTTGTCCAGGAGTTGTAACGTTCTGATTCGATCTTGTACGTGCGATTATCCACGGAGCAATGCAATTTCGGATGCGACGCAATGGTTTGGGCGCAGATATGTGGAAATTGATGATAACGGAATGCGTTTGTTGACTGCAGTGCTCATGTGGGTGTAGATTTTATTTCACAGTAGAGGGATAAAATTTACGCCAAATATTCACGCCAAACACTAATATAAAAATACGCTTGTACCTGTAATAGCTATGGCACCTATAAATCTGTATTTAGGCACATACGTTCTTCAGGACATACTATTTTACTGTCGTGATTCAAATTAAGCAATGCCATTTTATAAGTACGCGATAAGTTAAAATAATATTGAAAGTTCATACCTAAAGTATCGTTTCTGTTGCATGTGCTTAGGGTAATTTCCGGCTTGAACCTAAAAGACAGGTAAACTTATCGTATTTGAGACGAAGCAAGCAGCGTATTGATCAAATGTATGATATTTTGTGGTGTGTTGATTCAGGCGCTGGCATCTGTAGGTAAACCTTCACATGTTTCCTTTTAACTGTATGAGCATTTTTAGTGAACTTTCAATCGTTATAATACATTTGATATTAATTTTCTTGCATATCCCGTAAAGCAATATTTTTAATAAGATATCATAGCATCGTACACATTATAATATACACTCTGAATATTACAAACATTTTTAATTTTAATTGTATCAGGCACCCTATACTGTATAATATGTTATGTTTATGAAGGAAATACAATTTTTCTCAAAGTATGCTTAAACCAACGCAATTACAAGGAAAACTCGCCAAGTTTATACTCAAAGGAAAATACGATGTACCTATATGTATATTGGAAGCAGAAGACTGTTTCGCACCCGCTTATCGCATCTTTCTTTGATGAGATGCACAGCACCAGAACCTGATTCTTCACTCTAAGCAAGGAGATTTTAGCAGGGACGCTGATGCACTGAGGATGCATGCATTTCATGCACGAGGCGTCAACTGTGAAACACTGCTGCTGCAGCGATAAAACAAGTAGTAATACCAACGTTGATTTAAATATTTCCTTCCCTTAACTTTTAGGAAAATGCATGGACAAAGTATACCTGTCATGTGGAGCGAGCATCAATTTTAATATAGTTCATTAATTCTGTCAAAATGCTATTTTATCTCAAATATGGCAAATAAAGAGCATAATACCAACAAGAAACAGGTAGGCTAAAATATATACTCCACCATGATCGCTTTATGAATGTCGAACTCAATACGACAATGGTGTGTTCGAGGTATCTAAGTATGCATTGGAGCCCCCCCCCCCCCCCCCAGAAATCACAGAAATAAGGAGCTGGCACGCACGGGGATGTCTCAGATCATACCACGAGGCAACAGTGGTGAATATGCCTTGACCGTTGCAGTATGTGAATACCATTACAATCGAAGGCTGGCTAGAAAAATAATTTTTTGTTGACATTCCCCTCCTCCTCCTCCTCCTCCTCCCCCCCCCCCCCCCCCCCCCCCCCCCCCCAATAAAAGGATTTTGCAGTCGTACGTGGCAAAACAGGTGCACACAATATGAACTAGCTATAGGAGTAGATATAACTAGCAGATCCTATATCAGAACCCAACAAAAATAATAATCGTTTGGCAAGGACTTGCAGGCAATACGCAATTAATATTGTTATTAGATTGGTGCTAACAGCGACGACGACGACGACGACGACGCCGACGGAGGAGGGCGTTCCTAGGGACCTGGTCAGAGTCACTGCTGGTGGAAATCGAGTTTCCTCGACGCGGCGCGGGGAGGAAAAACAAAGGAAATAAACTGCGCGTTTTATGTGCTTCAGAAAGCTTCGTTGGTGGAAATATGAACTTCATAAATAATGGTCTACGAGCTGAAATAGAGTATAAAGCTTGCAGTCACAGAAGTCCAAAAGCGATCGTGTTCGCGTCGCGTGTAATTTTAACTTTGGGCCGAAATTTTCGCAGCGCTTAATAACGGAAAACTACGAGGAGTGAAAAGTGGAAACTACTTGAAAACAAATTAAATCGCGTTTTGTAATACACAAGTCAAAATATAGTTTAGCAAAACACCGTTGGCTCTACAAGATAGCATTACAAGAAACATAATTTTGTTTTGGAATTACCTGGGGTGACAATAACGTAGGGTTGCACTGTTTATATTGTGAATCATTAATTAGAACGAGCTCGAAATAAAACCGCGCTGATAATTTTTGTGTACAACGCGAGTGTGTGGTCGCGAAGCTAACAACATTGACAATGACGTGAGCCAAAATAGCAAACTAAAACACTAATTCCATTGTCAATTGTCCACTCATCCATCCCCATAGTTGCGTTATATAACTATATCAACACACCCGGTCTACCTAATTTCCCTGGCCTATTCTGCAGCGTAGTAACACTAGCGTTGTTTTGTTTTAATATAATTTGCCATTGTTGATATCATAAAAGTGCGGTTAAAGTGACACGAACGCTCGTTTGTCGTGTTATCGCTATCCCCTAGATGGCGCGCATGGCTTACCGTAGACAAGCGGTCCGGAGCCAGCATGCCATGTGCGGCTTTTCTGCGTCCTCCGCGTCGTCCGCGGCCTCCGCGCTCGCTTTCATGTTAACACAATACTTCAATTAGACAACAACAGCGACAACATTTTGTAATTATTCATAATTCCCAGCCTATGGCACATATGGTTGTTTGATATTTCGGGTGAGAGCGCTGATGGACATTAGGCACGATTGGAAAACTAGTTCCAGTGATGTGAATGTGATGGCACCGCGGTCAGACTCTCAAAGAGAATTGTACTGGTTTGAAACCAATCCCGCGGAAAACTTTAATCCAGCGAAACTCGAGCGAGTGCCTGCACCTCTTAAGAAATGACTCACATGGTGCAATCGCAGAGATTATCTGGCAGCGGCTGCGACTTCGCTCTTCAATTATACCCCGTTTCTATTCTGGCCGAATGATTGCGCACTTAACAGTTTCATAAGTGCTCCCCTATATTGCTAACCCCCTTTGCCCATTAAAGCCCTTCGTTTAAATCGCATAAAATGTCAATCTTTTTTTGAAATTCCCATTTAATTATCTCAGCATTATTTTGCACTTGAGTACATGGATTAGTTAGGTGATACGGCAGCAGTGGGCAGCAGCTTGGCGTGCGGGGCCCGACTGGTGTCAGGCCGCGTTCGTGGCCTTCCGTTTTACGGCAGGTTTTATTGAAATAATGGCCGCGGTGGTCAGTTTTATTACATTTCAAAACTGAACGCCAGCCGGCAAGATCGCAAAAAGACCAGATAAAAAAATAGTGTATTACGCTACTTAAAGAAGAACTTTACTGTTTTTATTTATGATCAGACGGTAAAAAAAATATAGAAATACGAGTTTAATCTCCATTTCCACGCGCCTGACCGCCGATGGAGATCTCTGGACCGATCTCCGAAATCCCATCGTCGACGGAGGCGACGAAGGAAACTCGAGAGGAAATAATATGCAGAAAGCAAAAGAAAATTCCTATCGAGCATGGGCGAATTGCAGACAGGTTCAATTTTCCTGCACGCAGCCATATAATTTATTTTATGAATGCCGGTAGCATTTGGAGTGTCGCGCGTTTCGGGCCCGCGTAGCCGGCACAAGGAGTTAACTACGACCATTCTACTTCAACTTTGTTTACGAGGCGCTCAAAATTGCAAAAGCTTGATGAAACCCAAAGTAAACCTCCCTTAAAGTAACCCCCCCCCCCTTCCCCAGCCCTTAAAGAAACACTTCAATATTGAGCTCGAGTCACAAGTCTTTGAGCGCAGAGTTAGTTTAAGACTACATTGTAGATGTGGACATGGCTGCTATTTTACTAGACGCTTTTCTAAAAGAAAATCTACTATACCTAGGAAAGAATGAGCAGTCCTTTTTGCTACACACACACTGAGATTATACGCCAGCTAACTCATTTCAAAGACGATTTTTCCTTTTACATTTCTGCCTTGAATATACAGCATTTGTGGAAAAACGCCGAGACAATTAATTGTATAGACCTGGCACCTCCACTGCCTGGCTCCTCCACCACTCGGCTCCTCCACACTGGCTATATATCTCGTGGACATCTGGGGGTTCGCTTTACGAAGGAAAAAGAGTTGCAAAATAACAAATTGTTTCGAAAACAAACAGTCACCAGTATCGATTAGTGTAGTATTATAAACAAATAGGAAAATAATTTTTTAAACTATTTATGACTGTTATTATTGGCGTCTGGCGGATGTATAAAGCTATCAGCTTTATCAACGACCATCGTTATATATTTTCTTTTTTGTGGAAAATCAAAGTACAAATGATTGATTAAAATTCAAGCATTTTCCAATTTCCGCAAACTATTCAAAGTTTCTTTGTAAAAGCTCGAGCTCGGTTAATTACTAGTGTACCACCTTGTTCTAGTCTCCCAGTGTAAGACGAGGATGACGACTAAATAAGTAGACCATGGCTCGACAGTCGGCCATGGGGGTGGGTAGGAAGTATGCTAAGAAAGCAATTTATGAAACTGTTAATTAGAATTGCCAAAATCTACTGTCAAAATTTCCTGTGCCCAACTAATTGATAGACATTCTTTAACCGCTTTCCTAACACAACACAATGGTGATGCAACAAAGAGTGTCCATATAACGAACACTAACGACAACGACGACGACGACGACGACGACGTTGAAGCCGAAAACGATGAATAATCCCACAACTGTCAACAAGCTTCTTTTACTCTTCAACGTCAACGTCTTGCCCTATGGGAGAGCTAGCTGCTAATAGGATTAAAGCTATTATCTTAATCCACGTCATGTGAGAATGATTAGAAGATCGGCTTCTATTATTTAGCAAACAGCTCATCTCCCCAAGGCAAGGTCGTCATTATAACCAACATGCAGGCTACGATATTTTACAATGGACCACCACCATGTTCATCTTATCACTGCAGAGCACGAGGTCACTTCGATGCATCTCAAGATGCACTGAACTTCAAATGACACATTTAAGCCGCGGGTCACGCAGTGATGACTCCAATGTTAGAGGAAATTGGATCCCTTGTTATTTCTTGAATATCTTTGGTGTAGGAAAGCGAATAGTTCGGGTCTTTCTATAAAGAGAATGTGGTAATTTGTTAGCAGAACGCTCCTAGCAACACCTGTGCAATTGCAATCTCAAGAAGGAAGGTATATAGTGACATAGAGGCACGCTCTCAACAGGGCTACTTAGCACTAAGGACGTTACTCTAAGTTTGCTAATAAAGCCAACTACATGGGCCACAGACAAAGTTATTAAATGTATGCGCGCCAGTAAAACAACTAAAGCATAGTTGTCATTTTAATTTTAACAATTTCAAGACAGAACATTACGGGACAACAGCAACTCTGACGTCGGAAAATAATCAAAATGCAGAAGAAATTTGCACTGAACTCTTCTCTTTCGCGCTATATTTCAGTGCAATTTGCATGCAAATCTGAAAAGGTAATTAATTATTAGGTTTCTGCAATGCTGGCAGAGTAATTTCCAACTTAAATTACCGCAAAGGTATTATAATATTTCACGCGGAGCTCCAGGATTAAAGTTTATAGAATTCTTCATTGACAATTGTGTGCAATGGCTTTGAAATGGTAATCTGACAGATAGATTATAACAGACAATAGTTTAACACATTGATACCTGCTACGTTATTTAATAAGACTATTATATTTATTTTCACATTTTTTATGAAGTTGCAAAGAAACGTGGTTGATTATTTGCATGGTGCATGCTAACACACGTGCATGCATACTGCATAGTTCATGTGTGTACAGCTCTTGTGCGATGCACTACGAATTTAATATTAATTATATTTGTTAACATGATACACCTGAAGTATGTGTAATCAATATTATTATGGTCCTACACGTTGTACACATAAATAAAGTACGAATACAATCCCAGCAGTGTTGGCGAGGTGAATGATTAAGGGTAGAAACGCATATATGTAGAAGGAAGGCGACCATTAAGGTCTGCCGTCATGTCTGCTGGCAGTGTCTGCTGGCAGTGTCTGCTGGCAGTGTTGTACTGTCTAGTGCGTATCCACCTGGACGGAGACCAAAGGGGTATATGCAAGTCAAGAGGAAGATTGTTTGTGGTTGTGGTCTCAGTGAAGTTGTATGTTGACTGCGACCTCTTGACCTCTCTGGCTCCCCCCCCCCCCACCCAACCACGCATCCTGACATCATCTAGCCGGCACAAGGGCTCTTTGGTGAGCCTGTTATTTCATCAGCTTGATACGCTCTATGCAAACACTTGCACGGTATGGTACACATGTATACGTGACGGTGGAATATTGGAACTAATTTTTGTATAATTTTGAACTGTTATAAATATATAATATCAAATTGATTTTTGAAACTAGAGGCCCCGAAAATGATAACAGCGATATATTTTGATAGTGCGACTGAGTCGAGTTGAAAATTTTATATCGGTATTATGTGGTTGTTTTCATTTTACCCTTGTCCGGGATTTATCTTGCCTCTGACATTTTTCGTGAAATTGCTTTCCTTCTCATTTAGCAAAATACTTTTTATCGAGACCCGTTTTCTTGTAACGAGTTTTCTAGCTATTATGTTCCAGCGCTGGGCTTAGAATACAAGGTGTATTTTTAGCGGCCATTCTACATTTTAAATCTCTCTGGCAGAAAAGGAGCTAGTATCGAATTCATGCCCAGAACAAAGCCTGCACACTAAGCAGTGTGTGAAAACGTAGAAACACTATAGTAAAGTGTGAATAATACCTTACCCGGGTTTTGATCAAGCAAGAATTATTGCATATTTTCAATAATCTGCGTGTATCGTTTTCAGACTCGGCACCTCCACCTGGTTACGCCAGAGATTTGGCGCTAACAGAGCGGCTTTATCAAGAGGGGAGCCTCTTTGGCAGGCTCATTCAGAGCATCGCGATATTGAAGAAGCCATGACGTACCTACCAGCCTGATTACATTATTCAATCAACAAGTGAGAAGGATTTTTCTCAAATCTCTCTGAAATTCGAATCAAAACCCGGTTGACACATTCAATTTTCGCTCTCGCTTCATCTTCCCCCCTTTCTCTGACTTTGCGCTCTCTTGTACCTTCATCATAACGAATTCAGCCCAGGAATAATACCTCATGTGCATGTCACTTCCTCTGCCTTCAGGCAAAAATTACTACTCATACTCTTTTTTTATTATTATATTTTATATTTATATTTTTCATATTCTGTTCCATTTTTACGAGCTGTCAAATAAAATGAGATTTTCGCACTCACTGCTGTCAGTAGCAAACTGTACCTCTATTTCCTTCCTTGTTTTGTCCACACGCGAACGTGTCACCCTACCCTTTTTGCTCCCATTGAGCTCTTCAGCACGAAGAAAAAAGCAATCAAACATATTTCTAAACTCTTCAATTTCCCATCGATGCCAATAACTGCACGCGAAATAACAGCGCACGTGTATGATTAATCTATCGACACGCTTTATATTATGACAAACCTCTTATTCATATGTCTAAAATAAAGTTTTACAAATTTTCATCAATATATAATAGAACATTTTATTCAGTAATGATGACGTCGTTTAACCATCCTTTTCTACCGAGCAAACTGAAAAAGAACAGAGTGTTCCAGTCCCGATCCTTATCCCGTCCCGATATTCATTCCTGGAGTAGGTAATTGTTAACCGTGGCCGTACGTACGGCACCGCTAAAGTGAATCTCGGGGGAAATCATCCCCACTCGTCCACTAGCAGGGCGCCAACTGTCAGATTAACACAGGATTACGGGTAAAGAGGGGTTCCGGTTGTTCTTATTATATCACAGTAGGTAATCCTACCACATTAAGTGTCTCGGATTCAGGGAAACTTATAAAGCTAAAGCAGAGAGGAAAAATTACAGATATAATTCACTATTTACCTACAGCAATGGTACCGTAAATGCTGTGAATTGCCGGCGAATAATGGCTCAATGGAACTTCCACGCAGTCACACTGAATTTATGTTCAATTCAAGCGTTATTCTATAGAGGGCGTGAAAACCTGGACACTCGACAATTAAACTGCTGTAGTCATTTTTTCGTTAGGGTGCTAGCACCTAGCAGATAACACTAATTTGTGTTTTTCGGTAGATTGCGACATTTTTTTTTTAAGTGTCTGAAAAGTCGATTTAAAAAAGCAATTTTTAAGACCGCGATAACGAAATGTTTGGCCGTTAATGGTGCTACTTTACATAGCAACTGAAGACGTCGTTAGTGCAAGATAATGGAAGAATGGAGAACAGCTTAATGCGTTATCAGTGAGATTAATCCATGGTGGATAGCATTGGAAAAACAAAGGAAATCGAGCCATTATTAGTTCAATCAGTGTTTCTGTGCAGCGTGGTACAAAAAACGGCGACCAGTTATCGATACAGAAAAGCTGCAGACAGAAGAGTTACCTAAATTGGAGACGCCATTCCGACGGCGTCGTTCCAGGATCTCACCGGAAGAGTGCGCCAGCACCCACGCGAAACTCACACACTGAAATCGAAAGCTGCTTTTTTGAATATTATAGCCGGGCTAAAAACTTTTCAATAGAATCTTCTCGACTAAAAGCCCATATCACCTCGGCACTTGATATTCATTGGTGTGCACATATACGAGAGGATCTTATTGGCTAACCCTTCTGCCTTTCAATCACTCAGGGGGCACAGTGGTGAACGATCTAGGTTTTGAGAAATTCACCTTAAAAATCTGCAGACATCGTTTTTAGATGTATGACATAACTTTTAAAACCACTGCACTCTTGAAAAAAAACATAATCCGCCCGGATTCCAATAAACAATAATGTACAGGGTAACGTGCCTTCTACAAGTCTTGGGGAAAATTCCAGGAAAAAACATGAATGCATATAATATGTATGTGTGCCATACATAAATAAAAACACACAAATATTGGCAAATCTTTTCAATATCACACCATGAAATTACACGTTCAGCAAATTCTAAATGAGCCTAAACAAAGTTCCTCCGTGGCATGGCACTACCTCCGCCACTGCAAACTACCCTTCATTTTGAATTGCAAACTACTTTACCATATTGCAGCGTGCCGGTAAAAGCACAAATATTTGACTGAGCAAATACTTGCGACTTCAGATGGATATATTCGCTAGTCTACATCATTTGCATCAGCTTTTGATTAATCCTCGTCCTGCCTATCATTGCATTGCAAGTATTAGAGAAGCTTTCAATCCTTCCCCATCCTTCTGTGTGAGGAGCACTCGCACCAGGAAAGCAACGAGCATTGTAGAAGTGGAATGGGGAGGATTACAAGATCCGCATATCGCGTAATAAAGACGAGAGAATTCGCTACTGCAGCTATCTGCTTTCACGATGTAGAAGAATGCCCACTTCTCATTGCTAGCAGCTAAGATTAAGGAAAGAAAATAAAATAAAAGCGTTCTTTTTTTGTTTACCGAAAATGCTAAGATGCATAATTTAGTCAGGGATGAATATAATTAACCTAATTATTGTTCTTATCAATCCCGCGAGGGTGCGCTTCAGTATATTTGGAAACAAGGCTATTATGCCGTTTGAAACAATAAAAAAGTTATACAAAGGGTAGGTTCTGGGTTCGTTAGGGTTTACTGAAATGTCTTGTTGATATTTTGATGTTACTGCGTTCTCAAATAATTAAAAAATTAAAAAAGTTTTCTACTGCACTCCTTTTGCCAAGTGGATCAGGAGTTACTCCAGTATTACTATAAAGCAAAATAATTCTCAAATAACATTCCTTAGCAGAGCATACGCTTAATTCGCTTTGCTGTGACTTTGTTCGTAATTAACGACGGATAATTATTATTCCCAAGCAAACTTTAAGCTCAAAGTAAATGCAAGAGTAGTTATCTCCAAACTTTAGATTACTACATATATAGGAGCTGGGGAACTTTACAAAAGTGATTTGAGAACTTGGGCTAAGGCGAGTGGTGCTATGGTTCTCGCTATCAATTACAAAACATTTGCTAGGTTGGTTAAATTGTTAGCCCCGTAACGAGACGCATGAGTTTTGGGTAATGGAGCTTACTGTATCTTAACAAGCCACACAACGTCTTGCACTTAATTTACCTGGCAATTAATTCATACATTTAATTCGGCGACCAAAACGATTGAGGTGACCTATGCACCGCTGCATTAATTTCGCGAACGCAAATTGTGTTGCGTTAAAGACGAGCGAATCTGTTTGTTGTGGATCTCGTCAACAACTTGCCTGTGGTCATGAGCACGAGCCGAAATATATTTCATGTGGTTAATTACTCATTTAGTATTATTTATGATATCCAGCATGTTTCGCATTCGCACGGCTGTTAGTAGAAAATGTAATAAAATACCTGTTCCTTAGCTCTTTGCTCGCTGCCATCATAACCAGATCATAACCCTCATGTCGTCATTTTCCTCAGGGCTCAGAAGGAACAGAAAAAGTCAAGTGCACCTTTCAAGAATTATTTGTGACAAGTACGCTGCCAAGAAGACGGTGGCGGCTGACGCTAGTGAACAAGTGCTCCGACTAAAGACCATAAAACGATTCTCATCGAGACAAGGGTAATTGGTGCAAAAAGCGAAACACGTACGTCGCTACCATGTGTGTGGATACGAAAAGAAGCAATGCACGCGAACACAACGTGTGTCGCCAAGAATAACATTGAGGCAGGTTTTTTTCGTGGGGGCAAAGTGAAAATAATTATTCTACAGCTAGACGGAGGAAAAAGCTTCGATGGTGATATCCCTTGGTTTCAAAAACGGGTTGCCTAATTTGCATGAAGCTGATACAATATTTACAATGACTTATGAACAGCGGCTATATAAGGATAGAGGGTACTTTCAGATAGCAAAAGAGAAGCGGTTCTCTGTCTACAGGGTATAAAACTAAAAGAAGAGAGACAAAGAAGAATCGTGGGGAATTAAACTCCAATAGATCGAAGTTTTTTCCTTTCCAATAAAGTAGTAACAAAATTCTGTGAAACCCTCCCATCCCGGGATGCTGATGCCATCGAGGCAGCGCTCACAGCAAGAATTGCTGCCACCAAAGCGTTCGCATTCGAGATCCGAGCGCACAAAACTATTTGAAACGACTCTTTGAGCGCGAGTCAAAGAGTTGAACGCAATAACGTCATGTTTTGTGCGGAGAACAAGGATGTTTATTTTGGATCTGGTTGGCGACACAAATATAAACATAGCCCCCCGCAAATAATATCATTTTGATTTATATGACTGCAAACGTTCGCAAAACACTTTTTCCATGTGAGATTATTACTTGCAGTATACAGTTGCAGACTGCAGTTATGGTTGCAATAAAATGAATGAGCTGGGAAGTTTACACGCGTTTTTAGAGGTAGGTATATTATAAACTAAAGGTTTACCACCAATCGATATTTTTGTTTTCACGTTGCGATTAATGATTTTGCGAAATCCTGGACTCCTCTAGTCAGCAAGATATGATCCCTCCTCTGCAAGACGTAATCCGTGGGTTTCGTTTAAGCTATCTGGAGCCTTCGCCTAAGACCCTTGACAATCTTGAGCAGTTCTCCAAGGATTATTATAACCATCTCAGTCGGCCAGCCGAAATTATATTGTGAGGATACCGCGAGTTTGTTATTAGCGGTCTACATATAATTAAACTCACAGAAAGGAGAGCCGAGGATTGGAATTAATTCACAATTAGAAAGTTGAACGCGACAACCGACAAGCATAAATATTCAAAGATGGCTCAAAGATTTCCATTTTAGTTCTCTGATTTCTGTTTCGTAAAGTAATTCATCATATTTTATTGCTCTATCGTTGTAAGGCGAGCTTTTGTTGCTGAATTGGCCTGCCAAAACTAAATAAATGAATTGTGGAATATCTGAGCAGCTCGAATCCTTAGTGCGATCGTAGCGTACATATAAGGATCTGGATAGGACGGCGGCGGCCGAGGTTGCAAGACGTCCTGAATAGGCATCAGTCTGTTGATGAATCGCCCGGCGTATAGTGAGCACGATGACAGATGGATGATTGATGGATGATTCGGATGATGAATGCAGGGAGAAGTAAAACTATCGCTCCCAATAACATGAATGTTCTCATGCATTCGGAAAATAAAGCATGCGTTGAAATCCACGAACAGCAACCCGGCACTGCCATCGCCACACGAACTTCCAAGAGCATTTCTGCGATTATTATTTGATTCAGCAAACAAATGATAGGCTTCCGCAAACGATCCTCAAAGCGAGAGCCAATGTTTCCACCGAGTGCCGTATAGCAATATACCGCAAAAAGCGAAGGGGGCGGGTGAACATTTAGATCTCTCTTTATGTATAATTCATATCGGGGATGAAAAAAAAGAAGGTGGTGTCCGGGCCTGGCCGGGCGCGGTGGCGGTGGGGGGTGGGGCCAAGACGGGCCACGCGGTGACTGAGCGGAGAGATGACTTGCTCGACTCTCAGCCCCCCCGGGAATCTATAAGCGTACATTTCCAATTTGACGAGAGGCATACGACAAATCGGATGGCATTCACACGTGACATCCGGTTCGCGTTATTTATTGACTGCCATTACCGAAACACAGCCAAACATTACCGATATTACCACACAAGTCAATGCTGTGCGGTGCGGATGGCGCTGCTGTGTACGTTGGCAAGGGCCTTCTCCATGCGCTATAGACATTGATGTCTTGGATTTTCTTGCTGTCGATAGCGACGGCGGGCGGGGGACGAAGCTGTCACCGAAACGGGTAGCCGAGACAATGACCAATATCCGTGCATAACATTGTTTTTCCCATGCGTTTCACCGGGATGTTCACATACCTATATACTGTACAGTGTATAGGACAGGTATACATTCCACAAATAGAGGCTTAAAACATATATATATATATATATATATATATATATATATATATATATGAAATAATGTCCTCTGAAAATCTCGTATACCGGTCAACTATCGCGTGAAAACAGTTATCACTTTATAGAGAACGAAACATTGCACATATAAATTAATTCCTGATGGAATCTGTTTTCAGGTGACGACACAAATTCTCACAACCATCGACGCGCAAATATTTACCTAATTTATTTCTCCGCAAAAAAAAAACGCCACGCGAAATTCTGTGCCGTTGGAAAACAAACAGAAACACAAATTCGAATGCGATGCTAAAAGTTTAATGCAAATAGGATATTCAAGTACATGGGTTCGATTTCCTAGTTGCAAATGTTGTATTTTATACGCGCTACTGTATACATTTCTATAAACTTTGACTTATTCATTGCGTGCTCGTCGAAATGCACGAATAAACAAATGAATGAGTGAGGTAACGAATGAATAGTCATCAGGATCAATATTTGCGAAGTTGTGCCGTGCCATTATGTCGGAGGGATGGTATGGGTGCAGCAATGAGCCAGCCCAACGAGGACGCTGCCATGTTTGAATACTAGCAAGTGGCAAGTGCCCATACGCTATGGAATCGAGCAACCCGAAGCCGAGTGCCGGGTGCCGGGTGCCGGGTGCCGGGTGCCGGGTGCCGGGTGCCGGGTGCAGGTTGCAGGGTGCAGGGTGGTGGGCATGGCACTCCGATGATCAATCACGTGAAATCTCCGTAGCAATGTTACATGTACCCGGCCTAAGTGCGCTTAAAACTATAATGCTTTACATGACAACTTTTACCCCTAATGGATTATTCTACAATGCGACTCGCGACTGTATACGAGACGACTTGAAGCATGTGTGCTCCAACTAATTGAAAACAGAGTCCATGCAGAGTAACTGTTTTTTTTATACTTTATGAACTTACGTGTACAAATGGTGGAATTTATTTAAAATGTATGGGGTAGGTCTCCAATAATGTTGGTGCGTTTCACCACATTGTTGCCCTCCAATCTAAAATCCCATAATACTTTTTTTTACACATCAAGTTACGAAGCTTGATATCCAACTGAGCCAATTCAAACATTAGTTGTTGTAGTTCCCAATCCAATTTGAGAAAATCCATGGATTTTTGCCCTAGAATTAGCCTCTCTTCCCATAGGTTGCTTTGTTATATATCAAGCAAATGCTCTGAAAAATTAGCTGACATATCGGATAGTGCAGCAGTCTGGATTGATTTCAGCGGAACGGATTTATTGAAAAGTAATGCGTCTTATCCGAGTGCATTTCGTCGGTGCATCTAATGCAGTGCCGGACGGACGAAGTGCACTTATAAAGAAAGCAAGCACTTAATACTCGCGGCAAAGCAATCTTAGAAGACAACAATGCTGGGTGAAACATTGAGACCGGAAGTAATATGACATATCTATGATATAAATTACCGCGAGATGAGTAAGTGAAACTTACACGAGTGTATATTTGCGCGAATCCATTTCTTATTCATGAGACGCGGGGGGTAATAAATCTAGCCCCAGCGTGATCCGTCAAATCGGGACGTGCTCATATTTTCATCGTTTTTGTAATTTCGCCCATCACTTTGGTGATTCACGCGATGAGTGCTCGACACTCGGAAATCGCGTTATTGTTCGTCGGCTCGATGTGGGACAAGTGTCTTTTGATAACCTGGGGGTTGGTGATATGCGATGAGTTTGCACGAAGTCGGGAAACCTGCACGACAAATCGTTGCTAACTTTACAAAACTGTATTGTCGGTTTGTTATTTTAATTAGGTACAATAAAACAGTTGAAATAATTCATAATGTAGGTGTATACTATGTAATAGAGTATAGAGAGAGTGAGTGAGTACCGAGAACAAGTGGAGCGAAATATCATCAGTACTATACATTAACTATTACTACTTTGGTGAAAGTTAGCACTGAAAAACATGATGCTTGATCAAACTATATTATGAAAATAATATAGTCTCCTATTTTCTCAATACTCACGAGGTCTATATTCTCAACGTACAGTTCCATTTGCTCTGAATTTCCATCGCAGCTAGTATGTGGAATGGAACCCCTCTCCATCTTCCGATATTCGTCTTCTTTTTTGTCGCTCGATTATTTATTGAAAAGCAAGACGAACGATAACCGACTTTATAAAAGCCTTTGGCCGATCCTATCAAAATAGCGGTCACATACTCCCGGATGCTCCTGTCCATAAATCGGGGGACCGTCCCAAAAACCTTCGAAACTCAGGTGCAAAGTCTAACTTTGGCACCGAACCCACGGCAAAGAATGACCTCTGATAAAACGAAGAGAATAGTTGGCAACCAATATGTAATTACCATATGATGACATTTTATTTTGCGGGAAATGTTTTCCAGATGGCTCGTACCGGAGAGTCCAAAGGGTCGCGTAGATTCGACCTGAAGATTGAAAAATTTCACTGAACATTCCGAGCACATAGCAAAGAGAAGTTATCCAGCGGAGCAGTTAAGCGCCGTTCGATCTTCTCCAGGATCCAGTGACATCCGCAGATCGATAGACGGGAGATTGCATTCGATGGCTCGAGAAAAAGATAATGATTTTAAGTACAGAGTGGAGAGAGAGAGAGAGAGAGAGAGAGAGAGAGAGAGAGAGAGAGAGAGAGAGAGAGAGAGAGAGAGAGAGAGAGAGAGAGAGAGAGAGAGAGAGAGAGAGAGAGAGAGAGAGAGAGAGAGAGAGAGAGAGAGAGAGAGAGAGAGAGAGAGAGAGAGAGAGAGAGAGAGAGAGAGAGAGAGAGAGAGAGAGAGAGAGAGAGAGAGAGAGAGAGAGAGAGAGAGAGAGAGAGAGAGAGAGAGAGAGAGAGAGAGAGAGAGAGAGAGAGAGAGAGAGAGAGAGAGAGAGAGAGAGAGAGAGAGAGAGAGAGAGAGAGAGAGAGAGAGAGAGAGAGAGAGAGAGAGTGAGAGAGAGAGAGAGAGGAAGAGAGAGAGAGGTACTGTACTGCACAATGTCATTTCTCGGAAGACAGAATACCTATATACTGCTAGGTACTTCGGTAATGCATTTAGCTAGCCAGAGACTAAAGAATAACACAAACAGAATGCATTTGTTGAGAAACTGTTCTGCTGAAGTGAAATTGAAAATATTTCTCATGACGATTCCAGAAAATATTCCACGGCATGTATCAGTCAACGAAGATCCAATTTTGTCTATGAGTAATGGTTTAATTCCCGTTTATTTGTTTTGTGATTTGTGATTTGAGATTTCTAAGTGAATGATTTTCTGTTCCAGTGGATTTATAGCAGTGAAGCACGAGCACGTGTTATGCGTACGCAGACTCACACCAGCAGACGCCTAAATAATTACCAAAGAGTTCCTGAAAGCGATCGCTGCACGTAGACACTAGTCGAACTACGTTTATCTAAGAGCGACCAAAGAATGAAAAGGTCATCATCATACAATCGACATCCATTGCAACGGCACTAGCCACGAGGTGTTCTGATAGTTGCTATTCCCTCCCATTGTCTAGCCAAGAAAGCACTTGTCGTGGGGGCTGAACGGTTTCCATGCACTATTCACTATTCACTATTCACTGTACAGAAAGGGGGTTCAGATAGCGTCTTTTTGGGCGTTTTCCACCGACACGGGCTCGTGCCCCGCCCGCGACTTATCGCGTTCATCATCACGGCCTGCCGATACCACGCGCAGGGTGGCGAGGATAGAAGGAGCTAGGTTCCATTTCCTTACCGTGATATCCATGGCCAAGTCGTATGGGCGCAATTAATACCCACGTATATTATACGGGTCCTCCGTCTTTCGCTAGCCGCAAACTCGACCTCTAGCGCTCAATCATGTCAGAGGTGCACGGAACACCGCACGAAACCGAGATCTTTGTCAACTTCATTAACCTTTCGTGACAACTCTTAGACTGCCACAAAAATATGCTATTGTTGAATTTATAAATAAATAAAGGATATAACAAATTATATTATACAAAATATAAGTAAGGTACGGCAGTCGAGTTAAAAAAACATGAAGCCCCCCTACCCCCCTTCCCAAAAATCCTAAGCTGTCTGAAGTTGGTTTAATCATATCCGCGACTCGTACTGTTCGGACTAGGTATTTTTTTGAAAGAAAAGAAATGAAGCCAATCTAAATCTATGCACGTCCCCGTCTGATAAGACGTGGGTGAAGGGGTGAGCGCCATCCGCGGGCTGGGCAGGGGTGTCGGGGGGTGGGGGTGATGGGGGGGGGGCACCCGTTTATCTGGCGTCTCTCCGCGGCGGCCGCGTTAGAGACGCACGACCGCCCCTGGATGCCGCAACGGCCCGCCGAGTTCATCTTTGCCGCCGACGCCGACGCCGACGCCGAGGCCGACGCCGACGCCACCGTCGGCAGCGTGCACAGCATCCCAACGCGACAACCTGTCTGACCAGAAGAACAAAGCTTGGAGCGAGGGAACCGCGTCGGGTGATGGTTTTAGGGGGGGGGGGGGGGGGGGCACCGGAAAAGAAATTTTATTTTTATGCTACGAGTTCCGTCTGATTCTGTTCAGTGTCACACATATTATATAGAAAAGCGTTTTTTAGCAACCGTTGTCACGAATTTAGGCAATGGCTTTGATAGGCAAAACTCGAACCTTTGTCATTGAATATTGATTCGTCGTGGTTAACATAGGGAAGTCCACTTTTTCCTTGACGCATGCAAAGAAAACAGATGAGATATGTAAAATTCTGTCGAAAGTGCAGGACATCTATAGGCCAGGGTCTAGATCTAGGGTCTAGGACCCTGGGCCAAGTATACTTTCACAGTCTTCTAGCCTAGAGGGACATTTTACATAACACCTTGTCGACAACGGTGAAATGTAGAAACGAATTCCCAGCAAAACTTCTCCTTCTGTCACGTAGAGTATACGCTAGTTGAAAGTGAGCACGATTTTTGGTACATAAAGGACACAGATGTAATTGGGTGCGTCCATTGTTCCGACCACGACGCCGACGACGTTAGGAACAGTCGACGCCGGGGGTGAGGCGTCGGCAGCGTCGGCGGGAGGGTGGTAGAGGGGGGGGGGACGGGGGGGGGGTGGACGTGCCGGACTTAGCGTCGAGTGAGATGTCAGTTAATGAACGAAGGGACAGAAGTAGAATAACTAAACAGACCACACAATAACTAACTGTCGGAGTTACACAGGGATTCTACGTTATAATTACAAGGGTTGATATATAAATGTACATTAGGGGAAGAAGACATAGAAACGCTAAGAAAAATGTCTACCCTTCGATATGTGGTCAGAGAGGAAAGGGGTTAATAGTTTTCCATGGAAAGTTCGAGGACACGGAGTCTGAAATTGTACCCGTGGGTCTTTGCCCTTTTGGGCTGGAATAGCAAACATCTCCCCTGCGCCATTTACAGGGACGGCACTAAATAACTACCGAAAGGTAGGCTTGAGATCCCCCTCTTCTCAAATTAGAGGAATCAAATTTTCCTATTAGTTCCTGGGTTTGTTTCGATCGGTAACTAGATCGGGCAAGACGGGACGAAACACAATTCATTCGACCATGTTGTCAGCAAAATATTACAGCCAAGTCATCAGAAATCAGTGAGCAGCGGACCATCAGCTCGTATGAAGCTGTGCATTGGGTTACCGCAAAATGCAATGGACCATAATCCACTAAAGATCATCCCATGAACTCTGAAGCATTGATATTCAGTGAACGGATGTTACTTGACGACTCGCATTGTTATTTGACCCGTGTTCAATGACGGGGACGGCAAATTGACTTCATAGACAAGACAAGTATATTACAGTGAATAAGTCTGAGAGTCTACCACTATAAGTATAGATAGCTGTCAAAGTCAATGGTATTGCCTTTATGTCTCTCAAGGAAGTAACAAAATAAATTCGTTCATAAAATATTGTGGTTTGATATTAACTTTGACATCGGTTGTACTTTTATCCCCCGACTTTTCATTAAATCAACTCAGTTTCCCTGCAGCGTTCAATGAAACTACATATGCCTCGAGCTGGTTTCAGCCGGTCACCAACAAGCTATCGCAATCCGTCCGTAAGTCACCAACGTTGATATACCCAAACTGCTGTTAATGTGTAACTTTAAAATAACAGCTAGCAATATTCGAGGAGTGTCAAAGCATTGACTGTAATATTGCATTGGTTAAAAGCACTCGCTATGTGTAGCACAGCGCCAAAGTTTACCCAATGCCGACAAGCAGGCGTTCGCAGGCGTTTGCAGGCGTTTGCAGGAGTAGCCAATGTAGCGTATTGCTGGGTTCAGTTCAGCGTGACGACGGGTAAACATGGCTCGAATCATGGCCTGCATATGGGCTAGAATGTATGGAGGAGAAATGAACGTCGTCGCAAATAAAGCAGACGAGCCGCGTAACGGGGGCAAAGACAACCAACGTAGAAAAATCAACAACAATGTTGAACGTGACTCTAATGTATGATGCGTAACCGTTTGGTCTTGTGCTGTTGTCACAATATTTTTTTGTATGACGTTGGTCCTTGGAAGATTATAGAGGTAGGCTCATCGTGGTTGAAAAACCATTTCTGAATGTTCTGCTTGGAATTTGCATAAATACAGAGCAGCAAAAAATAACTATAGTCGGGTCAAACCAGAGAACGCGAGTTTTCCCCGGCGTGCACTTCATATATTTCCACCCAGCACGCAGCCAAAAGGCCAAGAGTTCGGTGGCATGCTTCGAGGACGATGTGAATGGAAATTAACAGACTTTGTTGCAAAAATAACCGATGCCAAAATGACCTGTTAGCGATAACTGATAACTCGTCTTCTCTAATTGGACCCGACTATAGGGGGAGTCTATTTCTCAGTGCAATTTTAAACTTGATAACTAAAATCAATATATGCCTTCATCCTTCAGGCTCACAAAATGATGCCATGATTAAGCTAGGAAAAGCAATCAACGTTAATTCGAACTCATCTGCAAGTCGTTTCATTGCAAAACACGGCGCCTCCACCTCGCAGGGAAAGTCTGGACCAGCACGAGAGACTGGAGAAGCCCCTTCACGGAAGGGCTCGGTCATCCAATATCCACCCCTGGTTGTTAGACTCAATGGCCATTGCATGAATGGCCGGTTAGGGTCTATTGGCTACGTCATATAGGGCGATATGGCAAGGGTATATACTATATATAGTGAAACAGGGACGGGCTTTGAACGACCATCAGTTAGAGGTTGATGCGTGAAACAAGGCAGGACGCGGATGAATGCAGTGAATGCACTGATTAGTGTAGATGTAATGGGAGAATCTAGCGCTGCTTTCTGTTTGCTAGTTTGCTTGTGAATCAAACGCCAAACTATTCAATTGCCATGGATCGATTGATGGTAGCGTTTTCTAGTTTTGTTTTGATAGCTCGGTGATTGCAGCTTGTGAGTGACCACAGTATAGTTCATATGGCCTGTGACTTAGAGATCAGAAAAATAAAGCGGTAATCGTTTCTTTCCGTTTTCTTCGAGATAAAACGGTACACAGCGATTTGAAAACACTACACGTTGAGTGAAATAATGCGGCTGTAGTTGGACGCTTCATGGTTGGTGGTGTGCACGCTGGGCTCATGCCTAGCTTAAGCTCTTATAGTGAAATTTCCACTAGAAACTTTGTTGTACTAAATTGCAGCCGAGTTTAATTGGAGTTAATTAGCTCCAAAATGAATGAAGTTCGTATTTGCGTTCCGTGGATTACTAAACAAAACGTTGTCCGCGTGTACCTATATGTGTAGAGCTCAATACATTAATTCAAACATAAAGCATAAAGCATATGGATAAAGCGTTGTTATGCTTATGCGACGTCGGCAGTGTGTGGCTTTGTAGGACGCTATATTCGGCCTCTGCGGAAACTAATATCTGTGGTTTTTCGCTTGCAATTAAATAAAGTGTTTTGTCCAGAAGCCAAACAGGACCCTCGAAATAATAATAATAATAATAACAAAAATAATAATCTCAAAAAAGTTCTAGTAGATTGGTGCAAATTTTCGTCTTTCGTGATCTTCTTTGTCAACCTTTTTTTTTATCGCGCGCATACAATTAAGAAATACTCGAAAAGTTTGGCAATAAAAAGTCTGCCATGCATCGCAGTTTCCACACCTCGCTGAAGGTACAAGTGTAGAATATATTTCTCATTTAAAAACGGTCCTCCGCATGCGAGCGGTACATGGAATAAATTACAAAGAAAAGTTTCTCGAATTGCTAACATACGCTGCCTTGCAATTATTCAAATGTCAAATGCGCCAGCATAGCAGCCAGGATTATGAGTTTCGTATGGAATTTGCATACCTATATAGGCTAACAGTGGCGCAACACGCTTTACATATCATCACAGTGGCGTTTAAATTCGCTTTTTTCGTTATTTATTAAAGGAAAATGTATTCCGCGCGAGCTTTGCCATGCAAAAAATCTCATAAATAATTTCTACACTTGAGGTGAGAGAATACTGAGATGGAAAAGAAATACAATTTTTCCGCCATAGAAATACAGTATTATTCCATGAGACATTTCACCATTTGTCTTGCGGTTTTAATTGTTATGGAAATTAATTGCGAGGCGGCGGAACTGCATGGCACGATATATTACTCGCAATTAGGAGCAAACTGCAGACAACCAGCGCCAGCAAATCACGGAATCGGATCTAATCGCGAATTGGAGCAGAGATGAACACATTCAAGTGCTAGATTTACATTTTTAATTGAAACTTACCCAGTGACATATCACCATAATTGTAAGTAAATCAAAGAAACGGTACAACATAGTACATAATTGTACTACATAGAGTTTCGAATGACTTATTTACTAAAAGTAAATTGCGCATTTCATCACGAATGCATGAGCCTGGCAGTGGGAGGTATAAACTGACATCCGAGGAAATTTGGGATTTGTGGTTAGATTCAACACTAGTTCCTACTTTTGCCTCGCGCTGCCGACATGTCCTGATAAGAGAGTGATGAACACGTCATTTCAGAACAAGGATCGATCTGCATACACCACGTCACCTCCTGAGGGATCGCAGTCCTCCTTCTGTTCCCCGTCCTCCCAGCTGTTGGTACATAAATCACTGTCAGAGTGTCGGAGAGGTCAAAGGTTACGGACAGAAAGACAAACAAAACTAAAGCTAGGCAGTAATTTCGAATCGATGATCATACCCATGGGCCTAATTAAGCTAACCACGACTGTTTCGAGTGGACTAGCTACATTTTGGCACCCTATTTTGCAAACACCTGCAGTACAGTACGGTCACTTTTATTCCAATGAGTAAGATGGATTGAACAAAATTACTTGATTGTACGAAGAATTAAGTTGAGTTTCGCAATTTACGCGTCGAATATTTAATAAAAATGTATTTATATGCGATGCCACGTATATAGACACAGTGCTTCACGGGGCTAAGACGTAGTCCTGTCTACCATTATAATGATTCTTACAAACATTCTTAAGTTGGTTTCAAATCTTGGATCCGGTGCACCAAATCCAAACTCTGGGTGTGTACAGTGACATTCGGCACAAAGTGTATTACATATAATAATCAGCTAGATTAATATTTGAGTTATAAATTAAGAGAGTTGTCAGTCTCTCTACCTCTCGGCAGCGCTCATCTAAGTCAACAAGTAATTAAATTTGAAATTCTAGGCGATGTAATAATTTTATTCGGTTACAATAGCAACGGCATGAGCGCATGCCACGCGTTCGGGCACAGCCCAGGCAGAAAATCAAATTATTTTAGTTTAAATTAATCCAAATCCAAATGCTAGTTTTGATTGGCTTGTTACACAGCGCGTCGGGCTGATTTAGACTCGTTGACCTGCAAAATTGACTTTGTAGAGAAAATGGTCGTGTTATTTTTTAGCACAAGGACGACTCAAGTAATCAAATCACTCGGCGTTTAAAAGGGATAACGCCTACTATTTTCAAGCACCGTGCTTCCATAAAACAACAAAAGATACCTGCGGATCCGCGTTCATTCAGTTGTTACAAGCGATGCCGGCGTTTTTATTCGCCGAACCGCGAACTAGTTTTATCATTATCTCATGGAAAATTCCCTATATTTTCTTGGTGTGTGATAAACATTTTCATCCGTTCGTTTAAAGATCAATTTGTGCTTCTTATACTTAACCACGGTTAAGCGAAGGCAGCGCTCGCACTTAAGGAAGCCAAGATGTTGAAAGGGGGATGGAAAGTTTTCATAAAGCCACGAGGGAAGATTTGGGGAGTGGCGCGGGGGCGGAAGAAGTTTCGTCGAAACACGCACATCATAAGTGTCAGTCGTGCATCACGCGGCATTGATTAAAACGCCGCCGCACGCGAGTTGCAGGCGCGAGCTCCCGAAATTACGACGCTGGGATTAACGCGGTAGAACATTCCGAATCCGTTTAATAAGGGAAATTAATTAGCTCGCGGCAACTAGGTGAATTTGCAGTCTTCTTTTTCGTCGTTTGAGGCATATCATTATTGAAACAACGGATATTGAATATTAGAAAACCACGTGAGTTAAGCAAAGTATGGGATTATAAATTATAATTGAAAATAAAACCGTACGAACTACGTTTTACACTTCATCAGATAAAAAAATAGTTTCAAATTATTCATGTTGTTGAAGAACATTTTTAAATCAAAAAGATGGAGATGGTTACACAAAGTTTCTTCCTTCTAGTCGTAGATCCGCGTATAGATTTCCCCGTAGCATTCAATTAGGAGTTTTATTATTTAATGTTTTTAAATTGAGTTATTATACAATCTTTCTTACCTCATCTTTACCTTCATAGAATATCTGAATATCTGGGAGTCATCATAACCGTCCCGCCCGCCACGTCGCGCACAGGCAGCCCTCGTCCCCGGAAAGTGTGAAGTGAATGAAAGGTCTCTAGACGGGTGTAAAAAAGAGCGAACGTTCCACCTC
Source organism: Nemoura dubitans (assembly GCA_921293005.1). NCBI lineage: Eukaryota > Metazoa > Arthropoda > Insecta > Plecoptera > Nemouridae > Nemoura > Nemoura dubitans. The sequence goes on from OV121074.1 coordinate 67,143,569, forward strand.
GACCGGCTCAACCAATCGTTTTAATTTTCAACGCTTTGTTTTTAAGTGTTATTTTATCCCTACACTTTTCGTGGGGCGAGCGAGTCGGAATGTGATGATGCGTTCTCGCGAAATTCTCAAACTTCACTCCCCCGACTTAATTTTCACTGCGAGCAAGTTCATCAGAAAAGTATAGTCCTCGCCAAAAGGCCACATTTCTTTAAAAACATTCATTACCTAATCAATTATAAACGTGGATCGAGTTGAGAAAGTATGGCGAAACTTCTATTGGCCAACGCTCGAGTCTCAAGGCCTTACTGAAGGCTAACTCCAGGCTTCAAGGTCTAGCTCGGAATCTCGGTTCCAGCGGTTTAATTTTCCTGTTTATATACACCAAGTATTGCGTACAGTAACAAGTTTCGCTAGGATGTTCCGCTCATTTCTTTTCCTCTGCCATTCTTTCACGGGGGTTGACAAGGAAGGGTGGCTCAAGGGATTACGGTCCCCCCTTAACTCCCTCTGATGGAGATTATGTCTGGTAATATAGATTCAAAAGTTTGTTCTCGGAATCTCACCCTGGAGGACTCGGCAGAACAATTAATTAAGACCTCCTCGGTTCTCGGCTCTCGGCTGTAGGAGGCGTCCTCCATGAGTGTATGTTTAAGCAGGATGTCGGACGGGGAATTGTGCAGAGCGGGAGGGTAAAGACCAGCACAGAGATACGAACCAAGTGCCTAGCATGCCCGCGGGCTCGCAATGGCTTCCTTTAAGAATTTTTCAAGGAAACTTTAAGACTAAAATTTCCATGCTCTTTTGGCTGGCCTGATATTTTATTCGAGGAGGATTATTATCTGCTAGATGCTTTGCATGCATGGGCCACAGGACCGACACCGCAAGTCATCCTGAAAGAAGCACCATACCCCATGTTTCTTTTCGTTTCCCATGCTGCTTTGCCTAGCCACGAACAAAGCGGTCGAATAATTTCCTTCTTTCTTTTTCCGGCCTAAGTTATTGCCTCAGTTGACCGCATTAAACGCATTAAAAGTGTTTACTTTTTGCTTTTTTCTTCTCTGCAAACAACCACTGGATTATTATTTGCCTTTGTAACTTTCTATTGTTAAGCCAACGGGCTATTTACACTGTTTTTATTTATTCAAAACGCAATGAAATTAGTCAGACAAAATTGACTAGAGCCAAAAAAGCGAGCAGTATAAAAATAGAGGCAGCAGCACACATCATGGGCCGGGCAGGTCAACAATAATTCGCCAGCAAATCAGGTCAGTAAACTTTGAGGACAAACATTGACATGCTTGTTTCGACGGTTTAATATGGTTTGTCTGGTTTGTCTGGTTTGTCTGGTAGATAGTGGTATTTGCGTGGCAGGGCTCCACACGGCGAAGACAGAGCAATCACTGGCATCAAGGGTGCGTGCGTAGTGCGTACACACGGGGAGCTCTCCCAGCCACGAAACGTGCTACGCAATCAGCGATGCAACTGTGGGAACGCGTAGCCGAAGTTTCAAGCATCGATTGCAGAATTATGTCGAGGAAATTGATTTTAGGAGGATTAGAGGGACAGCGTTTCTGCAGAGAACAGTATGAACGCTCAATTCGGGAGGGAAATTTCAAATTATTAGTGTGTAATACTATTCGGCGGCGTCCAATTAGAGATTTATCGACTGCCCGCAGCAGTCTCTTGGTGGGGCGACGCAGGGAAGAGTTGGGGGTTAGTTTGCAATCAGTATTGCAAGGTACTAATGCAACTTTTCTCAAATACCCTGAGGAACTTTACAAACTATAAATGGACGGAGAGGGTCTAATTTTTTATTATAATTTTTTTCTTCTTCTTTACAACACAAAATCATTGTGAGTTTCTAACTAATTCCACTTAACTAGCAAATTAACGAATTTGCTTGCTTATCAAACTGCAAGGAAACTGGTTTAGCACTGATATTTTGCATGACTGATTTCGAAACCTATTTTGTTTCTAATAAACCATTGAAGTGGTACCGATTCCAGTCAATAATTGGCTTCCAGTCGGGAAAGTGCATAATAGTATGGTACAGCTGTGTTATCCAGCAAGCCAGCGCTTGCGTCTCATGTATACTTGAATATCAATACCGACGATATATCAAACCGTGCAATTTCAATCGATAACAACCGAAAAGAAAATTGTGAACTAAGGAAAGTAACATATTGCATAAAGGCGCGCGCCTATATCGGCAATGCGATGGAAACTGCTGCATTGTCGAGCACCGACATTTCCAACGTACTTGAAAGAAATCGCAAGTCGCACAGAGCGCATAAGCACACAAACGTCAGCATTTCATCGTTAAAAATGGAAAGCTTACGGGAAAGTGAGCAGGCCATTATTCAGCGTGTCTCGCGGCTCGTCTGTTGCCAGCCGGGGTCGATCTGGCATCGCACTGGTCCATGTCACAAGCACAGGGCATCGCCGGGGAAACAGAGATCGGTCTGCGATGATGCATTATTCCAGCGTCGGCGTCGACACAGCTCCACCAGTGGATATCGGCGGAGAGCAACCCGCTCACGGCCAGGCGCGTACATGGGAGACGAATGATTGAGATGTAATTGTTGTGTGCTGATGGTTTGGCTTGAGGCTTCATGTTTGTGATTGGATATTTACATGTCGTCCCGCTCAGATTGAAAAGTTGACGCAAGCCCCAAGCCAATCACAGAATGTCATGTTGACAAATAGAGCTCAACAATGACTTACTCAATAATGCTACAAACTTGGGTGACGGCTAGGATGTTGATTGCACGCGGGAGAGGAAAGCAGAAACACACGCGCGTGTGTGTGTGTGTGTGTGTGTGTTAGTGTGTGTTCGGAGTCAAGGTAAAGAATGGAGAAATTGACGGGGGAAAAGACCTGCGTGGGATTTCCCAAAGAAAGGGAAACTGTATTACACACATATACAGGATCGTACTTTGGAGATGGGCCGCAAACCTGGCACCTCCACCGCGAAAATGTGGACGCTCTCGCACTGCACATAGCGTACGTTTTTCACGAAAATGTCGACGCTCTCGCACTGCACATAGCGTACGTTTTTCACGAAAATGTGGACGCTCTCGCACTGCACATAGCGCACGTTTTTCACGAAAATGTGGACGCTCTCGCACTGCACATAGCGTACGTTTTTCACGAAAATGTCGACGCTCTCGCACTGCACATAGCGCACGTTTTTCACGAAAATGTGGACGCTCTCGCACTGCACATAGCGCACGTTTTTCACGAAAATGTCGACGCTCTCGCACTGCACATAGCGCACGTTTTTCACGAAAATGTCGAAGCTCTCGCACTGCACATAGCGCACGTTTTTCACGAAAATGTCGACGCTCTCGCACTGCACATAGCGTACGTTTTTCACGAAAATGTAAAATCTAGCATGTGTCGCGTCTTTTAACGTTATTTTTTTGCATGCCTGTAATTTGTCAGATGAAATATTGTGTCAACTTATCATTCGGCTGAACGCCGCAGAGAAATATTGGATGAAAGTGTGAATCACACGGCAAAATCAACCCCGCCGGGCGATGTTGCAGCTAGCGCGAGCCGCTAGGAAAAGAACCGCAGAAAAGAGTGTTGGGATGAAGAATCCTTCGTCAAAGTCGCGCAACGAGCCCGGGTAATAGTTTCTACATTATTGCATACAAACGAGCATGCATTGTGAAAATAATTGAAACCATTCTTTTAATGGCCTTAATCTTAATATTGTTGTAAATTGAGAGGGTTTCACTTGGTTGGACGCTCGTGAAAAATATATGCTATTTAAAGCAAAACTGTGAGGGTTTTTCGGTGGGGTTGGTGCGGGGGGGGGGGCGGGGGTGTTGTAACAAATGCATTGCAATGAATAACTAGAAGGGGTAGGCTAGCCGGGGGGCTGTAGCGTCATTATATATGTATAGTTGATGTTTTACGGGGTACACTTTAATGAAACTAGGCTGCCGCTACGCGCGGCTGGCTGGCTGGCTGGGTGGTGGGTGGGTGGGTTGGTGGGTGGAGGTGGGCGATCCAATCACTCGCGCTCTCTCACCCCCTCGGGTTTAATCCGCTATTCGTATGTAAATGCCTTTTATTGGTCGTCTGACTTTATTAACAGGGTAGCTTCCACCTCAAGTGCACAGGGCCTCACTACACGCAGGCTGCGCTGCTACGAGACCTAATTCCTTATAGCCGACTCCTCCGGTGTCGCTTGTTGCCTATTTCGGCGGCGGGCGCAATTTCAATTTGCGACTACCTACCTGTTTACATTTTATGAACGTTTGAGAGCGCCGCTGAAACTTTGAAAAAAATTGGAAACAGTCTTATACCTCACAGTGCGCGAACAGGTATAAACTATACATATTATTAACTTTATAGAGACAATTCTCCCGTATATTCTGGCACCAGATAAGTATAATACGAAAACCTCGCCACAGTGCAGAAATTGTGCCACACAAATTGGAGATGAAAAATGATTCTAATATCCGTTTTACAATTTAAAATTAAAATCGATTCCGAACAAGGCAGCTATAAAATGCAATCTTTTTTACTTTTATTGCCATGATTTCCGGAGGGTCCCTGGCTGTGGCAGTGGCAGTGGCAGTGGCAGTGGCAGTGGCAGTGGCAGAGTTCCCGTGCATCGCGGGTCCGGAGCCCGTCGCGCGGCGACTCGTTTGGCGGCACACGCATGCCAGGTTCCCTGGGGAACTATTCCCGACGCTCCCGGTGCTGCAAGACTCGCGCCGCTGCCGCTGGATTTACACCCTTAGCGCGAACACGGACCGTGAATATTTGATGCGACACAATTGTGCGGATTTTCTCCTGTCGTTTGACAATATTCATATTCATGTTGTAGCTAGGTGGGCACCTATCGAGCACATAGGCGCGGGACAGTCGCGGTCTGTAAATCTATCGCCCTTGACGATATTCATATTCATGCTGTAGCTAGGTGGGCACCTATCGGGCACATAGGCGCGGGACAGTCGTGGTCTGTAAATCTATCGCCCTCGACGATATGTGACCTTAAAACTATTGTGGGTATTATCGTGAAACTCGAAGTTTGGAGCCATGAAACTACAAGTTGCAACATCATGGGCCCAGTTAGTATAAATGCAAAATTGACAAAGGCATGTCATGGTAGAAACAGATTCAAGAAATTCAAGATGCATGTAAAAGAAAATATGAATGATGTCCGATGGAAAAGTGACGTGGCTTTCAGAATCCACAAAGAATTCGATCAAATTGAGTCAATTCAACAAAATGACAAAAAGCTTCTAAGAGTTTTTCGGTCCACGCCCAAAATGTGACACGACATTTTCTCTGACCTAATAAATTGTCGCCTGTACCAATGATAACAGTCGTTCAGCCCACTCAATACAAAACCTATAAATATAGGCAAAGTGTGGTGGGGAACCAGTTAAATAACTCTTTCGAAAGCTTGCTTTTCTTCAATCAATAAAACGACACTTTTTTTCTCGCTAATTAACTTAAATGACGTCGGCAATAGTGCAATAGTTTCCGTGGAACGTGGTGCTTTTCTGCCCCATTTCTCCGCCGGGACTCGCCTCGGCGTCGGCGTCGGCGTCGGGGTCGGGGTCCCCTGCCACGGACCCGCGCAGACATCACACGTGGCGAAACGTGAGACATTAATTGAGGTGTCTCGTTTGATTTCCCTCGTTCGGTCCAGCGGGCAGCATCCAGCAGAGCGCTGGACCATCGCGCTGCATACGGATCCGGTTTGTTGGTCCATTGGGCCCGTGTATAACCATCAGATTAGCCGCAGTTAGCATCGAACCCGTGGACGTCGGGGAATTGATCAGGGGTGAGCAAACGTGGGAATTGCCAACTTTTTGATAGCGTTCACAGATTATACGGAAATTTCACTCGAAATAAGCGTTCTTTTCAGTGAAATATAGGCATAGCGGTATACATATAGAATATAGTTTGCATATTTTGTATTCATATTGATTTCACGTCGAGCTTTTGTTAGCTGTACCAATGTCAGTATATGCGTTTAAAGTTTTAACTTAATTCAGAATCTAATAAGCTGCAACGTTGCTGAGAGTGAGTATTGGCAATGGATGCACGGCACCTATATGGTTTACTTCATTTCAATCTTATTTATATCTGGTTCACAACCTCCATTGGAACATACGAAATAAGTACAGAGATCAATCGATGATCGTAGACAACAACATAATTGTTCACCCTTGTCACAAATTCGCGATCGAAATTATTGTTGCCTGCTACGACATTCGGTGCCGTTTTATGTCCGCAAATTCTATTTCATACTCGACTGCGGTAATGCAAAGCCCGTGGCCAATGACTATCACGTATTCGCCCCCCCCCCCTTCTCCCCCCCTTCCCACTCCAGGACCCAACGATTTTGTAAAAAACACTATTATAATGCCAATGACTTTTCCCGTTCACTTACTCATAACAATATGATACCCAGTTTAATTTCATAGTCGATAAACAGAATGATTATTAGAGTTGTGAGGGATTACCAAATCAGGGCATGGACCACATTTCAAGCCCCGCTGAGATGGGTAATAGATTCGATCATTCACAAACGGAATTAATTTCGCGTTCATTTAGTCTTCTTCGAATCGCGGGGGATTGTTTTCAGAAAGCAAGATTTTGTCAAGGGGAAATAACAAGAGAATTGACAACGTGGTCCTCAACGTAAAGTAGAAAATTTTAGGCGCATTCCTCCAGCTTTTCATAAGAAACTTGCCTCATCTATTTCTCATCTATTTTATTTGTCTCGCTGACTATTAAACAAGCAAGCTATTTTCAAAAGGAATCACGCTTCGCGTTTTCTTGTTTCGAAGACAAATGAAATTTCTCAAAGGAAAGAAAATCCCGTATAAGCCTGTTATTTTTAAAATATGTAAGTTTTAAACGAAAGTTCCCTCTTATTTTGCTCCCTATCTTATTCAGCTAATTCCCCTGCTTCCTATCAAGGTAACTAGTGTATGTGATTCTATTTATTCCTCCCTATATAGTACTATACCGACTCTCTGGATTCCGTAATTAAATTTCTCCGCGCTTTTGCACCAACAATGGCATTGAGGTGAATGAGATCCCTCTCTTTTGTTGGCCAGGATCCCGTTGTCCTGCCAGCCGACGCCGACGGATAGTGCACATCGCAACACAGGAATCAGCTCCAATTAACTACGCGAAATGATAGAAAAGAGCGTTTAAAAGGAAATCCAATGAATCTAATTATTTTTTTCTTTCGCTACGACTGTGATTTTGTCCTACGCAAACAGAAAGCGGGAAAAAAAATCGGCGTGTAATTTCAGTAACTACTGTTTGGCTAGACTGTTTCTTTTGCTGTGCGTCGCAAAATGTATCTGAGAGATTGTAAGGATCTCCAATTAAGTTTCTAATTAAAGTCCAAGAACGTCAATGATTCTTGCAGACAATGAATGCCGTGAGCTCACCCTCGATCAGCGCTGGCTCTCGGCGGCAGAGCGCGGCGGGATGCTGCACTACCGCGAACGGAGCTGCAACAAAATAGAAAACATTGTTACGAAACTAATGGCAGGGAAACCCGACGTCGGAATGGGAACTAAATACGACAATGAAGTCTGGGAAATGTGCACCAAGATAAAACTGTTCATCTGCGCGCTCGGAATTTGCGCACACGTGAAATCGCTTAGAAAACTTGAAATTAACAGACTTTGCGCGCTGGAAAATGCGATTCAAAATGGTGATCCCGTTCTCGGGCAAAAAAAATCGATGCCAAATAGCAAACTGTTATGAGAGTTCCAAACCTTTGTGATTCAAATACCAATGAATTAAGGGCGCCATTCGTTCTCGCATGGCAAGGAAAGATAGTGAAAAAGTATTAATCCCTCATATTTTCTTCTGGCAATGCTTTTCACATAAAGAGCATTGGTTTATAAAATACTCGAATTCAGATGAAAAGATTTAAGATAACAATACGACATGGAATTGAATGTGTTTTGATCAAAAACCGTATCGTAAATCCGTTCAAGAACATCGGAATAGCATCGAATGACCTATGCTTTGAACGACAAAAGACGCAAGTTTTTCCTCTATTGTTTGAAGATAAGACAAGAAGAGGCCACCCTCATCTGACAAAAATAGCAGGAAAGTCCATTTATCTGCTGTGCTTTTGTATCAAGCTTGTTCGGAGACGCAACAAAGGCAGTGGCACCACCAGCAACAGCAGCAGCAGCATCCCCCAGCGAACCGACCTAAGATAAGACTTCTGCCTCGGCCTATGGCCAGTCGCGAGAAACGTTATGAAGAAACGGGCTACCGGCATGTACAACTGGAGTTTTGGAAAAGTTTGCTCCAGCTATAAAGTAGTGTTGAACTTTCTAGTGTCGATTAATGTGGCCGTTTGCTAACACTTTCCTCTAAAGCAGAGAACATTTTAAAGTAAAGAAAACCATAACGTATTTTAACGTAAGTTAAAGTTTAAAAATATATGTTACTACCAAAATTTAAATGTTATTACGTAGACGTATCACACAAATAAATTGAAAACACTGTAATTCTAGCTTGAGTTGAACACTGCACCCATTCAATCGTGAATCCGTGCAAAAGTCATGTCTTTAATTTTAATTTCATTGAGTGGGCATTTGAAATAAAGCAACCGGACAGAATTCCAAATAACAGAGAGTTTAATGAAAGAAGGACGCTATTCATCATCAAATTTTCACAACGTAGTATATTTCCATCACACCTACCAGTACCAACTACCAAGCTAATCCCCAGTCCCAACCAATAAAGAAACTCGATTTTGAGCAATGAACGTGATATTTTGAACAGAGATGTTAATGGCGGCAAAAGTAATGCAACCTTTTTCGAAAAATAATTTCCAGCGCGCCGTGATTTCATTTCACTGCAACTAAAGTGTTGCGTTACACAAGGCTTTTTTGACAACAATAAACCACAAAACAACGAGCTGCCCGGAAACAAAACTATTTCTTGCAACACATTTCGGTCCGCACGCCAAAACCTTTTTATATAAGCGTAAAACTATTATATTCATAATTCAATATGCGAGAAATAGTCCACTTGCAAGCTGGTCAGTGTGGTAACCAGATTGGGGCCAAAGTAAGTAACCTTTCCACCTAATTCCAAGCGGTATGCGTTCGAAAGCCAATCTCCAACTCATTTCCACTCGTCTCGAATGTGCCGCAGTTCTGGGAAGTGATTTCCGACGAGCACGGCATCGACCCTACGGGCACCTACCACGGGGATTCCGATCTTCAGTTGGAGCGAATCAACGTCTACTTCAATGAAGCGACAGGTCAGCAAAACTCGCCCCTTGACATCGACATTAAAATTCACAGACCCAGCCAGGGATGAGAAAAGATAATGATCTTTTAAAGTTTTGTCCACGTCCTGACACAATTCACATGCAATATTTGTTGTAACTCTTTTGTCCAAATTTAATATCATGCTGCTATTCTAGAAGAGTAAAATAATGCTAAACCGACGAATAGATTTTGAACTAAAATTCGTCTATAGAATGCACGAATTGCGTCTGTTTCAGGCGGCAAATACGTTCCTCGCGCCGTCATGGTCGATCTCGAGCCGGGCACGATGGACTCCGTTCGGTCTGGTCCGTTCGGTCAGATCTTCCGACCTGACAACTTCGTGTTCGGGCAGTCGGGCGCCGGCAACAACTGGGCCAAGGGTCACTACACGGAAGGCGCTGAGTTGGTCGACTCCGTGCTCGACGTGGTTCGCAAGGAGGCGGAGAGCTCAGACTGCATGCAAGGCTTCCAGTTGACGCACTCCTTGGGCGGTGGCACTGGAGCTGGCATGGGCACGCTCATGATCTCCAAGATCAGAGAGGAATATCCGGACAGAATTATGACTACGTTCAGTATCGTGCCTTCGCCAAAGGTAACAGTACATCCATATGCACTTACGTGTAACGAAATTTTCTGCGGAAGACACCTTTTTAAATTTCAAATATACTCATGTCTGCTTGTCATAATCTTAAGCTCAAGTCTAGTTTATCTGAAATCAATTTACAGACCAATTTGAAATATTTTTTCTGGTATTTCCTCACTTTTAACAACAGGGTTCATTTTATGCACCTGTCATTCACTTTCCATCACATCATGTGTCACTTGCACAGCACAGTACAACTTATTCACAAGGCAAGGCCTAGCACAATGTATAGTCGATCACTTACATTTTCTTCGATAAAAGTGCATACCCACGCTTGTACAGCAAAACTCGATTTTAGTAAAGAGTAATTTTGGATTTTACTACATTTTCTTTAGCAATAACTAATAAACGTCCATGTCTGTCCTACATAGGTGTCCGACACCGTGGTGGAGCCCTACAACGCCACCCTCTCCGTCCACCAACTGGTCGAGAACACAGACATGACCTTCTGCATCGACAACGAGGCCCTCTACGACATCTGCTTCCGAACGCTGAAGCTGACGACGCCCACATACGGCGACTTGAACCATCTCGTCTCGGCCACTATGTCCGGAGTGACGACATGTCTTCGCTTCCCCGGCCAGCTAAACGCCGATCTCAGGAAGCTGTGCGTGAATATGATCCCGTTCCCTCGTCTCCACTTCTTCGTTCCCGGGTTCGCGCCTCTCACTTCCCGCGGAAGCCAGCAGTACCGCGCGTTGACCGTCCCGGAGTTGACGCAGCAGATGTTCGACGCGAAGAACATGATGGCTGCCTGCGACCCTCGCCACGGAAGGTATCTTACGGTGGCTGCCATCTTCAGAGGGCGCATGTCGATGAAGGAGGTCGACGAGCAAATGTTGAACGTACAGAACAAGAACAGCTCTTACTTTGTCGAGTGGATTCCGAATAATTGTAAGACGGCGGTTTGTGATATTCCGCCGAGGGGTCTGAAGATGTCGGCCACGTTCATCGGTAACTCGACCTCGATCCAGGAGCTTTTCAAACGGATCTCTGAGCAGTTCACGGCGATGTTCCGGCGCAAGGCGTTCTTGCATTGGTACACGGGCGAAGGCATGGACGAGATGGAGTTCACAGAGGCTGAGTCAAATATGAACGATCTGGTGTCCGAGTACCAGCAATACCAAGACGCAACAGCGGAGGAAGAAGGAGAGTTTGACGAAGAAGAGGAAGGAGCAGACGAGTGAATCAAGAATTTGGTTTTGTCTTTGTCTCCATGCTATGTATTTATTCTGGCACTTTGGTAACTGACGCCGGTTATCCTCACTAATCAGCGAGCAGGTGGCAAGGTGGCAATTTCTAGATAGTAATTTATACAATTTTATTTTTATATATACTTTTTTGATATTTTTCTTTGGCGTCCACAACAATTAAAATTCATAGCGTGAAATATTTTCTTGTTTTGAGCGAGTGTTGCAATGCAAATTGTATGTGGCGTGTAGGTGAGTAAAAACAAAATGGTGGTAATATTTTCCTGTATAAATTCCATGCTATAGCATGCTTTTTCCCCAAAAAGCTCAAGCGCTTTTAAAATTACTAAGCACATCAACGGCCTCTTATTGGAGTTTTATCCGAAAACGTCCATTCTAGAAGAAAAAGAGGGGGGTGGGGGGAGTTTTATACGAGCACATTAACATTGAAACTTAGAAACCGTATATCGATATTTTGAAATGTTATCAGATAATATTTTCGTAAAAAAGATTTATTATACTGAACAAACAGCATGCAAAATTTATGATTCCATTCAAAATACATATTTTCTTTTCTTTTAATTTCGTTGAGTGGGTAACGCAATAAAGCAAGCAGAACACTTATTAAACGGATGTAAAGGAAGAATTGGCTATTCATAAAATGCAACTTTGTTTCATTAATGCAAGGCAGAAGAACATGGTTGCTACAAAACTCATTCCACCCGCTCCTTTCTTTTATTCGCCAACTTTTGGAAGTTATTGCGTCACGAGTCACTGGTTTTTATGTTACGACGGAAACACAATTTGAAATTGGATGGCGAATAAAACGGAAAAATAGTGTCTACCTGGCCTGGAGAAGGATAGCCTGTATATACCTGAGTGCAGCCAACTCTTACTCCAGCGTGCAGCGGAAATGCAGAAGAAAATGCATTTGCATTGCATCACTTTGCGCACTCAATTCTATGTGGTCTTTCCTACTAAAGCCGACATTTGCTCCATCGAAGAGGACATTTTATATGCAGGTATTACGGAGGAAATAGCATTTCAAGTGCATTGTGAATGACGCCGCCATTATAATATGTACCAACTTAAGTAACTGTACCTATAGTTAGCTCGATACTTGCGCCACTAAGGTTTTTTTTGCCGCAGCGCCTCTAGGAACGGGATTATCCAATATCGTACCTTGCCGCGCGGCGCGGCGCGACACTTTGATTGCGTACCATATGCGGGCCGTCAAGTTTGCTCCTGCTAGGCTAGATTAATATTCTCGGCGCCAGAATTGATTGCCTCAAAGGGAACGAACGTTTCGATTAAACTCGAGAGAAAATCAAGAGAGCAAAGGGAGTTTTTCAATATAATAACGATTAAAAGTGCTCCGTAGAACGGGTTTAACGAACCCAAATCTAACGAGCGATTATTTTTCAATTTGACTCTCAAGTTCGCGCTCCATGCTTTCATTTGCTATTACACTTTTATTTTTAAGTGTATGGAAATTTGAGCGCAAAAAGCCACCAGTTGACTTTGCAACGGAGAAGAGAGCGGAGAGCTTTGTGTATTTTGCAAAGCACGCAGGTGCTGGCTCGTCTTTCCCAGCTAGAATATAGAGTCGCCACAAATGGCTATAACTCAAAATAGTAAAACTGATCCCCAACCAAAATAGGCCACTCATGGTTTTGATGTTTTCTTTCCTCGGTGCGGCTAGGCGTGTGCATTGTGTGCGGGCGCAGGAGTTGTGAGGTCAATAAATGTCTTTTCTCTCATCAGCAGTAGATTAAGTGTATATTGTTGAGGTGGGAAGACAGGCGGGTGCGAGAGGTCGAGTCGGCAAGAGCCGGGAAGAACCGGGAAGATAAGGGAGCGAACAGATTGTGCTGGGACTTGAACTAATCGAGGCGGGGACCAGCTAGTACGTGCAGATGAAACCTTTAGTGGAGCTCTAGTATCACGCCACGGCGTTTGCCTTTACCATTACACATATTATTCTCATGTATCTACTGCAGAACGATATAGTAAATTGTAAAGTTAATTCCCTGAAAGAGGAAAATTTCATTCCGTGCGTCCATAATTCCGGTGCGTATAATGGGGAGCAGTTAGGTTTTGGTTTTTTGAAATGAGTCCCGTAGACGCGGCTTATCTCGAATTTAACCTGATTTAAAAACGGAATTTGGTTCTTGCCCGGCTTTTCTTCTTGTCTACAATAGTTAAGTCTTGTGGTCTTGTGTGATCTGCACAGGAATGGTATGAAATTTCCGCGTCTTCTTGTTGGATTTGCTGCAGGATCGTTTGAAGCTTTGTGGCTGAAGCATTATTACTTCGGTAAGATGGTTGCCCGTGTCGTCTAGCTCATCGTGCGGTGGCGTCTTAGCAGGGACAGGCATGAAAATCCATCGAGATTTTGTTTTGTTACATGAAACGCTTTTGGTCGTATTCTTTTCAAACGATCGTCTCCAACAGCTGTTAAAGTTATTGCTTTAAATAGTTCATTCGTTTTTTTTTAAATGTATGCCGAAATTATTTAATGGTTTGCGCACATTAATGATATAAAAAAATATTCGAATAAAAGTTTTTGCAATTACTTTCATGAGACAAATATTTTCCGGCTTCATTTATTTCTTCGACGTTTGAGGTGCATATAGCTGTTTTATGTTCACAAATCCCTTGTAGTAGGTACCTATATTGTTTAGAACGCCGTATTCATATAAAGCTGATGCGAAGAGCAAACATGTTAAATAAACAATAATTTGTTCATACGCTTGAGAATGTAGAAATTTCTTCGTGCGAAAACTGACCACAAACACCAACGCGAAAACTAGCCAACGAATTGCTACGCGAGTTTTCGGGACCGATATGAACTTTCGCAGAAGCAAGTTGGCGTCTTTCTTATCTTCAAGTCTTAGGGCTATTTAAGTAGAGTTTTATGAAAGAAAAAGTGGTCTATCAGACGGCAATAACCGCGTAGTAAGGTGAAGTTGTAACCAATAAGTTGAGATCAAGCGCAGGCATCGGGGTCCCCCGGGGAGTCGGTCGAGCATTCCAACCATGTAGTAATGTGTGTAACACATCGGAGAGAATTACGTTCCTCGTCTTCTCGTTACACCGACCTCGTCCAACACCGCTAGAACATGGGAAAACGGTTGGAGGTAATGGCCCGCTTTATTTTTCTACAAACTTCCATGAGAAAATTATTTCATAATCATGAACATCATCGACGTCGTGTGATTCATTTTCAGGCTAGAAGTTTTTAATCAGGCATTGAAGTTTCAGACATTTAACTTCTTCGTATCAGGCCATGTTTTATATCACAGGTAGTAGCAATTAATTGGTGGTTTTAGTTATGGTCCATGTTTTTTCAACTGTATCTCAACAGTTTATGAAATACGATCAAATACAAATACATATATCAAATATCAAATACAAATACAAATACCTATGGCGCAAAATAAAAACAATACGATAAATACGATGGTAAAATAATGAATACCTCATAATATCTTATGTGATCGCCATAGATTTTTCAATCTTACCCCAGTGCTTCGATTTATCAGTGTTTTGGGAAGTATACTGTTATAAGTGGCTAATATTTCCTGTAGCATCTCGGAAGGTATTCGGTCCTGATGCTGGCAGTATGGCACCAGCAGTACCTATAATTTTAGCATGTTTAACGAGCAGTGTTATGCTCAATACCATTCAGTACTACATTACGCGTCGTGCCCATAAAAAACCCATAATTTGCCTACATAGAGACAAGTCAGCTTCTACGCCAACCGCCCTACTTGTCCAAAAACGAATCTGGCTATATTTGCGGCTCCGGTTATAACTCTAGAACGACCGGAAAAGTGACTTATCCCATTTGGCCCTTTCCACACCACGCATTTTCCTTTCCACCTGAAACGCTTTGCATTGTGCCTCGCAATGCATCGTGTTGCGACGGAAATGTAAAAAAAATTGACTGCACCAGAAACATCATGGAGGAATGCGCTTTTCTTACGTTCTTTCTCCTCTTTTCCTTATTTTTCTTTCAACTACTTAACTGTCGAAATAGAGGTGAAGTGCTTAATAGACTTTCAAATTACTTAGATAATGTTCAGAAAATGTTCATACGAATTTCCAGCTACAGGGACAGTGCAAATGAACACTGTTAATTATGTGGAGGAGCCGAATTTGATTTTCGGGTTGCTTTCAGGGGCACCATTTCCACCATAGGGAAAGCCGAGACATCTAGTATTACGAATAATATGTCTTGTTTTTACCTTATTTTACGAAAGATTCAAGATGAAATGAAAAAACTGTTAGGTCAAGTGCGTTCATTCTGCGGGCTGCGTCGTCGAAATCATCGACATATGGTGAAAAGGCTTTCAAATATCTCATGTTAAATGGAATGTCTTCTAAACTGTTTTATTTTGACTCAACAACACGATCAGTGCGTGACAAGATGTATTTGTTCGCGTGGAGGAGCCGAGTTTGCTCTGCGGGCTGCGTTCAGGGGCACGGTTTACAAATCATCGAATAAGTAGATAAATGTTCAATTGGGGCCCAAAATGACATACCGTTGCTGAAAATACAAATAATTAAATTTATTGTGCCTAAATTTTGAAAGTAATTAAAAATATCCATTAAATTAACGGTAAATTGGAGGCACCGAGCCTGTTTTGCGGGCTGCGTTCAGGCGCACACATTCGAAAGCTTCTTTATTAGTGACCCAAAGTGGCGAAAAAAAAGGGATACATTCTTTAATTTTGCGAAGAACCGCCTTTCTGTATTAGACATGTGACTTGTCTTGGTGGAGGAGCCGGGTTTGCTCTGCGGGATGCGTTCATTTGCATGTCCACAAAAACCTACAAGATAAAAGTTTTTTTAATAACTTGAAAGGGTATTTGATTTTTTAGCAGCAGAATACTTGGCACTTTTGAAATTCATTCGCCACCCTTTAAAAAGGTGACGGCATTAAATTTCCTTCAATAAAAGGCAGACCATTGTCATCACACTTTCTCCAATATTTTAATTTCAAGCGTGCACGTCATATTGTTCCACCATATTATGATAATACGTTCCGGACCGAGGAGGAACGCTTTTCGGCGCGGGCAACACAAGTGAAACCATATACCCAGCTGGTACGGAACCCAGACTTCCAGCGCCGCTCAAAGCATGGAGTGTGCGAATTTGAATAGCGAACACGAACGCGTAGGTAACGCCAGTCCACGAGCGAGCGGCAAAGGAATTAGCCCCCTGACTTTGATCATGGCACGAGAAGAGGCTCTTGATTGGAGAAGTCAAGACTTTAATCTCATTAGGGGAGAGCCGGACGACTGTCTCATCACCATCAGCACAACCTCCGAGCGCCCATCCTTCCTTCAGTCGCAGCCTCAGACTCTGCCTTGCAAGCACTCGCTCTCGACTCTCAAGCCTTCCACAAAGGAAGAGAACTTACGGCCAGAAGAAAATATAATTGATGACGGATTATAATTTGCTAATCTCAAAGAGGTTCAAGATCAAGAGATAATCCATTCATGATATATCTTCATTCAATAGGTTTAAATCATTTTCATCCAACATATAGTATATTGCGTCTCAGGTTCGGCGGTCAGCTCCCAGGGGCATCGGTAAAACACAGGTTTGCTAGGTCTTTCCAATCCGTTTCGTACTATACAGAGCTAAACTAAATCTGCTCATGTCCAATACCCTCTACCGCAACATAAGTAGTTAGTACGATAGTTTAACTGTAATTTGATAGCAATTTGGGAAATGGTTTATAACGTCTCTTAATTCTAACGATCCAAATGCATTGTCGCATTCTAATTGTCTACTTTAAAAAAATATATATTACCTCCTGTTGCATGAATGCTTATACTGCTTAGCTAGGAAGAACGGATGGTGGCATTTGCAACACCATACATTACACCCCGTCGTGTGTGTGTATGTGTGTTAATTATTGGGGCTGCCTCGAGCGAGATGGCTGGGCTTGGGGTGGGAGGACGGGGACGGGGGCGTGGGGTAGTAATTGTCACGTGACTGATTGTACTGGCATGCTAATGTCGCACACGGCTCTGTTATATGGCGCAATCATCGCAGTTAAAAGATACGCTCATTAACGGCTGTTTTAATCCAGAAAATATGGCGCTTTACTTTAACTTTTGGTATACACATAGTTGCAGTTTTTATTTTTTGTCGTGCAGAGGAAACAAAATCTCGTGTTTATGCGAGAGCAGACGTGGACTGGCCATAAAATAAATTCAACAAAAACCCTCACACATTTTGAGGTACGACATACTGTGCATGACCATAATTTTATTGTAATTATCATTGTTCTTGTAGATATTACCAAGTGTCGCTGGAATCTATCCTTGGTAGAGGACGTCTGACTTATACTGTGCCATTTTCTCAAACGGTAATCTTGACAGCAGCTTGTTCGGAAGCATCTAACCAAGCCATTCATTGGCGTACAATCAGTGGTATACAGTTGAGGGACTATTCTGAATGGGGGTCGATGCATTAACATCCTTGATATCCTCCCTTGTTGATCCTTGCAATGTTGTTAAGCAATGCTGAATTAGTCACCATTAGTTAATTTATTATACGTCTTGGAGCAGAACAAACCAACTGGATGATTAAAACAATTACTAGGACGTGATGATGTAAATTGAATATTACTACTTTTCATTACATTTCAACTCAAAGTTTTAAATACAATACACCAAAATGATACCTACACTGGTAATATTTATACATTTGAAGTGCTTTAAAAGTTAAATACAATATTCCAAAATGATACCCATACTGGCAAGATTTTGCGCACGTACGAACTCTCCAAAATCTACCTACACGACAGCATGATCCTGAGAATCTGGTTCTATTTTTGCCTGTACTTCGAACGACGTCTGGGCGTCGACTGGCTTCAGACCACGCGGTTCGGTTTTTATGGAGACTTGAAAGAAAATGAAAACACGTTTTCTCTTTCGCTTACAGAAAGGTCAAGTATCATTTTCCCCTCCATGAGCCAAAGGTACATTACCTACTCAGCAGGCAGAGGTCAACTGAGCTCAAGACATTGATGAAAAGTAAGGCATTGCTAGGAGTTTAGAGAATGTATTGACCAGTGGACCAGCAAAGAGCAACACAGAGTAAAGAGCATAGAGCATTGAGAGCAGCGAAGAGCAGGTGAACGAGAATGGAGGTGTCTAGCCAAAAAGCTTAGTTATTCTAGCCACGAAGAGTGCATTCACATTGTCTCGTAATGTTAAACAACATTGAACGTTCTGAAGACATACAAAAGCAATTTTCTCCACATCTGCTGCCACTTTGCAAGTTAGCAATAAGACAATGCCGTATTACGTCAGATTTTAGTCCGTGTTATATTTTCTGCATTTTCTTGTTTTCGTTTATAAAAAAACGCACTTAACTTGTTTGTGTGTGCTATTGTCGATAGATTAAAATTATTAAAATTATTCGCGGAGAGAAAAGGAGACTTCCTCTTTCCTGGCTGAATACTAATACTCTCCTCTACTTGTTGAAGAAACTCGTAATTTCTCGTAAAAGAATAACTTACAATTAAGAAACAACAAACGTTCGTAACACACAAACTTGGTTTAAAACTTCGCAGAAGTTTTCTCCAACAACCTTTCAACTATAATACAATGTACGTTAGTTTATAATAATTGCAATCGTATGAAAATACACAAACTTGGTTAAATCCAATTTCCTTACCAGGAGAAAAATTGAGCTTGAGGTTATTTCTGATGCCACAAGAAAGACAAAAATATCTGAGGGTTTCATTTCACAACTTATTTTTCTAGAAAATGTGGAGCGAATTTAACAAATGATCAACCATTTTTTAAACGAATGACTTGGCGACCAGCTCCGGGTGCCGCCAGGTGCGATTGATTTCGGGACGTTCCAGTGAGCAATGCCCGCAATGATAGCAGGTAATTGTCTGGGAGGAACCTGCGAGCTAGAGGTCTTCCATTAGACGCGGCGTCGCAACGCCCAAGCCGACGCCGACGCCGACGCCGACCCGAAAGCCGAGCGATAAATGATCTAATCCAAGGTGTGACAACGAGGTATCTGTCATGAATATAATCGTGCAGTTCAATTCGCAAGTTAATAAAGCGAAGAGAATTTAGTTCTTTTAAAAATGGAAGAGAAAGTAATAAACGAGTTCACTTATGAAATATGAGCTTTTGTGAAACTAGGGTTTGTTGTTAGTCCCATTTCAAATTCATGTCAAGCCCTAATGCGGCTGATAAGTTTGCATCTCATTTTGTGGGATATATGTAGAACGATAATTTCCCCTTCCAAATATTTATTTTTTAAATTTCATATGTCGAAAGAAGAAACGGCAATAAAATTGTTTAAATACGGCCCAAAATATTGGAAGAAATTTGTCTTGTCATGACCATCAGAAACACGGCACCTCCATTGTTAGCAAATCGCATCAATAACAAATAAATTCAGAAATTTTACAACAATACATCCGTCATATTTAGTAGACACAATTCTAGCCGAATCAGAAAACCATTCCTGTATCGTTTTATAGTCAGTGGATGCACTCTGGCGAAAATGTAAAGTTGAACTGTGCCTCAATACCGCTGGCAAATGATCTAGCGCAAGACAGGATTCCGCCGGAGTATTTGATAGTTTTTTTCTCCGGTAAAAAGCCGAGGGGTTTGGTTTCAGATGGATGTTTGCAGCCATATTGGAAGGAATGGCTCATAATGCCGCTCCACCACCGATTAATCCGGGTCACCGATTACAGAATGAGATAGCAGCGAGCGACGTTGGCGTCGGCGTCGGCGTCGGCGTCGGCGGCGGAACGTTTGCTAACAGGCAAGGAGCGAGTGCGCACCAGTGCCGGGCGCGCGAGTAGATTAAACTTCGACGCCATGTTTGTCTTCTTCCACAAGAAAACGTTTCGACTTCCATTTCCGATCTCCGCCGTGAGACGAATCTCTTTTGTTCAATCTCCATATTTCCTCCCCCGCGTTGCCGGCGCTGCGCCCAGCGCCGACTAATCTAGCCGTGAATCTCGATCGCATCTTGTTCTTCTGTTTATCTACGTCTCATTTCGAAGGTGTTTATGTGAGAGGAATACGCCGATTCTAGAAAAATGCTTGTTATTTTTAAATTGCATGCTCATCGTATTCAGTAGGTCGATAGAAATGTTAGCTCAGAAGATAATTGCATGCTGGGTAGAATGTATGATCCCCAAAAAAAAAAACATTACTTTGAAATGATAGTTCATTTCTATTTTCTGAGCCCCCGAAAGAACGTAATCGGTCGTAAAAGCGATCCATAAAACGTAACATCATGCTTTGAAAATAAAAATCAGTTATAAAAATCACATCGTCGCGCGGTGGATACGAGTAAGCCGGATAGGAAATCTGCGGCAGTAACTAGAGCTCGTACCGCGACGCCAGTGCGGCAAAAGAGGACCCAATCTCAATTGTAGAGCTGTTTTACTGTTAAAAATATCGCGAAATTTATCTTCCCATCGGACTCCGCCAGCTGTTTCCTAGCTTCTCGACCACAGCATCTATTCTAACAACACCTGCTATGCGACACTGGTATATACTGTGTATATGTTTGTACCTACCCCATGCGCCGAAAAGAGCTGTGTGGTAAATTCCCTAAGCGCGCTGAAAGCCAGTGGTCTACAATATGCTAAAATTTTACAAACAAATCTACTCATTTCATAAGTGGCTGAAAATATCTTCCAAAGTAAAAGGTTTCATCAAAAAATATCGGTACCATTGTGATAAAGTCATCAATACGAAGTAAACACATCTAATCATTGCTTCATGAAAAAATATCGGTACGCATAGTGATTAAGCCATCAGTACGAAGAAAATACATCAACTCATTTTATAGTGGCTGAAAATATCTTTCAAAGTATAAGGTTTCATCTGTGGTTTCATGAAAAAATAACGGAACCATTGTGATAAAGCCATCAATACGAAGATATCCCAGCTCGTGAAAGACCACGCGTGCGCTTAACGCACTATTGGATCTATACCATGCAATATATATAGGTACAGTAGGTGTGAATATTTTCCTGAGACGAGGTGAAATAAGCTTAGCTTAGATGATGTGAGAGATTTGAAAGGAAGCTAACATGGGTGCCGAGCGTAAAGCCACTTTGCATCACAATGGAACGCGTCTGATTTACCCGTCTAATGCAGCGCAAAGTGTTTCCGGGACGCGCATGCCATTACGGGACCGAACCCACGTATAGGTCTCCACAGGTGAACAAGATGGCGTCCGTGCCACGAAGGCATTGCTAGGGGTACAGCCGGAAGCAAAATGAACAGAGTGTGAACATTGGTGCAATGTTCTGGAAGAATTGTGCTAGGTTCTTGGAAGATATTTAATTGTGACCTACGAGTGAAAAGATTCCATTTGATTGAAAACGGTTTCATGGTTATTCATTTTTTAAGTATAAAATATAAATGTATTACTTCGTTATGAATTAGGTACAAAGTCTGCAAAAGGCTACAATTTCTTTGACCTGTCTCCGTGCGTGAAAGTTGAGAGGATGGGGCACATTGTAGTGTATCACATTTTCCAAAGAAGGTCCCTGTACCTTTTTGCTCAACAAGTTCTTTGCATAATAATATGACATGGTTCTAGAGGATGGATTCCACGTAATCCTTAAGGTGACGTCAGAAGGAGGGCTAAGGTTAAGATAGGTTTAGTTTAACTTACAAATGTCAGCAGATTCGAGTGAAAGAGCTACGTCGGGTGGGTTACTTTCATGGGAGAGAAAAGACACGAATGAGTGATTCTTTTCACGAGACTTTTCTTTCTTAGCTTTCACTAAGAACTAAGAAAGGAGTGAGACGAAAATAAGGGAGGCGTAAAACTGTTACCGTAATGAGGTCCTTGTAGCTGAAATTTCACCCAAGACCCACGAAGGAAATATCTCCTAGCGTTTCTACTCAAAACATATAGATTTCTGAGACTTTTTTCAAACGACAAGGCGCTAAAATAGCTTGTTCTAATTGCAATTACAAGAAGAGGAAACAATTTCTTGCTGTGAAAAGTCTGTTTTAACACTAGACCACAACATGTACTGACCAACATTTCTTTGTGGGTGTTCACTCGATGAGTTGTAATAGAAAAGATGTAATTCGGCGAAGATAAAATCTAAATCTGTTTTCTAGGATATTTTATTTTCGAAGCCTCTCACCGTAACCTTGTTTCGCCAGGTATCGTGAGAGCCTATTTGAGAGGGCCAGCCTGGAAAAGTGAGAGGGAAAATGAAGGGATAGTTTAACGAATCACGTCTTTTCTGGACCATTTCCCTCATAATACGACCCATTGGTTGGCTACGTTCTTACTGTATTATCTGATTTAAGATAAACGCTCACGGAATTAACTATAACGTTGCACGCAACACAATACTACACAAGACCCATTTAAAATAATCCTTCTCCTGAAATCGCGGTAGGTCCTAACGGAAAATTCAATAAGTCATTATCGGTTTATATACTAATCATTTTCTTCCTCACCATACTCCATTTTTGGTCCTTTTGAGAAAGGAAATGTTATTATAGTAACTTCTTAATTCAATTAAAATGTGAGAATTTTCCTAGTTGATGTTCTATTTTCTCCCATACGAACTAATAATATTCTAGATAGAATCAAAAGCTCTTATCTAGAAGAATTCATTCAGAAATGGCTGACGATGTACATATAGTTTGAAGGGATCGCACTACTTTTTAATTCGTCTTAATCAAA
Source organism: Nemoura dubitans (assembly GCA_921293005.1). Classification (NCBI taxonomy): domain Eukaryota; kingdom Metazoa; phylum Arthropoda; class Insecta; order Plecoptera; family Nemouridae; genus Nemoura; species Nemoura dubitans. The sequence goes on from OV121074.1 coordinate 67,166,413, forward strand.
ATGACCTTGTGTTCACCAGGAAAACTCCGTCGCTTTCGTCGCGTCGCACATTAACCAAGATAAAGTATGATTACGCGCGTATAAAAGAGCGGTCCTCCGTTTATCAAAACGGTATAATGCATGGCTTAAGGCCCTTGCCAGTTAATCCTGCTCGAGAACGCAAAACGCTGACATGTTTTTTCCGTCCCACGTTTGTACAAAGGTGCAGTAAAAGTTGACGTCTTGACATCGCTCGAGCGAAGCCAGTGCGCCTCGTGGCTGGATACACAATTACTATTCACTCGGCGATAAAAAGGAAATCCGAGAAACAAAACGAACAGTTAAGATAAGTCTGGAAGATTCGCAAAAGAGTTTCTTCTCTATTCCATCCCCTTTTACCCCATTCCCTTGCGAGGGTCATAAAAACAAGAAATGGACCAAGCCAGAAGAATAATACAAGAGAGGGCACAATATGTTTTCTGACTTTCATTTTCTTGTTATTGGAGTCTTAAGATGGCAAATCTAATCTTATATTTGCAAGCATATGTGAACGCGGTCGTTTAAGTACTGTCGGAAACATTGACTCGAACTGAACGTTATAAGCCACAAATTTTTGGCCCCAATTTTCTTGCTGCTATTTACATTATGAAATGGAAAATACCAGCATGACTTTTCCAAGCAATACTAAAGATACGCATGGGAAAGGTTTCAAAAGCCGTAACTTCACATGCTATGGACATCGATATGCTGCTAACCAGTTCAAAAGTAACTGCTCCCGAAAGTGTCTAAACAACCAATAAGACTTAAACCCACCGTTCCGGTGCCGTCGAGGGTATCTGGGATCGAGCCCGACGCAGGGCAGGCCACACTAAGATCGGCACATGTTATTGCATTCCGCGCTCACAGATTGGGCATGAGGTCGTTCATCTGTTAAGTAGCTTTGCCAATAACGGGGCAAATAGGCAGTGCGTGCCTGGCATTCTTGCTTCACACGTCACCCCCTGGATTTGGGGGACAGGGGCCGGGGGTGCCGGCGGTGGGGTTGAAATAACAACAAGCCCCGTTGAAGAATGAGGTGTGATATCCCCTCGTTGGCTCACTTTTTTTTGGTAGGGGAACACTAATTTCAATTCAAATCTGTTAGAAATACGTGACTGCACTTTCTCGATCGCACAGGAGAGGTGGCGTTGGAAAAAGTCGATGCTTTTCATTATCGGAAAATGGGGGGATGTCTTGAAATGAACAATAAAATTCCAGAATTCCAGGTGAAGAAGTTTTAGTCCACATCTAGCCCCATTGCCGAAAACACTTCTAGCATTGATTTTAGATTTCAGCGCGCCAGTTAGTAAAAGCTTGCTACATTAGGAAAACTTGGCGAAATCGTGCATATATACGCCCTTCCTTAATCTTCAGTCCGAATTTCAAATCTGATAAGCTTTTAAGTTGCGACGTCTTAGAGCTAGACCTGTTAGCCCGGGGTAACTGTTCCGACTTGACAAACACTTGGCCGATTCCAGCGGAAAACACGATTTTCATTCCCGTTGTGTGCGACCGACCGGCCGATTGTGCGGACCGAGCGAGGTCCATATTCTGCCCCCTAGAAGGGGTTATACAGTGATGGGATTTCACAATGCGAATCATTTGTCAGAAAAATACAACAAAGGGTCGACGCTGGACGCCAGGGTTACCCCAAAACGAGCCATGTCTGCTGTAATCATTTTTTCTTTATTCTCGGAGATACTTGTTTTTTTATACAATTACAATTTCTCGTTTTATGTGGGGAGGAGCGCTATAACTCTTGCCAACGTGTTGGATCGATTGTTGCAATGATTCGGACACTTCGGCCACAGATTTATCATCCGTACAATAGCATACATTGACCCGAACGCTGTTGGCCGATTTCGCGGAAAATTAACAAGTCTTGTCAAACATGATTTTCTCTACAGTATTATAGAAAAAAAGCTTAGATACTAAATGTCGTTGTCAATTTTGTTAATCTTGAAGAGAGATCAAGAAGCAGTAGAGGGTCAATATTGTGAGTAACGACTATTTTCAAAATCCATATTCAAACTTCAAACACCACGAGGCTCTGACCCTTCTATCACTAAATATATTATTATACGATGCGTACCTCACTATTAACCTCATTTCGCGAATAGAAGCGAGCTGCTGTCTCGCCATGGGATTAAATATTGGACGTTCATTGTGTTTAAAATATCAACGGTGAAAATTATCTATCTATCTATTTCCATTTGTATCTAGCACGAGTTAATTATCAGCGTAATTCGATGCTTATTTATGCCATGGCATTTTGCTCGGGTGCCTTCGGTTCGAGTCCGGACCCGGTCGCCGTTACAACAATGTGACTCTAGCCGTAATGTGCGCTCCTACGCTCGTATCGCACTCTACTAATAGACATTTTAAATGCTATTACCCACTTAAGGGGAAATTTACTCCTCCAAGCCGAAGTAATTAATTTCTGAGCTGAGACTTAATTTATATTGTGTCCTCATATAACCCGGTCGGTTCCCGTTCCTCCACGATCGCTGTTCTCCGCCTGCCTCCAGCCTCCAGTGTGGCGTGCATCTTAGTCTGCAGGCGCAGGGTGCACTACGTAATTTCCGCAGCCAATAAAACTGCCCAGTTAGCTGAAACTACGCGGCATTACCAGCACATAGTCCATTAGACGCTTGCGAAAGCTAGTTAGCTGGATTGTTAAAAAACAAAACGTGGATTCAATTAAAAACTTGGGAAATTATGATCAAGACTGCATTATTATCAATTGCGTTAAAGGTAGAATGTCATAAAGCATGCTTGGAACTCGGCGATGCAATTGCAAAATACATCCACTCTGAATTCAATTCATGCTTGCAAAGTGAGAGAAATGGGCAATGGGTTATTTCATAGTCATTTTAACATATCGGTTGTTCTAAACATACCGATGATAATAATAACGTCATTATACCATTACGCTAAACTCCATAAAAGTGGAAGAATTGCAGAGATAACTTCACAGTTTCAAGCATTGTGAATATAAGAATTTACCTTGAAAACACTGGTCTCTGTAGCAGGCACCCAAGTGCACAAGATTCATGCGCAGTGGAAGTTGTAATAAAATGGAGACGCGCCATATTATGCAATGTTTTATCACTAACTTAACTTTAATTAAAGTATTTCTCATAAGAACATGTTTTCCCGCACGTATTAATAGTTTGACATCGTCCGGAGAGAAAATGTCGTCGCCTTGATAATATATTGCATCCGGTTTCAAGTAATATAGCATGCACACCGGCAAAAAGCAAATACCTGCATGACTGGGAGCTATCACTATCAGTACCTCTACTATCATTGCTCCTGTTTCCGCTTGGCATGAGCTTGGATACTGCTGCACAGTTACGTCTCTGCCTCTTCAGCAGCGGTCGAAAGGTGACGGTCTCATCACTGTAATGTACAATAATCACGGTGCACTTGTGTACTGTTCGATGCCCGTTGCATCGTCAATTGTGAAACACGTTTTCATCTTCGGTTTCAATGCATGATTTACGTAGAATTCGTCTCAACTAGAATGCGTAGTGGATCCATAACATTCGATATTTCTAACTGTGATCATACTATAAAAGGTGTTTGTCGAGCCACATATAGGCACTATTTTTATACATTTCCCAACCAATCACAGATCCGAAAGGAAGTTTTCTTTCATCTGGAAAACCCATAGACGCTCTACAATACAGGAGATGATTTTCCTTGTAAAACCAGCATGCGAGGGACAGAGACGGGGATAACGGTCAAATAAAACGAACCATTGACTTTCCTTTGAAGAAAACGTCCAAAGACAAGTTCTTAGTCGTCAAAGAAACTTCAAAAAGAAAACAAATTTAGAAACTGCAATGGAGAAATTCAATTTAATTGAATGCATGGATCACCAAAGGAAATCGCCTTTATACAGTCTTATTTTATCTAAGTGTACGTACTATTCATGTCAATATCAGACATATTTGGTGTTGTATAATTTTTTTATCTTGTGAAAAGTTAATCGGTGAGACGCAACAAGAAAGCTGAAAGAAATGATTCGACAACAGCGCACATACCTACACTACATCGATCCTGAGCGCTTGGACCGTAAATAGTTTGAAATCGAATTGCAAGTAAAATGCAATCTAGCTGCAGCAAGTAACTGGAATCGGAAAACTATTTCGCCCCATTGCTTGGGTGTGCTTGTTCGCCCCCCGCTAGGTAAAGCTGCGTCAAATTAGTGGCACCGCCAGAGTAATCTATAGGCGAAGGTGAAGGATACCACCGAGGGCCACTAACCCATGTAACCCTTTGTTCCCTAGAATTATCCGAACGGCTTAGGGTAGTTCTTAACCTCTGGCCCCAACTAAGGGGTGGAAAACCAGCACAATTTATTGCTCACCCAAAATCTTCATCCCTTTACGCTTCAACTTGTGGAAGTACACACAATTTTCGAAAGAAGAACGGCTCGAAATGTCACTATCAACAATAAATTACGACTTTAAATAACTTAAAAGAAAAAAATCAAACGGTCTAAAGTCTAAAGTTACAAGCGGAAATTGTACAGAGGTGACATAACATAATAAACGCTCCTAATTTCGTCGCGTACCGGCCAAAGTTGGACTGGAAACTGGTGCATGCACAGAGTGGAGATATCACAAGTTGCCTGCGACATGCTCTGCAGAATCCTAAGTTTCGTTAATGGGGTGTGTCTCAAGCTGAGGGTGCATCGCATATTTCTTAGACGGTTAAAATCTACATCCGCCTTTAACGTTATTATCCCCGGGTATTATAATATTAGAGGCGAGTAATTATAACGCGCGTAACGCCTGTGCCGCCGGGCGACGTGCGGCGGTCGGCGGGCGGCGACGAAATCACCTATATGGCATGGCGGAGTCGTACGCTACTCTTTTTCTGAGTGCGCTGGCTTCGCACTCTGCTTCGCACTCTGCTTCGCACTCTGCTTCGCACTCACCTCGTGCAGGCCGCCGTAAATTTATATTGCCGCATAACGCACGGACCTTCTTTCTAGCCACACAAAAAGAGGCTTAAATAATTTACATGTTTAAAATTACCTTCAATACTTTTTCGCAAAAGCTTTAGTAAAGGACCAAATTAACCGTTCAAGATTATTCTACGCCAGCCGGTATATAGTGTTTTCATTCTGATGCTTCAAAGACTATTTCCTATATTCCAAACTAAAAAATCCAAACGGAATTAACGGTTAAGTGAAATGTTTAGTGCGGTATCCCAGGAAAAATCGGAAAAAATCTAGCGGTTGTAGTTGAACCGAAAAAAACGTGCCTTCATGTTATTGAGTCACAAGCAAAGTATAATAATTGATGTACTCACTGATAAAGCGCCATTGTTGGCATCATGGTTGATAGATCTTATTATTTGGGGTGTGTCCCTACGATGCTCGAGGTGACTAGCACGACGACCCTCTAGGGGCTGGGAAGGGGTGGGGAGAGAACGGTGTGGGTGCGGGGGGGGGGGCGTAAAAGACGCATCGTCGCCTCGTCTATATAGGATAACCTATTCATATATATAGGGCCGATGTGGAAATTATTAAAAATCTCTTTTGACAGGCATCAAAGGGGATATAGTCCCTGGCACCCTGGCACACTGGTTCCTGGATGCCTGACTGTATACCACCTCGTGGGCACTGTGTTAGGAAGAATAATAGAATGACGTACGGGCTGGCCCATGGTTCTATACTGGAAGGCATCGAGGAAAAAGTCAATAAAATCACAGGGACTTAAAAAAATATGCCGGCATGATGAAAACTGTCTTAACTATATGTTCCAAAAACCGCACGTATGTTGAATGTATATACTCCCTGAGCACGTAAAGCATACCTGAGTTCGTGGAAAGCTATAAAATATTAAATCAAATCCCCCCACTCTTGAAAGCAAATATGCGAAATTAAAATTTTCCGTCCATCATAATATTTTGCGTCGATGTTTAAGCTCCACGCCGCGCCGGTCTTGCGGGGAGGATTGGCGTTGTCGACGGGGGGGGGGGGGGGGGGGGCAAGAGGGGTGATGTAGATTCAGCGGTATCATCAATCAAAAGCCAAAGTGACAATACACGGCGCTGAGAATTTGTTTTCACTGACGTCACTTCGTAAGCTTGATTTCCAACCAAACATCCATTAGTTACTTACTAAACCAAAGAAGGAAATGTTTTACTCGGTGAAGGAAATGGTCTAGCAAATAATCTTTGAGACATATGACGATAAATTTGCCGAGTACTTTGTTTTTTGTGCCAGGCGACTGGCTAGACCAGTGATCTCGAAAGCGTACTTGCGTGGATGGCTGAATTGCAGCTGCAATTTTTGGCGTACACAATGCTAACGGACGGTTGCATAGGCCAGTTGAATCGGTCAGTTGTTTTGGCAGGTTGTATCGGTCAGTTGTATTGGCCAATTGTATTGGCCAGTTGTATCGGTCAGTTGTATTGGCCAGTTGCTTTGGTCAGTTGTATTGGCCAGTTGTATTGGCCAGTTGTATCGGTCAGTTGTATTGACTAGTTGTGTCGGTCAGTTGCATCGGCCAGTTTAATTGGCCAGTTGTATTGGCCAGTTGTATCGGTCAGTTATATTGGCCAGTTGTATTGGTCAGTTGTATTTGCCAGTTGTATCGGTCAGTTGCATCGGCCAGTTGTATCGGCCAGTTGCATCGGCCAGTTGTATCGGTCAGTTGTATTGGCTAGTTGTATCGGTCAGTTGTATCGGTCAGTTGTATTGGCCAGTTGTATTGGTCAGTTTTATTTGCCAGTTGTATCGGTCAGTTGTATTGGCTAGTTGTATCGGTCAGTTGCATCGGCCAGTTTAATTGGCCAGTTGTATTGGCCAGTTGTATTGGCCAGTTGTATCGGTCAGTTGTATCGGTCAGTTGTATTGGTCAGTTGTATTGGCCAGTTGTATTGGCCAGTTGTATCGGTCAGTTGTATTGGCTAGGTGTATCGGTCAGTTGTATCGGTCAGTTGTATTGGTCAGTTGTATTCGCCAGTTGTATTGGCCAGTTTCATTGGCCAGTTGTATTGGCCAGTAGCATTGGCCGGTTGTATTGACCAGTTGTATTGGTCAGTTGTATTGGTCAGTTGCATTGGCCAGTTGTATCGGCCATTTGTATTGGCCATTCTACTGCTAAGATGAGCGAGTGGAGCAAAGCCAATCAGTGAAGGCTGCACAGACAGAATAATGAAATTTGATGGAAGCACCGCGCAAAGTCTTCAAGCCTTTCAAGCCACCATCGTAATTTATGCGATGGAGTGTATACCTGTACTTTAAACATATATAAACAAAATCGTCTCAGTTTAGACAATTATGTCTGATTTGGATTTTTATGCACTGCATAAATGTATGGAACAGTTGTTACTTTACTACCCTTGAGTCAGACAAGCATGATAATGTCAGCTCTATTTAATCTGGCATTTAAAGGGCAGCATATTATTAAACCACTGGTATTACTTGCATTTACTCCACTGAGTACCCAGATCCAAATGGGGCGATATTATAATATGCTCTGAGAAAATATGCATATAGCGTCAAAAAGTATGGCCAATGTCATAATGCAAAAGATTCTCCTCCGCGTAGGCAGGATAGGTATACTTGAAAACAAAAATGCAACAGCAGATTTGCAACCAATATGTTTCTCCATCTCAGATGCTTATCAGCTGCATGTTGCTTGAGGAGATGAAAGATTTCAATACTATAAACATTGGTAACAGTCCTTATCTATATGATATCAAAATATCGAGGTTGAATATACGTAATCACACACATGTATATTTCGAGTAGAAAATTAATTTCCACCACAAAATATAAAAGGTCACAAATCTCACCATTCCAGCCGGTTACCAATCACCACGAACCGAACACATAATCTCAGAGATCCCGTTCTCGATTCCCGAATTGTCACCCACCCTTTCAATCACATCTCCGCGCGGTCCCCATCATTCGCAACACACAAGAAAACACGTGAATAAATGATGCTGGGTTATTTATGAGCGCTGCAAGAGTGTAAGAGTGTAAGAGTGTAAGAGTGTAAGTGCACGATGGGGGTCGCGTCTAGTGGCGCAGCGCGGCGGCAGGGTGCCGAAGTTCCCACGGCACCGCCACTCGGCGGCGCGCGGCGCGGGGCGTTTCAATCGCCTTTAAACCGGATCATCGTGTCATCTGCCACGGTCAGGATTTAATCCGGCTTAAGTTTAGCATATTAATATAGTATTGCGTCGTACACAACAATATTTCCCCACACCCCTACCCCTGCAAGCATATATGCCCTGTTATAGGTTAGGTATATAGTTACCCTGATCATATTCCGTGCCTATGCCAAATAATAACTACATGCAAGTCAATTTAACAATGCACGCATGATTTTGGGGATCAAGATAGTTCTATAATCTAGAGTTTGGACCCAAAAGTGTATTGACAGCTAACCAAATTTACAAATGAGGAAAAAAGCATTGTTCGTTTATCAAGTAAACTAATATAGATATGGACGTTTTGTATGCCTCTTGTTTTTTTTTGTGTGTGTGTCGGATATGACGGCCGGTTGCCGATTAGTACGGGAGCTTGAGCCCCCCCCCCCCCCCCCCTTTCGCAAAGCCCCCTCCCCCCTCTCTCCACATTGTCATGTACCACGCTACAGGATTATTGGCACAAAAGTCTCCTGAATAGGAGACTGTGTGTGTTTAAGATAAGCCAAATTAGTTTTTAAATAGCATCAACGTGTGCGATATTATGTTAATTGATAAGCTACCATGATATCATGAAATCGGCAACTCGAGGGCGCATTTGATACCCACCGACATCAGGGTTCCTAAATATGGCCGACAAATCATAGATTTTTTTTTGTTTGTTACAAAGTTACAAAACCGTATTTTCGTTTCACATGGATAAGAAATCAGCTGGCCTTATTACTTTTCTGAGAACTACTATATGAGCCTTTATTCAGGAGCGGAACTAGGCGCCCGCAGAGCCCGCGGACCCGGGTGGGCCCTGGCCTGTCTGCGTCCGTTGGGGGCCAGTCGGCTGTCACCCGCCTTCATCTCATGTTCGAATACTTACATATTATGTTAACCCAAAAACAGGCAATTTCTTGCCAGTCTCTCCTTTGTGTGTACTTGTTTCACATTGTAAATACACTATCGGGGCCTGTATACGCGGGGAGCCCCCGTCAAATTTGGTACCTGCGGGCCCCTCTGAACATATAACATTACAAAAACATCAGTAAAACTAGAGAAACAAAATGTAGATTACTTTAGTACGCAGTTGCACCTATTTGAGTCAACTTGAGCGAAATTTGTTGATATGGCAGGGCCCTGAGTGATGAAAAGTACTGCATTCATATTTCCAGCCACGCGGGTCCATCCTGCAGCTTATTGCAAGATGAATCTCGAGCTGTTTTTCCTATAATTAGTTAGTTTGAAAAGGAAACCCAATGCTTATAAGCTGGCTTAGTATGCCTAGATTCGCTCCAAAAAATGACCATGAAAATAAAAATTTTGAAGGGCGCCCAAACAACAACAACAACAACAACAACAACAACAACAACAACAACGTATTCGTGGGGAGTGGGGGGGGGGGGGGAGTCATTATGGACAAATCTGCGGGAGGGCTCGTGAATCGTAGTTCCGCCCCTGCTTATATCGCCGGCGGAATCGAACAATCTATTCGCACGCGAAGTTTATGTCGTCTGTGGAAGATGCAGCTTATACTTTCCGAGTTTCCTTCGAGATGGAACGGCTAGACGAACGAACGCAACAGATATCACTGAAGCAGTATTTCGTGTTGTCCATGGATACGGTCAGTTTATAACGTCCCGATTGGTGATTCCGCCGACCAAAAAGCCCTCGCGATAGAGGGGGGATGAAGCAAAAGGGGTTGTAAAAACGGTGGAGAGTATAGAGGGAAATTCCTTTTTCTGTTCAGATATTTGGAAGTTAAAGTTATGGCCGATCTGATAACTATATAGGAAACATATAGACCGCCTGTAGGTAGAATGATGTTTTACAGTATCCCGCACAGACGGTATAATAATAAAGTTCCGTATAACTTTGTGGTGTAACGAACGAAATAACGTTGGCTATTACTATATTGAACTTTTAAAACAAAACTATTGAGCTTTAGAGGAGAGTATACAGTTTGAGTAAAAATTCAAGGACAATAGGCTAAAAGTTTGAGCCGAAAATTCTCTTTTGCGCGACGGATTGAAAGTTCTCTCGTCCAGAATAAATTTCTGTTTCATTTCGTGTGATAAAAAGAGAGTTGGATATACAGTTCTAAATGTCACCGTCTCTGCGAAAAGTTTCTTCGATGAGCACCGATTTCGCGGTTAAATGTGTTGCGTAGAAACGCCCACTAAAATTGCCATGTCTGTACACGGAACGCTAATCTGCCAAAATGTACCACGGGTTGAAATTTGAATGCCGTATTTTATAGAGTGTCGGTAACTCTGATTTATTTCTCTTTCGTGCCGTTAGACTGTCAGTGTAAATAACACATGCAAATTGACCATAGCTTTTTTTTCTATCGCCTACTGCTTGCTTCACCGTCAATACCTTATGAAACCCAATAAAGCCACCTTAAAATAACCCCCCCTCCACACACACACACACACACACACTCACTATCAACTTGTAATATAAAGTCGTTTGGTTGTGCTGATATATGTAGATCTATTTAAGAGAAAAACCGAAGAGAAATATCATCTGTACACATGGTAAAACATAAATTCGTTACGGATGTCAGCATTGTCTTGTTTCATTCGTATTTCGAGGTATGTGGAAAACTGGTCGTGACTGGGGTATGAGATCAAATTAACGGTACGAAAACCATTATAAAGCGAAATTATTCAGTGTGATAATTTAATTACGTTGGCATTAGCTTGACGATTGGCAAAACTTGTGAAAAAGTGCAACTATAATATGCAGTTTATATAAACTTTGGCACACATGCTGTGGAGGTAGCATAAATGTGACATTAATGCAGTGAAAGAGCAAAGGAGCAAATTGCTATTGCAACTGGTATGTTATTAAAAATGTGAAGCGTTTAAACTAATTTTAGCACGAATTAAAATTATTATCGACTTTCATTTAAAGTGAGCAAGGATGTCGGTACCTAGCTAAAGGTCTCATGAAATTAAAGGTAAAAAGAAATCTCATAGAAACAATAGCTTAAAAACATAGCGCCCCACGAATTAAAGACCATAACATAACATGGTAAGGTATAACCTCATTTAATTACTGAGAGAGAGAGAGAGAGAGAGAGAGAGAGAGAGAGAGAGAGAGAGAGAGAGAGAGAGAGAGAGAGAGAGAGAGAGAGAGAGAGAGAGAGAGGGAGAGAGAGAGAGAGAGAGAGAGAGAGAGAGAGAGAGAGAGAGAGAGAGAGAGAGAGAGAGAGAGAGAGAGAGAGAGAGAGAGAGAGAGAGAGAGAGAGAGAGAGAGAGAGAGAGAGAGAGAGAGAGAGAGAGAGAGAGAGAGAGAGAGAGAGAGGGAGAGAGGGAGAGAGGGAGAGGAGAGGGAGAGAGGGAGAGAGGGAGAGAGGGAGAGAGGGAGAGAGGGAGAGAGGGAGAGAGGGAGAGGAGAGAGAGAGAGAGAGGGAGAGGGAGAGGAGAGAGAGAGAGAGAGGGAGAGGGAGAGGAGAGAGAGAGAGAGAGAGAGAGAGGTGCTTTATCATTTCAAGAAGATTGCACCTCCACCGATGTGGCACCTCCATTAATGACACGGCACCTCCACCAACTTCAAGGAACTTCAAGGAACAACTTCAAGGAAAGAGGTTAGTTTTTTCAATTGCTCTTCACGACGGCTAAAATGAAAAGTTATATTTCAATGCCTGCATATTTTTTGTTCAATTCAATCAACAAATAAGGATATATAGGTAAAATAGGTAAAACCGTGTTAGGTATAGGAAGAAAAAAAGTAGTATACTTGTAGGGGGAAGGCATATTTTAAGCCAGGCAAGTTTCCCAGAAAAAATATCGCCTATGCTAAAGAAGATCAAAGCTATTCTGCCCATACTGTACCGTTCTATAGACCTATTTAGCATATTTTTTCATCCAAATTAACATTTTCGCTACCGATGGAAGATAATGGATGGTAAAAAGAGGAATTTGCGTTCACAATTAGATTTTTGCATCGTTGAGTTTTCAGTGAAAATTTTGAATAAAACGTCTTTTGTGTCTGTGGAAGCTATGTGCATATTCATGCAGAAACGGGTTTCACCACAAAAGAACGCATTTTCGGGAATTTCGGGAGGCGAGGGGGCTATAAGCTTTTTTGAAAGGAAACGTACCAATCCATTAAAATCGTGTGCTATCTTTGTCGGATATCAAAAACAAAACAAAAAGTTGAAAGTTTAGTAAAAAAAATCTTTCAAGCAATTACTGTTTCTGTAATTGGGTGCAGTTGTACAAACACGTATAATTTGGTAAAAAATTATAAATGTTAGTAAAAATTTGACAATATCTTGAGCCACATATTATGCCTGCAACGCAACAATCTTCACCAACCTTCCAAAAACCAGAAGGAAGCTTCGATTGAATGGCATTAGAAACAAAAAACTATCAACCACAAACTTATCACTGGATAGTAAATAGTATACAGAAAGTTAATTTATTATAGGTTTATCCTTTAGAAAGTAAACAATTACTTTAATGGACAAATAAACAGGAATCGACAGGAAAAATAAAAGGTAAAAATGAATGACATTTGAACCCCTGCGCGCTGAAGACTATACTTACAACCTCTTACTTTGTACGCTGGGATAAAATTAGCTCGCGACACTGTGCTGTCTGCATGCACAAATTCGAAAAGCAATTTTCCGGATGATCACATGAAATGTCTCGAAAGCGCGCATAATAAGCAGATGCTATGAACTGATAACGCCTTACTTTCTGGAGCAAAGAAGATGAGGTGGCAAGCATGCCAATCGCGACGTTTGCCGCCAAAACTTCTGAATAATCTGGGCACTAATAAAGTCGTCACATGCTGCTCATGCATATGCAACAAAAAAAATCGAGATCTCTACGCTCCAAATCTCATATGCATTCAATGCACTCAAACCTTTTAGAAATACGATTACTCCTGCATTTAAAACAATTGGGAAATGCAAATGCTGTCTAAAAGTTGTTGGTAGTGCATTTTCAGCATGACTACATTTACAACAACGAGAAAACATTGAATGAAAAATCAGGACATTGTCTTCTCGAAAACGGCTTTGGTTTGCTCTATCTCCTTATCTTGCTCGCGTGAATAGCATGCGACTTAATACCAAGGCGGTGCTTGTTTATACAATAAACTTTGCAAATGCAATTACTAGCGCCAGTGATTAATGAATCTCGCGAGAGGTAATTAGACCTGCCCTGCACAACGCCTCTCCTGCAAACTATCCGCTGTGACATCTATTCACAATTGCTTTAGGCCTAGGCTAGAGGAAATTATTTGCTTTTATACCCGGGCACTTTCAAGTTTTCTTATCAGATGCCCAAGCGTACGTTCCTGATATTTAGCCACCTCGTGCGAGCAGCATGTTCTTCCACGTGTTTTTCAGTAATGGGGGGAAATTGTATCTCTGTGTCAACAGCGATAGAAATTTAGTAAGTATTTCATTCCCGTTAACTGCTGCCATCAATTTTGAGTGCAGTACGGAGACAATGAATCCATGCAGTAGATAGAAATGCCAAAGATTCGATATCCTGAGCGCTATATCGTGATTGCTGAATACAAATATAAGAACAAAACAGTCCCATTACTTTGGAACATGTTATGATGCGGACTATATACATTTCGGAACCTTTAAATATTTTTTAAGAAGTTGAAACGTGTCAAACACAATATAAATTATTATTATAGCTGATGAGCATTGCTACTGACAAAATTATCACGGGTTTTTAACTCGAAATTAGGAATGAAACTCTCTTTGTCATGTCAAAAGGGCGTTGCTAAATTTTTCGATCTGCTATTTTCGGAACGCTGTGTTCGTATTGCCCCGCAAAAAGACAATGTATGTGAAAAGCAGGTCAAAGTGATCAGCCAGCTATAGCCATTCATTGCTGCGACTGGCGACTGCTGGGCTAATTACTGCTCTATTGTTTGCACAGTTCCTATGACATTTTGCTGATAATTTACAATGCCCAAGAGACTCGGAGGTGATAAAACCCTGTTTGTCGTCACTGTAAAAACAGACTTTCGGACGCTGAAATCGACGCAGAAAAGTTCGATATAGTGAATAGATAGATCACTTTCGAGAAGGTGTCACAGTACTCGATGACTGGTTCTTTGACATGTAGATTAATCGAAGAAAATAGGTGCATGGTCATGTGAATATGTCTGAGATGGATGATATTGCGAAACGTAAACGTGGAACATATACGTAAAACTTACCGGTTCTAATATTTCACTGATGACAAAAATGGGAAATTGAATAGATCATGCAATATTGGAATACTAGTCAGTTTTTACCAAGTTTATTCTGGTCAGCTTTTCACTCAGTTCAACATTTAAAAAATATGCTCGCGCTCGATTCGTTTCCCGGACGCTAATTTGTCTCTCCCGAACAAGCACAGGACTAAAAGCGACACTTTTTTGCTGCCGTTTTATTCAAATAGTCAAATTGCACAAAATATGTTGTCCGAGTATAATTTGTGCGTAAAGCGCAAGCACGAAAAAAATTCTTCGGCAATATAATAATTCAAAATATGCAATTAAATCGTAATTGTGAAGTATATATGCGTGGTTTAGTTTAAAGTATACAACGGGTATGCACATGCTCTGTATACGTATTGTAGTTTGCACAACACACCTTGAATATAACCGATATCTGCATGCATACGAATCAATTTGGATAAAAGTTGTTTGTAGAAATTTGTAATACTATACTTTGCAGCGAGGTATATAGCTTTCAACAAGTTCTATGCATCAGAAAAATGCTGTATCGCATTCTGTCCAACATTTAAAACAAGTGACTATGAAAAGAAATGAATCCAACTTGTCACCATCAGTTATGTTTTGTAAATAATGACCAACACCAACACATCATCCAAAACGGTCACCAAACGTACTTCTAAATTACAGCGGACTGAATGAAATAAAATAAACCCACGTGAATACGCTCTGTTTGCAGATGCTCTAATATTTCCTGTGCATGTCTGCATCAGACAATGCGCCGCACCGCACGCTTTCCGGCGCTCAGCCCGACGCCACGGTACCGACGCCGCGGTGCCGACGCCGCGGTGCCGACGCCGCGGTGCCGACGCCGCGGTGCCGACGCCGCGGTGCCGACGCCGCGGTGCCGACGCCGCGGTGCCGACGCCGCGGTGCCGACGCCGCGGTGCCGACGCCGCGCTCCCTCATTAGGCGTCGTCAGGAAGCGAACCGACGCCTTGGCAGCTGAGAGCGACGTCGCTGTTCTAAGCCCCATTGTGCCGCGCACAAGGCCGGATCTGCCCGCGACGAATCTGTTCGTCTCTTCGTACTTGTTCCGAACAACTGGATGTAGAGAGGCTTTATTTGGCAGGGAGAGGCCAATGAATCGCATGGACGCCATTTTTTGTCCAAACTCCTGCCTGTCACCACGCAACTATATACGCTGAATAGCGCTAAATGTAGGCTAAAAAGGCAAAATTGAAGTTATGATCATGATTTCCTTGCGTCACATTGTTGAACCTCCTTGAAATATGAATTCATTTTATTTGGACAATTAATGGCGTCAAAAACGGTTCAAGCACGGCCGCCAACATAGCCTCTCTATAACTGGGTAATGGCACACGAAAAAAAGAACGTTGGCTTGAATATAACGTTGTTATAGCAAACCTTAATGATAGATATCATGGTGCTACAAACTATGAAAGATGTGCTGGCAATATATACACAACATTGATCATTTAACAACAAAATTATTTCAAACCACATGTGAAGATCTGATATAACAGCATATGAAAAGAATTTATGAACGGGTTGTGTATAGTTCCTGATATTTTTATTTAATTCGTATTTCTGGTGCGCTGTGAACTCATCTCCATATTTCAAAATTAAATTCGTATAGAATGCAATCCGAGGAAATCAGACAGCCGAAGCAAAGTGCATGCCTCGAAGTATCTTTTTGTGATCCGTGCCAAGGGTGGGGTGGGCGGTGGTGGGGGGTGGGGGGGGGGGGGGGGGGGGTCGTAGAGATTGTTTTTCCATCGGCACATTGATGCATCCTTCGAAGCGATTAATTTCCAGGGCGACGCGGCGGCCCGAGATCGATTCTTACTCTCGCCTCGCGCTCGCTGCGAAAACATTGTGATTAATTAAGATGATGTTGTTTTCCCAGCAGTCATTAACAACTCGTTCGGCGGGAGCGGCAATTTTCACACCACGTGGTCGAGGGATTCCAAGGAATCGCAATTTTCATGGTGAGAAAACGCAAGTCACTCAAAAATTAAAGTTGAATTTACAGGATCAGCAGGAGCTTGAGACACACTTGCGTGCTAGGAGAAAAACACCCACAAGCAATTTAAAAAAACACGAGTAATAACGCTAGAAAGAACAAACACAATGTATTTTTTTCCTCGGTATCATTAAAAATGTTCTTGTGTGGTGTAAAATGTTTCCGCCGAAGAAGTTCACAAACTCGTTGAAATTTCTAATTAGTTTCCTTAAATCTCTCCTCTCGATGCCAAGGGAACAGCGAAACAAATAAAAAGAGGCGCAAATTTCTGCGTAGAGCAAAAATGCGCTGTAATTTCTTCCCCCAGCCTAGAGCCATATATAACTGCACACTGCGGGTGAAAACTCATATCATTTTTCATGCTCAACTCAATGAAGCTGAAGATGGACATTGCTTAAATCTTCTTTAGCCTTCCTCCCCCTCATATAGAGTAGGTACTACGGGAACGGCATTTATTAAAAAGAAAAAAGCGGTTCCATCCTGTTTGGTTTAATAGAACAATCGCCCTTCCCTCGCGTAAGCCTCTGAGCATTATTTTCTCTCTGAATCTCAGCTTGGAGGTCACTTAGCGGTCGCCGTTACAGAAGTTCGAACTCAGTCATCACATGAAAAGTCAAATGAATGGCCAGAGTGTGTACGAGTTCATTTCACTACAATGGCCGAGTTTATAATAACATTTCTCAATTTAGATGAACAGAAATAAATGAATTCAATGGCTGTGGCATGGGCAGGTATCTAACCAACTTTACAGCCTGAAGCTTTAACACCGTCCCCTAATAGAATAATGTTTGATGTTCAGCTCTTCATTATAAGTATTGGATGTCGCTAATAAGCACAGAGATTTTCCCTTTGGAGGCGATTCTTCCTGCGATGAAACTCGTCCGAATTGGGAATACTGCTCGCCGTGCACTTTCCTCCCATCAGGTGGGCATTCGACGCCCCGGCAATGACACGCCGCGACGCCTCCGATGCCTACGCCGACGCCGACGCCGACGCCGACGCCGACGTTGACGTCGTCATCAGAGTTATTGGAGGCGGTTGCAAGCGACGCAAGACGTCGCGGCGCTGATGAGATGACGTCTCATTAGTGATAGAAGAGAGTAGCAAGGGGCATAGGAGTCCGGGGGGGGGGGGGGGGGACAACAGAAAGAGGTCATTATTCCAAGTGTCGCAAAATGGATAATGATGCATCAAATTTTATCTCACATAATCACGGGGATGTGCTTCAAGTATTACCGATGCCAGTACTGTAGGTGGACGATACCGTTTAATGGTAGAAGTGAACATTCCACTTATTACTGAAATTACGTTTTTGAATGCCCTTTGGCGACTGACGGGACGCTTTGACGTGAAGTTTGAAACGGCCCCGAACAGTTTGGTACCAAAGCGAATAAATATGGAAAATGTTATTGCGGAGTCGCTCCCCGAAAATGCAGGAACGGCACACAACTTTTATGTCGCCGTATTTCAAGTTCTATATACCTACTGAATAAATGAACTTCTCCCTTATCTTTATGCGTAAAATGTGCGGGCTAGTTACTTTACGATAAAAACAATCCTAGAATAATAATACACTTTCCCCTTTTATTGGAAAAATTGATTTAAAAAATAATATATTCAAGAAACATAACAAAAACAACTCGTATTCCTTAGAAATCTAATAACAATAACTCTCTTTGGGCATTATAGACAACAGATATATGCGTCTTATATCTTATGCGGACAGGGTCCCCAGATTTGAGCAGATCCTCGAATGGGTGGCTGCGGGGGGCAGTCGACCCCTCGGGGTGCTTTGTAATCACTCCCGACCCCACCACTTTTTGGCCATGTTTACCCCAAAGCGATCGGATGGATATGATGGCATTACGACGAGGAAACAACTGACTAAGAAAATGGTAATTTTTTGTAAGAACAAAGGGGAAGGACACAGGAAATATCTTGGAGCATACGCACGAAAATGAAATTAAGCCCTCTGTATTTTTTTTCATAGACCACAATTGCACTAGGATGCAGGGCTGAATAGCCAAACTTTCACCGCCAGATGAGTGACCAATTTCAAAACGTACAAAATAAAAGTAAATGCGACCCCCCCCCCCCCCCAAAAAGCAAATGCTGGTCGCCAAAAAATAGAGCCATATATATATAGGGTCGACACTAATCTGATTCAAAACCAAATCTATATAATATGTAAAACTTATTTTGGATTCGAATGACGAATGTGATTAACTCGGCCCTACAAAAAAAAACATTACGTGTAGGCATTCAAAACCCAAACTTGACGACGATTAACATAATGTTGAAAGGATTAAAAAGCGATGCCTGGTGCTATTGTCGGTCGCCGCGGCGCATGGTAAGTGGCAGACGCCTGCGATATTCGTTCAGCAGGATCGCGTTGCGGTGCAGGGGGTCCAGGAACTGTCAGGTGCAATGCACGCAGACTTATTGCTCGCTGGCTTGCGAGCGACAGCCGCAATACGTCCAAGTACAATGCATCGTAAGGAGTGGTTCATCAATCCAGAAATAGCTTGGATTCATTAAAACTCAGAGGTTTGGACACAGGCACTTACAATGTACCTGTACGAAATGCGTTTTAAGCAATATTTCATGAGCTATCCTTAGGTGCTATTCATTTCCAGTGTCGAAAGGACAATATTTAAAAAAACACACATTTTAGTAGTGTGTTACAATTTTACAGCATGTATTGTACAGCAATTTTACAGCATGTAAATGTAATGTTACATCATTCAAAAATAATGATTTTTAAAACATAAAAGTATGCTACAATACTGCGACCGTCGTAAATACATAAATTAATGTTGTCCTGTCATGTCACTAAAACTTTCAGCTTTCATGCAAAACATTTTAACAATCTGTAACAGTTGCAGTCTTGCGGTATACTATTGCAGCTGTGATCACGGCCACAATATGAAGATATGTTCAGCATCACATACTTCATAATTAATTTACAGGCGCGTTGCTTCCAGATTCCTATCAAAATTCGCTTAGGCAAACGCGTTATTATAACAATAATGGCACGCTAACAAGTTTAATACCTGTGGAGATTGCGCGCGCCATATATACGGAAAGTTGCGACATTTGAATTTCAATAGTCCGTTAACGGTGTTAAATATAATAGCAGTACATGGTACGTTCGTTATTTAATCGCGCGACTGTAACGTGCACTGATTGCACCGGCTACGGCCTATTGTTCGTCTGGCCGATCGGCACAATGCCGCCTTTATTCAAGTTTCTCGGCGACGTTAGCTGGACCCGCGGCCGCGGTGTAATGTATTGAAACGTTCTGTATACCCATGAGTACCAGAGAGTTTTAGCACAGAGTTGTACCGCGCCGCGTATTTTGCATACGAACATACCTCGATTTGCGAGGAAATTACGGCTTGGTGAAATTAGAGCGCACTTAAATGATTCCTTTCATACGTGAATAATGGCTTATTCATTTTGAAATGGCGAGGAACCAAATAAAAATCATCGCTGTGATATCTTTGATACATAAGGAAGAGATGAGATCCCTTGATCTCTTGAGATGAGATCGGAGATTTGTTTTTAGGGATAATTTGTGCGTTTAATTCACAAATATTGCGAATGAAAAGCAAAACTGCTTTCGAAATCGACTGAGAAAAATCAAACAATTTCATTACATGGAGGGAAGAACAAAATACCCATGTACGCACAATCATTTAAGTCAAGAAACCATTGTGTACGATTCTCGACTAGAGAATATTGTGAAAAATCCAGTTACGATCCCCATACCTCGATATAGACCCGTGAAAAGCAGCGACTTAAAGGAAAAGCGCATAATCCACTCATGGGTCGTATTTCATGCACATGATGATAAGTAAGTTATAAAGTCAAGGGGAAGGTAGGACGGGGGGTGTGGATTAACGTGGCGGGCACGGCAGCAGTGCGAGGGGTGCTGCCTGTGCTTTCAGGCGGCCATCTTTATCAACTTGGTTACTCTTTTCGAGATCAGTGGACCAGTAAATATGACACCCAGTGCACTTTATAGTCTAGTGAAGCTCAACTTGATCGCTCCGTTTAATGGAAAACGATTCAGATCAGAGATGCGAGATACCGAGGTACCTCAGAGTGAGTGAACTGCTTAAGTTTAAAAGTACCAACGCGTCACAGGGATGTTTTAATTACGGGCAAAACAGAAAACAGAAAATAAAAAATAAAATACTTTTATGTATTTGCTAGGAAACGTACTATATACTTAATAGTGAGAAAACTTATGATTGCAGTTTCTAATTAGTGCACTTCCTTCCGTTTCACCGATTTTAGCAAATAGGTAAATCGCGAAGATAAGTTATATTTAAACTTAGCGAAGACATATTTTATTAATTACTTGCCTAGCAAATACGAGCTCGCGTGCCGGGATGCGTTGAAATGTCAAGTTGAATCGCACTATGTCTCACGTCGCGGATGAAAAGGTTGGAGCTTGCGAGGCTAGATCGCTGGGACGTGCGACGTGAGGCAGGGAGGGGGGCAGGGGGGCAGAATTCGCAGTGAGACTGTGGTAATGAATTTCCAATAAGGGCGATCAGTAACCCGCCACCCCGCTACCAATTTTCCCCACACCCTTCACGAAAACATACCCAATCATGGCAGCTTCTAGACCGAAACCATTACATAAATTGCCAAATAACTTGCTAGTGTCAAAAACATTTCTTCTTGTCGCGATGCGCTTTGGGAAAGCTTATCGCAAATTGACAACATTAAGTATAAGTAAGCAGAAGGGAAGTATTACAGCTTATACCTTTCAATGGCATGAAGTGGACACGGGACACTAAAAGGTTCTTATCTGAAGGCAGAAGTATATTCATTATAATCACTGGACTCTCCAGCAAAAAAAAACACAATATAGCTAATGTGTGTCCTACTCCTAATGAAATATATTGACATCAATATAAGAACTATTTGGACACATTTCATGTGGCCATAAGGCAGTTATTTTTCGAACATGTCTTCGTATATGAAATAAGTCTGAAATTGTTAAGAAAACGTCAAGTCTCAAGTCTCAATTCCAATTTCCCTCCAAATAACAAAGTCAACTTTCATCTCATTTCCCGACGTATTGCCGTTGACGTCATCCAAAATGAAAATATTTTCCGCTTCCGTTCCGTCGAAAGCCAAAAATCCTACGCTGCACGTGGGCGGCTGCACGGCCAACCATCGCTGAGTGAACAATTTTATAATGTTATGCAATTGGATTGGCGAGTGTGGCTTTGCGTTTTACCCTTCTTTCCCTCGATATTTCATGATTAGTTAGGCGTCCATTGAGCGTCGATCACACAGCTGATTGGGCTAATAGCCGGCCCCATTCCCTCGGCTGGATGTTCGACAATACAATCGTTGGGGGCGGCGGCTGCGTCGCGTATGGCGGCACAATAGGCCCGGCCTACCGGAAGCGATTGCTCTCATTATCGCAATCAGCATTTGCCCAAAATGATAACACACCTTTGTGACTTGAATCGAAAGTGAAGTTTGCTTCAGTGAGCAGTCATTAGTCTTTGCTGGTCGCTGGAGGGTTGGAGTTGGTGCCCTTCTATTCGCCGAATCAGAGAAATTATTTTAAACATTTCCACGCATATATGCGTGACCTCGACATCAGAATTGTTTAAAAGTTAACGTGTACGTTTCTCTATTTAAAAAATGCTGCGACAAACATATTTTATGTAGCCTACAGAGAGACATCTTTGTCAATAGATAAATCACTCTCTGGGCTTGCTCAGCTCCGTCCCCAATTTGGTGGAAGGGGAAAGCATTTATTGGGTAATGTGACAACACCAGAAGTTTCTAGTCTCGAAGCAAAGTTTCTTTCCCTCAATTCCATCACCGGAAACTGTCTTCCCTCATTCCATCGGAACCCTCCCCCTCTCTGCAGCCTCCTTCACCTCCAATCAGACAAGATGACGAAGACAGACCCGAGAAATCGACTTACACATGTCGATATATATCGACAACAGAAGAATTCATCGACAACGGCTCGCCTCGCTCTCAGATGGGGTGTGCCCCGGCAAGCAGAGGAGAGAAAACACCAAGGAAAGTTCCCAACTTTGTCGACAAAAACCAATTCATGATCTGATACCAGATACATGATTTTGCGACATCGGCATTAAAAACGTCAGGAGATTCGCTCGACAATACCATTGATAAATGCTGATGGTTTCTCTTCTCTGTTCATTCCGGCATCATTTACAACGTCACGAACCGCAGTGGTTGGTTGCAGTATGAAGAGGACAAGTAGCGTACAATGATGCACTCGAGCTAATGACAAAGTTACATAATCCCGTTTGTTCCAATTTCGCAACTACAGTCTTCGCTGGCTGACACAGAGAGATGCATTTCGGCGCACATTCATTCGACAAAACACCCAATTAGCTAGATCATAGATGCAGATTCAAAAGCCAGCTACTCTGTTAATGCTTTCCCAGTCAAAGCTTGCATTTGGCACGTTACAAAGCAATGTATACCACGTTCACAGGTACACATTCGCATTTTTCAAACACCCGTATACGAACCTTAGGTACCTATACCACACGCTTCCTTTGAAATTATACGATTTGAAAAAGTTTCACTGCAATACGTTTTTACGTTTTGTTTCTCGCAATAAAGGTTTCCATTCCGGTAAATAATTTTACTTTGAGTCTCAAAACATGCGCGACAAGAGTATGCCGAGTACGGCATAAGACTTGGCAGACGAGGAAATATATTTCGCAAAGCAAATACATTTCTCGTCCTTCAGTTGGCAATGGGCGCCTACAGAGAAGGGCGCTGCTGCGTTCTGCATGTTCTGGGTGCGCGAGAGTGAACTGAACCGCACATTGTTCCCGTTTGTGTGTGCCTATCGCGAGGCGTGCAGAGTAAGCGTCGCTATTGACAACGTCATTATAATAAAGTGCAGGTAAAGGATGGAGTGGGCGTGGCGACAGAAGCTGCTCCAAGATGCACACTTGTGTACACGGACTCTCTGTGCAGAGGAACACAGCTTTCTGTGCAGATGAACACAACGCTCGACGCTTAAGATTGTTGAAAGAGAGATGGGAAATTCAAAGAAAATCCGAGCCTATTATTTTCTATGGCGTTGGATTCGTGCCGTGTGAGTGAAAGGAAAAGAAATCCGTGCTCTTGTTGTGGTGATGTTGTTTCTCAAAGCACAGTCGCGTTTGTGATGAATTTGGATCTTTTGCGGATAAACACGGTTTTAATTACGTATTACATATAGGAGTGAGTTGGTAGTAGATGTAAGCGTTTGGAATAACTTCAAGGGAGGTATGACGTCGAATATTCACTGCTTTAGATGTGTCACGGTTCACGGATGAAATTCATCTGCAAATAGCACTGGTCACTTCAGTACGAGAACTCAGTTTCCAAGAAATAAAATGCCAACAAAAAAAAGCAGTGCTCAAATAACCACTTTTAATAGGAGTACCAAAACTTTTTAGAACATCAATTAAAACATTATTTTATTTCAGCAAAACGAGCTATTCCGTGAAACGTAGTTAACACTCTGTTATTAAAGAAAAGTACTATATACCTACCCATAGTGAAATGTATTAACTAAAATGTAGTTGAAAATGTGATAAATTATTTCTCACTGCAGCGAAGAAGCGCTGCTCGGAGACTTGAAAGCCGCTTACAAACCGCGCAATTTTCCACTTGTTCAGGCAAAGGAGCCGGGGCCTAGCAACGCGTCCTGCGATGGCTCCAGGATGTGCCGCGATGGGTGGAGGGGGGAAGAGGGCGAGGGGATTACACCCACCCTTCGGGGATGTTATATGGCAGCTCTAATACTCATGCGACGTAAATAAAAGAAAAGAAATAATCAATTCCATAGCGAAATTTTAATTCTTATTGGATATTAACGATTAGTATCAAACTCGATAGGAAAATATATAACAGAAATTTGGAATAATATCTATCTCAACCTCTGCAGGGTGGAGAATCTCGAGGCGTGGTTGTCATTAATCATTACCTACTCCAAAATTATTATTATTACCCAATCATGTGGCAACAAATGTTAAGCATTGAACCTGAATTTGGTTGAATAGAAACATTTAGTCGTGAATCCACACCCAGCTAAAGATGTACGCTCTTGTGGCCATTTGAATTGCTAAAAGGCTTAATTTCCTAATGTTTAGCTAAATTCACGGAATGCAATAATTTCATCGGTCCTCATAAAATATGTGAATTTCATCTCAACTGTACGAATCATGCAATTATACTCCCAACTGACCGTATGATGAAATTCACTACATACATCCAGCCTATACTTCATTTAATTCCACGGCACAGTAATTTCTCGTGAACTCCGCCACTAAATTTGATGGTCAACGACTCCCTTTCCGAACCGGGGTGACCTGTGCCAGTGGCAGTGGTCAGCTAAAGCCAATCTGGTCTGCGGCGAAGACTTCGAATCTGAATGCCCCATCGCTTTGTTGTTCTACGTACCCCCGACGGCGGACTCGCGGCGCTGGCGGTGACCACCTTGGTTTTATTGCAACCCGCCACGACCATGGTTCCCCCTGCCCCCCCCCCCCCCCCCCCCCCCCCCCCCAAAGAAACATGGCGGAAAGTTTCGCAAGCAGCACTCTTGTCCAGAGACCACGAGCGTACATTATCCGGCAATGCTCTTCACTTGTTTCTGTCGAACGCGACCCGCGCCCGGGAATTCATTAGATTTAATTTGGGATTAGTGGAACACGGTGTATATACTATGGATAGCTTGTCTCTGTGTAGCTGGTTTACGGTAGCTCTCTCGTCGGAACGCCGAAATACAAACGCCCGGATGACAAAATGTTGTTCAAAAACCCGAGCGCCGAGTTTCGGTAACGGATTCGCAATATATTGCGCGAGGGGACGCACGACAATATACAGACAAAGCTGATAGATGCAATGTTACATCCTTATAATATACGTTTCTTGAAATAAACTATTTCTAGCTGAGTTTTTAATGCTGGGCTAGAAAGTTTGAAATTTGAAATGAGAAATAAATAAAACTAGTGTTAAACTAGTAACGAAGTGAAATGAAATAATGAAACCTATGTACGGTATAATATGATGAAGTGTAGACATGAGTCAAAGAAATGTAATAATACGTTTCTAATTTTTTTTTTAAACATGACTTATCGAATAATTTCATTTTAATGATTTTCTTTATGACCTATGTTGTGATAATTCACGAGTCTCTTGTAAGTTTGCAGCACGGTGCTAATGTTATCTCGCCGACAATATAGTGAAGCCACAAGATGCAAGGGGTGCTTCGCTCAAGAATGTCTGCCGATGTAATTGCATACTTGCCGGATACGTAATCACTAATCACCTGCTGGTTTTACCTTGGTTATTATTATTCACGCATCCGAAGCTAGCGGGGGAAATCAAGTGCATACTTAATCATTAGCAACAAATAATTAAACCGCGTCGAATCGAATGCAATATGGACGACAGTGAGGCTTGGGAGGATGGAGACAGCCACTCTGTGTGAAGCCAAAGACGAGGATGCCGAGGTCTACCCAGACCTAACAGGTCTAGGCTTCTTTGTGTCTTAATTAATGAAACCGTAGAAAAAAATAGATCACGAATAAAAATTAATCTGCTCATTATAGGCTAAAATTATAGAGTTGGGATAACGGTAAGGTACCAGCGGCGAAGTGGTACAGGGCTGCGACCAGATCGTTGTTTATAATGGACGGGTGTGTTCTGTTTTGACAAACCTTTGGTCCTCATAAGGAACTTGGTTGACGTTTCGCACGCGGGTTGCTTATTAAAACTATTTTTGATTCTATAGTATAATTAATGTTCGTGAAGGAGATAAATGAAGTTATAATGAAAAAATGTCTGTTACCTCCATATAAAGACGTGAAAAACATATAAGAATGTTTATGGTTGATATTCCAGGAATAGTTGAAATCGGTGCAGTGATTGACATTCAAGCTCAAGGTAAGCAAATTGTCCTGGATGAACGCTATTAATGAAATCAATGTAACTTCCATGTTACACTCCGCAGATGGCTAATATAAAATTTGGTATGTAGCTGCAACTTGCAATGTCCTATAAAGTAAAGTGGTATCAAACAATTTTCACAAAACAAGAAAACTAAATCCCACTCGCGCATTGGAATAATTTATAAGCGGCATGCATTCCTCTTCCCCACTTTGAGGTTTGAGGTTCGAGGTAAGAATACTAGAAACAATTACTCCTGGATGATTTCCCGAGAGTATCCAAATGTGCAGATAGAATTTTTAGAAAAGCAATGAATAAGACGTTATATCTTTGACACTTGAGAGTTCATTGTAGAACGAATATATTATTAAGTTAACCATATAAAATTCTAATTATTGTCAGATTTTTATTTGCTAGTATAACATATCGCTACTCGCTCAGTTCTAGGTAACCTATTTATTTAATGATACCTCATTAGAAATAATAAAGTTCTGTCATGGATGCTTGATAAAATAGCAAGAAAGAGAACATTATTGTGGTCATGAATTTGCATATATTATGAATTTTGGATGTATTTTATTTTTGTAGTAACAATGCTATAATATCTGACAACATTTGGATGGAACTCATTAGACAACCAAAAATGTTTCTTGGCTCGGCAGCTTTCCTCCAATTATAACAGGAACATAACATTCCAGCCAAATGATTTGAAGTAAATATTAGGGGCCAAGCCCGGGCCAAGCTCGTAGCAAACGAGCGTGGATTTAATATAAGAAGGATATTAGTGGAAAAATAATGAAGTAATGTGGAGCGAGTCATGAAAATTGTACAAGCGCAGTGGCTCCATGTTCTCCACGGAAACGATAAGAAGTATGCCCTGCAGGAAGACAATTACGCGTATATTTCTGATCATAACAAGATATCAAGAATCAAGGAAAATTCTTCGGGTAATTGCTTCATCAGATAAAACTCAATTAAAACTTTTAATTTCAACCGATTCGTACATGAACGTGATCAGAGAGTGCGCACCGTAAGCAAAAAATAATTATTCCCGATCGTGGGGGTGGCTGGTCTTCATTCTACGAAAGCTCATTGGGGGAAAGAAAGAATATTCTATAATTACGCAACCAACCCAAACGACTTGTATTTGTATTTGTATTTTTGTATTTTATTTTCACATTCATTGTACATGGTACACGCTCTTTATGGCAAGTTATAAGCTTTTCAAAAAGGTAAAACATAATCTTGCAAGCATAGAAGTTCGTCAAATATTAAAAAAATATAATAAAAACCATTTTTCTATGCTCACTAGTTTTTCTAGTCACATGTGATTTAGACACACGTATTACTTGTAATTACAAAACCATGTTTGATAGTTCAATCATATAGGTCAGACAACAAGATACACAAAACCAACCCCATTAATTAGCAATTCCACTTTTATCACGTATGGCGCTCTTAATTACGGCACGGTTGTACACCACACCTGATAAACACTACCATCACCTTTCACTACTCTCTCGAGGCCTCTAATGGCACTCATTTGTCAACAATTAACGGTTGCTGCAGCCTTTCGGGCGTCGTGCATGGCGGATTGCACTGGCTTGCTCATTAATTCCTATCCATACGCGTTTAAGATGTCATTAGTTAGCGCGGGAGGGCAGGAGGGTAGGTAGCGAGGGACAGGGACGCCGGCCGCACGTTATCCTGGGATAAATAGACACCGGGAATTAACTGTTGATGTAGCTAAGGGAGGGGGTGTAAATGAAATCCAATCCAAATCGGTGATAGGGGTGCAGTTTTTGTCGAGGAGGCTTAAATTGGAACAAGTCGTGATGACTATTAGAAAGGGTACGTTAGCTACGATTATTCTTCCCACCATGTTAGCGCGCTTCAAGCGTTGGTCTTGGAGCTATATTGTAAAGTTCGGCGATAACTTGCTCGTCGTTCAACAGTTCGCTACTGGTTCGCGACAGTAAATCAGTTTTCTATTTAAATTTCTCGTTTCTTATTTTAAAATAGCAAATCCGTTGGATACACTTTAAATGTAATTTCGATATAAAACTGCTGACGACAGGCCTCATCAGCTTTGGGGACGTAGGAAAACGAGCTCCCTCGACTTGGGTTGAGCTGGAATGTCCCGGGTAATAGCGAAGAAAATAAGTATTTTAGTGCAGGGGAGACCAAAGTAAGTTTATACTTAAATGTGATATGATAACTACTTACAATGGCCATAGCCTTTGGCATCCAATAGAGATTCACACTTTTGTGTCTGTATTTCCGATCTCGCTATTATAATGGCGGATGCACAAACAGATAGCGTTGAATGAAAAGAGGCTGAAATTGGATGGAATCATGGGACGTTCGGATGAGCCAGTGTACCAACCCAATTATTGATGAGCCGTTGCATCATATCCATGCCTTTATCCCGACAAAGAGGACCACGCTCGGTTCAATTCCTGTTGATTACACCCCCAACTCTTTACGACCACATCCAATGTTGCTATCAGCCTAAAGTTCCTCTTGTCTTTCGAAAACTTTCTCCGGTTCACATGGAACGAGAGCGCGACGTGGAGAGGAGGGGCATCGGAATCGACTCAGATACGAGGCAAACTCTTCTTCAATCTCAACTTTTCCTTAAATTTTGTGAATCTCCTAAAAGTTCATTGCAGTTGTTGAATTCGGATAAAAGTTTTTGGCCAAGTGAGTTTGACGAGGTTGAAACATCTGGTAAACCTCAATCAAGTATCTCATCAGCAGAATACTGTGCAATTGTCTGAGCAGCTTTATCGCAAAGACTTGTGCATACCCTTTGGACCCACGGACACTTAGTAGGTGCACTTGCATTTAGTTTTAACTTTTAAGTGCAATTTGCATTGCTCTAATGGTGAAGTCTTGGAGATACAGATTAATGAAGCTAATTTAATTCAGAAATCTCAACAATTAATAAACACTCAAATTCTGAATAGCAAGACGGATGTGACACTGAAAAAGTGCCCATGAGTGGGACCTTTCAGATTCATGTCATACAATTGGTGCCCAGTGGTGGGATCATAAAATATTAGCAATGTCATAGGTGCTCAAGAAGAGTATCTTTGAATAAGCTTAGTGAAACTGTTGGACAGGGATGGTATCGTTAAAAAATGTGGGTTATTACCCCCTTCCCCTCACCCCTATTCCCCCCCTGCCCCTTATCAAGGCCAACATTATGGATTCCCACAATTTGGCGGCATCCGACCGTTCGAACGGGCGATGCACGGATACAAATTGACACAACACGCTAAAAAAACATTAAAATAGGATCGTCATCATTGCACTAGTCCCCGCGTTCAGAGATCCATACAAATTACCACTCACATGCGTAGCTATACCAATGCTCAGCTACCGTTTTCATGAAGTTACGAATTTATGAAAATTTTCACTGAATTAGTAAAGAAACAAAAAATCCTTATTGAAAACAAAGCAAGTAAAATAATTTCAATTACTTTATGTGAATTGCACCATTACACAAAATGATTGTGATCGAATTCGAGTGAGATGAATCATGAAGCAGCAAGTCCCAAGAGACAGCAACCTCATATCGATGTCACTATCATTCCCCTGGCGACATGTTAATCAGCAGAGACGTCGCCGACCCATTTCAGCGATGTGAATCAATACCAATCATCCCTAACGATCCTTGCAAACCATGTCGGTATCACGGTATTACAACTCTTTACCTGTCAAAATAATACGATTGGTTATACCGCGTTTAAACATTACTTGCATCCTAAACCCCTCTCTTTCTATTTCGGTATCGTAACACTACTCGCGAAGTTTTAACAGAGAAGCTCATTGGCGTCATTTGACCAGAAAAGTTCGCCCAAAAGTTACTGCCACTTCATTAGGTCATCAAAAAAAAAGGAAAGATTTTTAACAAGTTCCCTAACTGCAGGACTTTCCTATCCCTTTCATGTAGTTATCTTCAGATGTGAGACATTGGCTACGAAGTGAAACTCCCAACAAAAGATTGTTTTCGTCGAGAGATGATTGATCATATCCACGATAGAGTGCTCAATTGGCCACATCTCCCAATCAGCAGCATCAAGAATAGCCTTATACCTATAATCACAATTTAACGGATGAAACCTTCCATTCCCGCAATCGGCATATCCTCTCCAAGAGAAATCCATTCCTATTTCTGGAATATTTCAGGAATGGCAGACACGTTTTGGATCCGTCTGTACAAAACGGCCACCGTGCAAAGAGAAGTTCCTCTAGGAAAATAATCATCCACGTCGTCGTCGTCGTCGGCGTCGGCGTCGGCGTCGGCGTCGACAGCGTCGGCGGGCGCAGGCAAGACATTGCAGCTCGCGTATATATGCTGAATGAAAAAGCAATATTTTCTCACCCGGGCTTATACAAGAGAAAAGTGGACTATCAAATTGAGTGGTGCGACGCGAGCATAATGGCACAGTCTGGATGCTGGGTGCTGGATGCTGGATGCTGGAGAGAGGTGCCCGCGTGCTGCGCGAGTGAAGCGACGGCGACGGTGCCAGCGACGGCGGTGAAAGGAAAACGGCGTAGGGAAAAGCCTGACAAATTTCCCGCGGAAAGGATTTCAATGTATTTTCATAACGGCCCATGCTGGGAAGCCAATGTGCTTGTTCTTTGCTATTGAGCAGTTATAATAAATTGCAATAATATAATAGATGGTTGTAGGTGTATGCGGTACAGAGCCATGGCGAAAGTAGATAGCTTTTTGAAGTGATGATACAGTATTCAGATATATTATGATTTGAAGTATCCTTCGTGAATGTAAGATCTGAAATGGTGAGATGGACTGACTTGAAATCAGTACGAAGGGCGAGAGTGAGAAAAGTACTCAAGTTTAAAATAATAATGCAGTAAACAATGTGGTAATATCTCAAGAACCCCTCTTACCTCAAAACTTGTCCAAATTTATTTTCTGATTCTAATCCCCGCCGTTTGAAAGGCACTATAGCAATATTTCTTCCCGGTAATCACTACAAATTGTACAATCCTAATTTGAAAAAGGCGTGATCAATGAAGGTGTCTCCGCGGTCCACGTTATATAACGATGTCGTTTGTTAGGATCCACCCTCCCCCATCCCTTGCGCTGGCAAATCCATCACTACCCCAACACGGCGAGGCTTAGACCCAGCCATTACTTCACCCCAAACAGCCGAAATAATTCGATATGCACAACTAAAAAATCCATAGTTCGGTATGCGATGACTGGAAGAGAAAAACGCCATTCTCCAAACTTTGATTTTAATAATTTTAAAAAGTGGTATCACATTCATAGTTATACGGCCTTCTTTTCTTTCAGATTTTGTAAAAGGAGTGCCGTGGGTTCTTGAAAATAATTACAAGTCTCTTAAAAGATATTCTGGATTTTCCAGCTATGCAAGAGCCAAGAATAGGAATGCCATTTGAATAGCAGATACCCATTCGAAAGGTATACACATAAAAATAATGAGAGTAATTACTTTTCGTCGATAACAAATGATTCCCGAAACAGGACTACCCTACCTACATACCTATATATAGGAACAGCGAAGAGCACGAAATTCTCTCGAATGTAGATTAAAAATGCAATCCATGAAGTAAAATCGTGATTCACATTTGAAATTATAAACCCACGGCATCGTTACATGCTAATTCAGCACAAAATGAAACAGCCAAATGACAAAAGAAATCGTTAAGCTTAATTAATTGCCGCCATGCTTTAATCTACGAGCGCGGTAAATTAAAAAAGCTTATTTCGAATCGATGATGCCATGGAAATTGGCAAATTACTCAGGGGAGATTATTTCTTGTAATTTATTGTGTGCGAGCGCGCCTACACCGTATAGATCTGCGAGCGTAATTCGCAATATACCTTTCCGAATTGTCATACTTTATTGAACCACAATATATACCTACACATTTTTAAATTTCAGTACCTCTTTTTCCAGTTTACACCAGGTATGAGTTTTACTTGAGCTTACACTTTACTTATTTGGAAACACAATATTTGTTAAATTTACCATATTATAAATGATGATCATATACGTGAATTTAGACAGCCCCGTACTTTTATTGGTAACGTCTTAAAATATTGTTCCGATGCCGTTCAACTCTGGACTGTCACTGCAAAGCTTTTAAGCTGGCCTTTCCCTCTTTGAGTGTCTTAATTGTATTGTCCTACGTCGACTAGCTTTCAGGCCCACTCCACATTCGCAGCCTCCCCAAAAAGTCAAAGTCTTCCATTCGAGGCATTCTTTTCTTTACCTAAGGCTAAGATAGATATATGATAATTTATACCATCTAGGCGGATTAATGTTTATTCAAATAAATTACCCTTTTTTTAACCCCAACGGATGAAAATGAAATGCTAATAACGGACGGCCATCACAGCGAATTTTTATTAATAATGATCTGTAATCCCCATTCTTTCCCAGAATAAGGTGTTCATGAAACAGAGCTTTGCTTTTATCTACCCTTATTTTTTGCCATGAAAATAGCTTGGCGTCGCGACGACATTTCGTGACTGTAGGACGCCCGAATATGTCCACTAGGCATCTTTTAGAGATGACAATAAACCAGGGTGATTTTGTAGCCGGGGGTATGTTACCCCTCACTTCGCTACGATGAATTTCAATTGCGAATTACTTTAGATATCCACGGGATATTTACTGTGAGGTAGAGTATAGCAGGATTGAAGCTGTGGCGAACGTCCTTTTATCTCCGGAGAGAATGTAGCCGGTGCAACAAAGTGAACAAGATAAACATAGAGTGTTCATAATGGTGTATATATAGGTAGAGTAGAGAAAAATCTTTCAAGGGTAAGAGCATATCTCATGATCCTTACTGTCCACGCCGCAAGCAAAAATACGCCGCAAGCAAAAAATTGCAAACAGGACGATTTACATGTTCAATTAAATAGAGATTTGTGGCCTTGAAAGGCATACCTAGAATTGGGAATGCATTCTCCTGTTATTGCGATTTGAGGGGAATATATCCATCATTATTTAAGTCACACTGTATAATATCCCCATGATTACGTTGAAATAAGTTCAAGGTTACCTGTAATGTAAGTTTTGCTGAAATACCCTAGGTACTGCATAACTTAAAGCAATTGTAAATGCCATAATATACGTGAAAATATCAAACTAACGAGGTGCGAGGAAATCATAACTTGTTTGAGGATAGTTTCTTCAAAATCATTAGTGCAGATATTACTATAAGTACTGTAATGGTCAACTGCACGAAAAGCGCTGTCGTAAACCCGATAGTTTTCGCATGCTTGAGTAGTTTTAAAAGTTAGTTCCCCCGAGTTGCTTATTGGATCGGATAAATTCGTGCCCAAAAGTAGCCGATCCGGGGATAATGTGTGCTACGGGCTTAGCCAATGTGAAATGCACAAATTCAATTTCTCGTGTCACTGGTTTCCTCTCTAGTAATATCCACCACTCAATCTGCATGTTAATTGCTTTCGGCGCACAAAAAAATGGAATAGGAACACAGTTTGAGATTAGATAGCCCTATAACTAGATTTGAATTTTTATCGAGGCCTTATCATATGCCTTGCTGGAGATGGGAGGAAAACCCTCGTTTTAAAACCGAAATAATAGAAAATTATAACCCGTTGAATATTGATGTTGGTAAGGTAGGTAAAATTCACCCCATACACAGAAAAGCAACATCTCTTATCTGAAATTTTAGCACAGATTTATTTGGGCACAGAAATAAAGAGAGAAAGTAATGTGTAAAGCTTTGGTAAATGCTGGAAGTAGGAACACACCTCCTAAAATAAGGAACTCCTGTAAATGAAGTCTTTGGGCAGCTTACGTTTGTTTCTGTTGGACTGACACACCACATTAAACTCATCTGCGCATTGGTAGATAATCAGTTGGTATGTTTGTAGGTACGTATGTATGTACTTCGCTGTAAGGCAATATAAATCTACAACCACTTACCTTCAAACAGGTTACAACTCGTGAAACAAACTTATATGAGTTACTTTAAAAAAATAACAGAAATCATATCTTTCTGTATAAATTATGTCCACAAATACTTAAAACAGCACAAGATATTGCTTGATACATGGAATTCTTCATTTTTCTCACACTGCACACGCGCCTGGCACCAATCGCCATCTTTAACTGGCTCTATCCACTCTGATATCTTCGACTCTGCCTTCATGGCTCCTGATACTTTCCTGACATAACTTAATTAACATCTTTTCAATATATTTCTCACATTTATATTTAAATGTTCAAAGAACAAGAAAAAATAACATATGGCGTAAAAACGTTTGTAATGTATGTATCAAGCTAGTATTGTACATTGCATCTCTATAGCATATGTAATCAATTTGCAGATAATTGAATTCAGCGGCAGAGACAGGCCCACAACTGTGCCCTTCCCATATGACACTGGCTCCAATGAAATTCACGTTCTGTAATCCGCTTTTTATTCAGTAGCGAATTTATAAAGAAACTTAAACCTCGATCGGGAGGAATTTCACGGTGAGTAGAGCTAATCCAAATAGTGTCTCCATTGTGTGAAGATTTTCGCGTCGCCCTCCAAAGAAAATCTAGATTGAATAATTAATTTAAAACGAGCTTACAAAACACGAGCTTGTCAAGGGATATATTTTTCCATTTTCCATTTGATGTGTTTTCCCGTGGCGTGGATTTGAAATGAAAGTTATCTGGTTCCTTTGTGTACTAGGATTTTTAATGGAAACTCTGCTATTTTTGCATAAGTATAAGAAGGAAAACTCTAGATTACAGGAGAAAAATCCACAGACCAGTACTAAATGTAATACGCTCCAAAATGAGGATTGGCTAAAGAGCATAGCGATAATGCAAAATAAAATCCAATTGCCATTGTCAACTCAATGATATTTTTTTATTGCACTGCCTGTGGTCATTCTTACATTGACTCATTTCTTTAGTAGAGACAATTATTATCATAATAGTAAATAGAGGATTTAGTTTCAGATCATTAAAATTAAATAATGGTTGAAATTATTCGCACCGTCTCAAAGAGCGCCAGCAAACGTAACAAAAATATTATCTGAATGTTAAGTTCATTAAAAAGTTTTCCCAATGTGCCGGGGGCTTCTAAATATAATATAGCCAATTTGAAAAAGTTCCTATCGATAAAGGCATCTCCACTCAGAGTGCGTTCTTCATCTAACTTGCCCCTACTTTAAATTAAAAATATATCTCATAGTCATTACGCAAAAACTGGTCTCTGCCGCACCTTCTCAATCAACGCGATTGCTCTGAAGACACTCACCCTTGGCCATTAAAGAAAGTCATTGGGAGTTCCAAAAGAAAAACTATAAAAAATATCATAAATATGATAGTGGTTCTTAGATCTTAGTTAAGACTTGTATATTTTCTCCCCTCTTGTACTAGTGCCTGTATAAAGCTTAATCTATCGGACTTAATGGAATGTTTACAACATTAATATCATCCCCTAGCTGCAAGGGATGTTTGACTCCTTAAAACAACTATCGCTTACACATCACTGATTGCTGTTTCAGCACAATGACTTTCTTTCACGCGTCGAAAGCGGAAATTTTGGTTAAAATATTTCACAGTCACCCCTCGATGGGAATTTCGTGGAAAACTTTTCGCTTCACATGGAAGAGGACGAGCCGTTCCTATTCTGTAGCTCTTTAATGACCGCGCAATGGCTTTTCCGAACAAATCACACATTTTCGAATTATGTAGATAATCCTCATGTATTCAAAGGCCATTTGCTGGTTTTTTCTAGATATACTATAGAGTTTCAGTACAGAGACATGGTTAAAATTTCGTTCAGCACAACTTCATAAATAATTGCATAACTACATACACATCCACACCCGTTCATACATAGGTACATTCATAACAAAACATATTATACGTTACAGAATAATAAAATAATATAAATACTTTTGTTTTGCCTCTATTTCTCTTTTCCATTATGAATAACAGGTAAAGAGGTGTAATACACCAATATAAAGGCTCATTTTCTCGCAATAATGTACAAAATATGTGTATAAACATATTAATTAAATTACAACTCCTTACAAAACATAAATAGAAGAAGGTTGTTTTACAAAGATTTTGACCACGTGAATTCGTAAATTGTGTTAAACTTTATTAATTGAATAGATAATGTCTGGACCGAAATAACCGCAGAGAAATCATTTCTCCCCGGTAGCCAAGACACACCTGCAACTGAGCGCACGCAACGCGTTGACTACCATGTAATGCTACATGAAGCGTGAAACAGAATCCAATTTTTCTCATCTCATTGTCTCCGTCTTGAACAGAATCAGGGAGGAGACTCAACGTGGTCCAACTTAGTACGTTCCCACGGGCCACAGGCGTCTCGACGTCGGCGTCGGCGTCGGCGTCGCCTGCGTCCCGTAGCGTCGGGCGTCACTCTACCGCCTCGTAAAGTGGAACCGTGAAAAGCAAATCGGCTTACGCAGCATGCAACTTCACACTGAGTGCGCTTCGCAATGTTGTACTGTATTGATACTATTTACCAATGTGCATTAGCGTAATCCTTTGCATACTCAATGGCACACTCAATGCCTGGGTGAGTATGACTCCATTAAACTTTTCAAAGTCTGCGCTATATCACGCTATATACTCGAAGTAGAATCATCCCAACAGGTAGAAATTCACCATTAATTTCATGCTGCTGCATCGGGTCATTGAAAATTCCCAATATAATTTGTTTTCTTTGATTAAATTTATTTGTTTTTGTCTGGCTTTACTTGCTTAAAATATTAAACATCACCATTCTAATGGCGATTTGTTGAATCTTTGACTCCTGTTATAACAATTAGGTTCAGTATTTTCGTTTGCTATTCGGAAATGGACCTATGCCTAGAAATAATATTTTGATTGTCATCACGATTGTAGCACTATAGGACTCATGTAGCATCACACACTAATGGCATTATGTAAGGGTAGGTTGCCTCTTATGTCTGATTTGGTTAGGTTGATAATAATTGCTGAGGTGTGTCTTATAAACGTAAGCGACATAACCAGAACACAAGTTAGATATTTTCTTCAGGACTCCTTCCCGTAACCACAACGAGCACACAAATTTGGTTACTTATGGACCTTAATGCCATATCTAGCGATTGTGACTGCTAAATTCCACCTAAAGATTGTACCATAAGTTATGGTACAGCATTTAGGTAGAAAATAGTAATAATCGCTAGATATGAGCTCAGAAGTCGAGCCGTTTCACCTCGTAAGGTATATACTTTCCAGGCCACACCTTTCGTCGGATCGCGACGAAACCTATTTTTTCATCTTCACACTTCGGACAACCAATTGAACCATTTTCATTTCGCACGATTCACTCGTCAATTACTTACAAGAGTTTTAAAAAAACCATGTTTAGCCGGTATATTGAAAGATGTACTTAATGGTAAATTCCAGCTAAGAATTTACCTCTTACCGTATACACTTTCCAGGCCACACCCGTTATCCGATCGCAACGAAACAAATATCTACGGAATCCTCACACGTTGGACAACCAATTGAATATTTCAGAACCGCGAAATATCTCTTGGAAATCCATAAAAATTTGAATTCAATTAACCTCAACAACCATCAATGAATGGCCTGCTATAAGAAAATAACATTTTATAAATGGTATAAATCTCATAGGCAACGAATAAAATATTAGAAACGCTGAAGGTCGCACGGGTGACCGGGCTGAAAAGTGTACCTAAACTTGGAGCTCGATCCCCGGGTCGTTGTGTTCATTTAAGCTGGCCTGCTAGCGGCAAAGTGACGAGTTAGCACTGATTCAGGGATTATGTGAAATGTGGAACGCTTCGTCGTGGACATGTGCTGCGAATTCCCACGGTGATCGTCCACTGGCTGAAGCCCCGACCCGACATTAATTAACTTCCCTCTTATAAGAAGGGAGAAAGAGGAAAGTCCCGCCGTTTAGTTTCATTTGCTGTAAGAATCATGGATGGTGGAACACACCGAATGTAAAAGTAGATTCCATTTTTAGTGGAAACGGGGAAGCAAGAAATACATGGCATCCTGCACAGGCCTAAAGCAGAGAAAATGGAGTTGAACACTCTTCCTCCCACCTCTCAACTTAAATGCAATGGAGGTCAAATCGGCTCCAATAGTCATGTCGGTATTTTTAGTTTCAAGTTGAACTAAAACGTGTAAATTTTCTGCAATAAAGAGTATCTGGAACCCAATGATGCATAAGCTTGCGAAGTGTTCAAGGTAATTTGAAACCAAAGCTAAAAGTTTGCGAAAATGTGTAGAAAAGTTTTCAAATTTTAAAAAAGTTTTGTTCTACAGTTCTTCAGTTTCTCATTCCACATTCATTTCCGTATAAAATCGTTCAAATACTTTTTCTCAAAGAAATTTTCTCCTCAAATAAGGAACCTTTTAACAATCTCAATGGTGAAAGTACACCACTGTCATATAGTAAGAGTCACATATTATAAGCACTTAAAAAAACGATTCACCTGTCATGAAACGTTTAATGGGAAAATTTACTAAATCAAGTGTCCTGAAATTTTGCATGATAGATGTTCCATAATATAGTAATATAGACTAAAAATATGCGCCAATGAATTAGGTGCAAATGGTACAAATGTGTATTTACTGTACTGACTGATCTTTACGTATACCCACTCGATGCATTTTCACATTTGGAACACGGTAAATCACTTACAAACACAACACAAAGCCTACAAGGGCAATTCTTAGTGATTACTTGGTCTGTAAAATTGTCCCCTCACAATGGTGCAATCAGTTCGTCTCGCTCGGACTTATTTGGATACAAGAGTCTGAAAAGAGTTAGTTTGAACTTGTGGAGTTTTGTTTGCTGCTCGTTAAAGTTAAAGTTGATTCAGTGACGCGTGTCTCGACTTCGAATCTCGGACAAGTCTTTCCTCGACAGTCGACACAATAAGAAACAGCCGAAATCACTTGACAACTCTTTGGAATTGGTAGCTGCAAGCGAATATAGTTCAATTAAGAGCTGACGGGACAGAATAAGTCTCGCTATTTGGAAGTAGAAATGGTAAAATGCTATGTAGGCGAGGAGACTGCAGTTTTTTTTTGTAGTAGAAAGGTGTCATTTGGCACTAACATTTTGTGGAATCCTGCTATATTTCCATTTAGTTTAATTTTTTAAGTTCCTGAAACTAGACGTTCAACTTCAACGTAAAACTCACCGGTTAAAAATTAAATTTTAATGGCCTCAGTGTTGTTTGGACCCTCCTCTCCCTTATAATATGCAAATACAAATTTTAGCGCTTTACTGGTTTATACATAGTCAAACTCAAAGAGAATGGATAACTTAAGCGCTGCGCCCAAAATTGGGTTCCTGCTTTGCTACCACATTTCACGAAACGTATATAAAACCACAGGAATAAAAAACGACGCATTATTTTTGAACAAAATACCTACTTATCTACAGAGATCTTAATAATTGTCTTTCAGAAAGCATCAATCACGGTGTCAACCATTATCAGCATTTAGGGAAACAAATCCAGGGCTGAAAAAAACTGTTTTACTTGTCAAATTGTAATATAATCTGATTTGGATCGCCCCCTTGATAGATTTGAAATTCCCCTATGCCAGCCAGCATCCCTTCAAGGCTTGGCGACCATTTGTCACCT
Source organism: Nemoura dubitans (assembly GCA_921293005.1). Taxonomy (NCBI): domain Eukaryota; kingdom Metazoa; phylum Arthropoda; class Insecta; order Plecoptera; family Nemouridae; genus Nemoura; species Nemoura dubitans. The sequence continues at coordinate 67,206,477 of OV121074.1, forward strand.
CACCCTTGCTCTGGAGCCAGCGACGCCTCTCATGGCACGCCATTAATGCACACGCTTTTTCTGCATTTACTTCGCTTGGAAAACATGTCAGAGATACTCGGCTTGGAAGGCAGTGATAAGATTAGAGCATCTTGTCTGTGAAAATCATCATTAATCTTGGACAATGCTTAGTAACATGGAATTTGCTGTGCCGATTGCTTCATCACCAAAAACAGCATACGCGTACCTATATGTATATTTGTGTTTTTAACTTTGTGTCACTGTACAGAATGTGAACATTTCCAACATTCATATTCGCAAAAAAAAAGGAAATGCGGAAACACAAGCTATGTGCAACGTGGATCGGAAAAAAGCGTGTCATTTGCCAATCTAGTATTCAAATCAGTTAGTAACATTTTTTAGGCTTTGACGAACATGGAATGCAATTTGGTAATCAAAAACGTAAACAAGCGCTGAAAGCCATGCGTAAAACGGTGTTCGGTATCAAGTGAAATGTTAAATAACATTTTCAAAATGCTCGGAAAAGCGACGAAAGAATTTTCCAGTTCGCTGGTTCCAGTATTTCTTTCCAGTCTGGTGGATGGATGCACGGCAATGTTTGGACTGGCAGCAAACGCGTTACAAATCGACGCCGCTAGATCGACGCCAGATCCGGTCGACGCGTCAATGCAATCCATATCCCGAATCAAGACAACCGAACACTGGACGTCGAGTTGTTCTTGGAATGCCTTGTTCACGGGTTGCAACCGACTTTGTTGTTTTGCACTTTATGAAACTTCGTGAGCCGGAAGGTAGGGAAATATTGACGGTTTAATCTCTCGCATAATTTCATCGAAAACATTCATGCATGCTGCTTATTTTTACATGCAAGGCCTAGGACTGAGGGCAACCAAATTGTACTAACCTTTCGAGTGTAGATCAATTACCATGGGTTTCTGCTCGAAAAGAGCAGATAGTGTTCATTTTTAACTCACATCACACAAATAAAGGCTTGGCACAATCACTTATAAATCGGCACTGTTGAAGTTAGGAGAAAATATTATGGTGTGCAAGCTACAGTACCTTATTAGCGTTTTAAAAGTTTAGATACCGAAAGGCCTTTAATTAATCGGTAGCAGAATACCATTCAGTGTTCTCAATGTGTTATTACACAAATTTAATGAGGAAAGAGTCTCTTAAAAGATGCGTTTCTGTTCAAACGTTTAATGAAGAGAATAAATTCAAATACAACACACACATTTTGTTTGTTATGAAGTTCACTAGTCTTCCGCCTGAGCGTTATGCGACAAGACTCTCACAACTACACCTAGCGACAAAAGAGCGAACTGCGGCGACACTGGCCAATGGGCTGATCGATTACGGCGGTTATTTTGAACGTCGTAAATGCTGCATACGCACGAGTATTTGTATATTTTTTAAACATGTTATTAACATGTGATATTAATTAACCCTGTTTATTTGTTCTATCATTGGTAAATATGGTTTTTTGACATTAAAATAATAAAAACATCTGTGATAATAAATAATTTATTTCACATCGACTAGCATCCCCTTTCAATAATTACAGCATTGAACGGTGGGGGCATTAAAGTAAATCCATTAAGGCCTTTACTTGACGGTAATTCACTATTGTCAGGGACAGTGAACTTTAGTTTTTGAAATAGCATGGCGAAGAACAGAAACAATGTAGATTTGGCCATGGTTTCTCCCAAACACCGCCGTCGTCCTGGAAAAAATCATAAACAAACTTTACAAGCAGACTTTGGCGAACGTTATGCGATACGGCAAATAGTACGAAATAATAGGTGCACATAATTGACATTATTTATGAGTGAAGAACGCAATTGATCTTTTAACTGATTGACAGAGTAAGTACCTCCACTTCCAATTCGAGCTCGGAAATTCGCAATTACCTGAGCCAAAGGGCATAAACCAAGGGTCATTGACTAGCTGGCCTTGTTCGTCCAGGAACCTTTCGGGTCTAAATACGTGGGGGTCTCCCCAATGCTCCTGCTCCATGTGCAGACTCCAGAGATTCATCAGGATTGTCGTGTGCTCTGGAATGTCGAACCCGGCCAGTTTGGTATCCCGCACGGCGCGATGAGGGATGGACGTCGGCGCCACATTCGAAGTCCGTTGTACCTCCATCAGGACCGCGTTTAGGTACGGCATCCTGGAATAAATAATTGCCTGTACACATATGTCTATTGGATGTCAAGCCCACATTTATTTGTTTACCCTGCACAATTTTGGTTGGGAATCTTCGTGCATACACAACGTTGTCATGGGTACAATTAAAAGCTCGAAAACACAGCACGGGGTTATATACTGTGGTAACTGGGTAAAATATTTTCCCCAAACGGTTAAGAGGGTTTTCGGTTTGGTGAATTTATCTCGCAGGATATTAAACTGAAAAAACCCATAGTAGGTATATATAAATACGCAGGCTAAAGTCTATTGTTTGCACTCTCATCTATAATTTTCGCTTTATTAAATGCAATTAGTTTTATGGTTTTATCTTATATTATAAACATTACATACACAATTTTAAAATAATTGCAAAGAAAGTTGTTGAAGTTGTTGATGATTGCAGGGAGAGAGAGAGAGAAAAAGAGAGAGAGAGAGAGAGAGAGAGAGAGAGAGAGAGAGAGAGAGAGAGAGAGAGAGAGAGAGAGAGTAAGAGTAAGAGTATTTTTCATCACTTGGATCTATTGGTTTTAAACATAGGGACAGGGGGCGAATTACAGAAGCTTTGCGTAACTTTAAGATAAGATGAGATGTACGTCGTAACTTTACGCAAGCGCTAAGATGGACTTAGGTGGTGGTTAATTCGGTATATAACATAAACATTTTGTCGCTTATCTTAAAGTTGCCGTAAGTCATCTATTGATTCAGTCTGACAGATGCGTTTACGCCGTGGTTTTGGGGAGCGAATTACAGATACCTTGCGTAACTTTAAGTGAGCTGTTTACGCTAAGATTTCGTTCTGTAGTTCGCCCCCTGATCGTAACCACAAATATTGTGGTTCTCCTGGTATATAAAACCATTTATTATTCATCTAGGTATATTATAAAACTATTTTGGCTGTTCACAAGTTGTTCTGCCATTCACAATTTGTCATTAGAACTTGGAGGTCTCGAGACCCAAATCTTGCACACTGTCAAACGAAATAAAGCTCACTGTGGTTTGTCGTCCAGATTCGGAAGTCTGTCCCGTCCCACGACGTGATCGATCTCCTGGTGGACTCTCTCCTGGATTGCCGGGTCCAGGACCATGTGCAGAACCGCGAAACTCAACGTGTTTGAGGACGTCTCTGACCCGGCGCTGAACATGTCTTTGATTAACGCGACCAACTGCAATTCTGCGAAGAAAAGAGTGGATAATGAATAGATTTGAAACAATAATTTGATAGAGATTTCTTATATTTTCCTTAGCCAACTGCGCTTCACTTTAAAATTAGAAACATACCTGAGTAAAAATTAGATTTGGAGGAATCTAGCTCTTTTAAATATACGTCAATGAGATCTCGTGAAAAGTCTTGGTTTATAGTAACTTTGTGTTCCTTCACAAAATTCTGAAACACGGAAGAAAATATACATTTTAATTAAATAACGAGTATGTAGCGACTCAGCTGAATCAGCAGAATCACACTTGCTTTTTACTTACGTAGAAAAAGTTCCAAGTTTTCCCTTGCAAGTTCTGCAAAAGAGTGAATCCAAACTTCTCTGGAGCCAAAAATCTGAGCTGAGGCAGATGGTTCAAGAATCCCCCGGTGGAGTCTGCGTTTCGAATGATCTGGTTCGACAGCGAGATGAACTCGTTCAGGATGGGGTCGTCATCATCGAACCTGACTCCGGCCAGCATGGACCACAGGCTGTTCAGTACGGGTATTGTGAATGCCTGCTGCATTGGAACTCCTGGAAACATCCGGATTCACGGGAATCACCAAGTGCTCTTCTTCACTAATCAAATATACAACCAAAGTGAATAACAGCTGAAATTCTCTCACCAAGTTCATTGTTTTGAATTCCCAGTGTTACGAGCTTTTTAACACAAATTTGAGCTTCATCTTGAATAAGAGTTTCCATACTACGTTTGCCAAATCCAAATTCCCTTAAATTTTTCAGCAAAAATCTTCTCTGCTCCTTCCATAGGTCGCCATCAGTGAACAGAACACCTGCAGCAAATACATTTATAGAGACGGTATCACAAATTAGGTAACATTCTATCTGTACTGTTCACATTTGTACACTAGAATTGATTTGAATTTGCCACTTCCTGGGGATCTCATATCGTAGACTAACATACCAAAGAGTCGAATGATTAAATTTTTATCGTTACCATTAAAAATGGTATTTATTATTACCATTACTTACCATTTTACTCTTTACAAATGGTAAAGAGTAAAATGATACTTCACTTCGAAGACCACCAGGCTGTGGTAATCTTAGGCTAACACGACTGGATATGAACTTCCGGCCTTTGAAACCATTTACTAATTATTAGCTTGCCTCTTCTTTTCCCCATCGTGCGAGATTTGAAAACATAGCCGTCTGGGCGACCGTCGAAATCTTCATTGGAAAATGCCTCTACAACTGCTGACCTTGAAAGAAAATGTATTAAAATTTGTATACGACGACCAAATATCTTGAGTAGGTACTGACTACTGAGGAACATAATATATTATAAATAATAATATCCTATCTCATTGGCAGTACAGACCTCATCTCAAATAACCATGGTTTAAAAATGTTTCAGAAAACATGAGTACTAATTCAATTGTCATTGTTAAATATATAGTGCAAATTAACATGGCAGCAATAGTAATTTTCGAAAGAGGCTGCAGTAGATACTTGAGGTAGTGAACTAGCGCAGTTACCTGCCCGAGACGATCACCATCGGCGGCGTGGTCCCAAGTTTGACGCCGACCACCGGGCCATACCGATCCGCAAGTTTCGTCCACGCCAAGTGGTGCAACTTGGTCTCGTCCACGACCTTCTTGAGATACAACAAATTCCCAACTAGGGGTAGCCATGGAGGACCTGCCGAAGTTCAACTTGCTATCACTTACACTCCCATGAACTTAATAACCATAATGCACAACCACCTCATGCATCTATCAACGTATACGTTAACAGACTGCAAAGGGCTAAAACTCGCTGTATTTACCTACCTGGCGGAAAGTTATTAGGCTTTTTGGACCATGTCAGAAACAAGAATAGTACTGTGACAGTGGTTAAAAGTGATATTTCCAGCCACATTATGAAATTGGCAACGACAAACGATTGTCACAATAAATATTTTTTCCTACGTCGCCTGTTCAAAACTACACTCACTGACCCGCGAGAACTACTCCCCCAAAATAATTTGAAAACCCGGCGAAGCAGCGAGACGTGTTCAATTCAGAGAGCGATTCGCGAACTGACAGCTTCGAATGCAAAACCAACTCGCAGACTTCACGGAAAAAGCGAAATCTTGACTTTCTTCATTAGCTATCGATACAACAAACAAGCATATCGTCGGCTTCGATATAGAAATTTAATAAATACCTGCACGAAAACTGAAAAATCTCTCTGCAATTTTAACAATGAATGAAAGTACAACATTAAATGTGTCACTCAAAAGTCAAAATACCGTTTATTAGTTTGTTGCGATATAACATACGCCCTCCTTGAAAAAATGCAATGATACAGGCATAGATATGAGCACTTCAAGAACGAAATATTTTAAACAATAGTCTTAATTCTCGCGTGGTACTTTGCTGTCTGAAGAGATTATCAGTCTGTCATCTCTCTGGCCACGGTTATCTCATTCTTCGTATTTAGCATCGTGTAACTCCGTCAGGCTTCGCGATGAACTTTCACTGATACTGTTATGCAAAGCGGACAATTGCCATTCGCAATGATTTTAGTCCATAGCCGGTTCTTTGACCTAGATTAGCAACACGCGGTCCACGTGCTAGGACCTGACTTGGCTGTTTTCATTGTGGGCCACGGACGGGTACAAATTAAATTAAGTCACATTTTACTATCGTCAAAAACTTTTCACATACCAACATTTATTTGAATGCGAAGTCAATAAATATAATTAAGTACGTATATTCAATCGCTTAATGAACCTATAACATTGACGAGTCAACACATCTCGGAGAGATGTTCACGTTAACATGTTCTAACATTTCAGTAAATTCATTGTAGCTTGTAAAAAATGAATTTGTTTTTGATCCTGGAGAAACACTAAATGTGAGCTGCTGTAAGCACAACGAAAAGGATAAAAATAAAATATGCCACGCCTTTGTTTCTCCCAGACAGCGTCTTCGTCCTGGAAAAGCAAACGGCATTTTCAATTAGCATCCACGTATCAAGTTTTAAACAAGTCCGCATGTTTGTTTATTATCGGATTTACCTAGTCCGAAAGGTATACACCACGGATCCGGTTTCAGTCTGTTGAACTCATCCAAAAACCTCTCGGGTCTGAACACTCCCGGGTCTCCCCAATGCTGCTCATCCATATGTACGCTCCAGAGATTCACGAACACCGTAGTGTCTTCGGGAATACTGTATCCTGCTATTTCAGTGTCTCGAACTGCTCTGTGAGGGACAGAGGGCGATGATACTGCGGAGATTCTGTGAGCCTCCAAGAGAACAGCATTTACGTATGGTAATCTAAGAAGAAGGAATAATGACACATAAGATACAAAACGTAGTTTTTTGGTATGTCGTCAGTTAGTTGATAGACAATTAATTTAATTGATATTTACCTTGGTATATCTGACAGTAATACTGGTCTACTTGTACCAATAACTTCGTATATTTCGTTTTGTACTTTGGCCTGTATTTTTTGATGGGTCACCATCAGAAAAATCGCGTAGCTGATTGCAGAGGACGTTGTTTGAGAGCCAGCGCCGACAATGTCTTTGATAAGAGCAACCAACTGCATCTCTGTTGGATCGAACGTAGTGTACCACTCAGTATTATGCTTATGCTAAATGTAATTGAAAATCTTTGACAATCTGAATACCGCGCATTGAACTCACCGGAGAAATGCGAGTCAGTGATTGTTTTAGGTTCTCTCATTTCGTTGAGATAAATGTCTATCAAACTTGTTTGTTGTTCGCTGGTAGCTGGCTTGTGCTCCCAAACCATCTCCTGACAACAATTTTAGAGTTGCCATAAATGCATTATAATGAGACATTACCGCTTACAATTATATCAACACCATCATCAATTTTAGAATCGCTGAATCGGCTAAACACGAGACCGAATAATTACTGCGCCAGATTCTATCTGAATACAATATCTGTTGAAACGTTAGAGGTAAAGTCCGAAGGCCAACTCGTAGTTCATTGCCCAGTTTCAAAAATATATTTTCCAGCCTACGTACGGGAGACAATGTTTTTTTTTTTTAATTTAAAAACTCACGCTTAGTTTGGTCCATATTTGAATGTGAACTTTAGCAAACTGTGAATAGGTAGAGTCCTTTCCCAACACATGTTGTAGCTCTGGAATGAAGCTGAAAGATTCCTCAGTTTCATCTGGCACTTGAAGAAAATCTTTGCTCATCTGAAGAAACTTTACACGAGACGGATCATCGTCTTCAAACCTGACTCCAGATATCCACTTCCAGAGAATGTTAAGAACAGAAATCTGGAAGTTTTGATTTATTAAAGAACCTGCAAAAATTTCAAATAAGTATTTTATAAAATGAACTTCTTATCTAATTTGTCTTACATTTATTTAGGTTATTTCACGAATTAGTTACCCTGCACTGAGTTCTGCTTATCAATTAGATAAAGTTTATTGACACTTTTTTGAACTTCTTCAGAAATAAGATCATCCATGCGAATACAACCTAAAGTATCCATATTTTCGATAAGAAACTGGCGGTGTTTGATCCAGCATTTTCCTTCAGTCGTAAGAACACCTAAAACATTGGAATCAAAATATCAACATCATATCGCAAGAACAAATCTAGAACTATTGAAAATAAATGGCATGAAATTTTATTCGATTTAATTCTTTATAATTTTCTATATATATCACATGACCAGAAAGATTTCTACTGAGGCTTTAGCTAGGCTTTTGGTGGACGTTCGATATTTTAGATTTAAAAAAACATGACACAAAGTAATACCTCTTTTCTTCCCCATAGTTCTAAATTGACTAGTAAAATTACTCGGCCTCCCGTCAAAGTCTTCATTTTCCAGCACTTGAGCCACAGCCGTCCTGCAAGAACGCAGGTTTCACTTGAATGTAGGTATCCATGAGTTTGGAAGGGAACCGAGCAAACGAATATAAAACCGAACCGGGGTACAAATCCGGGATCGGCAATCCAGGCCGGCAAGCAGGAGGTCCCGGGTTCGTATCCCGATTCAGCTGCACATTTTCCTCATAGCTTCACTCCCATAAATTGCTTACAGGTATCTGCTTAAAACAGTAACAATGTCCTTATCAAATGCACAAGTAAGTCCACGAGGATCTCATAGGGGCGGTCGCCTCACCGTCCCGACACCAGGACGAGGTGATGCGTGAGTCCCATACGCATGCCACACACAGGACCGAACTGTCCTGCCAGCGTCTTCCAGGCCAGGTACTGGCTGCCAGTGCGTCTCAGCAGCTCGCGCAGGAAGAACACGCTTCCGAACAGTGGCCACCATCGCGGACCTGCCGAGAGTATGAGGTCACCGTTCTAATTCCTTATATTTATAAATAAAAATGGTTTGTTCACTTTCGAAATACATCCGCAATTGCCTTACATTTGGATGAAAATTTGCAGGGGGAAATGGTACTAGAAGATTATTTCCTTCCTGTGTATACCTGCTTAATCCTGACTATGAAACATGTCCGGAAGCAGACAGTATCCAAAAAGCTTGTCACAGACCAGCACATGTGATCACCTATGCTGTAACTTATTTGAACGAGCGTGGATCAGGCACGTAACAGTGAAACTGATGGATATCATGTTGGATAATTTCGTCATGCATTCAGTGTATTATTTAGATGCTAATTTTTTTATTAAATGTCAGTGACTTGACATGCGATTCCGTTGACCTGATACAACGTATAACTGATTCTTACGCTTAGAGATTGGATAGGGCAATGAAATCAAGACCTATTATTTCAGTGCTATCCCAGGTAAAGTGGTCCCAAAGACCATACGATATTACCATAGCATCACATACCTGGAGGAAAATTCGTTGGCTTCTTAGTGTCAAGAACCGCCCAAAACAAGAGCACCAAGCCGAGGACAGCTACTCCCAGCCACATCTTCCGACAATGTGTGAGCTCAAACTCACTACATCAGATTGCACCTGAAATCTACTGTCAAACGAAAGCACAATTCAAACCACGTGAAACCATGTGAACTGCAAGGAGTCTTACCCATGAATGATTGCCAAAAGCCATGCATTTCATGCTGGAGCATACAGGAAATAAGCACTTTGCGTGTTCTTAGTTTTATGGTTGGCAATTGAAAACCGATTAAAATGTTAAAACAGTACACAACTAATAAATATTATATATTTGGTAACAGTTCCTGCTGCAGTGTTCTATCTCTCTTTGCTGTTTATTTCTTACCTTGTCCCAATAGAGGTACGACAAAGCGTTGAACGATAGCCATCAGTACTTTAGGCGGTTATAATGCGTTATGGGCAAGCACCTCCTCCATTCACGCAGCCGAGCTCGCTCTAGCCGAATGCAACGATGCAACTAAAGGCATGGTTCTGTTGTTAGTGCGTCAAGCCAGCACACGTTATGCAATTAGCAGCAGGTCAAGCTCTATCGTTGCTCAGTCTGAAGGCCACACACTTTCACAAAACTGGTCCAAGATTCTTTTCTCAGCATCTTCTTTACCTAGTTAGTTTAATCGTAACAGTGCATGGTAACAGTCTTTATGAAATAATAGACTTAAAAAAAGGTTGTTTCACTTTGTTGCTCAACGAAATTTTGGAGTGATAGGCTATTTTTTTCTTGTGTTACCTGTTAGGCAGAAAGGTACTACACAAAACGAATTATTTCCGTAATTACCTTGCTTGTGTAAAGCCAAAACATTATACTAAACCTAATAAAACTTACCTACACATCCTGTTGTTCTTCAACAGGTTTACTTGATCAATAAATGTTAAATTATTGTTTAATTTAACAGTGAGCTGTCTGAAGTTTTGAAATTGCTTTAAAATTCTAAGTTCAAACATTATAATTTAATTAATTTTGAGAAAAATATCGAAAATGTGTCAATAAGATATACTGTTACAAGGTGTACTGTAGGTACCATATACAGGTAGACAGCTTGCATTGCAGAATTAAAATTGAGAAACACTTGTGTTGCAAGATGCATAAATAATGTAAGAGTATAATAGGACGAGTTCCTCATATATTCCACAGATATTCTTATTTTGTATTGGACTCATCGTCCACAACGACCTAGCTCATTGTATTCAAAATTAAGATCATAAAGATTTTGCTTAAAGCATTGAAGGCAAAGTTCACAATAAGAAATTTAAAAATTCACTCTCGAAATACGCAACATTTTTAACCTGCTTCCCGTAGCTTAATTTTAAGAGCTGGCCCTAACAATATTTCAAGTGGTTATAAAATGGTATTTCAAAGAATAAAACTCTTTATACACCTATCCCACAAACTTATGCCATTATATTATATAATATATGCCATCCTTACCTGGCTTAGATGAAATGTATCCCGGCGTAGGTATTACACATAAAAGCACTTAATCAATTGACAATGATCATAATATTTACCTTTGGGTGAGTATAAAATGCTGCCCAACAGACGCACGTCTTACTTTCACCGCAGACGTTTAACTAGTGCCGAATGCCGACCAATTTTCTGTTGCCTTCGACGGAGGAGAATGCGAAAGCATTTGGCGTCAGGAACGTCCTGTCCATTATAAGGCGCTGTTTTCATTACTGCATGTGTCAGAAGAGTACTTGTCATGATTAACGCAATAGGGAGGTACCACATACAGCGTTCAAAGCAATTGTCGCAAGTACATTCAATATTAGTTTATATTTATTTAGGTAGTAGGTACTCAGTATCACTGACAGTTTCAAGGGATTTTTTTATCGTTGACAATTTTCAATAGCTCCGATTCTCTCCTTTTGTACCATTTATCAAAGGAAACAAAAATTGATACGGCTTAGGTTCAAAGCGTGCTGAAATGTACAAAAAAGACATGCTTCTGTTACAATTGAATAAAGGTGACTTCTGTTACATATAAATATTGCATAAGACTTCAAGAAACAAATTTGAAAGTGTCAATATTGTGATGGCAGCACTCAGTCACACACGTCACTACTATCACACGCTTCAAGGTGCTGGGCTACAATAAATATCTTGCACTGAGATCTCGCATCTATGCCCACACGCGAGGGCCTATTCCCTTCGCGCCCTGCCGTAGAAGCCCACGGTGCCTTCGCCCGTCAAAGACTCCTCCGGCTCCGTTTTCCATCGCGCAGCACATCCTGGTCTCGACATGTCCCTCCTTCCTTCCTCGTCCATGCAGTCTCGCGACCTTGGACCGTCCGGGCTAGATCCTTGTCCAGTTTGTCTCCTCCTCGAGCCGGCGCCTTCATCAGGGAAGCGGTCTTGTTCAAAACTTCTGAAAAATACATGGAGCGACATTAATTTTATTTTATAACTGAGTTTTCTCGAAATGAGCATGTGTTAAAAAAGGGCTGATTCTATTTCCAAATTAAGAGAATGAATATTTATAAAGGTCGTCTGAATCTACCGTAACGATGTACGAAACTTCCTGTATCGTGATCTTCTCTTTTTCAGCAGAAATGTTTAAGACGTTGTACCTATTCCTTCGAGCATGACTTCGACACTGAGATAAACATTTCCGAACAGAGCATCTGAGCTCAAGCAACGTTTCTATTCACATCAACCAAGACGGTAGAAGATGTGCAAGGACAAGTCTTACCCGACTGGAGTGTCATACACAGGGATGAGTCCCGATGCTCGAGGAAAGACATTGCTTCTTCTGCCACTCCAACTCGAATCTTCTCCATTCCCTCCCCCGCCAGAGTTCCTGGGCCCCGTGTTTCGAGGTTCCCAACTGGGAGGAGGGCCCTGCCCTCGAAATCCATCACGTACAAGACCGCTGGGCGGAAGATTTCTGCAACGCAGAGCAGTGAAATTCAATGCACAACATTTTTGCATATGAATTGTATATAAACGACTATAATTAATCGCCAGTCATTGACTATTGATCTAGGCTAGAGAGAACAGGTTACGCAGCACGTAACACCGAGCGGATCAGCGAAATGATTTTAATTACCATGGGCTGGTCCGCAGACTTTGAAAGTCAAGTTGCAAATTCACCTGTAAGGTGTCTCCGATTCAGTCGACTCATTCGGGGGGCCTCGCCTCTGGCCCCTTTGGTACCCAGGTCGGAGCCCGCCCTTCAGAACGGCTCCCTGGTAGCCGTCAGGGCGAGGTCGTTGCAGCGGTCGTGGCTGGATGAACACCACTCGTGGAGGGTTGTCTCTTGGGGGGCGATCGTCGGGCTTGTAGCTGCTGGGTCCACATCTGCTGCCGCATTCCTCGACTAGGGCAAGCGAAGGGACAGTTCATTTTGGGATAGTATTTCTTGTAATTTGGTAAAAACTTTTGTGTATGAAAAGGTCGGAGATCAGGGGTTGAATATTTAAAAAAAAATTCAAGATAAAGACTTTCTTCTTATGCGATTTATATTATTTTAATGTGCTATGGTTCAATCCGCTTGGCTAAAAAGTAAAGATAGTTTCGCGGTCGGTATTTAATTTATTTTACCATTAACATTTTTATAGTGACTCACATTTTCTTTTGTTCGTCGCCGAATCATGGGTAGGATAGTAGTCTCTTCGATTCTCGTTAAATACCTCGTTGCTTCCATAATTATTCCTAGGATCTCCTCTCCTATCCCCTGGGTATTCATTGGGCCTGTCTCCACCTCGATACTCGTCCCTATTTCCTCGGTATTCCTCTCTGTTACCCTCCCTCTCATTAAACCTCCTATCGGGCCCGTCAAATCTGTTATCCCTGAAATCATTTCTATCACCTACAAATCTATTTCTATCTTCGCCTCGATAATTATTCCGATCTCCTCTATAGTCATTCCTGTCACCTCTGTATTCATTCCTCTCTCCTGCGTTCTCGTTCCTGTCCCTATTACCATTTCTTCCTCCACTGCTATAGTTCCTGTCCCTATTATTGTCCACCCTATACCCACTCCCATTTCTATTCCTGTCACTTCCTCGGTAATCGTTCCTGTCCCCGCCCCTGTTGTAGTTCCTGTCGCCGTCCCCGAACTCGTTCCTCGTGGGCCCGTAGAAGCCGGGCTCGTTCTTGCGACGAGGGTCGTCTTCGGGAGGGAGCTTGTCCGTGGTGTACGAGGTTCTCAGCGTCCCGCTCGCCTGTTCCCGTCGGACACGCGCAGCCTCGGCCTTCGTCAGGAAGGTGGCCGTTCCCTCTCCGATTATCGTGTCGTCGTAGGCACCTTTTATTGAGAAAGCAAGTGGCGCGGTTGATTGTCTGGTATTTAATGACGTCATATTTTGACAAGCTGTGACATTCGTATGAGTTAATGACGTCGACGTAATAAACAGGGAATAATATGATGATGTTAATTAACCAAGCCTGTAGGAAGGGAATCCCGCTACCGGCACGTAGATAACTGCTGTTGTGGAGCAGGACCATTCCTTCCGATGTACGGTACAACTCGAGCAACATATTCCACTTACAGTCCATGCTGTCGTCATGTTGAAGTAAAACAAGCGAAGCTGGTGCATCGATGCAATCCCCTACAAGCTCTCGAAAACTTAACCTATCAAGATAATTGTTCACCCATCCAACATTTGGCTGAGCGCATTATTGCTTAACTTCGGCAAACTCGCGATAGTCGCATTTTCTTCAAAGTTATTTTGCTCATATACTATTGGTCACTTATTGAAGGTTATTAAATACTAATTCTTTGGCTCGTTAAAAGATTTAAACGCCAGTTTCAGGTAATTGATGTTTGCTTAATGTGGCTTGGCAATTAATGAGGGTGTTGAATAGGCAGAATTGCACTCAACAGTGAACTGTGCGTGAGCGTCGGAATTATGATCGCTTCCGAAATGTGTTTGAGCAACTAAGATAAAACGCATCGAAAAGAGATAATTTGTTTGTTAATCCTCATTAACAGCAAGTGATAATTGCCCGGTGGAAGGTTAATGCATGTGCACTGGGGTCAAACTGTCTGTCGGAGAGTGGCAATGAGTGATGGAAGACAAACGCGCGGCTTTTGAGATGCGAATCGTGGGATATTTCCTACACCTTCGTCGAATGGTAATATCGATGGTGACCCTGCAGGTTAATCTCATTAATATGCGTTGCAGAATTTGAACAAAATTTTGTTTTCTGCACTACCCTTGAAAGATTGAACAGAATCGAGGAAATCTTTTAGGAAAACAGCCATGGCCTACTACTTTTCATTCAGTTCATGAAGTGATTGAATGGAAATAATGTATGAATGAAATTAAAAGTACGGCAATAACATTGAAAACAACAGGCTTTATCAATTTTATTTCATGACGATGATTAGTATGACTTATTTCGCAAGATCGTTTACTTTTAATTACTACGTTAATTTTGTGATGTAATGTAAGAACCGTATTTCTAATGAAACAGTTGCGATTATTTTCCTAAATTTGATTATCTCAGCTTAAGTATCAGCCACCCATTAAGAGGAGTCGAATCCCGAATCCCGGGTGCTGATATTTGTAGGCCAACGTTCAATCTGGTTCGCACTGTCAGTAATGCGTAACGGAATGCGTGTGTTAGCTAACATTATGCATAATGAATCGTGTAATGCCTGTACTTAGGACGGACGTAGGTCAATTATTTGGCAATTTTTACTCTTTACCGAATTGGTAAAAATGATACAAGTGATCCAAAGAGTTGGGCAATAGCTCACCTGGTAATGGCAGCTTGCTGATGAGAACTGCTTGGGAATACCCGACAGTCAACAGCACCAAAAGCCGAAGGAAAATCTGAAAGAAAATGTATTTGGGTTACTTTTTTTTAAAGCATTCAGGTAACAAAAATAAAAATGTTTTTAATTTAATGTTAAGTGGGAACAGACCGAAGAACATATTTTTGTTAGTGTCTCTTGCATTAAAATTTAAAAATAATACACACATCTTAACTTTGAGAAACACTTTTTTAAATGTTAAGAAGCCATCAAGATGCGAGTTTGAATAATTTCCTTCTACAATTCTAAGTTTTTTTCATCCATGCCCATGCCATTTTCTTGATCTGCCAGACTAATAGCCCACATTACGATAAACAGCCACATTACCTGATATTAGTAACAATTTGCATTCACTTACCATAATGAATTAAGTAGTTATTCCCAACACTGACGAGAGCTCCTTGCAGACTGCTACTACGTATACACTCGCCACCACCAACTAGCCTCGAATCACCAGTAACAACTTCTTAAATAATACAATAACAAGGCTAGGTGCTTCTAGGTGCCTCCTCCCCCGCCCGATGCTGAAATACACACATTGTACTCGAGCGAAGCCGCCGTCCATGCTCCTGCCGTTGGAACGCGTGTGGACACGCGCTAAAGTTCCTCCCATTGAAATGTTCAAATGGTTATAAACCTTCCTTTTTCACGCCACTTGTCGCCAAGGTGATAATGTTGCTATATATTATATATTTCGCATGCAAAATACATTTTAATATTAGCTGCAATAATGCGATACACATGAACTAGTTGCAACAGGGTAGGGTAATTTACTTGCTAGAACAATAGACATCGCAGACATGTGCAATTGCTAATTGTTATTACCATCTTTAGGTCGCTGGTCGCGGAGAGAAAACAATTAAAACCGAATTTGTGTACTTACAAGGGGAAAGAAATTCAGCTGACGAGTGACAGAAATGCGTTTGGCTTTGATATTTCAAGCGGTAATTACGAGGCAATCAAATTTGAAAATGACTTTTAATTGTGTGATTACAAGAAAGATGAATCCTTTCCCGATGAATATCCTCTGAAGTTTATGACGAAACAAATCGATTTAAATGTACTGGGAATCTAATTTTCCGCTCTAACTTGCCATGTAATTGCAAACTATTGGCGTTAAACAAAAATTCAATCTTAAGATCTTATTAAAAACTAATATAACAGGGTGTTAAACATTTAAAGATGCAAATGCTAAACTTAACACAGGAGAGTCAACAAACAAGAAGTATAACAAAACTAAAATCACGCAATCAAGTGAATCAAAGTGATCTCCAGTAGCAAAACAATAAAAACCGATCTATCCGCATTGAGATTGGTCGCTCTATTGGCGTGCCAATCGTAATCAAGGTCATTCGCGCTCGTTTCATAACCGTAATTCATTCCCGGCCCGTTCTTGGCTGGCTTGTATTCCCCTGTCTTCTTCCAGTGCGTCGTCTTCCCGCTTCCTGGGAATCGGCGCGTCTTCTCCTCCGAGTATTCCCGGTGGCTGTACGTCTGATGATGAGAGGAATCGCTTGAGGACCCGTGTCTCTTTTCATGTTCGTATCCTTGCTCTTCGATCGGTCCGAAGGAGTCGACGTCACTCACGAAGGTGTCGTCCACAGGAGTCGAATTTTGGATTGGGAAGTCATGTCGGTACGTGTCGTTGTAATCGTAATTGAAGTTTTGGATGTTTATGAAATCATTGTTGTTATAGTTGATGTCGACAGGTGGGCTTGTCGGAAGATCTACTATTATTGGCGGCTTGAAAGAGGTCGTTATCGGAGGCTGATACTCAGTTGGTCCATGGTTCTTATCATCGCCTTTGTATTTATCATCATCCACAACCGTTGTCTTCACATCACAGTTTGGGTTTCTCCTTGACCTTTCCAGAGTCTCTTTCACATCTTCCTGAATGATTAAAAACAGACGAAAGAAACAAGAAATTAGCCATGTAAACATTGATGATAATTTCATTTCCTTAATCTAGCATCTTACGTCCTGACGGCGGGTTTCGATATCAAAGTTCCTGTCGTCTTCCTTCTTGATTCTCTCCTCGAAGCAGCGCACTGACTTGGTCTTGGTCAAGGGCTTGGCGGCAGGAACCGAACCGGGGAAGTGATACGGAAGTGCGTGCAGTGAATCTGTCGATGGTGCAGCGGTCTCGCCCACAGAAAGATGGAAATTTAGTCAATGCCAGATACCATACAAAACAGCCTGTTTGTTTTCTCCACTTCAAGCAGATCGCCCGCTAACATCACGTGCGAAAATCTCCCAAAAACTAGTAAGCCTCCAAATGTATGGTAATCATTTTCATCTTTAGGTGCATTAATCCATTGTCAGTGATTTTCCCATGTTGCATGGCATGTGTGAAATATTCGTCAGTCTATTTTCAAATTTGTAAACATCATATTGGAGCGTTATATTTCGACCATTGACATAAAGAGCTGACGAGGTGATACGTTCCACAAAATATGTGCACAATTTTCCTTTGTTTGCGAGATACTCGCCATCGATAAGCAATAGTCAAAATAAAACAGACCGAAACGTTTCACTGTGTGTTTACTTACCGCTAGTGAAATACACTATGTGAATTAAAACCGTGAGCACGCGGATTATTTGAAGCCACTGTAATAATAACATCACACAAATGAATAGCTTTTCGAACAACCCGTTTGTGATTTAAAAAACAATTGTCATTATTTTAAGGGAGGCTACCTTTTGC
Organism: Nemoura dubitans; assembly: GCA_921293005.1. NCBI lineage: Eukaryota > Metazoa > Arthropoda > Insecta > Plecoptera > Nemouridae > Nemoura > Nemoura dubitans. Next base: position 67,224,193 of record OV121074.1, read on the forward strand.
ATCTTACAAAGCTTAACAACACACAAGTTTGATAAATGTACAAAGCGTTTGAACCAATAGGCGTTTGGTGACTGAAGAGATACGAACCAGTGACCGATTGCTTTATATAAACAGTATTTCTCTGACATCACAAGCGGCTGGAGGTGTTGGTCAATTAGCTTTCTTTGCTGTGGACCATTGATTACAAAAATGAGAATGCAGCGTCGATACAGCTTCTAAAGAGCATAATATGTCAAATAACGCATTTCAATCCCGGGGGTTTAACTTTTAAACATTTAGTTTTTGAATTTTGAACGAACTTATTACCCATTACTTAGTTTCAAAATTAATTGAATTCATAATATTTTGTTTTGTTCGTACAAATAACTCCGATAATGATTATTGAAACTACTTTATTTTCAAATAACTAATCATGATCGAAAAAATTACATCTGGGTAATCAATTTAATATCATTATACTGTTTCAGTTTTAGGGCCTATTTGTAGGTAAACATAAACAAAGTCTTGCAAAATAAGTACCTATTGATCCCAGCCCAAGTGAAATCAGCAATGGTCGGACACATCTGAGCTTTCTTAACGAGATCAAATCGGCTAGTCATTCTTAAATGCACGACCAAACTGCAGAGCGTGATTTCACGGATTAATTACACCGATTGCACCGATTGCAAATGTGACAAATACACAGCGAGAGCACATTATCATGTTATTCAATCGAAACGAGAGGAAAAATAACTGTTTCAAATTTCAATTCAAACATACGTAATAAATTTGTATGCTTTTAACATTGCATTTTATTACAATATTTTCATAAGCTTAGTGTGGATAATGGTTACCCCGTACGACGGTCATGGATCGGTCATGGATGGATGGTTTCAGCTTCAGCATCTACTCTGGGTGGAATGACACTTGACAAGCAGTCAGGTATCTGTCAAAAAATCTATATCAACGCAATCATAATGCATGATCATAACTACATCCGTAAAACTTGGTCGAATGCCGTTTACGCAACTCAGAGGTAAAACATGTCTGTGAGAAAGGATCTCCGACACGAGCATTTTCCCTTTCATTCAAAATGGCTTGAACGTTCCGAAAAATGACCAATATTCTAAGTAAATCGCAAATGTTTCAATCCTCACGCCTTTAAGATAGTCAAAGGTCAATAGGTAGTCAAAGAAATCTTGCTGCCAATAACTACAGGTATTTTAAACGGATTTCTGATATAAAATATACTACACTTCTTTTCTCAGAGCTTTCTTCTTGTATTAAAAGGACTAGTTTTGTTTTGTGCTTTAGTGGTTTGGCTAGAGAAGCTGTAGGAATATCATCAAGAATTTGATTTTTGAATGCAGTAATTCAAATTAAATCAATATATCAGGCGAGTTTCCCCAGCGGACATTTGGTCAGTGATAGAGAGCTCAATTACAATTTAGCGTCTATTGTTGGGCTAAGTACGGCCTATTAACATTTTTTGTGCATTTCAAATATCCCAGGGGTGGGATATTTAAAATAAATATATTTTGCACTACAATAATTGGTGCCCAGGAGTGGGATTTTTAAAATAAATATATTTTGCGCTACAATTGGTGCCCAGGTGTGGGATATTTAAAATATATTTATTTTGCACAACAATTGGTGCCCAAAAGTGGGATTTTGCAACAAAGTGGGATATTGCGTCTTGCGATCGATGGATGAAGTGGTTGCGTGTGTAGGGTGTCCGTCAAAGAGACCACCCTCATGGGCCAAGCGAGCCTACTGAGCACACCATAGCAGAGGAATTCCAGTAACACTTCAACATGGTCGATTTCTTTATCTTTATCTTTTTATTTACATATTTTTGACGAAACAAATGTCCACTTAAATTTAAATATATTATATTTGACAATAAAATAATTTCCGTACCAGACAAATATTTTCATTCTGCGGTGAAATTATTGTAGAATTAAAACGCAGGACCTCTCATTTTCTTAAAATCTTTTATTTAAAATCACCGCTATATATTGTCTATGTGTCTACGCATCCAACTCATATAGGCCAACCATTTGACGTAATACGTCTAAATACGGACACCTATAGCAAACGAAACGTCAGCGAAAATTGTTCCAGGCTGCATGGTTTTCCCTCGTATATACAAAAATCATTACCCTACACTAAAAAATATATAGTATTTTTGGTAACATATCTCCGTGAAATGGGACTCTGTTAAGTAAATAGTGATCTTTCATTAATGTTTATCTGCATTTTTTGTCGGTTATTATTTGGGTGTAAAATAAACTTAAACAATAAATTAGAATGAAATCAATGACTATGGTTTCCAAAAGGCCATCGCCTTCTTGTAATTCGAGCTCTGATCGTTCCCTTGTCCTACTTTCTTCTGGGTCGACGTCGACGTCGGTTTCGCTAGCGACGAAGGCACCGGCTTCTTCTGGTCCATCAAGGACACGTGAAGCTGTGCCACCCTCTTCGCAACGCCGTCTCCATATCCCGAGTCGACGGAACTCTGCTGCTTTAGGCTATCTGTCTTAGAATAGCTGTTCTTGGCTGTTTGGACAGAAGACGGTGACTTAGTCCTCCCATTCACACCAAACTCACCATCATCGCCTTCGTTTTCTTCACTAATGCTATATTCTACCCCTTCACTGATAGAAAACTTCTTGTTTAGTAAAGGAGCACTACTAGAACACTGGAAATTCGAATGCGGTACAGGGTTAGACGTGCTGGAACAATCACTAATACCACTATCACTACGTTCACTACACATTCTAGCTCGATTCGATTTACTAAGCGCACTTTCAACGATTCCTGCCGAATGGAAACCATTTTCTTTGTACGAGTCTTGCATTGTTATCATGTTATCTTTGTTACACTCGTTAGTGGGCGGGCAAACGCGGTTATTGGCGGTCAAGGCCACACCGATGTCTTCCTCGTTGAGGCTGGACATCCTGGAGAAGCCGCAGAGGCTGGGTCGCGGACTGGTCGATGTCGCCGACGCCGCAGAGTTGCGTCGACTTGCTGCCGACAGAGTCGCCATGCGTCCCAGCGCGCGGATTGCATTTCCGGTTTTCTGCGGACGTTGGGGGTCGGCACAAACACAACAATCAGCACAACATGCCACACAAAACCGTGCACTGCTACAGCTATTGGCTAGCATTAATTAAATCAACCAACGAAAGTTAACACATTACTTGTGAATTGCTCGCTGTAACTACCGAGTTAGCATTCAATTGCGATTTTTAAGTAAACAGAACACTGACACATTTATGAGACGACATGTTAAATGTGAGCCCCTTAGATGTGACTTGCTATTTCTTACCTGCCACTTCCTCCTAATGATAAACTTCTTTAGTTTATCCGTGCACAATGCCACATTGCTCATGCTCTCATCGTGCTGGGCCAGCCATTTGTGCTGGAGGCATTCGGTCGCCGTCAGACGTTTCCTAGACGAAAATCAACACAATTGAAGGCGTTTCACAAAGAGATAAAGCAGTGCATTAGCATATAGTGCGTCTCAGGTTCGGAAGACAGCGCCTATTGTAAAGAACCAGCTTACACTACAGGGCTTTCCAATGTGAGACGTACTATATGTGTATATTTAGGTCTTGCCGTGTAACGTACTCTTTCTTTTCAATGAGCAATGAGCTGATGAAGTCCTTGGACTCCTGGGAAATGGCGTCGAATGCCTCGTCGTCGAAGTCGAAGTCTGCGCGGGTGATGTTGGCGAACGTGTCGGCGTCGCTGTCCCCCATGAAGGGCGAGAGTCCTGATAACCTGCGTCAAAGCGTGTTTGCACGAGTCAGATAAAGCAGACTGTTGGACAAAGGAAGGAAGGCACGCACATTCTTTGTCATGGCAAATCTCTTTTGTTTGCACGATCGAGTAAACATTGCACGTGTCGCGGCTACACATCATGGTACTAAATATCTTTCAAATTGGCACTATATTACTACACAAATAATAGGAAATTTGATTTATTTTTGTGAGCAGCTGTAAGAAACCTTGGGACATATTTTCGGTGTTTTTTCTCTTAGCATAAACGGACAATTCGGAAAAAGTATACATGTTGTTGTCCGCATGGGAAATAATAGGTGAGATGGCTTACAGGACGTAGCAGATGACGCCGACAGACCACATATCAGACTCCAGCCCGATGTTCTCGTAGTTGATGATTTCGGGCGGAATGAACTCTGGAGTGCCAAACAGAACTCGGACAGGCTTCGACGGGTCCAGCTTCTTGGCCAGCCCAAAGTCGATCAGCTTGATCTGATGCGACGTTCGCGTGTAGCACATAATGTTTTCAGGCTTCAGGTCTAAATGCACGACTGCATTCTTGTGCATGTACTCGACGCCTTCGACAATCTGGCGCATGAATAAAATGCAGTCTCTTTCAGTAAGCGTAAAGTCGTCGGCCACAACCCGCTCGAAGAGTTCCCCCCCAGAGATGAGCTCCAGCACCATCACGATCTCCCTGGGGTTCTCGAACGCAGCTGCCAGCTGGAGCAGTTTCGGGTGGCGCAGACAGTTCATGATGTCGATCTCTTCTTGCACTTTCTCCCGGTCTTTGGATTTGATGCATCGGATGAATTTCGCGGCTAGTTTTTGATTTGTCTGTCGGTCGGACACTTTGTGCACGACGCCGAAACGTCCCTTGCCGAGCTCCTCGAGGATCTCGAAACGTTGCTTGAAGTCTGATCCTGATTCTACTTGGACGATTCGCGGCGCAAATGATGGAGAGAAGTTTTCCTCTGGAAAAAAGATAGCATGGCATTAAGTAACGCGCATGAAAATGATGAAATAAAATGAAGACATGCCGACTTTCTAGCTCAAAAATTTTATAACATCCTGCCCTAAAAAAATATCCTAAATAACCATAAAGTAACCATAAATGGGTTTGAGAGAATAGTAGAAATTTCATTGACCTCATAAGTTAGAAATTATAATCTTTGTGTATTTATAGCCTATCTTGAAAACAAATTTTTGTATTATCTTTTCTTTTGCAGCCCACACACAAGCTTTGCTTTATATGGGCTGCATTTCTGCACTTATATCTTTTGGTTTTTTTAATCAATTACTCGATGTATAAAATCGGATTGAATAAAGTGTATCTAAATTGAAATTGAATTGAAAATGAAAATTATCGTACTAGGCCGTTCCGATTTCGAAACGATAGGCCAATCATTACTGGGTATTTAATAGCTATATTTATAGTGTACATAGGTAGGTACAGACAACGCTATATTTATAGCTCAAAAGCGATTTCACCTATAGTTTCACCTTCACTAAACCTAATCCATGTGACAGTAAAATTACCTTCATGGTCGGGAGGACTCATCTTGCAAACTTTGGACTCGGCACTCGGCTCGCTCGGTCCGTGCACGTTGACGGCTCGCACCCTGAAGACGTAGCCCTCGCCGGGTGTCAACCCGCGGACCGCGTGCGAGAAGGAATGGCACTCGTCAGACACAAGCGTCCAGGCGTCTTCATCTTCCAGTCGCATCTCGAGGGTGTATCCCGTGACGATGCAGCCTCCGTCGTACGGGGCACTGGACCACGCGACGACGCAGGACGCGTCGTCGGTCGGGGACGCCGTTGGGGGGTTGCCAGGAGGGTCAGGGGGCCCTGAGGAGGAGAGAAAATAGACCGTTATTGAAAATGAATGGTAATTTTAAAATGGCAACAACGTAGAAAACATGCTTTTGTTCTGAGGCATGTAAACAAAAGTGACACACGTATGTGTGTTTAAACGATCTTGAATAATAACCTTCATCTAAACTCATACGTGATATGAGCATTCTATAACTCCAAATACGGCTGCCATTCAAATGAATTGTTACAATAAAATCAGTATTCCAAGAGCACTCCAAAAGTAACTCACCGCTGCAATCCATTGATATTTTACAGTGAAACTTATCCATTTAATGAAAATTGTGTCAGATCGCGGTAGAGATTCGATTCAGTCCGACAATAACACCGCACAACTTGTATTGTCAGTTAGATACCGGTCGGTCTAGATGCGAAAAGCACTGACTGATAAGAGCACTGGCGCCGACCTTCCTTGCCACAGCACTGCCTTCCTACTGGCTGATAGCCCTGATGCTAGCCCAGTATCGTGACTCAGGAAGCGGTCCAGTACTAGGCACGTCACCGTACTGACGTAGGCAAGTGTGTGTACTTGGTGTACTTACAAGGGACAATGGTATGCAGTTGACAGCAGCTGAATTTTGTAGGTATTTGCTTAAGAATTCATTTCGAAGGTAGTTATTTGGTGACTAACATGGAATACCAGTTATTTTATTACCAAGCATGGAAATTTTGTTCTTGAGGCACTTTAAAGATATATAACAATTATTCGTACATGGCTATTACGCAGTTTTACAAGAAGTGGTATGTTATGTAGCAGTCGTTTCGATATTTCCATTCTTCTTTGAACTTTTCATTTTCATTTCGTGCGATCGAAGAAATGAGCTCAAGGTTTCAGCGCCAGGCGGAATTATTTAGGTAATGCTCTAAGTCAACATTTTACCCGTGATATCACAAAAGATTAATAGGATGTGGTCGACAGAGTACACGCTCTTTACACGGCAATTTGAATGCCACATCGCGTCAGTACAGAGCTATACCATAGATGTCAGCATCCAAGAATGTCAAATACGAAATGTGAAATCATGTCCTGTTATAAAAATGTCGCATCACGTTTTATCGCTGCACAGTGGGACTCAAATGGCTTATTTTTTGGAAGCAAATTGTTGTGTACTTGAAAAAGGAATTAGTATGCAACGATAATCGCCCCTATGAGGTACGACCTCCTAGTTCCAAACGAATCAGGGCTTCATTATCGTCACTTATTTTCGACAAAATTCCACACTAATTTTTGAAATGCAAACATAGGACCATAAAGACGATAATATGCCAGATCTGTACAATAATTTGCAAGCTAAAGCAATAATGTATCTCGTTTTTTTTATGCCATGTCAAAAGTCCCAAAAACAAAATACGCCATATTACCAATCACAAACGCGGCACACCAGTCTATTGCGACGTACTAGCGCAAATGCTATTCTTAGTCAAATCTCCAGAAAGTAATAGTTCGACCTGAGGTTCGGCGATTTGAATGTTGAAATGACATGACATGCGTACCTTCGACGGCGACGGAGGCGAAGTGGCAGTCGGCGCCGAAGGAGTTCTCGACGCTGACCACGTATTTGCCCCCCTCGTCGGCAGTGATGCGGTCCAGTGTCAGGCGGGACTCGGTCTCGTCCGTGCGGATGTGAAGACGGCCGTCGCTCAACAATTCGCGGCCCTGAGACAGGAGGCTTCCGGTATTGGCACCGAAGGAAAAGGGGGTGCTTTTCCCGAAGGAAATAAGTGATTTTCCCGAAGGAAAAAGAGTGATTTTTTCGAAGGAAAAAAGGCATGATTCTAAAGAAAAAGTACGTGATTTCCTGATGCTTCGTTTAAAAGTCGACGCTGTCCTGTTTAGGAACTTGGAATGCATCAGTTTATTAAATTCACAATTTAAAAAAAAAGTGAAATATAATTTGTAATAATTAGCTTCTTTGCATTGCATATGGACGTATAAGTAATCAGTACTCTCCTCCTATAGTATTGGTACTTCAAGTTGCATGCAGATAAATCTTGCAGATAATCTTTCATATCTGTTGCATGTACAGGTATATAGGTATGTGCCGCCTGCAGTATTGTTTGTACATGGAGATGGCAAATATAGGTTGTCTTAATAACCCATACATTACTTGCATGCGCCTGTTTGACTCTATTGCTTGTACGGTGTACCCGAATTATCAAATTACTTCTTATGTTCAACTCATACCAGACAAAAAACCTAATTTTACATATTGCAATTTATTAAATCTGATAGGCGAGATTTTTTGGCATCATCATACGTAGATCATATTTCACTTGATGCTGTCAAAAAAACTAATTCTGTTCAAAATGAACAGCTAGCCATGTGTGCCTTGGCGTTTTGCTATGCGATGCGTTGCTAACTACATTACTGCGCATTTGCACATGCCATTGCGCGCTGAATGCATTACATTGATGACGCTTCTGATACGTACGTAAAGGACACGCTAACATGTTAATAATAATCAATTAAAAAAGTCTCGATGCCTCAGAAATAAAGTTTCTATGCGTCAGAAATTATAAACTAACGTTTAAAATAAATACTTCATGTAACAGTTCATAGCACAGTAAAGCATAGCAAACACGCTATTTATTATTCTTCACGTATGAGTAACATTGAATTAAAACTGGAAATCAATCAACCATCTTATGCATCGATAAACGTTAGAATTAAATACTATAGCACAGCTCATAGCACAGTAAAGCATTGTATACTTCAGTTATTCACGTATGTAACATTGAATTAAAGCTGAAAATCATCCATGCCATTACTTATACATCGATTAAAAATACAATAAATCGATTAAACTTGCGGAAGAGACGTTTTTTAATGTTTTAACTCACCGCTCTTAGCCATCTGACTTGTGGAGTCGGACATCCCGCAAAGGTCGCTTTCAAAACGACTCGATCTCCTCTCAAAACAGTCGCATCCAATGGTCCACGCAACAGCGTCGCCGGCATCTCTTGTTCCTCCGCCTCCCTCCGCCGTCCTCTCGACGCCGTCCTCTCTGCTCTCAACGGCGACATCGATCTAGACCGCGTCGCATGGTCTGCACACGATCGACACGCGTCGTCAGATTCCATCACGGTCAACTCGGCACTGGTGGACGCTGACAACGTCGACGACGTCGCCGTACACGTCACGACGCCGGCGTCGGTGGCGTCGACGGCGGCGATGTGTAGGATGGAGACATCGTCGTCGTTCTCGACCTTGTTGACATACATTAATTTATTAGTGCATTTGTGATCGACACTTTTCAATTGATGTCCGTTACGCACTGACATTTTAATAGAAATTGCCATATTTACAACTGCATATTATCTATAATATAACCAGTTGGTGACTGTTTTATCTAATCTTATAAAACACAAATACAATCAAGCATGAGTGTAATCAAGCCCATACACGTTGATACCCGTATGGATATCAGCTAAAATGTTAATTAAAACTGTGAGAATGATATCTTTAATCGCTCAAAGGGACAAGGAATTAGAAATCAACTGCTATTGACTCCATTATCGCTATATACATGCGACAATGACAATCTAGACATGTTTCTTTTTAGACAAGTAACAAGTTATGTTTGTACTTGATGTAATGTTTTAATTACAGCTAGTTTAGCGACATATTGGCAATTTAGATTCGGCGAGCCAAGGCTACCTCCCGTGCAAACAAAAACGCGATGTTAACGAACTCGGAGTACCATTTGAAGAGCTAGAGATTGCCGTCGTGACTGCAAAAGCTTTCTAAATACAAGAGCACTCATATCGGAGATTTCTAATTGGCAGGGCCTGATTAACACTAATAGCATCGCCTTCAGTCTCTTTTTCATTAACGTGGTTACATTTCAATTCATTAAAAGCGAAGGTTATCAATGCCATAATGTTTAAATGTTTTACCTGTCATATTTCGGGTAGATTGTTTTCAAATATTTATGTAACTAACTTTGATGCTTGTTGACACAAACCGCCTACTAACCAAAACAAACCAGAAACTATATCCAAAAACAGTTTAAAATCCAAATCTTGTAACGGATTTACCTGATATCTAGGGTCGTCTTCGACACTCCTGCCGTCCACAGTCCAGCTGAGCGTGACACCTTGCATCGACGCCAGTCTAGCGCAAAACGACGCCGGCCGTCCCAGAGAGACCAACACCGACGCAGGCTTCTTGACGAACTGCGGCTGCAGGTCTCGAGTCTCCTCGTTCTCCTCTGCACCGTCCGTCAAAGTGACGTCAATCATTTCCATGTGGCGGAGGGCAAGCACACAAACACACGCAGGGGGGAAATGGGGCAGTCGCCTGCACTACTAACTTTACATGTCGTTAAAGTTTCAAATAGAGCTGTAAAAATTTTTTGTAACGGTTAATTCAAAATAATAACACACCGACAATTTCATTCCTTTCTAGCAAAATACGCGATCGCTGAGACATTGCACTGTACTTTGAAGTGGAAGTAATGCAGTTGGTGATGCAGGTCTGCGTATAGCTTGCACATTTTATTGCACTGCCAGCTTCTAAGAATGGCATTTTGCTAAGATCAACACATTGTTTTGATATCTTTCAATTGGCAAGTGCATTTATAAGTGAATCCGGAGCGTGCATGACAAACGGCAAGCGGGACGAGCTCGTTTGTGAACTCCGTGTGTGTGTGTGAATCAAGTTTGTGTCGAGTAGGAAGTCAAGCCAATACACAAAGAATGGCGCAGAATTTGTAATTAACTGTAGCCGATGATGTCGAAATAGGAGATTCTACTATACGATATTAGCACACATACACATTCTTATTAGTTGCATTGAACTAGTTGCCATTTGTATCGTTCAAATCTCATTATACCGAACATTAACAACCAATTAAATTTGATATGGGATCGAATATAAAATAGGCTGTATCTAACGTACTCAGACTTCACTTAGTGGATAGCTACAGTAATACAGTGTCTGACTTCAAACCGATTGTCCCCTTTTCTTATGTACTCTTATGTTATTACGTTCTTCTTATGTTCTTACGTGCTACAGACTGTATTCAGTTCCCGAGCATGATGTTTTACCTGGCTTGCACCTAAAATATTACCTCCCAGCACGCAGCCAAATGACCTAGGGAAATGATCTCGGGATCTCGGGAAATGAGCTAAAAAATGGAAATGAATGGAAATGAGCTAAATTGGTTGAAGTATGTGATAGCTGCTGCAGTCCATACGACCTGTTAACGATGACTGAAAACACGTATTCTCTGGCTAGAACCAACTATATACGTATCCAACTCCCAAGTGCTACTGGAGTTTTATATCGAATATATCTTTACAAGTTAATGTACGCGGGTTAAATTCAAACTCTTGTACTTTTTTCAAATAAATTATTGACCGTGAATGAAAAACTTCCGAAAATGATTGATGCCTGCGTTGATGCTACAAAAAAGCAAACCCCGGTCGAGCCAAGTCTGTTCGTCTAGCTCACCGCCAGCAATCGTGACCCGACCCCACGTGACGGCGTCACCGAAGCTGTTGAACGCCTCGCACCGATAGACGCCGGCGTCCTCGGGGAACATGTCGGCCAGACGCAGAGCGACGCGGCCGTCGTCGTGCGTCACGTAGCGGAAGTCGGCGCAGTCCGGGATCTCCACGTTGTCTCGGGACCAGACCACCTCGATGGGAGCGGCACCTGTCAGGCGGTACAACAGAACGGTGAAGTTCTGGACGATTTTCAGCCGCCGCATCGGATGGTTGTGCTATAGTTTTGCGAAAGGCTCTGATATTAAGATGATTTTATACTGATTTAAAAACTAAAATGGACTGATTTTCCGATGTTTCGGGAGATATCTGAAAATTACAGCCTTATCAAGTAAAAATTTCGGTAAAAACATACACTTTTTAGACTAAATGTCAGAACAAATAGCACAAATGTGCGATTGGCGAAAAGCATCGCATAAATCGTGTCTATCACGCGTTATGTTTGGCAATTAAGTGCATGGTATTTTACATTTGGACACGCACGTTTTTATAAAAATTCCAAGTGCAAGGAAAAAAGGTTGATTGCATCTTGAAATTTCTTTACCAGCACGAGCTGCGCACGCAAGTAGGTGTGTTCACCTTCAAAAGTGCAACTTTTATGCATCACCTCAAAACGTATAATTTAAGGCGCTACGAAAACGATTAAAACTAAATTAACTCATAACGCCACTTGCTCAGTTCTCTCACCGTATAGTTGAGCCTGTAGTTCGACAACGTGTCCTTCTTCGACAGTGATGTTCTCCTGCAACTCCTGTAGGAACACAGGAGGCAGTCGGTCCTCCTGACTGGGGTCGTCCTGGTCCAGGACGAGTACGCGAGCCGTGCACTGCGTCACGCCGACCTCGTTCTCGGCCAGACAGCAGTAGACGCCGGCGTCATCGACGTCGACGGGGAACACCTCGAGACGTGCCACTTTGCCGTCCCATGTGGGGGTCACCCTCGACGTCATCACTAACAGCTCGCCGTTCCTGAACCGTACATAAGTCGCTGTAGATGATAGACTGGCATCTCTTCACGTTATTTATGAAATGAACATATTCAGTTAAGCTCGGTTTTCACACTCCATCTTATCTCATCTTCACCATTTGTTTCAAAGACATGCAACGCAACGGATATTTGAACAATTTAAAAATGATGCTCCCTTTTGCAGTCTGTTCGTGCGTACCCCGAGTAGGTTTCCTGTATACTCTGCTCACTGCAAGATAACGTTCACTGTGAAGTGTAAACGAAAATTCATGAAAGACGTAATGTATATACTTTAACTTTACCTTAAAATATTTTTTGACAGTACACATTGCAATTACATTAAAATTCGCATACAGACAAAACAATATTTTAATCTGCTATTTTTAAAGTTTTGCAAACAGCACAGCTTGAACGCAACTCACCACAACCTGAAATCGATTTCGATCTTTAAACCTGCCATTGTTTTCGAACAATTGCAAGATAATCGATCGGTACAACTATCTCATGGAATATCGGAGAATCGACTCCCGGATGCCACCCATGCCTATCAAAGCTTCGATCACTGAACATCCAACAGCCGCGTATATCGGCTCTAAAGGCTCAGATGCGATGTTCCACCACTGTGTCGCACGACGCAACGACGCTGTGCTCACCTGTACCACGACGGCACTGGCGACGGCGTGCCCCTGATCTCGCAGTCGAGGGTGAGTCTGTACCGCCATGTGCACCGGCCCCAAGCCCCCTGCGATGTTCCACCACTGTGTCGCACGACGCAGCGACGCTGTGCTCACCTGTACCACGACGGCACTGGCGACGGCGTGCCCCTGATCTCGCAGGCGAGGGTGAGTCTGTACCGCCGTGTGCACCGGCCCCAAGCCCCCACATGCGATGTTCCACCACTGTGTCGCTCGACGCAGCGACGCTGTGCTCACCTGTACCACGACGGCACTGGCGACGGCGTGCCCCTGATCTCGCAGTCGAGGGTGAGTCTGTTGCCGACGCGGGCTGCCGACCCGATGAGTCGTCTGCCGAACGTGGGCGAGGTGCGTGGGGACGCGCTCCACGCTCGGATCGATCCCCGCGCGCGACCGCCGTTGTGGCCTGCAAGCGAGGGACAGTTAGACCTGGTGGCCACACTACGGCCGGGTGGCCACACTTGGGCCCGGTGGCAACAATGGGCCTTGTGGACACAGTTGGGCCTGGTGGCCACAATGGGCCTGGTGGCAACAATGGGCCTTGTGGCCACAGTTGGGCCTGGTGGCAACAATGGGCCTGGACCCCTATTCTGTAACTTTTCAGATGTGAGATGAAATGAAATGAGAGTGGGAGCCTTAATTTTTTCCATATGAAAACATAGGCGACCTTGGAGTTGTCACTCTCATTTCTTGTCATCACACTTGGAAAAAGTTACAGAATAGGGGTCCTGGTGGCAACACTTGGGTCCGGTGGCCACAATGGGCCGGGGGGCCACACTAGGGCCGGGTGGCCACACTTGGACCCTGTGGCCACAAAGGGCCTGGTGGCGACACATTGGCATGAGCTACGATTTAATTCCCGATATAACTAGGAATTGAAGAAATTTTGGTCACTGAATATCATCAGGTGTCTTAGAATTTTTTGAACGAAAAGGGGTCAAAAGTCATTCAAACATATGGTACCCCAGTGCAGTGCGACCTTTAATTTTAGTAGGATTATATTTCTATGACGTCAGCTGACACTTTTCTGTATGCGTGATACTGAAACAACCACACATGCAACAAGCATTTTCCGGGAAATTAACTCGTTTTCCCAACTGAGTTCCCTTAAAAGGCAGAAGACTACATGGAAAGCGCCAAAGTTGCGGAAAATCGATAAGATAGCACACGTATAAATGTGTTTTATCGCTTTTTTTTCGGAATTAAACCGCCCTTCAATTCATAAGAAAATACTTTAAAAACTAGCGAACTACTCACCAATAACTTCTAGTCTTGCACTCGCTTCAATCCTGCCGACTTCGTTTTCAAGCGTGATCCTGTACAGACCCGCATCCTCAACGGTGACTTCGGTCAGTTCCAGAACCCTCAAGTCGTCCTTCTCGGTGATGGTCAGTCTTGCATTGGGCGTCACCAGGAGGCCATCTTTGTCCCACGTGACCCACGGGGTCGGGTGTCCTGCGATTGCGCACTGGAACCGAATCGTTTCGCCCTCTTCTGCGACTCTGTTGTGAGGGACTGCGTAGAACTTTGGCGAGGTCACTTTCAGGCGTCGTGTGCGCCCAAGGCCGTATAATGAAGGCGTTGCGTCTCTTTCGCGTTGGCCTGTGAGTAAACAGTTCGTTTTATAGCGGGACATGGGAAATATGACCCATATCCAGGACGGCATATAATGTGAGTTACTTACGGGGCATCGAAGGGGACTTGCTCCTTGACGGCGTCGTCCTGGGCGTGTTTCGTGGGGTGGACATGGGCGTTGAAGTCGTTGACAAGAGCCCCGGGGGCCTCGAAAGGTGCTGACTGAGAAGCGTTTCTTTTTCTTCAGGTACTGTGACATACAAATTAAACAAAATTATGTAAATAAAATTGAGATTTCTTGGTTTGGTCCAGAAACCACAACTATTTCTTTAAAAAAGCAAAGAGAATACAGTAAAATTTTTTTATGGTTAACGTTCCCACAGCCAACTTGTAATATAATTACCATAAGAACCAATGTACCTATAACAGCTCCAGTTGGAAGGTAGTGCGATGGGAAACTCAAATTAATGCTTGTGTATGTGTCTTCCAGGAATACAAATATTTTCAATTTCCCTCAAACATAACTGACTAATCGAATATCAAAGTCGCCCGAGATATAGTACTTGCAAGCGGCACCTACCATCGACAACTAGGCACGCCGAAGTGGACGCTTTCCCCAGTTCATTGTAGACGACACACGTGTACTCGCCCTCGTCTTCGGGGTAGACTTGGTGGATGGAGAGACGCGCCGTTTCGCCGTCGAAGTCGGCCTGGAAGTCGCCTCCTAGCGGCACGAGCTGCGAGACAAGAACACAACACCTCACCATCCATTGACAATATGGCGAGTGACTCACACGATAGCCGAATAAGGACTGCACTTTGCAACCAACGTAAACGGCGATGCTGAATTCTAGCGGCCAGAGTTAGGATATGTTGAACTAGTGACGAAATTAAAATAGTTATATCTTTGTCTATTGTTCGGCTAATATTTTATGGGCGGAAAAGAATTAAAGGTTCTCTTAACTTCCGTTTATGTTTCATAAAGAACATTTTTTAAGGCATAATCATGAATTTGTGTCTTATACGTTGATAATTATCGTTCACGCCAGCCAATGAATTATTTTACACTAGTTGAACTTTGTCGATGGTACCGATGAGCATTGGAAGTAAAAACAACAGAAACAGAAAATCTGTTTTGGGGTTTGAAACCCGGTAATGGCCCGGTTCTCTAAGACTAAAACCCTTACTAGAGCTAATACAAGGGAACATGGCACCTAAGAGAAAATTATCGCAATGCATCGATACACGTTGATCTTAAAATGTACCGTAAATGGCAAGGATTTCCCCCAAGAATCACCTACGTCATATGGCCAATGTGCGGCCTGTTGTCAATAATGTGCGTCACTAACCAACAAATTAATCTCCTTGTAACACCTCTCCATTGAGTAAACTGGTTCTAATCAAAATATTGTGCCAAGTTCGAGAAGGGTCGAGGAGGGTCCAAACTGGTTCTAAGCACTGTGTCAAGGAATAGCTTGGTACGCACCCTCGTTAATGATTCTAAGCACTGTGTGGCTTACGACTTAAATGTGTACGCACCTTTCATAACTGATGCTAGGAACTATGTGAGTGTGAAGGCAAAGCTAGGTACGCACTCTTTTTAATGATTCTTAGCACTGTGTAAAGGCTTAAGTGGGTACGCACCCTCCCTCACTGATCAAAGCAGTGTGCCAAGGCATTTGTTGGGACGCACCCTTTCTAACTGCTTTTAAGCCTGTGCCAAGGCTATGGTTCCTAGCTGACTGGCTGTAAGCACCGTGTAAGTAGCAGGTTGGTACGCACCCTTTCTAACTGCTTCTAAGCCTGTGCCAAGGCGTAGGTTCCTAGCTGACTGGCTGTTAGCACCGTGTAAGTAGCAGGTTGGTACGCACCCTTTCTAACTGCTTCTAAGCCTGTGCCAAGGCGTAGGTTCCTAGCTGACTGGCTGTTAGCACCGTGTAAGTAGCAGGTTGGCACGCAGCCTTTCTAACTGCTTCTAAGCCTGTGCCAAGGCTATGGTTCCTAGCTGACTGGCTGTTAGCACCGTGTAAGTAGCAGGTTGGTACGCACCCTTTCTAACTGCTTCTAAGCCTGTGCCAAGGCTATGGTTCCTAGCTGACTGGCTGTAAGCACCGTGTAAGTAGTTGGTTGGTACGCACCCTTCCCTCTTTCTCCCATCGGACGTCCGGCGTGGGGGTGGCCTCGACGCAGCACTCGAGGGTGACGGCGTCGCCGTCGCAGCAGCGTAAGTCTTTCAGTTCTCTCCTCACTTGGGGCAGCGTCTGCACCGCTCTACGCACATCAAACCATCGGTAAATTAGCATCATATTTTTGTCAAATTACTTTAGTGTACGATGTGCAGATCTCAAAATAACCAACATGGGTTGGAGTCTCTTCACCCACCCCCATAGAAAATAAATACAAGGGTAGGTCATTAAAGTGCACGAAGGTTTTTTTATAATTGCTTATAATAGAATCGTGATAAGTGGTAAGACGGTTCTTATCTGACCAGAGATGGGCCAAATTCTTATTTGTCAGGAAACACTGTAGTGGATGTACCGGGCTGATAAGCAGATATTTTATTGTTTGGTTTAATTTTATCTCACTATTAAATTAAATACTTGTGTTACTTATAATCGTACAAGAAATGCATCCTTTTTTAATCTACTGAGTTCTAGGGTTTGATGGACTGCTCTCATTTGTGATTCTTTTAAAGGATTTAATGATTAAGCTCAATATATGCTAGATTTAGTGTGCTCACAAACAAGGGAAATGAATGTGAACGAAAAACGCAATCGAGTTGAATATTTTAGGCGCCCGCTTCGTTCACACACTCAGCTAAAAATTCAGGCTACAAAGTTTTCCGGGTTATGTTTAAGATTGAAAAGTGAAAATACGGAGCTAGCATGCTAAATAGCACGCTTAATTTTCGTGAAAAACTTACCCATGCTTGACTGAACTGTGCTCCATTGTCTCTTTTCCTTGGCCTGTTGAAAATGCAAACGAAATCCATTAGACAATCATGTTGTAGACATATACCATATATATATATATAACCATCACTTTTCAATACATTTGTGGATCAACTCCTGTGACTTGCCAAACACTATCTGTGGATCTAGATGTGTACAAAGAGCATTAACACTTTGGTAACCGTATTGACAAGATTTACCTGTGCCAATACCTGTACAACTCGTTTTGCTGCGGTGTTATATAGTCCAATTATTCTTGGACAATTAATCAGATGGTCAGGCCTGTATTCAGAAAACTAGCTTCCTGCTCGCAATAATTATCTATTTATTACAGTATTGATCGGTGAATTATTGTATTCCATGACGTCTGTGCAGGGAAATATCCAAATCATCTTTTTAGGAATCTCGATCACAATCTTGATCCTTTTATGGTGAAATTATTATGTGTCTTTGTAAGCCCTCTCGTTCTTAATACGGACTTAATAAAGATGTCCTGGCTAGAAAAATAGGAGCTAGAATCTAATGTCGAGATTTACAGTTATGGAAGCGTTTCCTAGTTTGGAAAATGATTGTAACATTTGGTTTTCGGTGCCGATTAGAGCTTGGTTTTCCCCCTCAAGACATCCTTACAAAGTTCAACTAAGGTACGGAGCATTGTTTTGTGCTAAGGCGTGGGCAGACAGGATCAATATTGCCTTTAATTACATGCCTACACTAGATAGTCGTGATAGAGCGGCTGATCACCAATCAAATCTTACGATATTAATTAAGAGGTAATTAGTTAGCTAGACTGATCGAGAGCTCAGCCCGAAGTCTTACAGAGTTTTGTGTCGGGTCAAAGCGAGGAATTCCTTTAGTGAAATCACGAATGTTCAAAGCAATAGCATTGAGATTGATCGTGAACCTATACGCATCGCTGTCTATGGTTTACTGTCAGATTTCAGCTTTGTTTGTCATTCAGCAATCTAAAATGTCAGTGTGAATACAAATTAAATACTTTTGCTCTGCGGTGGCTGTGAATTGTGATTACTGATTAGGTAAAATCAATAACAGAATTTAATGACTGCACAGTAGGATCCAATTCTAAATCAAACATGTTCGAACTATTCATTTCAAATCCCAGCTCAGATCAAGATGGAGATCACGATGTAAAATGCCGGAACAGGCTCGAGTCGTAACCAAAGATAATCAATCCTCTAATCAGATTTTCTAGGATTGTAACGAGATCAGATTTCAACTCCTAGCATTAACAAATAAGCAGTCTGATTAGCTTCAGAGATAGAAACTTTATACGAACATGCACCAGCCATCACACACGATTGATTGATAGTGATTGGCCATTTTAGTGGGCTGTACCATTTGCAGTTGCCATTTTTTTCCAATCAATTGAATCAATCATTCTTAGCACACCTGCACAAAGATATGGCAATTTGGCTCCTTTGATGAGAAGAATGACATCCGGAGTGGGTAGCTGGCAAGAACATATACCTACGTCAAATTTCTAAACGGAAAACATATTATTGAAATATTTGATTTAGAAACAATATAATAGCAAAATTATTATCAGTTTAAACGAACAAAAGTGAGATTTAAGCATTAATTACTGGAGTATCTATTTTATTTTTCTGTGTATAGGTTTTCACTTATAGGGCCCCGCGAATTCAGTTTGTGTTGCGTTGACGATGAGCGTTGCTGTTTGTAGCGGATGAAAAGGTAAACGCAGATGGTCGTTAATAATAGGCCATGTGCGAATAACATTTAATTAAAATGATGGGCTAGAAAAAAACATCATTCAAAAAGGGGTTGACCATCTCTGAGTTGACTTAATTTCGTATGAAAACGGCAAAATTTCGCTTCAAAAATATGATAAAATTCGAATGAAGAGAGATCGAAAAGTCATACAGAGACAAACCTAAAATATCAGGAGAGGCTTTATTTCAGCATACTCTACTTCTCTGCAAAGTTTCGTAAAGAAATATTTAGTCCTTTTGGCTATAGAGCGAAGGCAAAATTTAGAAAAATATGAAAATAGTCGTAAAATATGGAAAGAATGTCCGCTGAAAGTTTCAGCAAAGCGTTCGGCTTTCCGCATGGAAATGTGTAGTATTGAAAAACAGGTAAATTACCTTTCGCGTAGATCTGTAACGAAATCACAGCCTTCGCCTCTCCATGGATGTTGCGCGCGATCACGGAGTAGGCCCCGGTGAAGTCGAGCTTGGCTCGAGGGATCTCAAGACGATACTGAGGACCCTCGCCCAGCCGCCGGAAGTGAGGAGCGTCGCGGTAATAGTCCGGCTGTGACAAAAGAAAAAAGGGGATACAGGGATGTGTGATACCATTTGTGGTGTATGAAAAGAGTTTTGAATTTGGCGATGAAACATCGTCACTGATTCACATTATTTTTTTATAACATGATCAAGTAATAATTGAAAAATAAACTTTTTTCTTAAAATAAATGAGACTACATGTTAAAAGCTTTGAATACTACTGATACCTCGAGTAAATATATAAAAATGCCAGAACCGAGCAAGGTTAAATCGCTATCATCAGTTTTGACGTTATGGAACAAATTTGAATTTAAATACACACATACTATACACCCCAACGGTTTTCTCTCACACAATTTTCAACCGTCATAGGTCAACCTGGAAGGGTTTGAATACACTGCGGTTGCTGTTGCAGTGAACCTGGCAAGAAGATATTTTTGGCCCCTATGTGTTATCGCAATAATTGGAGTTAGAATTTTGTAATCTACGGTCATTATTATACTTTTTCAGTGTTAAAACTTTATCAATAATTGACTGACATTTCTCCTCAACATAAACTATACTGACTCTTCCGAGCATGGTGAGCTTGTGCAATATTATTTTAAGCCGTTATTTCGATAATTTAAAATTTGTTCTGGACAACTCCGAACAGTTTTAGAGATCGACGAACTTTAAACAATGAGTTTTTATGCGCTGATTTTATTTAATGTAAATTGTACGTAACCATTGCAAAAATGGGTAAATACAAAGTACTTACAAGCGGTAACTAACTGCTTCGCACACACAATCACAACGAACTCCTCAATTGACCAGCACAATCGACTTCATCCTCGAAAGGACTGCCTCGCAATCGCTGCATTTGCCACGTTATATCGAACACATTTCAGGAAACGTCAACATCACATGCACACTTGACCCACGCCTTACGTCATCCTTGCTCCTTGCGCTCCGTGCGAGAGCCTGACCAGTGATCACTGCTCATAATCAGTATGCACGCTGTCATTTCTCTCGGCCGCATATAGGGCTATACTGAATCCCTAAGTCTAGAACCGTGCAAATAATACTATGGTATTCCAAACAGAAGAGAGCATGAATTTTAAGGACTCTGTCTGTATACATGTGTGTTTGCAGTAACGACTTGAATGAGAATAGCCGTAGAGCATTTTATATGTAAAATAATTGTCATTTGTAAAATGAATACGATCTATTCAAACCTTGGAATAGATTCAGTAGGTATCGGTTGTGTCTAGCTTAATAAGGCATTGCTTCTGGTGGCTGGACTAATAGAAATGGTTTGCTTGCAGTGATGTCATTTTATTTGAATATCGTTGACAATTGCACTGTAAATAATCTATTGCGTTTCCGGTATACATTAATCAATTTGTTAAAAAAGGTTACAAAAAATAAGGAGAAGTGATCTGAATTTTCCATAACTTCAAAGACGCGTTTTCCGAATCGGCCATATCAGTGTGGAAGACTTCGTTTTCAAGTACGTATAGCCAATGATATGTTAATTATTTTACCAAATTAAAAAAAGAAAAGATAATGATCTGGAAGGCCATCTTTTCACTAGATGAATATGTAATTTGGTTCAGCAATTGTTTGACCAATTTGTACCATGCAACAAGTTTTTTTCGCAATAGTATTACATACGTTATATAGCGTTGCGCGGTATAGAAAAGGATTGTGTTGTTTTTGAACAACCAAATATGGGAAGTGGAATGCGCGTCCTTGCAAGGCTGTTTTCATCTCAAGCTATGAGTGTAGCGACCACGGCTTGAGATTCGGGCGATGAAAATTTTGGGCGATTATCTTTTCCATTTTCTATATTTGACACCACCAGATTTTTTACTATTACCGTTATTCAAGTCTTCAGCGCATATGAGAAGCTTTTATAAAATGCATGATAGTTTTAATTAATTATAAGTGTATATACATAATAATTTAAATTTTTTGAAAATATATTCGTAAATTCTCTTTCAGCGAGGTCACGCACTTTGAAGGCCCACTCACAAACAATTTCACTATCTGTCGATATCACGCCAATGTGGGCTAATCCAATATCACCAGTCCGCCAAATTTCAATTGCAAGATCCAACGGAATTCCAAATCACATTACAACAACTCATTACAAGCGTTACACCCAACGAAAATATTTTTCACGCTCCAGATCTGAGCCCACCACGTCCCAAAAACAGTCTTCTCTCTTCCAAATACGGCGCATCATCGACTGCGCCAAATCATCTCACAGGTGGCAAGCGTGTACAGGTGTTCGCCGGTTCGGTTACAGCCAACACATTACGTGTTGTACACGAGGCGTTGTTCAATTAACGCCATGTACTTTACATAACTTCTGTGGGATAAACTTTTTTGCTGTGGGTGAATGGACAAAAAGAGTTTTTTCTTTGCTAATCCGCTTTGGCAATACTAAATGACCTGTCTCATTTACAAAATACATTGAGCGTGAGTGACAAATGAATGTCGCGTCCTTTTAGCGGTAGACATGAGTGAGATATGACCGCCTCTGGTTCGATCCCCGGAGAGGTGAAGTCGAGCTTGCGGTGGCTGCAATCATTACCAAGCCTTCAGAGCGCGTTGCATCCTGCAGGTCGTGATCTCTGATCGAAGACGATTGTTCTGATATCCATTCACAAGATTGCTGGCCAGCGATTCGATAGTTTGCCATGGTTCGTGATGAGGAGTGGTGTGAATGATGTCGGCGAAAACATTTGCGCCAATCACAAACAAAATGATATTATATTTCAATTTGGCAACCGGCAAAAATGATACACACAAACTGGATCATTCTTCTCTGAAGCAAACATCTTTTAAATGTCAACTTATTATATGATTTTGCAAATACTTTTAAATATGTGAAAGCGTTTTGCGCAATCTTTTTAACTTTGACCTAAGACCTAAAAAACCTATGAGCAATGGTCTTTCTTAACAATTTGAGCAGAACAGTAGATAATTTCATCATTCAAATATAACGTCATCGATCAAAGCTTGACATTTCCCTTAATATTTCCTGACGGATCCACAACACCTTGCCACTGTGTGTCGATACTGACTGGGCGTCTCATTGCACCTCTTATAATTGGTAACATCATCGACTCGAGGTTTACTCTAGTACCTGGCGACTTCAGCTGCACATGCGTGGTACGCACAGGTGCTCTACAGCTTTCGTGGTCAGCTAGTTACTCATGAATCAGACGACCTTTGTTTATGGATGTCACCTATTACATTACTCAGTATACTGTATATGGGGAGAAAGCATAATACAAGACTTTACCGATGGGTCTCTTTCACTTAAATACGGATTCTCACAATAGTTACTATTATCAGGTACATTTTATTATCTTAGTATAACATTTATAGTGGATTTATATCATATGACAGAAGTTTAATTTTTGTTTCTTAAGAAAGTTACAAGTCAATTTATAATCATTTGTACAAATTCCCTGTAAGCGAACATAAAATTTTAAATTGATTTTCAAAACACACGTCTCAATTGAGCAAATCAGACGAAAACTCGTTTGAAGCAAAATAAAAGTGTAATGGTCCTCTCTGAAAAACTAGTCGGCTGCTTTGTGCTTCTAAATAGTTGAAAAAGGGTACGCGACGACGATGAGACTCCTTCAATTACGCTGGGAAAACATTGCAGCGACGGCGGCCGCAAAACCTGAATGTCTGTGGTTGATGGTAGGCAGTGAGCAAGGTAGTGTGCAGTCAATAATTCAAGCCCAGTCCGGTAGTGTTACAAGCAGTATTGACACCAGTTTCAATCAAGATGGAATAGCGATGACTATAAATACTTGCCACCGTCGCTTTTACTGTTGGTACTGCTACACGGTTTTGTTCCTGATGTATCTCATTTTTAAACGCGCACAAAATTTCGTTTTGAAGAAGGCTACAGAAAATTTGAAACAGGACATGTCTTCTCAGTGCTTTTTAAGATAGACATTGAAGGGGTATTAGGCAAACACCTTATATCTATAGATATGCTTTAATTTATTTACTGACAAAATTTTCTTCTCACCCCGATATTTATTACCTATACTAATATTAAAGCGAAAGACAGTAGAGCTCTGAAACTGCATGCAATTGCCTGCACATAAATAATCCCCGCAGAGATCCGATACACAATCGAGGATTCGCATTAACCTGTTTAATATACTTTAATTAATTCAGTCAATCAAGTTCATTTATATAGCAGTGAGTCAAGATTTTAAAAAAGTTGCCCGGGGGCTGAAAATCCTTATTATGTACGATCACTCGAATTTTTGAAAACCCCGTTCAATGGATCCAGTCCCTGGCTTGAAGCAACAATGAGCTGTTTCCTAAAGTTGTAGTTGTTATTTTCACTACGAATAAAAATCTGCAGACACAATGCACATTTGTATGAATGATAATTGTGATACAACCGAGTGTTAGAATGAAAGCAAAGAAAACCTCTCGCTAGAATAGAATGCGGAAGACGCAGCCGCGACAGAGTCATTATTTCAGCAAGGTGCTCGTTGAGCGTCGAGCATTCCCAGGCATCATCGCCGTCCGCCGAGATGTGGTCCAGCAGGCGTCGGTCGGTTCGGTCAAATGCCAGATGCTGCGTTTAATGCACTGCACCGTTCGACTCGGACGATTTAGACGCGATCTTATCGTTCACGAGCAAATGCTGAATGAAAACTCAGAATTTACTTGGGATTTTTTAAAATTTGTTTGTTTTAAATCGTTTAATAATTGTGTACACTGCAAATAAACATTGATTTTAAGTTAAAACGAAGTATTCCTACTACACCTCCTTTTCATCTTGAGCATCAGAGTAGTCACGTAGAAGTGAAAATCTACGACTCTTGCAGATAATCGTATAATGTATACATATATGCACTAAGTATGTATAGGCTAGTTTTGATACTTTTCTTGAACCTCTTCTATAGCCGCAGGGGTCTCTTTTAGCATACAAACTCGTTATCCATCTCAAGATGACATGCAGTATATGTGGGGGAATGAAGTAAAGCATATCGCCTGTCAATGTCATATTTTTCGACCATGCATCCATACCAAACCAGCTGACAGGCAATATATAATTCCACCCCTCAATTGATCCAGTTTTTTCTTTTGATATGCAAAATGCCCAATCTATTTCCTGTACCTTTAGCAGTCGTCAGCGTGTGTGTGTGTTTAGTTGAAGCCTGTCAAAGCTGTTTAATAAATAGATACACTCAAGCCGCTGCCAAGATCCTTGCTCAGAGCTTAGTACCTACCTCTCGTCTTTCGTCCAAGGAATTTGACCACGAATTTTATTATCGCTTTATAATATTTCATCGATGATCTTTTGCCGAGCCTGACAGCCGGATAGGTATTTAGTGTAAGCTTTAATTTAGTTTACTATTTATCTTGCAAAAGGTCCAGTGGCACTATATAATTTTGTAGGCCGTTGCCATCCTTGAAGTCGATGACCGAACCCAAATACATCCATAGATTCGCCAATTGCGTCACACAATGCTATTCCATACTGAAATATAAGTTAAGCTTCAAAAATTGACTTACTCAGCCAATTTTTTACTTTGCCCTTGAGTCTTGATATGCAAATATATTCATACCTTATAAAGAAATCTTCATTACTTCCCGACCTTTTACACCCCGCTTAGAAGCATATTAAGCTACTTGCCGAAGACAATAGGTCCAGATCCAGCGACGCAGTATGGCGCCCCAACATCCTTGTTCGTGCATTGAGACTCCAGCTCAACGGCAAAGTGATCATATCGCGTTGGCAGATCTAATGCAGTGTAATGCTAACGATAAGTAGATTCCGGCTGTGTCCACTCTTCGAGTCCTTATGTTGCACTGCATCCTGTTCCTGCAACTGCTGCTGTTGCTGCGCATACCGACAACGAACACAATGTGATTATGATTGATTGATCGCTGCTCTTATCGCAGCTGACCTGATCACATGTAGGTGCTTGAGCTAACAGCATTTGGCAAGTTGAATTCTTTGGCTAGGTTTTATCCGCAAAACACGTCCGCTCATCGACCAAAACATGGATAAAGATCAGAGATATTAACGTAAATTTATATTTGGTTCGATGGTTTTGATAGATCAGTACTCTGGTCTCGAACCATGTGTCGGTTGACTAGTGCAGAAAGAAATCTCATTTCTAATCAAGATCAATCGAATTCGTAAGACATTGAGAGGGTTGCAAAATTCATCGAAAGAATTCAAGCTAGATAAGCTCTTAACATTGGAGTTGGACGATCAGCCGTTGAGTTGTATTCTCACATCACATCGGCCGCAGGCTTATCGTGAAACTCTCTAACCTCTCCGCTTGCTACTCCCCCTTCTGTTGACCACACGGTATCTCTTCTCTCGATGACCGCTCTGTCAAGGGTCCGACAGTGGTGTCGCTCACATGGGACGATCGCTGGACCAGGAAATATGCGGCCAAGAAGATCACACCGTGCCTAGAGATCCCCGATCGAATCCTCTGCGGCGATCATTGAATGGCCATGTCCCCACCTCGGACTTAATCACACCTCTCGGCTTGATAATCTCCCACTTTGGAAGCATGCATGACTTTTCTTTTATTATTGAGGCAACGTGGAGTTGTGTGCTCCGCGGCAAACCCGTCTTCGAGCACATGTGTGGTTTGGTTCGGTACTTTTCGCTCGGATTATTTTGCCTACTTGTCTTGCATGAGCTATTCAAAGCAATTACGTGCAATGTTATTGAACAAACATGTATACTCCTGCTAATATCATGAAGTACGTACTTTAGAGCATGAATGCCAACAGTTAGTGCTTACTGGCAACTGGTATCGAAGTGCGTTTATTCATTTTTGCGATTGAGGCTATGTGAACCGGAGTATAGAGATATTTGAAACCGTTTATTATTAAACGTTTTCACGCGACACTTTTTAATTAATAAATTACTGAACCTGCTTATTAAAATTAAACTCTTCCATGCAGATTGACTTTTGCATCGTCTCTTATTTTATTAAGCATAAAATACCTATCTAGAAAAACTGGTCCAGTATTTTGTTACTCCTTATTTTTTACTATCTTTTTCAATGTTCCACAAGTTTTACATTGCAATGAGATAAGTTTGATTAGTGAAGGCTGTTGGGTTTTTAACAACATATTTGTGATATTAGCCTCTGAAATGACCCACATTAACGACGGGGAGTAGGCACTCTCGACGAACTCTGGTGTACTCTGGTGTATCGCGATTTTATATGCCTATGCGAAACTGCCTTGCTCTCTCGATAATTGAAGGAGAACCTACTCATCCAAAAATATGTGGTTTTGACATTGCGGCATCGTCCTTTATAGCCTTTTAACTGCGAAAAGCTATCCAAAGTGACGTTTTAAAAGTATGTTTTCAGCCATTGCATCGTATGAAGGAAATGCAGTTTTGAGATCTCTCTCAGCTCAGAAGACCGCGAGATTATCAAGTATCAGTGCGGTCTCAGTGCGATTGGATGGCCAGATTGGAAAGCAAACAGGTAGAACAAATTAATTGAATTGTATAGAACAATGCATAGAGTCTCACAGATCACTGACCAATTTAATACATTTCTCACGGAGATTTTGGACGGTAGGTTCGTCAATTGACTTTCACGTGCTCAGAACCTGGAACCATCCGCAAAGATCCGCTGACAACGCCAATGTTTCATCCAAGAGGTAGTGGACACATTTTCAGTTGATTACGGACAATATTTTCTGCCTCAGGGCACTAGCGATTTATTTGCGTATCAGTATTCAGATAATGTAAGTGCAGTTAGCCAGGTTTGCACATAATTCAACCATCTTCCAAGTTTCAGTCTAACTCGGTCCTACCCGAGGTGTTCTGCGGCTGGACCAGCGTATCAACATTTCTAGCAGCGTGTGAGGCGGATCTCACGAAGCGTTCTAGATCACGATTTATAATGTTGCTATGGCCGGATCAGATTGACAGGACAGAGCAAATACGCCACGAATCATATCAATTGCTATAACATCGTGCGGTAGACCCGAAATATTGAATAAGCATTTGAAGATCGAGAACTGATAGATAATTTGTTCGCGTAGTTATACAAATACATCTATATTCACGTTGAAATCACCGAGACTTGCACGTAAAAACAGAATCCCAATTCGACCCTTTAATTGTCGATTAGTGACCCCAGAAGAGTGATTATTCACGTGCCTTTTGCGATAGTTGATCGATGAACTAAGGTAGGCGAACGTATCTGGTTTCGGTGGTAGCCGATCGTTGGGTCTCGTAATTGGCTTTGTCTTAGCAAGCGCAGTTCCATATTAGGATGTCGAGGAGTAATTAGCCGAGCAATCGCGTCCATGCAGTCACCGACTTCACACGAAGAGGCCATCGCAATTAGAGTTGGCCGGTAATTACTACGATTATTCTACTCTGAAGAAGATTTCGTACTTTGCGTTGCAACTAGCTAAGCAATTTCGTTCAGTCAACACAAGCATTTGTTTTTCATTCAATTCATCTTCGTCTAATTCAATCAGAACAGCACATTGTTCTAGTTATTTCCTTGCATATTCGCGGAAAAAGCATTCAATTTACCAGCGGGCAAAAAGAAAATTACATGCATCAAACTTTGCAGGAAATACCGTAGTGCTATTTCTCATGCTATCAAATGTCCATCAACCCGGTACCCTAATAACGTGCACGCGTTATTTTTGTAATCACAACATAATATCATCTATCTCCATGTGCATTTGCGCCCGGAGACAAACCCAGGGTATTCTAAATAGTTGTTGGCATTGTTTATCCAGATTCGATATCCGATTTGTGATCGGATAGGAGGCGAATGCTAATAACAGGCCAGTTACATGGTCATTAAAGGCAAAAACGCTTCAGGAGATATTACCTCCATATTGATATGTTCCAATATTAACTTAGCATAATCAAATCGGATGACGCGTGGTTGAGCTTGATGTCTATTCAGTTAAACTGTGATGTCTTTTGGGTGGGAAGTAAGCCGATTGAATCTCTTCTTTATAACTTAATAAACTTTATGATATGCGTGTGGGTTTGAATTACCAGCTTGAGTTATTTATCCTACTGGCTGCTAATGATGGCACGCTTTTCATCATACACAACCATATGATTTATTCACGATTATACTTTTCAAGTACCACACAAGCTTCTTCTTTTCATCATTCATTGAGCTAAGTAACAGAAACTAATTAAACTGGGTTCTTCTACTGTAGGTGGATAATAGGCGAATGGAGAACTAGAAATAACCTCAACTACACTGTCTACGCCTTTCATTACACAAGAAAAAAATCATTTGTATGTAAAACTCAAGATTGAAACCGCGCGAACGACAGTAGAAGAATCGTGAATAATTGTCCATCGACACGAACGGTTGTCGACCAAATTCTAATTTACCATAACCAGATTCGGTAGTAAGTACCTAAAACGCGAGAAACTAGTTTCTTTTCAATCACACCCACACGGGCTAAACGGCCGCTGTTCGGTGCAACCCCAGAGATCAGCAGTCAGCACGCTTTGTCAGGTGTACCTAGTACCTAGACGAATACCATGGGTTACTTCTGAGTTACCTCGGAGAAGTACCTAAGTGAGTGAATAACACGCTTGTCTGGCCTGTGCTCTGGAAGAGCTACCGTTATGACACTTGGCAATCACTGGTACTGCACACGCCTATATTTCCATCAGTTATTTATTGACTTAGTACAATGTCTTATTTACATGTATGCTTACACTTTGTATTGTAGGCGTTTTTAGTGTGGGCTAGGCATAATATATACGTTTCATTATTATAATATAGAGTGTCTAGAGAGAGAGATGGATATCTATTAAAGTTAAACTATATTTTTACATGTATATGGCTGCCTTGTATGCAAATTTGAAATTCCTTTTCGTGTCGGTAAACTTATATAATCGTGATTCTTGCAAATTTGAGAAGTTTTTATTTCTGCTGGCGGGTATGGTATACTTTTAATAGGAGCAATATTTTCGATAGACCGTTGAAATGTAGTTGATTGTAATAGTTGATATCCCTCATAAACCTTCTGCATTGCGTTGAAAATGGTTTACCCCCGCATTCAAGACTTCAAATAACTTCAAAAATTCAAAGACTTCAAACATATTATACTGATTCTATGCTTTCCCTATTCCATCATGTGCGAACTCTTCAACAGCGCATACACATAAGTTATTCGCTATTCAACCAAACAAGTCATAAATTGACTTCGAAAGAAAGATGATTATCGTCTTGTAATGAATAACGAATTTGGCAATAAAAAAACATGACAATCTCGCCTGGATCATTAATAACGTTGTAACCATGCCGTTCTCTTCGAGAGGGCATTAAAACAATGTCTTAGTTAACCCGAACAATAACTCAGACTTACTTTTGAAGATCTGCGTTTTGATAAAAATCGCGTACTTTTCAAATAACAATGGTAGGTATATGTTAAGTATCATCTGTACTGCAGCAAAAATATTAGTAAAATCATGCACGTACCGAGAAAGCATATGTTCTATAAATTGGCATTTAAACTGCTGTGATTTTGTTAATGCTGTCACGATATACCTACGTACTGAAAGAATAATCAATTTTATCAAATTCTTACGCCAGGTTACTTCTTTGAATTATTTCTGTGGAATTTAATAACAGAATGACGCGATTAATTTATAAGAAGGCAATTTATCCAAGTTTTGTTCTGTCCATATTAAGAGCACTAAGCAATTTCTCTACCATATGTAGCCAATTTCTGTATTACTGTTAGCAAGATTACTATGATAGTCTTAGGGCTTGTGGCTAGCAAACGGAGTCGAACGACCTCCTTTGTCTCGTTTCATTTCACCTATAGCAGTTATAATTACATGTGATTTAAAAAAGATACTTTCGTGATTTGAGAAGTACGTGCATTCACCATTTGGACCAATCACAGGCAAGCATTTTCTTTCCTGAGCTTACACCGTAGGTACCTATAAGCTACTAAATCGATATTCGGCATTTACATCGTTTGGAACTTCCAGATATTCATGTTTTTGAATAGTTATTATTGGTACATAAAACAATAATGTGCCGCCTTTAAAAATGAGCGTTACTCAAAATATTTATTATTTAGATTTTCAAACTAAGAAAATCATAAAATAACTTAAGTAATAACACATCAACATGATATGTTTTTTAATACGGACACGGGAATTGCTAGCATTTTTCTTTTACATTTCTTAGCTTCAATGGATTAATCGATAAAATATCGACTGATATTGACTGATATTGCATGCGGGTCCACGACCTTCATCGAATGTCTACAGATGTGACGTTCCTCGTCCACCAATCCGTTTGCTGGTCACATTTCCAATAAATAGTAACCCAAACCTCAAGTAGAAGCAACAACGCATTAGAGCCTTTTCAATAGGTCAAACACATCTAAATGCATATTATATAAGAAAACATTCAGAACACATAAGCACATGTAATAAACTTAGCTAGAGATCTGTAAAACTTCTCCGTGCAGCACCAGTGAGTCATTTCTTCCTCATAAGGGAAAATCAAGTCAGGTTGCGTTCAGCCTCGTCCGTTTGGATTTCGCGACAGTTTTATGCGATAATGTGGCCCTGAATGGCGAGCGGTGTTCCATCTTAGCACAGGCAACCGTGGTAACCAGAGGGATCGGCTACGAGAGCACTTCTTGCATCGCTCATGGATTGGCGATGGAAAGGAAAGTTTGACGGGAGACCATGGCGATCAATTTGGCACATCGGTTAGGTCAGCGAGGGAAAAAAGGGTTGCCTTTTTATTTCATTTCTTTACTTTTTATCTCGTTGAAAATGTTGAAAATTTGTCTTATTGATATGGGAAATAAGTTGTTTTGAATGTCGCGATCCTCCCGGAGGTTCTGTTGGCATTGCGGAAGCTGATTAAATTCAATGCGGAGCTAGGTAAACTTATGGCAGTTCTTTGTTGTGTGTCAATTTATGAGATTCTGAAAGGTGACGCGATCTCAGTAGAATCTGAGAAAATATAATATTTTAATGGGTTGTCCATTGCTGTAGGCTAAGACTTTATTTTAATCGATTGTTGAAACATTTAAAATTACGATAAGAGACGCAATTGCAAAAATACAGGGAAGTGTTACAAATTGTAAGCATTATTTTAATGTAGAATACTTAGTTAAGAAAAATATCTGGATAAAATCAGTGACAGAGTCAGCACCATATGGTTCCCTCAAACTTATTTGGGTCTGAATTTGACCTGTTTGAAAATATCAGAATTTCCGATTGGTAGAAAGATTCGTGGGTCTTTAAACAAGCATAAGTAATGGACATGTGCAGGCATCTGTGAAGATAGAAACCCCAAATGTATCAACAGATTCTAGCATTTCGCAGTGGCCAGTAGACTGCCCTTCACCCACTTGCGGATTCCACGCAGGCTAAACTTTCTTATCATATTATTTTAGTGCAATGCGTAACAATGAATTCATAAAATATGCGACCCGTTATAATTTCTAGTCAAAAATTCACATGTGTTAAGGTGTCTCAGCCATGCCCGTAAGGAAAGTACGCAGTTTAAAGTACATTTTAAATAGCAATACTATACATCAAAACCCTCTTACATAATTACATTTGTTTCAATAAAATATAGCCACCTGCTAGCAGAGCTGTCAAAATTTGGCCAGCGTATGGCCAGTAATTTCAGTTGTACAGTACCTCAGCGTCCAATAAAAGCCTGCGACACTGGAAAATCCACTCGGCACTCACTAAAAAAATTCACTTCCTATATTTCCGGGCACACACCAAATTTGTAACAAAAATCCACTGTCACATTACATTAAAATTGATTGAACACCTCATCACGAATTTTCACACAATTAAAACCACCTCATCACGGTAAAAACTAGGAAAAGTCAGCGAACGTCTAAAAATAGCTCGCGAATCGCCCACAAGTAGTGCCCTTATGGCGGGTGATTCATAGCGCCATGGCATAGATCATAGCATCGCGGCGCTGCGACAAGGCCGTCCAGAAGGCTGCGTGCCCGTGCCCGTGCCCGTGTCTGTGCCGTTGCCTAGGAATGAAGCGTGCACACCGAACACATCTTAGCCCGTGAGATGACGAGCGAGAACTGAGTGGCTCACTAGATGCCCGCCGAGGAAAGCGGCTGATACCGGAGGAGGTGCCTCTGGTCCATGGTGCGAGCAAGGGGGAGAATAGATACTTGAGCCAATCTTCCCAAGACTTTGAGTGATCCAGTGACAAGGAGTCGTGGACCACATGTAGATCGAGGCGAATAAGAGATGATCTTGTGCCAATCTTCCCTGGTACTTTGAGATCTCTATCTCTCTCTCTGAAGGATATGTGCCGTGGATCTTAGGTGGACCAATTTGGGCAGAAGATGCTACTTATGATACAACCATTTCTGGTGCTTGTTTCTTACATATAATACATTCGTTTTAATTTCTGTCCAGCCCTGGCAATCTGCTATTCAATTTTAAATTTGCGAACTTTTTTCAAGAAGTGTTTATTAATTCCACTACCGTTTCTTATTACGAAAGGTCACGTATCTCGATGCCACCTGCATAAAATGTGAACTATTTATATTAAGATGCTGTCGTTCACATGACATGTTTCGAAAGACACAACTTCTTCAACTGTAAAGGTAGCGAGATCCAAGCGAAATTTTATTGCTGTAGAGGCTCTTTTGAGGGCCGACAACCTTTTCAGAGCAAAGCCATTTGACACGTAGCAACATCCACCCACCCACTACTCCGCAAAACACCATCAAACCAACAAAATTATAAACTTTAAAGTTTACCTTCACTCAAGACGTAGATAAAGAAGCGCAGTCTCGCATTTTGTTCAGTTGCATGTACGGCTGCCCACGCCCTAACGTCATTTCTCTCCCTAAGATCGCCGCAGTGCAACACTGCACTTTATGGCACTGATTTGTAAAGCAATGCAATTATATGCTCGTGTGCAGTGTGAACAACTATAGGATTCGTCCGATTGTAGTTGTAAGTTAATCGAGAACATTTACGTGATTGCATGTTCTATCATAA
Source organism: Nemoura dubitans (assembly GCA_921293005.1). NCBI lineage: Eukaryota > Metazoa > Arthropoda > Insecta > Plecoptera > Nemouridae > Nemoura > Nemoura dubitans. The sequence goes on from OV121074.1 coordinate 67,257,833, forward strand.
CTTTCTGAAAGTATTGTTACTATTCGACTTACGAGCAGTAGTTGAGTCGGACAACTCTACGATCGTTCAGCGAGATATCGGTGCACATGGTGCATCGGAGTCTGCAACTTTGCATAAACATACTGCAAGAATGTGCATCTCGTTCCCAGGTTCTCTCTATAATAACTGACTGCAATACGAATGACGAAAGATGATTAAGTATTATATCGAATGCCAATAGATCATGTCGGATTAGAATATAGTATATATTTTAATAGAAGTGTTTGATAAGTATTTCTTCAATGAGGGGCGGACAAATTTAAAAAAATTCAGTCTCGCCAGAAGGTTCGTTTCAAACCATACGTTTTATTACACTGGCATAATATGTTAGCATGACAAACCAATATTTATGTAATTGGTGGTTGAACCTATACACACATACATAATTTCAAAAAAGTGATATAAAAAATAACGTGAATAGCGTGAAGGGAAGAAGGGAGTGAAGCTATCATGTGCAATTTTATTGCATTTTTTGCAATGACATTTTAACATTAATGATTATCACGTTGATTAAAAAGAGTCTTCAAAAGATTGCATGGCTGCTACACAGTTTTCTAAAGTAGCTGAAACAAAAATGTCTACCGAACTGTGACATGTCTCCAAGCTCGAGTCGGCATGAAATGAAACACCTCTCTCGTCTCGACGTTCGGACTGTTGCCCGCAAACAATGGTTGTTCCTCCCGGCAGGCTCATCCATGACCCACAATCTTGGGACGCTGGCTACAGGCGCACTCAGCCCATTTCAATGTATCACGTTGCAAGGTTAAACACTATTCAGTTGACTTTGTGTGCTAGCGATATTTTATTTTCAACTACTTTTTTTTGTTGCAAGGTTAACGTATAGATAGTGAACACGCATTGTGTGTGTTGTTGAAGGTGTTGCAAAACGGAATGAGCTGTACCCTGATGTGCTATCGTTTGCGTTTAGAGATGTTTTAAAATATGTACTTGCATGAAATTGACCTAAAACTTAGGTGGGAGAAGACCGCTTGTAAATGGTTCCCTGCTGCACGAGGCTATACGCGTGTCTGTTCCAGCGTTGAGCTCTCCGCGCTTCGGCTTTTTAGGAAACTTAGCGCTAGCCAATCAGTTCAAATCCAGTTCAAATCCAGTTCAAATATAATAATAGAAAACAAACATTTATTTGTTAAACACCCGAATTTCTTTACTTTTAATTTCATTTAAGGTTTTTGCCCTTATTTACTAAAAACAACTGGAAGAGACCATGTTTATTTGGGGGGAAATATGTAGATAACTCCATTCAAATGCTGGATATTCAAAGGCAAAAACTATTTTTAAAACATTCTTGGCGCCACGAAGGAAATTAATGGATCCCAAATTTAAGTGAATACTGAAAATTTTCTGTGAGAGTAATAAAAGTGGTGGAATCAATACCCCAAACACATTTGGTGGATGCAAAAAGCCAGTGACTATTAACAGAGATCGCTGCTCCTCCGAATACTCCTGAACTCTGCCACGTACGTTCGCTAGTCAGGTTCACGTACAGGGTGTAGCTCCACACGCAAAAACGATGGAAATTTATGGCTAGAAAGCGGCTACGCTTTACATGACAATCAAATCGCACATCACTGCATCTTCTTTACAACAAAACGCAAAAGAAGTTGATCATTGCTATTAGACATTGCTCCGCCTTTCAAGATCTTTTCTCATCTCAAGCCCATAATCGATCAACCAGTATCTGCAACTGACGTGGCTTTACATAAACTTCTGTGGAATCAATGCATTCACATGTAAACACATGTACATGCCCATCGCACCTTTAAGATATGTCTATCATTTGAAAAACTAAAGACGCCCGTTTCAAATGTTGTTTATTTACTTTTTTAAAGGTTCAGTCGTTTTTTAACCACACCCTGTCGCTGCGGTGTAATTTCAATTTGTTCGAGACGAATTAAAATCAACATTAACGCTGTCAGATGTCCAATAAGAAATATATTGCGAAATATGTTTATAAGTAAATATGTTGGAAGTTGTTAATGCCGTAGAATTAGTTTGTGAGCATGTCGGAAGGTTATTTTGATGAGACTTGTATTTAAAACAGTCATGCCATATTTGGAATGGTTATGACGTAAAAAGGTCATGCGGCGACGTGGCGCCTGCGCCTGGGCACCCACCACCGGCGTGATATTGAGCCTATTGATTGAGTGCTTTCTACTTTAACTCGACGAATTGAGCTCGAAATCACCGATACCTATCAGAAGGTTTTCCGCAAAGTTTTATTCAGACCGCAGGTTAGTTGAAACGTTAACACTCATTTTTAACAATCAACTCTTCACATTTATGACCGGGGACAGAATGAGACGACAGAAAGAGTGATTTTTGCTCTCAAAAGATTTGACATGTTCTTCAATCACAAGATCTCGTCCTTGATAAGTACACCCCACACTGAGACAACTAAAATATAAAACAAGGACTTTCTATTACTTGACTTGGCGCCAGCGAAACCATTCTAAAGTGTAACATCACGCGCCAATTTATTGTCAAATCATATTTTTCGACTCGACGGGCGGCTGGCTACCTTCACTTACAGGCGCCAGGCCTGAGGCCGCGGGGGAGTACTGAGTAATAATGAGTAATGGGCCGGTGGCCGCCAGAGGTCATGCCTCATCATCTCGTCACTTTCCGGCCGGCAAAGAGGCGCCCCGGCAAATCAGAAGAGCAGGCGCGAAAGTGCGATCAAGGCTCCTTTCCTCGCTGGTCAGGAATCGACTCAGAGGAAATTACCTCAGAAGGTGTGGGGGGGGGCCAACATTTTCAAAGCAATAAGTTAAGACGAATTGAGAGCTGGTTTCAGAGTGCATTTCTTCAGTTCTAAAGGTTATTTTGTACAACCAATCTCCAATCTACGTGATTTAGGGACAACTTTCCGCTTAAAAATACCGATATCATTGCTCTAAAGTTTAAGGGGGTGGGGGCTGACCTTTTCCACCCACCCCTATTCCTACGCTAGTGGTTTCAGACCAAGAAAACATCCAGTTACCTTATACTTTTAGGCAACGCCTACATTTTCAGGACAACACAATGCTGTCGCGATTAAAATTTCTAACAGCAAGTGACAGATTTCCCCAGCCAAAGATCAACAATCATTTCCATATGTTGATCTCGAAGCTTATCGAATGCGACATACGAGTACAGTTTTCATTATCAATAAATCAACTCAGCGGCAAAACACCACGACATTCGGCGCATGAAAGACATTAACATTTTGACACAAGTGTGTCTTTGAGAGGATCCTGATCCGATATGGAGCAGACCAACAGGTTTTCGAGGCGACTGCGACCGCCGCGCGAGGTTTTAGAAGGAGAAAACGAACCCGGTGCGCGCCGGCGCCGAGTGACCCTCCAATGCGGGTGTGATGAAACGCCTTCGTGCCCGCGTCGGACCTCTGGTCGTGTGCCAACAATGCAGCCTGGCGTCAACACTCGTCGAGATCGCTGGAGTGATCGGCGTGCCATTACGCGCACGGGTCCCGGGCTACACACCTTATTGTCCCCGGTGAAATGATCGGCGTCGTGGCGAAGTTTTCGTGGTTACCTGTTTTGTGTGGACTAGCCGAGACAAAGTAATGTCTTGGTGATGGCCATAAACAAGCCGGCAAACACGGCTAATTGACACACGCACACACGAAATTTATAAAACTACTTCCAACGTGCAATTGAAATTAGCGATAGGTTATTGATTTCAAAGCACGTACTAAATTCAAATTTGTGTGGAGCTTTTTTAACCGGCATGTACTTTTTTGGAGCCTGGACTTCGAGTAGGCGTTTTCCCATCGCTTTAAATCTCATGTGGTTAATAGTGAGGCCAAAATTGCTAGCATATGTTTGCCCCCCAAAGCATGTCAGTGTTATGAGTTACGACTTTCGAGCCGCTGTGCGAATTCGCTGCTCAGTCAGAATTCGCCTCATTAAACGAACGTTTTGCGTTGGCTTAGAGTCTGCCAAAATCATGCTTATTAGTGCGTCGGTCCGGTTTCACGTCCAAAAGATAAGATCATTAGATGATTCAATTGGCCATAGATGGGTGCACTTGATCGTCATTGACTCTCAAATCATGCCATCTAATGATCAGATAATGAGAATCAAATCAAATCAAATCAAATCAAGACATGATTGGATGTTCTTTCATTTGATGCACATCTCTGATTGCACACGCAAATAACATGCACGGTGTTGATTGCTATTTTGGTTCTGTATTGTGTAGACATCTTCCCATCGTGGGTGGGCCAAAATGTATCCTAAATCGATACTGAATGAGTCTTAAGTAACTAATCTCATGCTGATTCCAAGTGATTACTGGTTATTATAAACTTGTCTACATCGATCTGAACATGGTGATCTGACGCTCTCTAGCAATGAACCATCATGCTCTGCGGCGGCCTACCTTGAGGAAGTCTCTGAGCCACCACACATCCGGCTTGGGGTCTCCGACCACCTCGCACTGGATGATAACAGTGTCGCCCTCGACGGCGTCCGTGGACCTCGGCTTGGTCACCCACAAGGGGGCAGCGGAGTACCTGAAACAAAACCGAGTTGTGACAGCGTAAGCTCCAAAAACATGGCGGGGAAGTGTGTTTAAGTGCACAGGTGGCTGGGCCCGTTCGTCTCTAATGCCACAGCAGGATCCTTTCTACGCAGTGATTATACCAGGATGCTACATGTAGGTTATTAGAGGCGAGAGCATGGCGAACCGAACCAGATTCGGTGCGTCGGGAGTTTCCCAAGTTTGTTGACTTACAGCGAGGGCCACAGGGTAAAAATCCGAAAGTGAAGAACACACATTTGTGTACTTGTGTGTTTTCTTTGTGTGTATTCTTTTCGGAACAAAGTCTTGTGTTTGTGTATAGCTATATTCTCGGACGCCACCGAACTTTGGATCAAACTTGGAAAGTTGGAACATCTGAGTGACTTAAATTGTTTTAAAAACCAGAAAAATCTGCATTACTTGAGATTATTTTTAATTAATCATTATTCCAATATTTTTATTGTTAGATGTTGACGATAGAAAAATGTTGAGTGCTCAATTTTTAAACTACAGAATAATTAACAAGGAATCTGGAAGGGATGGGAAGTAAAATGGGAGGAACTCGAAGCGGGAAATTTTCCAGCGTCGCTTCCCTTCCATATTCCGCATGCTGTTTTAACTTTTAAGCGTTTATCCAGAAAGTATCATAAATACATGAAACCACTTTCAACAACACCTTCAAAATGTCCCATAGAAACGTCGCTTCTTTCTCCCAAAGAAACCCCCGCCAAAAGGACCCCACCCCTGTGAGTGTGATTAACGGTAACGGTGTCTCTGGGCTTTGAACTTTTAAGCTTTTATCCAGAAAGTATAAGATAAATAAAAATCATTTCAACATCTTTAATGTGTCCCATCAAGGAACGTTGCTTCTCCGGAGAGAGACGTTATTTGGCAGAGAGCAGCCATGCTTGAAACCGTTTTGGACGCCATTTATTGTCAAAATGAAATTAATTTATATTGCATGGCGATTAAACAATGTGACGCAAGAAAACCATTATCATTACTTAGATTTTGCCATTTTAGTCTAGACAATTAGCCCGTGTTTAGCCCAATTTAGCCTAAAGTTGTCAGGTGACAGCCTGGAGTTCGGACAACAAATGGTCTCTATTCGAATCGTTGGCCGCCGTCTGACAAACAAAGCCTGTCAACCCCTGTTACAGTCGTGTTAGCCTAAGATTACCACAGCCATGTGGACTTTGAAGTAAAGTATCATTTGACTCTTTTACGATTTGTAAAATGTAAAATGGTTAATAATTGTAATTATAAATAAAGTTTTTAACGGTAATGACAAAAACTTAATCATTTGATTCTAAGGTATGGTACTCTATGATATGAGATCCCCAAAAAGTGGCAAACTCAAATTAATTCTAGTGTACTCACGGTATCTCCGGGCCGAGCACCAGCGGCGGCTTGACGGGCGTCTTGACAGAGGTGGCCACCACGCGCACCTTGGCACTGGTCTCGGCACGGCCCACTTCGTTGGTCGCCGTACAGCTGTAGACGCCGGCGTCGCGCAGCGTCGCTCCGCCGATCGCTAGCTCGACGCCGCCGTCGTGGTCCAGCGTCATGACGGCGCGTCGCGAAGGACGCAGACGCACGCCGTCGCGGTGCCTGGTGGTGGGAGTAGGTACATTATAGGGCATTGAGCGGTGCCTACGTAGGGGGATAGGTACTTTAGTTAGGGCACTGCGCGTTGCCTGGGAGGGGTGTTCGTACTTTAGTTAGGGCACTGCGCGTTGCCTGGGTAGGGGGATAGGTACTTTAGTTAGGGCACTGCGCGTTGCCTGGGTAGGGGGATAGGTACTTTAGTTAGGGCACTGCGCGGTGCCTGGGTAGGGGGATAGGTTCTTTAGTTAGGGAACTGCGTGGTGCCTGGGTAGGGGGATAGGTTCTTTAGTTAGGGAACTGCGTGGTGCCTGGGTAGGGGGATAGGTACTTTAGTTAGGGCACTGCGCGGTTCCTTGGGTATGGGTGAAGGTACTTTAGTTAGGGCACTGCGCAGTGCCTGGGTAGGGGGATAGGTACTTTAGTTAGGGCACTGCGCGTTGCCTGGGAGGGGTGTAGGTACTATAGTTAGGGCACTGCGTGGTGCCTGGGTAGGGGGATAGGTACTTTAGTTAGGGCACTGCGCGGTGCCTGGGTAGGGGGATAGGTTCTTTAGTTAGGGAACTGCGTGGTGCCTGGGTAGGGGGATAGGTTCTTTAGTTAGGGAACTGCGTGGTGCCTGGGTAGGGGGATAGGTACTTTAGTTAGGGCACTGCGCGGTTCCTTGGGTATGGGTGAAGGTACTTTAGTTAGGGCACTGCGCAGTGCCTGGGTAGGGGGATAGGTACTTTAGTTAGGGCACTGCGCGTTGCCTGGGAGGGGTGTAGGTACTATAGTTAGGGCACTGCGTGGTGCCTGGGTAGGGGGATAGGTACTTTAGTTAGGGCACTGCGTGGTGCCTGGGTAGGGGGATAGGTACTTTAGTTAGGGCACTGCGTGGTGCCTGGGTAGGGGGATAGGTACTTTAGTTAGGGCACTGCGTGGTGCCTGGGTATGGGTGTAGGTACTTTAGTTAGGGCACTGCGTGGTGCCTGGGTAGGGGGATAGGTACTTTAGTTAGGGCACTGCGTGGTGCCTGGGTAGGGGGATAGGTACTTTAGTTAGGGCACTGCGTGGTGCCTGGGTATGGGTGTAGGTACTTTAGTTAGGGCACTGCGCAGTGCCTGGGCTGGGGGGGGGGGATAGGTACTTTAGTTAGGGCACTGCGCAGTGCCTGGGCTGGGGGGGGGGGGGGGATAGGTACTATAGTTAGGGCACTGCGTGGTGCCTGGGTAGGGGGATAGGTACTTTAGTTAGGGCACTGCGTGGTGCCTGGGTAGGGGGATAGGTACTTTAGTTAGGGCACTGCGTGGTGCCTGGGTAGGGGGATAGGTACTTTAGTTAGGGCACTGCGTGGTGCCTGGGTATGGGTGTAGGTACTTTAGTTAGGGCACTGCGTGGTGCCTGGGTAGGGGGATAGGTACTTTAGTTAGGGCACTGCGTGGTGCCTGGGTAGGGGGATAGGTACTTTAGTTAGGGCACTGCGTGGTGCCTGGGTATGGGTGTAGGTACTTTAGTTAGGGCACTGCGTGGTGCCTGGGTAGGGGGATAGGTACTTTAGTTAGGGCACTGCGCGGTGCCTGGGTAGGGGGATAGGTTCTTTAGTTAGGGCACTGCGTGGTGCCTGGGTATGGGTGTAGGTACTTTAGTTAGGGCACTGCGCAGTGCCTGGGCTGGGGGGGGGGGGGATAGGTACTTTAGTTTGGGCACTGCGCAGTGCCTGGGCTGGGGGGGGGGGATAGGTACTTTAGTTTGGGCACTGCGTGGTGCCTGGGCTGGGGGGGGGGGGATAGGTACTTTAGTTTGGGCACTGCGCAGTGCCTGGGCTGGGGGGGGGGGATAGGTACTTTAGTTTGGGCACTGCGTGGTGCCTGGGCTGGGGGGGGGGGGGATAGGTACTTTAGTTTGGGCACTGCGCAGTGCCTGGGCTGGGGGGGGGGGGATAGGTACTTTAGTTTGGGCACTGCGCAGTGCCTGGGCTGGGGGGGGGGGGGATAGGTACTTTAGTTTGGGCACTGCGCAGTGCCTGGGCTGGGGGGGGGGGGGATAGGTACTTTAGTTTGGGCACTGCGCAGTGCCTGGGCTGGGGGGGGGGGGGATAGGTACTTTAGTTAGGGCACTGCGCAGTGCCTGGGCTGGGGGGGGGGGGGATAGGTACTTTAGTTAGGGCACTGCGCAGTGCCTGGGCTGGGGGGGGGGGATAGGTACTTTAGTTTGGGCACTGCGCAGTGCCTGGGCTGGGGGGGGGGATAGGTACTTTAGTTTGGGCACTGCGCAGTGCCTGGGCTGGGGGGGGGGGGGATAGGTACTTTAGTTAGGGCACTGCGCAGTGCCTGGGCTGGGGGGGGGGGGGATAGGTACTTTAGTTAGGGCACTGCGCAGTGCCTGGGCTGGGGGGGGGGGGGATAGGTACTTTAGTTTGGGCACTGCGCAGTGCCTGGGCTGGGGGGGGGGGATAGGTACTTTAGTTTGGGCACTGCGCAGTGCCTGGGCTGGGGGGGGGGGGGATAGGTACTTTAGTTAGGGCACTGCGCAGTGCCTGGGCTGGGGGGGGGGGGGGATAGGTACTTTAGTTAGGGCACTGCGCAGTGCCTGGGCTGGGGGGGGGGGGGATAGGTACTTTAGTTTGGGCACTGCGCAGTGCCTGGGCTGGGGGGGGGGGATAGGTACTTTAGTTAGGGCACTGCGCAGTGCCTGGGCTGGGGGGGGGGGGGGATAGGTACTTTAGTTTGGGCACTGCGCAGTGCCTGGGCTGGGGGGGGGGGGGATAGGTACTTTAGTTTGGGCACTGCGCAGTGCCTGGGCTGGGGGGGGGGGGATAGGTACTTTAGTTTGGGCACTGCGCAGTGCCTGGGCTGGGGGGGGGGGGGATAGGTACTTTAGTTAGGGCACTGCGCAGTGCCTGGGCTGGGGGGGGGGGGGGGATAGGTACTTTAGTTAGGGCACTGCGCAGTGCCTGGGCTGGGGGGGGGGGGGGATAGGTACTTTAGTTTGGGCACTGCGCAGTGCCTGGGCTGGGGGGGGGGGATAGGTACTTTAGTTTGGGCACTGCGCAGTGCCTGGGCTGGGGGGGGGGGGATAGGTACTTTAGTTTGGGCACTGCGCAGTGCCTGGGCTGGGGGGGGGGGGGATAGGTACTTTAGTTTGGGCACTGCGCAGTGCCTGGGCTGGGGGGGGGGGATAGGTACTTTAGTTTGGGCACTGCGCAGTGCCTGGGCTGGGGGGGGGGGGGATAGGTACTTTAGTTTGGGCACTGCGCAGTGCCTGGGCTGGGGGGGGGGGGATAGGTACTTTAGTTTGGGCACTGCGCAGTGCCTGGGCTGGGGGGGGGGGGGATAGGTACTTTAGTTTGGGCACTGCGCAGTGCCTGGGCTGGGGGGGGGGGGGATAGGTACTTTAGTTTGGGCACTGCGCAGTGCCTGGGCTGGGGGGGGGGGGGATAGGTACTTTAGTTTGGGCACTGCGCAGTGCCTGGGCTGGGGGGGGGGGGATAGGTACTTTAGTTTGGGCACTGCGCAGTGCCTGGGCTGGGGGGGGGGGGGGGATAGGTACTTTAGTTTGGGCACTGCGCAGTGCCTGGGCTGGGGGGGGGGGGGATAGGTACTTTAGTTTGGGCACTGCGCAGTGCCTGGGCTGGGGGGGGGGGGGATAGGTACTTTAGTTTGGGCACTGCGCAGTGCCTGGGCTGGGGGGGGGGGGGGATAGGTACTTTAGTTTGGGCACTGCGCAGTGCCTGGGCTGGGGGGGGGGGGATAGGTACTTTAGTTTGGGCACTGCGCAGTGCCTGGGCTGGGGGGGGGGGGGGATAGGTACTTTAGTTTGGGCACTGCGCAGTGCCTGGGCTGGGGGGGGGGGGGGATAGGTACTTTAGTTTGGGCACTGCGCAGTGCCTGGGCTGGGGGGGGGGGATAGGTACTTTAGTTTGGGAACTGCGCAGTGCCGGGGCTGGGGGGGGGGGGGGGATAGGTACTTTAGTTTGGGCACTGCGCAGTGCCTGGGCTGGGGGGGGGGGGGATAGGTACTTTAGTTTGGGCACTGCGCAGTGCCTGGGCTGGGGGGGGGGGGGATAGGTACTTTAGTTTGGGCACTGCGCAGTGCCTGGGCTGGGGGGGGGGGGGGATAGGTACTTTAGTTAGGGCACTGCGCAGTGCCTGGGCTGGGGGGGGGGGGGGATAGGTACTTTAGTTAGGGCACTGCGCAGTGCCTGGGCTGGGGGGGGGGGGGATAGGTACTTTAGTTAGGGCACTGCGCAGTGCCTGGGCTGGGGGGGGGGGGGATAGGTACTTTAGTTTGGGCACTGCGCAGTGCCTGGGCTGGGGGGGGGGGGGATAGGTACTTTAGTTAGGGCACTGCGCAGTGCCTGGGCTGGGGGGGGGGGGGATAGGTACTTTAGTTTGGGCACTGCGCAGTGCCTGGGCTGGGGGGGGGGGGATAGGTACTTTAGTTTGGGCACTGCGCAGTGCCTGGGCTGGGGGGGGGGGGATAGGTACTTTAGTTTGGGCACTGCGCAGTGCCTGGGCTGGGGGGGGGGGGATAGGTACTTTAGTTTGGGCACTGCGCAGTGCCTGGGCTGGGGGGGGGGGGATAGGTACTTTAGTTTGGGCACTGCGCAGTGCCTGGGCTGGGGGGGGGGGGATAGGTACTTTAGTTTGGGCACTGCGCAGTGCCTGGGCTGGGGGGGGGGGGGATAGGTACTTTAGTTTGGGCACTGCGCAGTGCCTGGGCTGGGGGGGGGGGATAGGTACTTTAGTTTGGGCACTGCGCAGTGCCTGGGCTGGGGGGGGGGGGGATAGGTACTTTAGTTTGGGCACTGCGCAGTGCCTGGGCTGGGGGGGGGGGGGGATAGGTACTTTAGTTTGGGCACTGCGCAGTGCCTGGGCTGGGGGGGGGGGGGATAGGTACTTTAGTTTGGGCACTGCGCAGTGCCTGGGCTGGGGGGGGGGGGGATAGGTACTTTAGTTTGGGCACTGCGCAGTGCCTGGGCTGGGGGGGGGGGATAGGTACTTTAGTTTGGGCACTGCGCAGTGCCTGGGCTGGGGGGGGGGGGGGATAGGTACTTTAGTTTGGGCACTGCGCAGTGCCTGGGCTGGGGGGGGGGGGATAGGTACTTTAGTTTGGGCACTGCGCAGTGCCTGGGCTGGGGGGGGGGGGATAGGTACTTTAGTTTGGGCACTGCGCAGTGCCTGGGCTGGGGGGGGGGGGATAGGTACTTTAGTTTGGGCACTGCGCAGTGCCTGGGCTGGGGGGGGGGGGATAGGTACTTTAGTTTGGGCACTGCGCAGTGCCTGGGCTGGGGGGGGGGGGGGATAGGTACTTTAGTTTGGGCACTGCGCAGTGCCTGGGCTGGGGGGGGGGGGGGATAGGTACTTTAGTTTGGGCACTGCGCAGTGCCTGGGCTGGGGGGGGGGGGATAGGTACTTTAGTTTGGGCACTGCGCAGTGCCTGGGCTGGGGGGGGGGGGGGATAGGTACTTTAGTTTGGGCACTGCGCAGTGCCTGGGCTGGGGGGGGGGGGGATAGGTACTTTAGTTTGGGCACTGCGCAGTGCCTGGGCTGGGGGGGGGGGGATAGGTACTTTAGTTTGGGCACTGCGCAGTGCCTGGGCTGGGGGGGGGGGGATAGGTACTTTAGTTTGGGCACTGCGCAGTGCCTGGGCTGGGGGGGGGGGATAGGTACTTTAGTTTGGGCACTGCGCAGTGCCTGGGCTGGGGGGGGGGGATAGGTACTTTAGTTTGGGCACTGCGCAGTGCCTGGGCTGGGGGGGGGGGATAGGTACTTTAGTTTGGGCACTGCGCAGTGCCTGGGCTGGGGGGGGGGGGGATAGGTACTTTAGTTTGGGCACTGCGCAGTGCCTGGGCTGGGGGGGGGGGGGATAGGTACTTTAGTTTGGGCACTGCGCAGTGCCTGGGCTGGGGGGGGGGGGATAGGTACTTTAGTTTGGGCACTGCGCAGTGCCTGGGCTGGGGGGGGGGGATAGGTACTTTAGTTTGGGCACTGCGCAGTGCCTGGGCTGGGGGGGGGGGATAGGTACTTTAGTTTGGGCACTGCGCAGTGCCTGGGCTGGGGGGGGGGGGGATAGGTACTTTAGTTTGGGCACTGCGCAGTGACGTTAATTCAAACACTTTTTCTTAGTTCGCTAGGTCAAACATCGTGGTATCCTCCGACCATTGGAGAGAAAATACGTATAATTACTATATCTTACTTTTATCTCCTTCTTGTTATCATTGTTTCAATTTTTCAATTTTTCCCTCTTTCCCAACGCCATTCAGAAAGTATACACTTTTTGAAGGGAACGGTATATGTTTAAATTTCAGTGAAGCCTTCATACAATATTTCCGAATCAAAATGCGATTTTTTGTAGGGAATTCTGCATAAGGGAAATTACTAAAAATTATATGAACTGTGGTTTTGTAAAAGAATTGGCCTAGATCCAAAGTAGATCACAATGCAATTAAGATGCTAATCGATATCCCCCGTACATCAAATAAATTTTCCTTGCGCCATTTAGATTCCAAAATAGCAATAATTGAAAATACTTTGTTTCCGACGAATGTGTTAAGTGGTTAAAATTTTAACTATGGAAATATCTAGACACTCATGCCAGGTCATCCACCAAGACACCACTTTCTCGACTTTGACCCGTCAACGACACCAAACCAAACTAAAAAGAGCTCGCCAGCCTCTCAGAAAAGCACCCCTCACGCACTATAACTCACCACATGACTCCCACAGTGGGATAAGCCTCGACCTGCGCCGCCAGTCTGAGCTCTCCCCCCTCACGGATGGTGACCTCCGCCTCCAGCTCGCTGAGGAAGTCGGGTGCCACGTAGGCGCGGATGCCCTTGTCCACCACGAGGTGGCACTTGCACGAGACCGCGCCGTGGTTGTTACGAGCCGTCACCGAGTAGCACCCAGAGTGCTCCAGACTGGTGTGGCTCAGCTCCAGGGTGTGGAAGTGCTCCTCGTTGGAGAACGAGTGCTGGTCTGGAGCACGGGAATATCATATGCTCAGTTGAGTGGCTTTGGTGATTGCGCCAAATATTACAACAATACCGATGTTTTTTGATATGGGGAGGAAACAGTAAATAAGCTCACATTTAGCTCTATTTTGGCGGAAAAGCGACATTGCAGCCTGTGTTTCTGGGTCTCATACGTACACTCAATTGACTATTGTTAGAGAAATATTGTATTTTTTGGTCAAACGCTTCATGATATTTTCAAATCCTACTCAGCAAACGTTAATAGGTGAAGTCTTTTAAGACGAGCTAATCAAAAGGCGCCGAATGAGTGAGAACCATAACTTAAAATATAACTACCGCTGCACCTGTGATTATAATCTTAGAAAATAAGCAGTACCGCCTATAATTATTATAAAAAAATGCCGAAAAGTAAGTTGATGTAGAGCCCCAAGCCATGAGAAATAAAAATAATTCATTTCATATCCTGTCACAAAAATATAAACGCAAACGATGCGGTTCAATGTGGTATATTTCTTAATTGAAATTTGGCACTTCACACTCACAAAAATTTGAACTGTCCCGCTTCATTTCCCAATATTCGGTAAAAATTTGAGTGTGGCATTAAAAATCAGCACTTAAGTCGTAGATCCTCACCATCCTCCGTGACTTCCTGTCCGTCCTTGCACCACGTGATTGTGGGGGCGGGTCTGCCCACCACCTGGCACGTGAGACGCACGGGATAAGTCATCTGCACGCGTCGATCTCTTAGACGCATCGTGAACTGCGGTGGGAAGTCCGACGTGCTGCCTTGTTCATCTTCTTGGATGCCTCTGTTCGCAGAAAAACAATCTTGTTTATTGTACTTTTTCAGAACAAGCCTATTCTCTCCATAAATCTCTATAGCCATAGCAACTTTTCTTTACCGTTTAAGATTGTTGTCAGCAATCCAAATCTTCGGATCTGTCACGACCAGTAATCTTGCAAAAGTAGAAACTCTTCCCTTCTTGTTGGTGGCTTCGCACATGTATCTGCCCGAGTCCTCGTCAGTGAGTGCTTCGATTGACAGTCGACATTGCGACCCGTTGAAGTCCGAAGACAATCGGGGGTTGGTTGGGTCCAGGAGGGTGCTATCTCGGTACCAATGCACTTCCGGTGTGGGATCTCCTCGGACCTGAAAGGACAAAATTCACTGAATTTCACCATAATACATTTTTAAACTGTTTATTTCACAAAGGACTTATCTGTGATACTGAAAAGACATATTTAGTAACACTTAATAGGGTTATCATGCAGTTATTGCATTTTAAACAATTAAAATTTATATCATTAGTCAAAAATACATTTTTTGATTTGATGATGACACTAAAATGTAGTCGTTCTCGCCTCGAGCCGGTCGACTCTTCCACAACATCAAAGCCACAAATATTGCCTACCTTCCAGGACCACAAACCACACGTCTTAAAGAAACTACACACGGTTACAGCCATGCATTTTGGGTTGCATACCACCTCATAAGCGTAAAACACCAGAAATTTGAAACGAACAACTTTCACAATCTTACCTGGCACTCAAGGCGGATATTCGACCCGCTCAACGCCTTCAGCTGCCCGGGGAGGATCTGCACGAACTCGGGCAACTCCACAGTCTTCCCGATCGTGATCGGGGACCTCGTGGTAACGGATTCTCCCCATCCGTATCGATTCCTTGGCGTTATCCTGAATTGATATTCGTTTCCGGCCTTTAAGTTGAACGCGTCGAAGCTGTTGATTGGAGATATTCCCAACTACGGACAAACAATAATGGAAATATTTGAATATACGTTACAAACCCCCTATATCTGGACCATAGCAAGGGCCTAATTATAATCGTGATGATGTTTGACTAGCGCTAATTAATTACCTCCTGCCACCTGGCTCCTCCATCCTGGCCGAGCTGCCACGCCTCCACCTTGTAGGCCAGCACAGGGACCCCTCCACGGGACTCACCCTTTGGCCATGCGAGGGTGAGCCAGTTCTTGCCGCTATCAACGACCACAGGTTCGCCTCCCACTGCCGCGGGAACATCTAGGTACACAAACAACGCACTGGATCAAGCCCGGCTGCTGGTCATGTCGGTAAGCGCCTACATGGGGAAAAGTGCCACTAATGGCCGATTTTACAGTATTTCTCAACCCGGGATTGAGCGTCTTACCCTCAGATACAGCTGAATTGCACGGCATGTCATTGACAGTTGCCATGCAAAACTACCTACTCTTTAGCTTGCACGTACCTACCCTAAATTAATTACAGTCTTGATATATTATGCATAAACAGTTTTTGAAACTGCACTGAAAGAACTAAACAGATTTTATAAAAGCCTCCTCATTTATAAGAATTGTCAGGTTAATGGATAGCTTCACCATTGATTGTATTTTTCCCTGGCCTTTAAATCGGTGAAAATACTGTAGGTACCTATAGTACCTATTTACTTTATCGATAAGAAGAGATTTTCACGGGGATGACGAAAACTGCTTGTTTCCCACGAACTGAAATTACCCGGACAAAAGACGCAAGTCGCATTCCGATCAAATGTTTTATGTTCAAACGGCTTTGACGCAAACCTCCTCAGACACATGCTAGCTTCACCGCAAACGAATCGCATTTTTCGCTGCCTTTCTTGAGTGACTGCCAAGGGTAAGAACGTGAGTCAGTTTCCCACAGGTAGAGGCACAACGACAGAGTCTCAGAGATTGCACTTGATTTTACATTATTGATTTTAAATGGACGTTTGAGAAATAATTAGTGGGCGTTGAAGTGCATAGTGTTTAACTGGTGTTTGGAAGGAAATGCCTTTCTACTATTTGTTAGCTGTACATATCTCTATTTTGCCTGCGAATCACAATAGAGGTCAACATTATTAATACAAACATAAATATAGTAATCGTTCTAGTTCTTTAGAGGTTGCTTCTTTTCCTTCGCTTCCCTGAAAGTTACGTTCAAAGTGTTGATGTTTTTTTCTGACACATAGTTTAGTTTATTGGTCCAAGCTATTTGCAAACCTCGTTTATTTTTGGCCCCTCTGCACCAAGTGAGGGAGGGCCCATCAGCGACGAGGACTCCGTGGATTTCCTTAACCATTTCGCTCGATGTTTACAATAATTGGGTGAACTCTGTGCTCGATCAAGAATGCGGCTTGATTGGCTCCTGCTTTACGTGTAGGCGTCGCAAAACTATTTTAGTTCTTCACACAAGAAAATATGTGATGTAGGCAAGAATAGAGGACATACGAATTCATGCCAGCTTTATTAATAAGATGAGAAAATTTGGCCCAAATGGTATGTGGTAGGTATAATAAAAACGGTTAGAGAACAGGTATGTTGACTTTGCACCACAATCAAGGGCTCTTTCAATGAAAATGATACCTGTTGGTTGGAATGATACATGCGGTAGCTCGCGTTTATTACATCAAGACTCCAAGAAAATGTATTATTGGGCATCTTGCACAATGACCGCACTTCATAATGTGCTCATAGCAAATGCGTCTTGTCAGTTCAGCGGTTTCAGCGATCTATTTTAGAGAATACTCAATTCCACGCTAATGTAATTTCGCCAATGGAAAGCATGTGTCGTTAACCAGCTTCTGCTAACATCTCTAGTTTAACGAGCTGTTATTTAAAGTTGGTAGATGAATTTTGCCCTGCGCTGCATCGCAAATTCCAACGCATCTCTCATGACCACGATCAATTGATAGCCACCTATCTATTGGCATGGTGCATTGATATTTGATTGGATGCACTTTGGAAGCCTTCCAATATTGCATGAGCTAACAAGGACGAACACTCCACGGCTAAATTATGTAAAAGAAGAAATATTAACCATGTTAGAAGCTTGCACGAAAGCGTCGATAAATCGAAATAAATCGTTATAACTGATCGTTATCAAAATCTACATCTTCATCGATTCATTCCCGGCACTTAGAAAAACATTGGTCTCGCACCGAGATCTTCGCAAGAAATCATCTCCTGTCTTATAAATCTCTGCACCGACACACAAAACACCGCATCTCACCTTGGTAATCAGTCAAATAGAGCAAGAAATCAGAGATGACACACTCGCGTTCCGCCCATGTTTTCCTAAGGGCTTGCAGCGAGTCTTCAGACGCCACCGAAGAGGCGTCGTTTTCCGGTAGCCGCATTGCCACCCGCGCCGACTCGGACTGATCGCCGCAGCCTCCCGAACGGTCCAGAGCGACGCCGCGGCGCGCTAGACTGATACGGGCCTCGGGTGCCCCAAAGCGAGCTAAATATATCCGACGTCCACCTTGTAATATAGGGGCGAGACCCGAGTCTGACTTGGCCCAAGATTAGACGCTAGCACGTCTAGCTAAGTGTTTGGAAATTAGCAAAACGACTGGTTTTTAAACACTAATATTTAATCATGTTTATCGTTGCCATCTGAAATCTACGGGCATGAATATTTTGCATACGCTATGTTTACAACAGAAACCCAGTACAAGCACGAGCTCGTTTATGATGATGACAATGGCGTTGCCAGTCAAAACCCTGATCATTATATTACCATAATATTACTAATAGAACTCGCATGTCATCCTTCAAATTGTGACACAGTTTTCGCGGTCAGTGAATGTAACAACACACAAGTATACTCTCACAGATAAAATCTCTTCCCAGTCTCCAATATTCTCAGCACGCTGTTGACGTGTAGCTGTTATTTGTGTTCGCCTGGCTGAAGTGACGTACGTGACACATTTTGGCATTCGGCCGTCGAAAGGTGTGGGTGCCAACTGGTTAGCTATCTCAATTTCACGCGCGGAACGGTACGGTTTCGAGGACAAAGTAGCGGCAATCAGGAAGAAGGGCCAAGAACATCATTTTAGATAATGGAAACAAAACAATTCTCAAAAAGTTATGATTATGTTTATCGAGTACGCATGAGTCATGAAGCTTGTCTCATCGAACCTGGCTCCTCCACCGTGTGTGCTATTTTGAGGACTGTGTTAGATGTAGAGCACAAGTCCAGTATACAAGGTGCTAGAGTAATGCGTGCCAAGATTACTCACCCCTCAGCCTAGAGCGCTCCATGTCGTCCCTGACATCTCTCAGGATTGTAAAAGTGTCCTGAGGATAGTGACTAATGCTCGGTGTCAGAGATCTGGCCCGCTGGCGAATCTGCAAAAAGTTCAGAATTAATAGTTTTGTGCCAATCATTATGAGAAATAGAAAGGTTCACACTGCACAGCATCTGCATTTCACGTACCTGCACAGTAACGAAAGATCTGTCGCATCCATAAACATTTTTGGCCATAATGCAGTAAGTTCCCGCGTCGGAAAGCAGAGCACGCTTCAATGTGAGTCGAACATAATCGTCTATTGTTTCTTTCAGGGATCTCTGGCTATTTGTGATATCCCTTGTTCCTTTCATCCAGATCACTAGAAGTAGGAATCAAAGCCGACCATAAAACATCTCTACAGCCGCTTCCCTGGCTAGCACCAGAACAAATTTTATCAACATAAGAAGCCTCTATATTATACCTCTGGGCTTCGGGTCTCCTTGCACCCTAAACGAAATCGTGATGTCCTCTCCCAAAGTGACAGTCATGTCCTGATCAGGACGAGACATGAACATGGCAGGTCGTCCCCCTCGGACACTGCCAGGTCTGACCACCTCGACTGCTGCCGAAGTGTCCACGTGACCATAGGCGTTGGCCGCTCGACACGTGTAGATGCCGGCCTCGGTGTCCCGGGCGTCGGCCACCATCAACGTGTACACCCCCGACTCCTCGAAGGTGCG
Organism: Nemoura dubitans; assembly: GCA_921293005.1. NCBI lineage: Eukaryota > Metazoa > Arthropoda > Insecta > Plecoptera > Nemouridae > Nemoura > Nemoura dubitans. The sequence continues at coordinate 67,276,748 of OV121074.1, forward strand.
GATTCGGGAAGAGGTCGGGGCTAGGGGCTCTGTGCCGCGAAGCCAGGTGACGTCTGGTCGGGCGCCGCCTGGGGATTTGATAGTTTCTTGGTGAATACCGCAAAACATCGTACAAATGGTGAGATTAAGATCGGTATGTTCATAATGGGTATTAAATATACATACGAAATTGTTATTCCATTATGCAACACCGGGCTCAAAATATATTTGATCATTGAAAATGTTGCATTTATTGCCTATTAATCTAATCACCTGCCTTTGCCACACAGGTTTCTTCCGTTATTATTGGTTTGACGATACATTTGGCTAGGCAAAGAAAAATTGAACGCGAAATGAAATATCAACCTTGCTCACCTTTGTGCTGACAATTTCCAAATAACTGCAACTGGCCGATTAGGTCGAATGCAAGACATACCTCTGATCTCCACCTGCAGAGCGATGGTCCCACCGGAGGGCACCAAGTGGTCTGTCAGCACGCTGGAGAAATGAGGGCGTCGACCGTCTCGTGCGACCCTCGCGTTCCCTGAACGTTCCATGCGTCGCGAAGCCATGTGGTTCTCACGTCCTGGAGACAAACGGTACCTCAGCATCCTTGGGTTTCAGGGTCAGCATCAGGAATCTGAACCTTTGTTGCTATTGTGTCAAGGTTTCTTGCTGATACGCTTCACCTAAACCTGTATACCAGGCATGCTTTTGTCATGAGAAACAAATCAACGAAATGGAAATCGTTCAGGGGTATGGTGAAAAGTCTCAAATAGACGAGAAATGGTAAAAAAGAGGTGGATTGATTTAATTACATTTATAACCCGCACTGACGCCTCACCGAGTCGAAGGGGGCCTGTCTAAATAAATTCTCCAAGGGGGGGGGGGGGGGTAGTAGAGTGCGCTTTGTCTGCATATCTTGAAATGATTACTGTTAAATCCACCCCTGCCCAACGCACGACACTATTTAAAACATTTCAAATCAAGTTTAAAAACAATAACATCACGTTTTAAGCATCGTGTCCTTCCAAATCGCAGATCTCCCCACAAACGCTCACCCTCGAACTGCACGGTGTGTGAGATCTGGTCGGTCCAGACCGCGTTCTCGGCCCGACACGTGTACTGGCCGCTGTCGGTGGCGCCCTCCGGGCCGTTCACCACCAGCCGACACACCCCGTCGGCCAGCTCGCTCTGCTGGTACCGACTGCTGGGACGCAGGGGCACGTTGTCCTTGAGCCACGTGACGCGGGGCGGCGGCTGGCTGCGCACGCGGCACTCCAGCACCAGCTCGTCGTCGGAGAAGTGGTATGCGTCTTGAATGGGGCGAGGGTCGGCCGAGGTTAGGTGCGTCCAACTAAGTCGCCTCGTTAGTTTCACATCTCTACTATGCGATAGATTTACACTTCTTGGTCAAATAGCATGTGAAAACTTGCTTAATATCTGCATTATTCTTCCAACAATCTTTAGATTTATAGATAAAATACGTACATATGAAAATAATAATAATAATAATAATAATAATAATAATAATAATAAAAATGTAAACCAGACATTGACATTGAAAGGTGTCAGTGTAAGAAGGTTTTTGATTACATCATCAAATGTAAGTCGACTATTAAAATTATGGGTGTCTCATTGCATTGAAAACTAACGTAGGTTTACCATGATGCCATGTACTTAAATATTTAAAAAATGTGTCCTTATGTGGATCATATTTGGAGGGATATTGAACTGTTACCACGTCAAATGTAATCCTACAATCATAAAACTATGAGCATGGAATGCAACGCACTGAATAACCACGCACACCTTTACCTTTAATGCCACGCGTGAATGTGGGCGGGAAGGGCGCTGGTTCGAACCCTGAGAACACCTTGAGTGTGGCGGTGGTCGACGTCTCGCCGTGGGCGTTGCGTGCCACGCACGTGAACTCGCCCGAGTCGGACACGGAGGCGTTCAGGACCTCCAGGTGGGCCAGTCCGTCCTCCAGGCGCTGCCGATACTTGGTCGAATCCCCTGCAGGTCGCAACGCAGCATCTTAATAATTGTGTTCAGAGCCTTGCATGCTGAAATAGGAAGTAGATTGGCAAATGAAATATATATGCATAACAGCAAGGAACATTGAAACGAAATAACCAAGAGGAAAGCAAAGATAAAAATCCTCGCACTTTTGGTGCCCAGAGGTGGAATACATAATAATATGTAAACATTTTCGCACTACATTTGGTGCCCAGTAAAGGGATACTGAAAAATATTAGCACTAAAACTGGTCTGGGATAATATACAAATTAGCGCACTACAATTGGCGCCCAGTGGTGGGGAACTGAAAAATATTAGCACTTCAATTGGTCTGGGATATAATACACATTTGCGCACTACACTTGGCGCCCAGTGTTGGGATACTGTAAAATATTCGCACTTCAAATGCTGAATCAAGCCCAAATAGCGTATGCAAGTAAAGCAGCTGACACTAGCGACCACTACCGAGTGAATCAATCCTCACCGACTTACCTTGTCGTAACTGCAAGGGAAGCCCATCACGCAGCCACTCCACTTTCGGTTCAGGGCTGCCCAAAACACTGCACATCAGTTTGATGCGTGATCCTTGGGCGGCCGTACGATCTGTCAGTCTTGTGCAGAAGGTCGGCTTCTTTTGCGCATCTCGATTGCCAGCCTTAATTACAAAAGTAAAAGTGAAATGAAATTTAAAATTCACTAGAAAAACTATGATTTTCAAAGTCATTTGCAAATATTTGTACACACCTCAATGCTCTCTGTAGCTCGCGATCGCCTAGATGTTGTGGTGTCAATTGAGAAATCTTCCGAGCTGTTCCTACTGGAGTCGTCAGCCCTGGACTTGGGCCGTGTCCTCGGCGTGAGTGTCGACTCCGTGAACGTGTCGCTCTTCTCATAAGACTCTTCAGCCCAGGGGCGATGGTCGAAGCTCTTTGCCTTGCGCAGTCGATTAGTATCGTGGGTCTCAATATCTCTTTGTCGCCTTCGTCTAACGGTCGCACTGTCTTGAGCTTCCTGCGGCGTTGCTTCAACGTCAACTCGAGATCTCCTCCCTCTGGTGGCGTCCTGGTCTGTAGTGTCCTTTCCTGTGAGTGTGTCTGACTCGCTTGCTGACGTTGTCGTGATGTCTGCGCTAGGACGCCTTCTTCGACGAGGCTCGCTCAGTTCCGATGAAACGTCATCTGATGTTTCAGTGCTTGTTCGTCGACGCCTCTGAACTGGTGGTTCTTGCCCAAGTAGTTCGTCTGCTTTGGAAATTGAACTTTCTTTTTGTACTGCCAACTCTTCCTTGGCCGAAGAAACTTTCATTTTTCTGTCTTTGGGAGAGGTCTTCTTTTGGTCTGTAAGTGACACTGAATCTTTGCTCTCTTTCTGCTCCTTCACTGCCTTCGCATGCTCTTCTTCCAACTTTGTCCTTTCCAACTCTCTTTTTTTCTGTTCCTCTTGCTCTTTCTGTTTATTTTTCTCTTCCAACTCCTTTAATTTGAGTTTCTCTTGTTCGTTATTTATCCTTCTCTGTTCTTCATCTTTTTGTTTCTGTATTTCTTCTTCCTCTTTACGTTTCTGATTCTCCTCTTCTTCCTTTTTCTTCAGTTTGTCAGCAACCTTTTGTTTATTTTTCTGCTCTGCCTCTTTCTTTTTAAGTTCTTCTTGTTCCATCTGTTTCTTTTGCTGCTCTTCCTCTTTTTTCTTTTCTTCTTCCACTTTCTTTCTTTGCTCTAGCTCTTTTTGTTTTAGTAGTTCGTCTTCCTTCTGTTTCTTTTTCTGATCTTCCTCTTTCAGCTTTAAAGCGTTTTGTTCTTTTTGCTTCAGGGCAATTTCTTCTTCTTTCTTTTTAAGTTCTTCCAACTCCTTCTGTTTTAGTTTCTCATGCTCATTTTTTATCTTAAACTGCTCGTCCTCATTTTGTTTAATTTCTAGCTCTTTTTGTTTGCGTTCTTCGTCTTCTCTTTGTTTCTTCTTCTGAGCTTCTTCTTTCTGCTTTAAAGCGTCCATTTCTTTTTGCTTCATGACAATTTCTTCTTCTTTCCTTTTAAGTTCCTCTAACTCCTTCTGTTTGAGTTCCTCATGCTCCTTTTTTATCTTTAACTGCTCATCCTCTTTCTGTTTTATTTCAAGCTCTTTTTGTTTTCGTTCTTCGTCTTCTCTCTGTTTCTTCTTCTGGTCTTCTTCTTTCAGCTTCAAAGCGTCAATTTCTTTTTGCTTCTGGATCTGCTCTTCCTCCTTCTTTTTTAGTTCCTCTAGCTCTTTCTTTTGGAGTTCCTCTTTTTCCTTTTTAATCTTTATTTGCTCATCTTCTTTCCGTTTAATTTCTAGATCTTTTTGTTTTTGTTCTTCGTCTTCTCTCTGTTTCTTCTTCCGGTCTTCTTCTTTCTGCTTCAAATCGTCAATTTCTTTTTGCATCTGGACCTGCTCCTCTTCTCTCTTTTTTAGTTCCTCTTGCTCCTTCTTGATCTTTATCTGTTCATCTTCTTTCAGCTTCATTTCTTCAGACTCTTTTAGTTTTTTGGCCTGCTCTTCTTCTTTCTTCCTCAGTTCGTCCTCTTCCTTCTGTTTCCTAACCTCATTCTGTTTGAGTTCTTCTTCTTCCTTTTTTTTCCTTTTCTGCTCCTCTTCCTCCTTCTCTTTCTGCTTCCTTTCTTCCATTTCCCTCTGTTTCTTTAATTTGTCTTCTCGTTTTTTCTTTAATTTTTCTTCCTCCTTCTGTTTCATAGCCTGTTCTAGTTCCTTTTGTTCGAGGTCTTCTTTTTCTTTCCTCATCCTTATCTCTTCTTCTTTTAGTTTTCGTTCATCTTCCACTTTCTGTTTCATTTCTTGCTCTTCCTTCTTTCGCCGCAGTTCTTCTTCGACTGCCTTTTTCTCAATTTGCAATTCTTTTTGTTTCAGTTCATCCTCTTTTATTTTTCGTTCCAGCTCCTCTTTCTGCAATTTTACCTCATCGTCTTTTCGTTTTTGTTCTTCATCCTGCTTCTTTTTCTGCTGTGCTTCTTTTTGTCTTTGTTCTTCGACTTGTTTCAGTCGTTCCTGTTCTATTATTTCCTGCTCTTTCTTCTCCAGTTCCTCTCTCTCTTTGAGTATCCTTGCCTGCTCTTCTTCTTTTTGTTTTCGTTCATCTTCCTCTTTCTGTTTCTTTTGCTTCTCTTCTGCTTCCATTTCCAATTTTTCTTTTTGCACCTTTAACTGATTATCCTCTTTTAACTTCTGGTCCTCTAGCTCCTTTTTTCTTGCCTCCTCTTCTTCTTTTCTTTTCTGCTCTATTTCCTTGCTCTGTTTTTTCCTGTTCTCTGTCTCCTTCTGTTGAAGTTCCTCTTGTTCTTGTTCTTTCTGCATCTTTATCGCCTCCTGTTTCTTATCTTCCTCTTGCTTTTGTTTCAGTTCCGTTTCTTTCAGTATCCTTGTCTGCTCGTCTGCTTCTTTTCGTTTTCGTTCTTCCTCCTCTTCCTGTCTCTTTTTAATTTCTTTCTCTTCTATTTCGAGCCTTTCTTTTTCTAGCTGCATCTGCAACTTCTCCTCCTCCTTCAACTTGAAGTCTTCTTGCTCTTTCTTTATCCTTTTTTGTTCCTGATCTTCCAGAAGTTTCTTTGTTTCTACTTCCTCTTGTTGTTTAATTTCTTCTTCCTCTTTTTCTTTTCGTTCTTTCTGAATCCTTATTTCCTCTTCCTCTTTACATGCTTGTTCCTCTTCTAAAGCCTCTTTCAATTTCTTGTTCTGTTCTTCAGCCTTCAACATTAATTGTTCTTGCTGTTTCTTTATTCTTTCAATCGCTTCCGCCTGCTGCATTTGTTCTGCTTCTTTTCTAAGTTTCGCCTGCTCTCCCTCCTTTGCTGTTTGTTCTTTTAGAGCATTTTCTTCTCTGATTTGCTGTTCAATTTTCTGCTTTTCTATCACATCTCTTTCTTTTTGTTTGAGTTCGTTCTGTTCACCCTCTTGTCGTTTCTGGTCAGCTTCCTTGTTCTCTCTCTGGCGCTGCTCGTCCTCTTGCCTAATGCGTTCTTCCTCTGCCTCTCTGCCTTTTTGTTCATGTTCTGTCTTTTGCTTATTCACTGCCTCTTCTTCGAATTGTTTTTGTTTCTCTTGCTCTTCATCTTTCTGCTTTTTCTTCAACTCTTCATCAAGTTTCTGCTCCGCATCTTTACGCGATTGTTCTTCTTGTTCATGAAGTATCCGTGCCTGCTCTTGCTCCTCTTCTTCCTTTTGAATCATCATACGTTTTTCCTCATCCTCTTTATTTTTATTTTTCTGTTCTTCCTCTTTCCGTTTCAGTTCTTCTTGTTCTTTCTCTTCTGCTTCTCGTTTTTTATCTTCTTCTTGTTTTTGTTTCTGTTTCTGCTCCTCCTCTTTTTGTTTAAGTTCATCTTGCTCTTTTTGCAGCCTTAGATGTTCTTCTTCTTGTCGCTTTGCCTCGGCAGCTTCTTGCTTTTTCGTATCTTCCTGAATTCTTTTCCGCTCTCTACGCTCTTTCTTTTCTTGTTGTATTTGTCTCTCAATTTCATCCTCCTCTTCTCTTTTCTTCTTTTCTGCCTCTTCCTTTTCCAACGCCAACATTTCTGCCTGCACCTGTTCTAATTTAAGCCTCGCTTCTTCCTCACGTCGTTCTAGTTCTGTTTCTTCCCTTTCTCTTTGTTTCTCAAATTCGATCCGTTCAATTTCTTCGCCTTCTAATCGTACTCTCTCACGTTCCAGCTCAATTTCTCTCTCCTGTTCTAGCTCTTCAAGCCTTATCCTTTCCGCCTCCTCGTCTTGCTTTCTTATTCGTTCGGCCATTTCGAGCTCAATGCGGTTCGCTTCTTCATCTTGCAGTCTAATCCTCTCGTCTTCTTCCAATCTCAGCCGTTCAGCTACTTCTCGTTCCTTTTTCTTTCTAGCCTTTTCATCCAAGTCCTTTTTCTTGCGATCAGCCTCATCAGCTTCCTTTTTCAAACGATCTCTCTCCTCTTTCTCCTGCTTTTCGCTTTTCATCGTTTTCTCCAACTCCATTCTTGTCCTCTCTTCGGCTTCGATTTCAAGAGCTTTCTTACGAGCTTCTTCGGAAATTTGATCAGCTTCAGCCAGTGCTACACTCTGATTCTCTTTTTCCTTAGCCTCCTTGGCAGGCCGTTCTGCTGATTCTAAAGGTTTGCTAACCGTACTGGCTTCTAGACCCGTCGCCTGAGCCACTGACGCCTCAACTTGGCTGTCCGTTCTTACACTCTCTGCTGTTTCAACATTAACTATACCAGTCGCAGTAGTCGCAGCCTCCCATTCAAAAACATTCGCTTGTTCAACGACAGCCTTTTGCAGTTGTGATCCTTTAGCAGAGAATGCAAGCTGCTCAGACGCGTCAGTGAAGTCTGACAGCGATCGAGCTTCGGGCTCATAGACAAGCTGCTGCTCGACTTGCACCACGTTCATAGATGCACTGCTCGCAAGACTGGGCAGATCAGACACTAAAGTGTCGTCACGAAGCGAGACTGCAGCAGATTCAGCGCCTTCGAGCAACTCTTGCTCCTCGATCAGAACGATCTGTCTCTCGAGCTCCTTCAGTGGCACTGCCAGCGTTTTCAGCACGCTGATGTCCACTTTCTCAGACATCGACTCTGCGGCAGCCTCCAGCAGACGCTGCTCAGTGATCAATGCAATGCCAGTTTGAATTTCTTGGATCGGTTTAGCGAGAGTAGCTAAGTAGCTATGGGTTTCCCTAAGCGATAGCTCCTTGTCACCTTCCATTACAATTTGCTCGCCGATCAGTTCCAATGCTTGGTGCAAATCTTGAATGGGCTGAGCAAGAGTTTTTAAGCCAGATGGATCGTCTCGATCTAACAGTGCTGTGGCAAATTCCACTGCAAACTGTTGCTGCACCTCAGCTAACTGTTTTAGCACTTCTTGCACTGGGCGTGCAATTTCCAGCGTTCCTGTACTGAATTCAGCCATCGACGCTACTTGACCTTCGAATATTGCAGCCTGTTCAACGACGGCTACTTCTCTTTGAGACTTCCGAGCTGGTTTCGCCTGCTGTTCTGACGCGTCAGTAAATTCAGACAGCGAACGAACTTCGGCCTCAAAGACAAGCTGCTGCTCGACTTGCACCACGTTCATAGATGCACTGCTCGCAAGACTAGGCAGATCAGACACTAATGTGTCGTCTCGAAGCGAGACTGCAGCAGATTCAACGCCGTCGAGCAGCTCTTGCTCCTCGATCAGAACTATCTGTCTCTCTAACTCTTTCAGCGGCTCAGCTAGAGTTTTCAGCAGGCTTATGTCAATTTTCTCTGACATTGCTTCAGCGCCAGCCTCTAGAACATGCTGCTCGGTAATGAAAGCGATTCCTGACCGAATTTCTTGAATTGGTTTAGCTAATGTGGCTAAGTAGCTAAGGTTTTCCCTCTGCGATAACTCTGTGTCACCTTCCAGCACAATCTGCTCACCGATTTGCTCCAATGCTTGATGCAAATCTTGAATGGGCTGAGCAAGGGTTTTCAAGCCTAGCGGATCTTCGCGTTCGGACAGTGAAGTGGTGAACTCTGCGGCGAATTGCTGCTGAATTTCAGCCAACTGCTTCAGTACCTCTTGCACTGGAAGGGCCCAGGTTTTCAAATCCGAAATGCTACTTCCACGCGACAGTTCTTGGGCGACAGGCTCTAACACCAATTGCTCTTGAACGACGACAGTTTCTGATGGAGATTTCAGTTTTTCGTGACCCCGAGTCTTCAACTCTTCGACGTTTGTTTTCTCGGACATTTCTTCGATATTTGCTTCTAAAATGACTTGCTGTTGCGTAGATGCAATCTCTAGCAAAGATGTTTCACCAAGAACAGCACGTGCTCCGAAAACGGACGATCTTCCCTCATCAGATGAAATATTCTCCTCTCTGGCGTCAAAAGCGAACTGTTGTTCCACTAGAGCAAGACCTCGTTGAAGTTCTTCCATCGGCTGAGCCAATGTTTTCAGCAAAGATAAACTTGACTTTTCGGACATATCTTCTTCCCTGGCTTCCAGAGCAACTTGCTGTTCCACTTGTGCAAGACCTCGCTGTAGTTCTTCCAATGGCTGAGCCAACGTTTTAAGCAGGGAGACATTGGACTTTTCGGACATATCTTCTTCCCTGGCTTCCAGAGCAACTTGCTGTTCCACTTGTGCAAGCCCTCGCTGTAGTTCTTCCAATGGCTGAGCCAACGTTTTCAGCAAGGAGGCACTAGATTTTTCAGACATATCTTCTTCCCTGGCTTCCAGAGCAACTTGTTGTTCCACTTGGGCAAGACCTCGCTGTAGTTCCTCCAAAGGTTGTGCCAATGTTTTCAGCAAGGAGATACTGGACTTTTCGGACATATCTTCTTCCCTGGCTTCCAGAGCAACTTGCTGTTCAACTTGTGCAAGACCTCGCTGAAGTTCTTCCATGGGCTGGGCCAACGTTTTCAGCAAGGAGGCACTGGATTTTTCAGACATATCTTCTTCCCTGGCTTCCAGAGCAACTTGTTGTTCCACTTGGGCAAGACCTCGCTGTAGTTCTTCCAAAGGTTGTGCCAATGTTTTCAGCAAGGAGATACTGGACTTTTCGGACATATCTTCTTCCCTGGCTTCCAGAGCAACTTGCTGTTCAACTTGTGCAAGACCTCGCTGAAGTTCTTCCATGGGCTGGGCCAACGTTTTCAGCAAGGAGACACTGGACTTTTCGGACATATCTTCTTCCCTGGCTTCCAGAGCGACTTGCTGTTCAACTTGTGCAAGACCTCGCTGAAGTTCTTCCATGGGCTGGGCCAACGTTTTCAGCAAAGAGACACTGGACTTTTCGGACATATCTTCTTCCCTGGCTTCCAGGGCAACTTGCTGTTCCACTTGAGCAAGACCTCGCTGAAGTTCTTCCATGGGCTGGGCCAACGTTTTCAGCAAGGAGACACTTGACTTTTCGGACATATCTTCTTCCCTGGCTTCCAGAGCAACTTGTTGTTCCACTTGGGCAAGACCTCGCTGAAGTTCTTCCATGGGCTGGGCCAACGTTTTCAGCAAGGAGGCACTGGACTTTTCGGACATATCTTCTTCCCTGGCTTCCAGAGCAACTTGCTGTTCCACTTGTGCAAGACCTCGCTGTAGTTCTTCCAATGGCTGAGCCAACGTTTTCAGCAAGGAGACACTGGACTTTTCGGACATATCTTCTTCCCTGGCTTCCAGAGCGACTTGCTGTTCCACTTGAGCAAGACCTCGCTGAAGTTCTTCCAATGGCTGAGCCAACGTTTTCAGCAAGGAGACACTGGACTTTTCGGACAAATCTTCTTCCCTGGCTTCCAGAGCGACTTGCTGTTCCACTTGTGCAAGCCCTCGCTGAAGTTCTTCCATTGGCTGAGCCAACGTTTTCAGCAAGGAGGCACTGGACTTTTCAGACATATCTTCTTCCCTGGCTTCCAGAGCGACTTGCTGTTCCACTTGTGCAAGCCCTCGCTGAAGTTCTTCCATTGGCTGAGCCAACGTTTTCAGCAAGGAGACACTTGACTTTTCGGACATATCTTCTTCCCTGGCTTCCAGAGCAACTTGCTGTCCCACTTGTGCAAGCCCTCGCTGTAGTTCTTCCAATGGCTGAGCCAATGTTTTAAGCAGGGAGACATTGGACTTTTCGGACACATCTTCTTCCCTGGCTTCCAGAGCAACTTGCTGTTCCACTTGTGCAAGCCCTCGCTGAAGTTCTTCCATTGGCTGAGCCAACGTTTTCAGCAAGGAGGCACTGGACTTTTCAGACATATCTTCTTCCCTGGCTTCCAGAGCAACTTGCTGTTCCACTTGTGCAAGCCCTCGCTGAAGTTCTTCCATTGGCTGAGCCAACGTTTTAAGTAAGGAGGCACTGGACTTTTCAGACATATCTTCTTCCCTGGCTTCCAGAGCAACTTGCTGTTCTACTTGTGCAAGACCACGCTGAAGTTCTTCCATGGGCTGGGCCAACGTTTTCAGCAAGGAGATACTGGACTTTTCGGACATATCTTCTTCCCTGGCTTCCAGAGCAAATTGTTGCTCCACTTGAGCAAGACCTCGCTGTTTCTCTTCCATTGGCTGCGCTTGCGTCTGAAGTGTGGAAATTCCAGATTTTTCCGATAAATCACTTCCTCTAGCTTCCAGAAGCACTTGCTGTTCAACTTGCGGCAAACCTCTTTCATTTTCAGTCCTGGATTTAGCCAAAGTTTCGAGCGCACTTATTCGCGATTTTTCTGACATCTCTTCTTCCTGAGCTTCCAAAATGACTTGTTGTTCGATTTGAGCTATATTTCTTTTGATGTCGTCAATAGGTTGCGCTAATATTTGAAGGATGGAGAACCCTGAGGCTTCTGGTAAGTGTGCCTCTTCGGTTTCTTGCTGCACTTGCTCCTCGATTAGTTCAAGTCCATGCTGCAGTTCTTTTAATGGCTGGGACAGGGTCTCTAGAATTTCTGACTTGAAAAGCGCTGCCTTTTCACCTTTAATTGTGCGTTTCTCATCGATTAGCGCTATTCCTTGTTGTATCTTCTGAATAGGCTCCACTAATTGCTGAAGCAGTGACACTTTCTCTTCCGACAGCTGCTCGATCCCTACAGCGAGCAGGTTTTCCTTTTCAACCAAGTTCATCTTGTCTTGCAGCTGTTTCAGCGGCTCGTTTAGACCTTCGACCAAGTTTAGTGATGCGATTTCTGAAACCTTTTGATAAATCTGAGCCGTCCGACTCTCGGTTATGGCGATGGCTTTTTGCAGCTCTTGTATAAGTGCTGTGCCAAAGTCCATTACTTCTTCTGACACACTTTTCTCAGCGCTCAAAGTTTCGAGCTGCTCGGGCGGAATAGTTTCTTGTATGTGTGAAATACTGGCCTGGAGTAGATCTATTGGATGTGCAATCGATTCAAGCACACGCATCATCTCACTGTCTTCTCCGGAAACAAACAAGATGCGTTCTCTCACCAAGGATATGCTCCTCTGTACATCGTCGACAGGACTTCCCAGCGCAAGTAAGGAGACTTTCTTTTTCTGTTCGTCGTCATTTCCTGAAGAGTTTTCTTCGATCAAGGACCAGCTGATAGCGAGCTTTTCTAGCGGATGCGCTAGATTTTCCAGTATTCCATACTGAGGATTTTCGTGAACGATATCTAATATTGCAGCCGGTGTCGATGCCTCCTTTATCGTCTGCGTTACATATTCGATTGGATTTCTCACCATTTTCTTCATTTCCTTCTCCGTCACGATGACGCTCTCAATTGATGCCAAAGTCTTGCTCAACTCCTCCAGCGGGCGAGCCAAGGTCTTTGTGATTGACAACTCGGACAGTTGACCAGCCGACTCGAGTTCCGCTTGCTGCTTAAATATTTCAATGCCTTTGTGAATTTCCTGGATTGGAGGTATTAACATTTCTAAGCTCGAAATACTTATTTCTTTCACTTCTTCGTCGAGTCCAGATTGAACGAAACTTGTTTCCACACTGATCAGCTGCTTGGTTAGTTCCTGGAGAGGCGCGTATACACTTTCCAGTGCTTTAAGACTGTCTTGCTCTGGAGACAAGACTTTGCTGGACACTAGTATCTGTTGCTCGTAACAAGAAAGACCAGCATGCAATGCGAAAAGAGGTTCAGAAAGAACTTTCATTATTGACAGTTGTTTCTGCGTTGACGAAACATCAACTGGATTCTCATCAATTTGAGAAATTTCCTGGCGAAGCTTTTGGACTGTCACCGTCATTGTGTTTAGAATCGACTTGTTCGACTTCTGTACTTCTACATCAACTGTTTCTACTTCTAGCTGTGGCTCCTCGATGATCGTGGACAGACTGCGTTGTAATTCCAGCAGTGGTGACGCTATCGAATCCATGATCGAAAATCCGGCTTGTTGACTGTCAGTGCTGGCCATTGCATGCTGCTGAATACTCAAGATTCCTTTTTGGAGCTCATGAATCATAGGTGACAATATTTCCAGAGACGTGGCACTTGCATTCGACAACTGGGTCACATCTTCGAACACTACCTTCTCGATTTGTGATAATCCTTCGCGCAGCTCGTGAAGAGGCTTAGCCAGCGTCTCCCACGAGGACAAATCGAGCTCCTTCAGCTCGTCTTCAGGCGTCTCGCAGATGACCTGCTCGGCTTGGATAAGTCCACGGTGCAGTTCTTGCAGCGGCTCAGAGAGAGTGCCCAGCATCGAGAGAGTGGCTTTCTGCGAGGCTTGAGGGGGGCTGGCAATCGCACGGTATTCAATCCTCGCCACCTCTTGTTTCAAGTCGTCGACAGATTGCGTAATGGATTGGACTACTTTGGCTGAAGACTTGTGACTTGTGAGCTCGGCATTATGGCTTGCCAAACTCAGTATACCCTTTTGGAGCACTTGCAAAGGTCGGGTTAAGTTTGCTAGCATAGCGATGTTGATCTCATCCGAAGAATATGTGGCTTGCTGTTGAATCATTGCTATGTTCTTCTTGAGTTCGTGTAGTGGTTCGGCAAGGACCTCCAAGGATGTCGAGGACTTTGTCATTTCAGAGCTGACTTCGACGACAAATTGTTCAATTTTAGTGAGTCCCGTTTGTAATTGCTGGAGTGGCGCAGTAATGCGGTCATAAGAAGAAGATTTATTTTCAGACGAAGTTGCTTCCTTTTCCAGAACAATATTTCTTTCGATTTGAACGATTCCTCGCTGCAATTCAGTTAAAGGTTGGTTCAAAGAGGCGAGCAATTCAATTCCCCTAGCTTCATCTGTCTCCAACGGCTTACCTTGATAGATATTCACTTGCGACACGCTCGCTATGCCCTTTTGCACCTCTTTGATCGACTGCTCGATATTTTCCAGCATAGGTATTTTACTTTCCAAATTCCCTGTGCCTTCCAAAATATATTCCTTTTGCACTTTAGCGAGTCCTTGAACTAGGTGTTGAATGGGCGCCGCAAGCTGCTTAAGTATAGTGAACTTTGTCATTTCGGCGACGTCATCATCGTTGCTCTCGAGAATGTTCTGTTGTTCGATCACAGATAGTGCCCTTTCCAATTCCTCCATCGGTTGGTTTAAGCTTTCGATAATCAATGCGCCAATGTTTTCATCGCTTTTCCCTCCTAAGGCTTTCTGCTCTATCATTACAACACCTCTTCTCAGCTCTTCAATGGGCTGTGAAAACGCCTCCAAAATGGAAACACTTGCGCGCATGTAAATGGGCTCGTCGCCTCGCGCCTCCTCATCAGCCTGCTGCTCAAGAGCAGCCAAGGTCCTCTGCAAGTCTTGAACGGGATAAACAACCGTTTGCAAGATGGGAACATTCGTCATCTGTATCAACGGCTCTGCCTCATATAACACCTTGTCTCCGATTTGCACCATAGGCTTGTGAATCTCCTGAGGAGGAGTAGCATACGAACGGACACTGGGAGAAGAGCCCCTGCGAGGCAATAATCCTTGGTTGATATTAGTGAGGGCCATCTGTAATTCATCAACTGGGGAAACATATCCTCTGATACTCGGAACTTCTGCTAAAGACGCGTCTTCCGATCTCGGGTGCGACCGGGCCACGTTCTCGTATACGGGCTCCCAATTTTGATTGTCCTGTGGGGGCGTCCCGTAGGACCGGAGGCTTGGAGTGTCGGCAAGCGACTCATCCGCGTCGTCGGGCTGTCGAAGGCCGATCTTGGCCAACGCCTTCTGAATCTCCTTTGCCGGCGTCGTCGCCGATGGGAGGTTGGACACGTCCGCCAAAGATTCCTCGCACGTGGTCGTCTCCAGCATTGCCAACTGCTGGATCAACTCCACGCTGCGGTTGAACTCTTCCACAGGACGCGCAACGTTCTCGAGAATCGAGTACTGAGTGCTTTCCAACTGCGTGTCTGCGACTCGTGACTCGAATGCCAGCTGCTCGATGCTGGCAAGGCCACGCTGAAAATCTTTTATCGGTTGCGAAAGATTTTCTAATATCGCCAATCCAGCTTTTCCAGGCGTTAACTCTTCAGAAGAAGACTTTTCCTCAGCAAGAGCCAAGCCTTTCTGAATGTCACTGATCGGCTGACTCAATGACTCCAAAACAGAGAGGCTCGATTTAGCAAATTTAGGGTCCAACTCGGTGATTACTTTATTTTCTACTGATGAAAGACCTTTTTGTATATTGAGTAGCGACTGTGTGAGATTATCAAGCAAAGACGGCTCTCCTTTATCAGCAGAGTCTGGATCAGGAAAGCTGATGGGGTCCAAAAGCTCTGGACTTTGCAGACGTGGAAGCTCGTATTCGAGCCCAGACAATCGCTTTTCTCTGTCAGTCATTGTTTTAGTTATGTTTTCAATCTCGCTCTGGATAGTGGCTTGAAGGTTGACGTCTTCTTTGTTGATTTCTAGCGAAGATGAGCGTCTGAGAAGTCTTTGCTCCTCTCTGTCGTCTTCTTCGCGCTGGAGGGCCAGTCTGGTTTTCAACCCGTCCCCTTCTTCGGAGTACGAGTCGTCCTTATCGCCGCTCTTGCGAATATCTTCCTGCGACTGCATGAAGAACGGTGCATCGCCAGTCTTCTCACACTTAATCGTGTCAATCACCACTTCACCATCGCCAGCTTTCTTCTTTCTTCGAAGGACCACCGGCGGAATGTCGGCTTCAACATTTTCCTCTTTGGATTCAGAAGTTTTAAGTTTCTTTCTTATTATTTTCGGTGTTAACTCTTCGTCTGGTGTGATTCGTTCAACATCAAGTTTATCACCAGCCTGAGTAACCTCGCCGGCAAAAGTTTCTTGCAGAGCTTGGGCCGTCTCCTCGACGATTTTCTCCGAGTCTTGTCGGAGAGCTAAATCCGTCTTAAGAGCAGAGTTGTCGGCCACAGATCGAGCAAGAGCAATATTTTCAAACGACTCCCCTTGACCGCTCTCCACTGAACGCATTACCCTCTTAGGCGCACCAGTTTGTGTCCCGTGATCTGACTTTGCCTCGGCAATCCTCTTCTTCTTGCCTTCTGACATATCATCATCGTCTTCAGTTTTCCTCTTGTTATTCGCATCATTTGCATCAACGACTATTTGATCGTCTGAGCTCCCCCTAGCACTTTCAAACGTTTTCGTCCCCACACGGGAATCGTTATCCGGCAACTGCGCGTTCGCATCTGTAAAGTGCTCACTCGGAGTCTTACCTTTGCTGCCCCCCGCAGAAACGCTATGGAACGAGTTGTCACTTATCGCCTCGGAGTCTGCGCGCGAGGACGACTTCTTCCTCGGAGGTCGTCTGGGGGGTTCGTGGAATGGCGTCGTCGACTCGAGGGCGCGGTCCAAGAACTCCTCGTCCAGCTCGTCGAAGATCCCGTCGTCCTCTTGGTCGTGCGGCAAGGCCGGATGCTGCGCTGCCTCCGAGATTGACAGGTCCTCAATGTCGGCGTCGGTGCGGAGGTCGTCGTCGGCCGCCGAAGCAAAGAACTCCGGCGTGACGTCGATCACCACGGCTTCCATCAGAAGGTTGCCTGTGTTTTGTGACTCTTTCGTGAATCGCATTGGAGGTAGCTCGACTACGTTGTGTTCTGGAACATTGCAACCATGGAACACCATTTTACAAGACGTTTCTAGGTATATACAATTGCAGAAAATAAGTTTGACAGCGGTTTGACGAAATCGATATCTGCACGTACTGAGATCAATGATTATTTGTAAACACTAATCAAACTTTGAACTTTTTGCTTCTTAACAAAGAACAGGAATGCACATGTAGCTTGTATCTTTCACATAGCAAGTAACTGGGAAATAAAATTAGACTCTTAATACCCTAAGCTCCACCTGCTCAAAAGCTGGTTAGAGACTAAAGAGTTCGTTAAGTCATTTACAGGCAATCAGATGCCGTGACGGCAAATAAACGAACTGTTAGTTCCAGCTACCTTTGAGCAAGCGGGGCTTTGTAACAAATGAACAAATTCATTTGAGACATGATAAACCGATAGAAACACCATAATTTACCTGAGACATGCTCTGAAAGCTCGTCGGCATACATCTCGAGCACTTGCAGCGCCTCTTCCTCCGTCAAGTCGGGCGTCTCGTAGAGGGACACCGACACCTCCTTTCCGTCGAACGAGAAGGAGACCTCTGCACGCTCGTCGATGGTCAGCGACTTCTCCGTGACGGGATCGTACATCTGCGACGTCCTCTCTTCGTGGATCGTCGACAGCGACGTGTTCCTGGCCAGCATGTGACCGGCGCCACCCATGTTCGCCGCACTCTGCTCCAAAGACACGTGCTCTTGCGGCTTGGCGAGCAAGCGTTCTGAAAGGCATACAATGATGTTATAAGCCTGGAAGAAAGCTGGGAAAATCGCAGGAAAATTCAAACTTTTTAAATATTCATTTGGATTTTTTTAAAGTGGCTAACAGTGGAAAAGACTCTAGCTTCTAGAAATCGCCGCATGAAGGTACAATTTGAAATTTAACAAATTAACGAAGTGTACAACCGATTAGTCCCTTTCCGTTTCTCTACATTTACTAGCCAAATTATCTAGTTTACTGCAATATTGTCACGGCTTTGGCGATCACAAAATGCGGCGAAGATAATATGCTTTTCAATAATCATGAACATAATCATAAAACAAAAGTATCTAATCAGAGTTAGTTCGAATAAAGGCATTACCTTCAAAGCCGAGCAGAGATGCCGAGCTCGAGACGACGCCCATGCAGTTGTTCGCCTCGCATGTGTAGGTCCCCAGACAGCATCTGCCGTCTTCGCCGGAGATGATGCGATGGATGTCCCCCGGCTTCAGTTCCTCGCCGTCCTTGTACCATTTCAGCACGGGTTGGGGCACACCAATAACCTGCAGCCGAATCAAACATGCCATACACGATTTTAGTAGGATCGATCTTGGAAAGAGGCCACAACAACAACCACGGAGAACGTTAAACAATAAGTAAACTCGCGATAAAACGAGGAATTTACCTTGCATTCTAAATTAACAGCACCCTCTTCGGACAAGATCGCTCGCAAACATTCTAAGAACCTTGGCTTCTTGAAATGTTTTGGAATGATGAGCTTCATAAAGCAAGAAGTGACACTGTGCCCGAAATCATTAGTGGCCACACATTTCCATTCGGCCTGAAAGAAAAACAGTTTTCAGACAACACTTTCGACCACACAAGACTGTATTCTTAGAACACACAATAGAATTGTGTTCGAGTTGTAAATGTCACCTGGTCTATGATTTCGACACGCTTGACATCCATGTGGAAAACTCCGAGGTTTTCTCTTGTTGCCTGGTATTTGTCTGTATCCTCAAGCTGCTCGTCGTCACGATACCAGGATATTTTCGGCTCTGGAGAAATGCTCACTACAAGAATAAGATGAAGTTTGAGGCATGTTACAATAAAAGAGATCATTTTTGAACTCACATAATTAAAAGTAATAATTAAAAGCCAATTTACCTTGAACGGTTAATCGGAAATGTTCGTTTATTTTCGCTTCGCAGCTTTTAAGCCCGTGCAAAAACTTCGGTGGTTGATTTGTTGAGAAAAGTTGAAGACGTTCCTCTTCACTGAGTTGACTTTGAATATCTTCAACCGTCAACTCTGCTGAACTCGTTGCTTCTCCCATCAGGTTCTTAGCGATACACGAATAAGACCCTAGAAAGAAATGCAATCAGCCATTTCTAGAGACGGATGTCGTAGTGCACTTATACCTCCAGTCCTTGGTACTCACCGAGGGAGTTGGTGCCTGTCAACTGATAGACATCGCCGGGCTTGAGCTCCTGTCCGTCCTTGAACCATCTCAACTGCGGCGTGGGGAAACCAACCACCTTGCACTCGAATGACACGAGGCCTTCTTCGGTCAGAATCGCTTTCAAGCTCTCGAGGAATCGAGGCTTGCGGTAATTTTTCGGATCTAGGAAGAAGAACGGAGTGTAGCTTGAACATCCAGTTTAAACGTTAGTTTTAACTCTGGGCGCATCATCATAATGTAGGACACCAAGAAAACAAGGCGATATTTCGATGGTACACTTGTGCCCTGGTGTCACATGATTGTGTAAAGCTTAGTCGTAGGTAGTGCCACTATTACCTTACACATAGCACCAGAGTTATATACGAATAATTCGAGCCGTAAGTGACAGCACTGTTAGTTTGTCAATTTTGGAAAAAAAACGTGCCACATAAATCTCTTTAAGTTACAAACGATTGAAAGAATGTATTTTATAGCGATAACATATGAAGAAAGAAAATGTTTATCTATTGGTCGATTTCCTCTTACACGTCATGGTGACGATGGCCTTGGAGAATCCCATGGAGCCGTCTGAGTTGGTAGCCACACACTTCCACTCGCCCTCGTCTGCAGTTTCCGCGGAGAGCGTCTCGATCATGTACCCGCCCAAGCCGTCCTCCATCACGTGGTATTTGTCGCTCTCGTCCACGCGGCCATCTTTGTTGTACCACGCAATGCTCTTGGGCCACGGAGGTACGCCAACTACAACCAGGGAAGAGCTGGACTTGCAAGCTGGGTCCGAAAGAAACCTAACCGCTGACACTAGTTTGTTTTGGGAACGGGTGCTTACCGTGGCAGGCAAGAGTGAGCGGTTCGCCGATCTTAACTTTCTTGTCACCGAGCTCTTGTGTGAAGATTGGCGGGGGTCCAGCGGGAGCGAGGCTGTGGCGGCAAAACAGAGCAATAATAAAATTCCACTTTCGATAATTGGGTGTGAGAACTCAACATCTTTTCGTTGCGCCATTTCAAATGTTAAACACCAGTTTCGCGGTCAGTCTAGACTCTTGACATCATTTTACAAAATGTTTACTGTGTGTTGATAAGCAAATTTTCACAAATATGAGTTAAAATAAAATATTCAGTTCATCGTCGAGTTCGGTATGAAAGAGAATATTGATATAATCGTCAAGTCACTGTTTAGGAATAAATCATATCTGAACATATTACCGATTTTCAAAGTCGGTTTAGATTTTCTGTTCTATAGGTATGAAGGAAAGTGACAATTTATTTCACTATTGCATTTTCTCGCTCCCGAAAACCTTGCCAGGTTTATACATAATCTATCCTCAAAGGCACAGTTTCCTTTTTGCCATTTTCCTCCACAATTGTTCACCTAAAAAAATAGAACTAAAAATTCTACTGCTGAAACAAATCTATTGCCTTGACGCACCTGTCAGCCGGCTTGAGCGACCCTTCCCGACTCCCCTTGCCGACGACGTGCACCCTCGAAGACGAGTACGTCTTGCCCATGCAGTTGACCGCCTCGCACGTGTATGTGCCCAGCGACGTGGGGTCCTCCGGGTTGGCCGTCAGCGCGAAGACGTCGCCCGCTTTGATCTCCTTGCCGTCCTTGTACCAGCGCAGCACGGGCGTCGGGACGCCCACCACTTTGCACTCCAGCGACACGGTGCCTCCCTCTGTCAGGATGGCTCGCAGCTCCTCCAGGAACTCGGGGCTCTTGTAAGCTTTCGGAACTGCAGCCAAGTATGGGGAGTTTTATATTTTGTTTATGCTTGCTTTTTCTTTAACATTGTGAGGCCTCAAACCAGAGTGCCTCTTTTCGTCGACGGTTTACCACCAACATGGAAGTTACTTTGCATGCCTAAAATATTTCAGGATGGTGGAAATTCCCGGGAACGAAAATCGGTACTTACATTAATTTCTATAAGGCTCATAACTCACAACTCATAATGCTGTAAGACTAACTCAGTTTAAAATTAAGTTTTTTTAACGAAGATTCTTTTTGGAAGTGAGGAAAAATTTCAGTGAACAACATTTTCGTTGGTCCTCACTATAATCAGACAATTACAATTTTCCATAAGCTTTTTGATAAGCACAAGCTTTTTCATATGCTTCATTCCTTTTATAGGGAAAATATTATTGAACGGATTTAATTGCGTACACTACTTTCTCCGCCCACTTATACATCAGATTAAATCAGTTTCATCCAATGGAAGGATGTTGAAAAAGTATCAAAGAGCATCATGTTAAAACTGTTACAGCATCAAAGAGACTCCAATCGAAGTGTTGCAAGTGCAGCTGCCAACGAGAGCTCACCTAAAACGTTGAGATGCGACGAGCACGACGACCTCCCACTCGCGTTCTCAGCGAGACAAGTCCATCGCCCCCCATCCTCGACCGTGACGGGGGCGACGTCCACGCAGAAGAAGTTCCCCTCGTGGATGAACTTGAACCGTTCCCCTTCCACTACGGGTCGGTCGCTTCTGTGCCATGTCACCTAAGTCACCGAACAAGATTGTGCATTGGATACATTAAGAACTAATTTTACAATGCACAGTAAGCCCTGCTTGTTCAATGGCTGGTTAAGGAATAACAGTGCGTTTACTCGCCGTCAAGGCATCTAATTGTCTATAGAACGACTAAACGAATCATTAATTTTTAACCAGCTACTGAGCAAGCGAGGTTTGAGATTAAACTGTCAGTTAACATGAATATAAATGTATCTGATTACTTGTGACCTTGGTGATAAAAATCTAACTGGCAGATACCTCTTTAACAGGACATTGTAAAGCCGGCTGTGTACAAAAGGTACATACGAAAATGCCGAAGTAGGACACCATATTATCTGCCTTTTACCAGAGAGCTTCATGTCTCAGCGAGTAAACAGGAAGTTCCTGAAATAACACTACAGAATATCGGTGACGTACGTTCCACTGTATCTGACCACGCATGAGTTTTATTTGAGTGAGGAAATAGTTTTAGTTGAATTTGGGGGTTGTATAAGTAGTTAAATCTTTCATTGTGGTTGTGCCTTGCATCGGAAATAGGTTAAAACACGTCACAAATAGAACATCTACGCATAAAAAGGCCGCAAGTTTGCCAATAAAATGGACTAAATAAAAGAAATGCTTTTAAACCTTGCCAAATTCTAGATTGACTTATCATGACCCAAGCACGGTGCATATTTATGATCAAAACGTAATAAAGTGTGGAGATTCTTGGGCTTCGGTGGTCTCGGTGGTCAAGCGTGTCCACATTCCTCATTCACTACATTGTTAACTAACTCAACACTCGAAGTAAAGTTTAATAGCTTCACCACCGTTTAGTATGTTTTGAATTTCATGAAACGATTTTATTGTTATGTGCATTAGGCATATAGTCTTGGTTGGCCAAGGCTTACAGTGAATGATGCTTCAGTATCTACTGCTTCGTTCAGAGTCAAATATCGTTTAAACAAACAGATTGATAAATGGCCAATGGACCATATCAAAATCCTCAGATCATCCTTGACCATCGTTCGAGATTCCCGTTGCTATTTGATGGCACGTACGCCGATGAAGACAAAGCTAGGACTCCCACTTCAGGTATTTTGTATGTTTCAACCATAGGTTTTGCCAGATCGCTGTACATACTCCAGTTACATTCCACCCAGAAATAAACAACATACACCGCATACCCACCTTGATATCAGACGAGCTCCTGATCTCCACTAGGAATCTGGTCCTGGTGCCGACCTTGACGGCGAGGTCGCTGAGGCGTCGCAGGAAGGCGGGGGCGTCGACGCCGCCGGTGTCGCCGAGCGTGTCCACCTGCATCGCACGGGTTCAACGTTAGAGTTCTCGTGAGACCCCAGAAGTTAACCAACATTGAGCTATGGGAGACTTATGGGATGCGCTATGGGATAAACCCTTGCTGACCAACCTATTGACGCCATGAATTTATTCATGATGTCACGATATCGTCATCCGGGTTGTTATTGTGGCAGTCAGGAAACTATATTTGCCTTTTTCCCTCTACTCTACATATTATTATTCTATGTTCGATAACGTTTCCCATAATCCGCATAGGTAATACCAAATCGAGAGCAAGGGAAGATTCAATCAGTGCATTTTGGAATTTTGTGGATGAAACCAAATGAACATGAGCATAAACCAAACGAACTGGCCCCAAATTTGAATTAGGAACTAGAAACAACAATCCCCTCTTAAGAAGGGCATTGTTATTGGTTTAAGCAGTTCCCAACCAGCGAAGTGGGAGAATGCGAGCACGAATAGCACCTTATAGAGCACCTGACCGGCAATTAGGATATCCCTGGTTCTTACCCTAGTTTGGTTTCACATTTTTCCCGCTTCGCCACCCTTCAAACCCCCTCAAATGACCAACGGCATTCGACCAGTGTCCAAGTGCCCTAAGTGAAGACATCTACGTCAGACAGCTGATCGCGTGTACCTGTAGCATGACGCTGCCCCTCGCCTCTCCCGCCATGTTCTTCGCCAGCAGCGTGTACTGCCCGGCGTCGGCGTGCGTCACGCGTGCCACGCTCAGATGGACCGTATTGTTGTTCTCTGACACCGCGTAGCGCTCTCCGATAAGCTCCTGGTCGCCGCGCGTCCTGCACAGGGGACGGCGTGGTCCTTTGAAGGGCAATCGCAGGGACGTCCCTTCCAGGAACCAACTTTGCACACAAACTCGGGTGTTTTCTTAAATTATGGGGACTCGTGTCTGCTTTTTCCTAGCCTTCACAAAAGCTATAAAATAATTATTAAGTGAGTATTGCTTGAGTGAAGTCTAACAGTTTTCTCGATGTTTCATTGCCATAAGTCATCTCTTTCATAATTACATCGATCAACGTTTAAAGCATCGAACAATTGATAAGATTCTAAATTATTAATTTCTGAACAATCATTCGGAACGGAGCAAGGAAAAACTTTTTAGTGACCCATGGATAGTGACAAAGAATGCTGCAGAAGGAAATGCTGATTCCATCCACTACATAAACCCCAAATTTTCCTGGCCCCTTCCAATTCTAGCTGCGGCTGGCGAGCGCCATCTAAAACGTCAGTTATTATCGCCACATAGGTCATAGGCCATGGGTCATGACTCATGAGTCATGGGTCATGAGGTCAGAGGCCCATGGGTGTTATTTGTTGAGTCCAGTTCTCAGCTAGGAAAAATCGTGTTTTTGGATTCGTTTTCGCGCGGCGAGGGCTGTGGTTCATCGACGCTGATAAAAGTTACTGTTCCATATTATAATAATTCAGCTTTGTCACGAGCGGCTTGTGTTTACAAGAAAATACAAATTGGGAACGACGACAGCCGGCAGTTTACATTTCGTGTCCTTTGACCTCCTAGACGCAGCCCGCAGAGCAAACCTGGCACCTCCACATTGATATAATTAATAAAAAATGATATACAGATTAACAATGATACCTGTTGACAAGGCGCGTTAGTTTAAAATCGTGAAATTGAGTTTGAATGAAGTTTCAATTTGTGTATAAACTTCCCAGCACACTTTTTGTGCATTATGGAATATAGCCAGCTCTAGCAGACCTTGCACTCAAATCGAGGTCCACCGTCCCCAGTCGGATATTTGGGCTAATAATGTTTGCATGAGACTCGTTTGGATTTTATTTATAAGTCTTGATTTAAAATAAAACATCGGTATTGTCCTAACTTGTGGTGGCCATCGTGGCAGCATGCATTTTCATGGTTGGGTCGGTAAATCGTAATTTACACACAAATATTAATTATGAATCAAAATTCAGAATTGAAACGCATTACTTTCATTTTGGGAATCCAGCCAGGACCAAAATGATATTATTAATATGTGGCTAGCATTTTACACATTCTTGTGATCTGACAGAAGAAAATGACGAAATTTTTTTGTTAATGTCCTTTTCTTGGTTACTGAATATGCCCTACATTTATGAAGCAAAATATGGCAACTAAAAAAAAGATTAATGTTATAATTTGCAATTGATTCAATTATTTTGATCGTTGGGCGTTAATCTGAAGTGATCTTACACTAAAGCTCACGATACCCCAGAGTGATTGAATAAAAGAAATACGAAAGGCATCAAATTGCATAGAAAACATTCCGATTTTCTGGCTTGCAAACAATAAGATTCCTAGGAGACAATGATTAACACGGCACCGGCAAAGAAAACACGTATTCTTCTGGTACAGGTTAAGAGAAGCAATTACACCATTTTATTCTACATTAAGATAAAACGAATCACAAATAGCTCGCGTATAGATTTGGTTCCAAGATGGCGTCGCCTGGTCTATTGTTGACCCACTGATTAACTGGGACAACACTTTGCAGCGGGGCAAGAGATGCACAATTGAGAGTTCCTCATCGAAATGTCAACTTACACTTTGTGGACTCTGTCCAAACAACTTATTGAGCAATAATGCATGACGTAATATCAGATGAGAACACAAACGCATGGCTAGAGTTTCAGATATATCTTCTATTCTGCTTAATTAACTTGTAATCAAATACCGTAATATATAAGCTTCGCTTATAATATATAATATAATATATAATATTATATATAATATTATATATAATATTATATAATATTATAATATATAAGCGAAGCTTATATAGTACGGTATTTGTTGTAATGTTGAAATGTATTTAATGATATTTACGACATTAAATGTCAGAAATATTAACTGTCAACTGCGAGAAAGCATGCTAGCTGGAAGGTTAACTGTTGACCAATATCAATGTCAGAGGGCTGCGTCAAAAGGACGTCATAAAACAATTCAGAAATATTTGAGGCTTGGTAAGCCTCCCCAGCTACTTGCTCTTTTGGTTCTAAAAATTAAATCTCCAGCGTGGTGTTCAGCCAATATTACGTTGTGGCATTGAAACGCCGCTGAGTTTAGACTAGGTTTAATCAATGACGTAAAATGGTTCGTTTATGTATTCCGCTATTAAATGCATTTACAGCCAGGACATGGGTACGCAAATAGCCATGTCCAAGAACTATTATCGAGCAAAATTGTATGTAAGAATCTGGTAACATGGTACTGGACCTCGATTCGTCAATGATCTCAAGGATTCAGACACTGTCTTTGCCAATGAAAACAAAATTTCGACGATGTTGTTAGTAGCGATTTGAAGACTGATTCCTCGTAGTTTATAACATTTGGCCAAATCACATTAACGAGCATCCGTTGTCCATACCACAGGAAGAAGATGACCAAGATTTAAATTGGCATCTTGCTAATTGTATGTGGTTAAAATATTGCTTTCAAAAATCTTCGACCTATATCTCAACTGTAAATAAACAGCGAGAAAAACTTGCGAAAAGAGATGAGTATAAAGTAAGTTTAGATCAGTATCTAAAAATACCTGTTAACCACGTATCCTTGACTTGATAAACATTTGATAATCAGATCAAATCAATTACTTTTTTATGGACTACCAAAACATCCAAAAAACGCACACTTACCCTAGCCTAGACGACGTTGACGACAACGACGTTGGCTTATTCTTGCTATTTGATGCATCACCCTTACAACATTGACTCCCCATTGTGAGAAACCACTGTGCGCATAGAAAACTACCCTCGATCGCGCAAATAATTTGAAATAACCAGTGAAAAGCACGCACTCATGACGCCGCCGTCGCGACGCACCAGACTCTAGCTCGCTCAGCGTCGTCGGCCTCCCAGACTGCACAGGCCACTAGCGTCCCGAACTGTCCCAGTCCCGCGAGCGGCGCCCAACCAGCTCTTCCTTGCGCGCTTAGGATATTTTTGTACCGAGGAACCGTCATGGCGTCATTCTGACTTTGTGTTATAATTGAATTTGAAAGATGGGATGGAGATGGCGGGCTGAGATAGTATTAGATTTGTGATGGTGGAGTGTGTTTGTGTATACCTTTGTCTGTGAAAGAGCATTAGTTTATATTATGTTGTTTGTCTTACATAATATTTAAATATTGAATTGGTTTGTACATGTCTAGTTGCCAAGATTTCAGAGACTTAGGATTGGCGTGCAAAATATGGGCTCTCTACTCTAAGCTCACTTATGACCTGAGAAAAATTTTAAATACTCGAGTCGACAGCAGCTGTTGATGTAGGTCGGATTTAAAGTGTTTGTGTTTAAAGGACATGAACCAACTTTCCGATTAACTTGGTGTGAAGTGTCCATCGTCTCTGCAACCATTGAGCGCGGAGTTGAATTTTTAGGAAGCTGTTTTTTCTTCTGTTTCTCTGGTTGTGATTGTTTTTCATTTGCACTGTACTCAAATTTGGGCGTAAAGTCTGGTTAGGTCATTAAAATGGCCGATCAGGATCCGTCAACTGACGTAGAAGCTAAACTCCTGCTACTTGCTGATTATGAACCTAAAAAGTCGCCGGAAAATTCCCCCGCCTTTTACGAAAATCACGAATACAAAAGTACCAATTCTGAAAAGTGTCGAAGCCACCAGACCCTCTCGTTCAAAAGAAATTTATTGGATCGTGAATTTAACGCAGCACACGGTGATTCAGGTACTAAAAAGTGCACTGAAGATTTAATAGACCTCTTTGAGAGGAAAAGTAATGCGACCAACGGACTACAAGCTTCCAGTGACGCGTCAGACTCACCAAGAAAAAAAGACGTAGTTTTCCCCGAGCAAAACGAAGAATTTGTCGAAAAGAAAAGTCGACTGGCCATCATATTAGCTGAAACTGACGAAGATTCATCACCTACAGAAGTTGACAGTGGGGAAGAAGATTTAAACAAAGAAGACGAGTTTTCTTTTGATTACGAGAGCACAGATGACACAGTCGATAAATTAGATTCTTCCTTTGAAAACGAGGAGAAACTGTCAGAAAATGACTACGATGAGTCTGAATTTGTTGATATTGCCAGGAGCGAAAGCATTTCCGATAAGATTGCTGTTAATCTAACTCCGTTCACTGACAACGTCAGCATTGGGAGTGAGGGGATCCCACAAGAAAATCTGCAAATTTTGCAATCGATCGAAACTGTCACAGACGACGAAGTCACAAACGATTTTATGGACAGGATAACAAATTTAAAGCAGACGATGGATGAGATTAACTCGATGATTGCAATCGAAAAAGATTATTTATTGCAAGATAAACTAGAACTTGAGAGTAGTTTGACAATGGTTCCTTTTGAAAATGGTTGCAATTTGGGAGCTCAACAATCCAGGAAAGTACTTGAAGACATGAGGCAGAAGGAACGAAAGATGAAGCTGTCTTTCCAAATGAAGCAGCTAGAAGAAGCTCAAAGAAGATGCAACAATGAGTTGCAGTTAATGAGTAATACTGCCAATGAGGTAAACATATTGAGATTGACCATTTTCCTAACCTTAACTTGGTTAGCTTCGGACACAATTCGGACACACATGCACACTGATTTGACGGGGCTTTTCTAACGGTATTAGTATACCAGAAAAACCCCCTTATGTATGTACCAATCGCAGCATTGGTGACGCTGAATTACTGGGAAACCGAGGAAAACTTAATACATCAACATGCAATGATCTACTAGAACATTGAAACACCTAAGCAAGTTGTCGGTGAACTTAACATTTTTTAATCGCCATTAAGCTGCAACGCTACAATCTTCTCAACAGGTGGATCAACTGAACCAGGACTTGGCTGTGTTTTCCCTGGAGGATCTCAGCTACACGACTGTGAAAGACAACAACTACAGTTTGAGCCATCGAGCGGCGAGAACGCCGAACCGGTCACCAAACAATTCCCCCAGGTGAACGTATTGTAACGAAATAGCCGACAATATAGCAGAAAAACACACAATGTTTTACAGCTAGGTTTATACGGTTCTAAATGGTTCAGTGGTTCAAAGCTCTACTAATATGTAATTTTCTTGAAAACAGACTTTCCATTCGTCCCGTAAAAAGTACGCGTGGCAATATCCTGTCATCGTTTGCCAGCTCGGAGAATGTGATGTCTCTTGATGGGTCCCTGGTGTCACCAATTGAGTTTACTGTGAGTCCTATTATTAATTAATGCAGCATATAACAGTTGTTCCTATAAACTGTGTTGTAGTAAACGATTACCACATCTTGACTACGTGACAAGATACTGTCTTCATCAGGGAATAAGTGTATTAATATTTTGTTTAGATGGGAGATACGAGGCTACAGATGCAAGCTGCAGATAATTTCAAAATGAAGATCTGTCAACTAGAGGCCCAGCTCAGCTCTGAGAGTTTCCAACTACCGCCGAAACTGTTTTCAGCTAGACCGTCAGGAAGAGTCAGTCCTCTGCTTAAATTCAAAGTTGCTCCCGTGAAGGCTTTGACATAGATTTTAAAATTTAAATCTTTTAAAATTTGAACATTCTTCGCGCGCTGTCTGCCATTTTAAATGTTTCCTGATTTATTGTTTTTATTAAATATACTTTTATTCTAATTTAATATGACTTGATCAATTTACAGACTTCATAAGTATCTAGAGGCAAGTCAATACTGAACAATGAAAGCTCTCAAGTTCATACTGGTAGTCTATTGAACTATTTTCGTATTTTCTGTCATCACGAGTTATTTACAACACTAAAAATACCTCTCGAAACTTCGAAGCGTCTCAAATATACTTTACACTAACATCAACTCTGTCCTCTGATTTACCTTTCTCTCATCTCATCCGAGTCCGTCACCCACCAAGACCCAAATCAGCATAATAGACATTGTGTCATCAATGTAGTATGGTATCGGTATGTGATACACATAGACATCGAGCCAAAGAATGAATGAGAGTAGCACTGTTTGCAATCACATGCAGGCTAGCGGAAATCTATGCTATCCGAAAATAGCATTGGAGTTCCACAGCCTCCGGATTAATTAGTGCTTGCACTCACCAGCAGACAGCAGTAGGAACTCCTCCAGTCGCTGCCAGTTGCATTGTCAAGATGACGTCGAATCCTTCAAGCGCGACGACGCACTGTGGGGTCTCCGATGTAAGGATGCATGGCGCCGCCACCGCCTCGCTCTTCGTTTCCATTATTTCTAAAAAATACCGGAATAATATTGATTTCGATATCATTGTCTTTCAGTTATAATAGGTATAGGTTATCAAAACAACGCCGAGACAACGGGATAGTTTATTAGATGCAGCGCGCGTTTGCGCTCGCTCCGTTTTCTTTAAACACATTCGACTAAACATGTCTGCTTTTGACGGCTAAAAATACGCGTTTGAAAGTCGGTCGGAGCGACATCTTAGCACGGCCCACGTTTCTTGGTCGAACAGCACGCGAATCACCGCGAGCTTTCTCACCTGACTTGCAGAGCTTCACACTGTCAATCAGTTACCTGAGAACTAACTTAGAATTGTCTTGACCGAAAATCTGACAGCAGAATGTCGATTTCAGACATTGGTGTATTGATTTATTTCATAATACTTTCTGTTACCAAGCGTACTTTTTAAAATATTTCTAATTTATTTTATGGATGTTATTTCCAACTGTAGATGAAGCTATCGTTAGTGGGCAGGTATTAAATGTTTAGTCACACTTATAAAGGTGATTATAAACCTCCAGGGTCTAGAAATTGAGATTTAACAAATTAATTAGACCCATCTTTGGTCTCAACCAGTATAATAATTGAAACATAACCCACAAAAATCGCATCAACTCCTACAAATTAATTTGCACGTTTATTTTAAAAACTTAATTAGCCCATCGCCAGAATATTCCGCACTAGATTCCGCAAGCACAACCGATGCCAAAAAAACAGCCCCCCAAAGTTGCTTGTACCGATGCCATAAAGTGTTTATACCCGCGACGTCAATAACCAATCACTTACCTGTAATGACAGTCATCGCGAAGATCAAGGATCGAAGACCAGGTGACGCAACAGACGTAAGGTCATCCTGCGAGGTCAGTCACACGCGACTTCTCACACGCACACTCTCAGACACGCGCAGTCGGCACTGGACAATAGCAGGTATGGCCGGTAGGATTTGGCCAGTGGAAATTATCATGGTACGGAACGAGCAAACCGACGCTTAACTTAACCAGGGCTTGAGGCTAAAAGCGTCGCGCGACGTGTCGATCTGAGCATGCGCATTAAGAGGTGACGTCGACTTGAATTCCAAGGGATCACGGGGATATATAGACGAACAGTCTGATTCAAGCGAGCCAAGTTTATGAGCTGGATTTATAAACGCATTATTGTTTTGGTTTTTTCCGGGAGTCACCGCTGAATACCCTGGTTTCCTACTTGTTATATATGTAGAAATTATATTAGCAGTAAATTGCAGCAAAAGTACGTTTTTATAATGGGAAAATTTAAAATTATTAAGTCAGGTGGAAATATTGAAGCAACAGCAATAATTCTGAGATTAAGATTCAATATTTCATACGTTAACGTTTACACCGATTTCCTTCATATCTTAAAAGGCCCGGCCACTTTAATTTCTCACACCCCATCTCCTTCCCATTTTACCTACTTGTGCAAGAATCATAGTTCTTCAATAAAAAATTAAAAGCTCTCTGTAGCGTTTTTCATTCAATATCGGAATTCCTTGATGCCTCTACGATGTAAACTTGTTTTACATTTTTTTCACGAGAATTACATCCCCTTGATTGCTTTCTGGCCAAATTATCGCGCGGATGTCACCAACGTGTCGCAATTAGTGTCAGTTGAGGTCAGATGGTTTGTTTTATGGATAATTTGGGAGTTAAAAGGAAACCAGCGTTCACCTTAAACAGTTTAATTGCTCATTACAACGTATAGTATAATAAGGATTTCGGCATGAACAGGCCTGGCGTATACATTTGAACTAAGCTAACCTAACGGGAAAAATAACTGTGAAAAGGAAATATAGTGTCGATTATTGTGTGAAGACATTGTGTAATGTGTGATAACAGAAATAATTGGAGACAGGGATTAGGAAATATATTGAGGAACACATATACAAAAATCACATTAGGCATGGCATGACACATATAAGAATACATAATTAATTATTCCTTCTTTCTCCTCCACCTTTCAGGTATCCATCCGAGAATCGCTGCATTCATCTGCCGATAGACCATCAGGAGTAGCACAGGAATCGCCAACCGTTCGTCTTTGAACAAATAGAGCCAGCACGCCAGCAAGAACATTGCCCAGTCCGACAGATACGTTATAAAATTGTTGACTCGAGATTCAGCGTCCTTTGCAATGACGGCAGGATCAGGACGTTGACGTCGGAAAGACCTCTTAGGAGTCAAGGATCTTCGAATGCGAGCCATCATGTTTCGTGGAGTAAACTCCCATGGGATTTCTTCGTCTGATTCTTCGTCGGAATATCTGTCCATTTCTTGTTGACCTTTCACTTCTGCAGAGGTGGAAGCTCTTTGCAGGAATGGTTTTAAATCGGGGGATGGAGTCGGCGTGTATTGCTGAATCGTTCTTCGCGAGGTTCGCGTTTGCGTCGGCGACTGCGCTGGAGATTGCGAAAGCGTCGGCGAATATGGCTTCGAATCTTTACTTGATGTAGGTGACGTCGATGGCGTAAACTGGGGACTTTCTATTTCATCGCGACCCTTGTATTTGCTGAAGATGTCTTCTTTCGCTGACTTCTCAGCCGGTTTGGAATATCGTTTCGCTAGCATTGAAGACTTTTCCGGAATTAGCTCTGGAGACGTTGACACACTCTTTTCTTTCTCATCTTCATCATCATTGACAGCCTTCTTGAGATCTTCAGTATTTAAATATAAAGTTGGAGAATATTTCTTCGGGATTCCATACTCCTTGACAATATCACTGTAATGATCTATTATGATCTTGTTGGCCTCTTGGTCTTCCTCCAGCGACGACTGCCGTGTCTGGAGACGGCGTTTCCTCGCTATCTCGGCCGCCGAGAGTCCGACGTCTCCCTCGCGACGCTCAGCCTCCTGCCCCGGTGCCTTGCCCAACGCCGTCGGGGGGGAACTCTTCTTCGGGCGGCGGACGACCCCGCTCGAGTCAGCGCCCTCGTTCGCGGGCGCCGTCGGCTTCTTAAACGGCGATTCGATCTTGTCCAGAATCTTGTTTAGCATCGGAGTTTTGGTTTTAGTCTCACCGCCAAAGGGGGTGCTCGCTCTAGGGGATGGGGGCTTTACTTTAGATTTCGTCTCCTCCTTTCCAAATTTGCTTGAAGTTTTCAGTATTGGTTTGGGCTGCAGGTCGGACTTTGGCTCATGCCTAACAGGAGCTGCTGACTCCTTGAGGTTGTCGTCGAGCGTCATTACTGTCAGTATCTCTCTGTGGACAGGCACAGGGGGCGGAGGCAACTCTTTGACGGCGACTGCTCGAAGAACCATTGAACGTGGGTGATATGGCTCTTCCTCTTCATCGTCAGAATATCTTTGGTAATCCATTGATCTCAAAGGAGGCGATCTTGCGAGGTTTTTCTTTAACTCCTTTCCACGGTATGCGTCTTCATCAGAACCATCCTCTTCCTCTGGATTTTCCTCACTTTCCTCCTCTTCCAATTCTTCTTCCTCTTCCTCCTCCTCCTCCTCCTCCTCCTCTTCCTCTTCCTCGTCTTCTCCTGCGTCTTCGTCATCCAACGTTCCCTCGTCCTCTTCGTCAACTTCCTCATCCTCGGGCGGCGTGTCTTCCTTTTTATACCGCATCTCACGTTCAAACTCCTTAGAGTCTTCTTCCAGAGTTTTCTTTATTCTCTCTCGTAGCCGAGCGAATTCTGCTTCTTCCTCTTCTTCCTCAGTCAACACCCTTGTCCCAACGAGTTTCTTCTCCCTCCCGACGCCTTTTAAAGACAACCCCATCGGGCCTGCCTTCATGTTGCCCTGCGCACTTGATTCCCTGTCGACGGCTGACCTTGTGGGCAAGACTTTGGCGTCTGGCTGCGCCCCTACATTCATGCGCAGGGCGTTCCTGGCCTGGAGGTTGGGTTCCCCAGGATGCTCGAAGCTGCGCGCCCTCTCCAGACTGTGTCGTCGCGACAGCGTGCTCGCCGCCTCCTCGGCCTCCGCCTCCTGGTACAACCGTTCCATCGCCAGCTCGTGTAGCAGTTCCGTGGAACTGACGGCGTTCCGCAGCGCAGACTGCGTGACGGGTTCGCCACATCCCAGCTCGGGGGACGACAGCGACATGGGGGGTGCCACGCCCAAGTTGTTGCTCGCCGTAAAACTTCGACAGAAATCTGCATGCTGTTCCTTATCTGAAATGAAATAATAGTGTGGTACATAAGATCAGAAAGAAGTATAGGGCATCGACAAGCGTTGCAGCCTCACTACTTAGATTTGCATGGGTTACCTGTCTCACTTTGAGCATCTCTGGTCTCTGGCAGAAGTACTAGCATCATTTCTGAGCTCCCGTGCGCGACGCTGCCGTCGTCCTCCCTCGGCGACAATCCAGTTGCCGTTTTCCCGCCATCACGTTCTTCTGACTTGGCACTTCTTCCCACTGGGATTTTCAGAGAATATATTTCTGGAACCAGCTCTATGTCATCGGAATCATCCCGTATGGGCTTACTGACCCTCGAAGAGATTTCCCTGAATGGTTTGGTTTTGGGGACTGACATCGATTCTTGTTTTGATTTTTCGGTTTTTTTAATTTTCGTGCTTTCAGGTTTTGAACCATTTTCTTTTCCCGACTTATTTTCCTGCTTCTGGTATTCTAATACTGTCACGGGGATTCCTCTAGCATTTTTCTCAGCTCCTCGCTTGCTGTCCATCTGCCTTGGTTTAAAGCTTATCTCTGCGGCGCTGTCAGGGTCACTGGAAGGGTACTCCATGGACGAGTCGAGGTGTTTCTCCTTTCTCGGGATGTTCGAGTCCCGGATGGGAGGACGCCGACGCTTCCGGTCATCCCTAGGTTGTACAGGCGCCTGCTCCAGTGATAGCCTGGGCTGGCTTCCTCGAGCTGGCGCCTCCATGATCCTGGGATCGACAGCCATTTAGGTACACTAGTACAACTCTACTCGAAAATACAATAAGTAACATAATATTCGTATTTGCTATTGCAATATATTTAGTTGCAACTTCTCGCTTCCTTTTTCAAACGCAATTAAGTTTTACTTACCCTCTTTTTGGATCAGGAATAAACACGACCTCAGACTCCCCGCTAGGGTCACTGACTCCGTAAGGATTCTCAGCCTTTAATCTGAATTTGTACTCCGAGCCTTCTATCAAATCGCCGAGCGTAGTAGTCAGCTGTCGACAGGTGGCTGCCTTCAGCCACACGTTCCAGCCAAGCTATGGAATAACAATGTTTCACATACCTTTAGATGTGGACAACATATTGCTCAACAACAGGCGCGTAGGAACGCTTTTCAAGTTGGGGGGGGGGGGGGGGGGGGGGCAAGCTGCAAGACAGACAGTGGTGAAACCCGGACTGTGGGGGGGGGGGGGGAGAGGGGGGCTATATTTTTTAAAGCAAATCTGAGGGTTTGAGATAAAATTGCAGCCTGGGAACATGGGGGTAAGAAATATACATTTAGAATACTTAATTTAAAGATATCAAATTAACGCATTACGAAAATTACTATCACGTTTTCTGTGATGCCTGTAAATATCGCACATCGAATACAGCAGAGCGTCTTGCCGTGGCAAATTCCAGCTCTACACTAGCAATACAAAATTCTTCCTCTCCCTCTCCCAGTCTGGGTGCATGTATGACTCAGACTATAACATAAACAGTGTTAGTCTGCATTTCTGCTACTGCTATAGTCATATTCCTGGAAGTGATTTGTTTTTACGAGTCAAACGATTTCGTTCAACATCAGCTAAGCAGAAACACTAGGTATACTCAACTCTGAGCAGCAGACAAAATGAACGATATCAACTACAAAATTTGCCCCCCAGTTGCCCCCCTATGCCTAAAAGTTGGGGGGCATTGCCCCCCTTGCCCCCCCCCCCCCCCCCTGTTCCTACGCCAGTGCAGTCAACAACCTAGCATGAATTCAGATTTTCGTTTTAAACATACCCTGTAATATTCGACAATATAGTTGCCAATCTTGCAGCCACCGTCGTCTTCCGGTTTCGTCCACGACAGAGTGACTGACCTTCCCAAGGTCATCACCACCTTTGCTTTACCAGGAGGCACTGGACGATCTGGAAAATAACTTACACTGTAAAACACATTCTTAAAAAATATATTTAAACTAGTTAAGTTTGGTTTTTCTGGAAGTAGGTATCAGGATAGATATCCCACCCGACGAGGCAGAGAGAATGTGTACCCGAATAGCTCAGTTGGTAGAGCACCTGCCCGGCAAGCAGGAGGTCCCGGGTTCGCATACCGGCGCGGTTGCATATTATACCAGCTTCGACTTCCTTCCATATTTAAACTTGTTTATGAAAACTTGTTCGACTGATAGCCCGACGTTCCTTGATTTCGTGGCGTCCACTTGGGGACTTACACGCATATATGTTTCAAAAAGTCGGAAAATCAGCTAGACTTCAATTACCCACTTATTTTTTAACAGGTGCTAAAAGTTAGGACAAACATACACGAGTCCTAGAGATGTAAAAACCACTTCCGCATCGCCCTCGCAAAGCGTTCTCACCAGTGACAGTAACAAGCACCGACACGACGTCCTCGCCCAGTCTGTTGGTGGCCTTGACCTGGTACTCCCCCCGGTCGTGACGTTTGGCCTCCCCTACGCGCAGCGACGAGTAGCGGTCCGTGTTGGCGATCTCGTACCGACCCCCGAACACCACCTGCTCCCCGTTGTGGAACCACGTGACCCGCGGCAGGGGTCGTCCAGCGACAGACACCTTCAGCTTGATGATCTCGTCCATTTCGAAAAGCAACCCGTCTTCGTATTGTCTGGGCAAGCGAATACGAGGGGGTGCTGCAATAAAGAATTCTTATTAGTTTTACGTTTCTACTATACGGTTTTAAAATCCTAGTCTTGGCTCATACATGTATTGAATGGATAGCCTGAAATTGAATTAAAGTTTCCTAATTTCACATTTAAAGAAAGGTTGACCTGTGGTTTTCCCTTTTTTAATATTGAATTTGCTGAGTAACTATATGAAGTGCACATCCATTACTGAACATGAATGTGTAATGTCCACTGTTTATCTATGCGCCAATGCGCCAATGGGTTATCATACGCTTCGAAGCAGAGGGTTCTCTTCTAAAGGTAGAAGCTGCACTTTCTTAGGGTGCAATAGAGAAGATATGGTACTGTATTGAACCCTACGCCAACAATCACCTTCCAATCGTAGCTTGGCCTTGGTCACTACGTGTCCAATTCTGTTGGTGGCAGTGCACTTGACTTCTCCTTCGTCGCTGAACGCTGCTTGAAAGATGACAAGTGAACTAGTGTCGTTCTCGGTTAAAATCTTGGTGCGACGGCTGCTGAATATCTCGAAGCCATCTTTGAACCAAGCGATTTTCGGAGTGGGGGTGCCTCGGTAGTGGACCAAAAACTCGGCCTGGGGGGACATCATATCAATTTATCAGAATGATTATAATTATTATTTAAGAGTCATAATTTTAACACCTACTACTACAAGCTGATGGAGCAGAAGTTCTAGTAAATAAAGTTTAATATAATTGAGAGAGGTTGGTTACTATGGTAGCATCCTGCAACGATACGACTTCTATTCAACCCCTTCTAGACGGGAATTACCCCTATTGACATTGCCTTCAACGACTAAACTCATGAACAGTGTCGTCTCGTGAAAAGTCATCATCGGAATAGCTATCACCCATATTGATGAGTTTGAAAGGAATTGAAAATGCTGTGCAACTTAAATCGACGTGACAAAACAGTCCCTTCGGCATACATCAAACTAAACTCCATTTCACGTTAAGAATGAGAGTGGATTTGCATCTTCCTCGAGGACCCACTGCTTCTAGACACGAGCTTAGAGTTTCAAAACTTATATGGGTCATGTAATGAGACGGACAAAAGCCTCTACGGGCAGTTTTGGGACTCTTAGTTTATTTCTATCAACAGTAGGTCCTCGAGGAAGCTGCACATCCGCTCCCCTTCTTAACGTGAAATGGAGTATAGTCACCTTTTCGTTCTCGAGTGCGGTCGTGTCCTTGAGTTCCTGTGCAAAGTAAGGGGCTGCGGCCGCCGACCGTTGCAACGTGACTGTGAGCGGTTCGGACAGTTCCCCCGGTTCCGAGATGCCCGCCGCGTTCTCGGCGCTCACGCGGAACTGGTAGCGCCAGCCCGGTTCCAGACCGCTCAAGGTCAGGTCTGTGGAGGTCACCATGGCCGGCGTGGCTCGCACCCAATGGGGAGAGCCGGTGCGGCGGTGCTCCACCAAGTAGCCTGGCCAGATATTATTCGGGTGAGTTGCAATGCAAGTTCATCACTGTGTGTACTTACCTACTATATCGTACCAACAGTTTAAAACCATGGTTTCTGCATTTTTTTCCTTTCCAAATAATCAAGGTTGAAGGTTGAAACATAAAGGACAAAGCATGGAGTGTCATGAGTGAAGCATATTACCATCTTACGCCTGCTGGACAACATTAATGCTACACATACCAAAGTGAGAGGATATTGTTATTTGTTTAAGCAGATACCATTATGCAATGGATGGAAGGAAGGAAGGAAGGAGAAGCTGGAAAAATGCGAAGCAGGGAGAATGTGTTAGCGAATAGCTCAGTTGGTTAGGTTATGTTATGCCCGGCAAACGGGAGGTCCACATATTGCAAACACACCTGTATTATACGTAGGCATGCAAAATATGGAATATAAAAAAAATGCAAATAGTCCCTTACGCGAAGGGTATGATACGGACAATACATTGAACACATTGAATTCGCATTGAAGCTGAACAGCACGATTCAAGACATACCGAAATAGCCGGGTCTTGCCTTGTCATGCTAAGACATATTTTAAATTTGCCCAAGCAAAATAATCTTGGGTGTGGCACACGCATGCATTGGCTTAAATCTCTTCCCCGAAAACAGTCGTCCTAGGATGTTTCCGCATGCAATCGCCCTTGTGGGGGCAACGCTTGAGTACCGGTAATGGGCGCGCCGCCGTCGTGGGCCGGGGGCTCCCATCGGATGGTGACGACGTCCGGCTGGTTGTGTGGAGTGCCCGGCACCAGCTGGGGTTTGCCGGGAGGCGAGGGCTTGTCTGCGCAAACAGGCAACGCAATCACAGCCTCATATATCGAGGATGGGAACTACCTCATCTCTTGCAGTTACAAATCAGAGGGAGAATTACAGAACGAAGTCTTAGCGTTAATCTGCGTAATGCTGTCTCGGCTTAAAGTTACGAAAAGTTTCTGTAATTCAACCCCAGGCTACAGAGGTGAGTAAAATTAAACAAAGTTTTGTTAAAATATGATGAGATGCCTTCAATGCGACTTTAAACATAATACACATACTTTTATATACCCTTGGATGTATACAACGAAATAAATAAAAAAATTTGGACTTGAATTTCAAATGGCCAGCTCCAAATTTTGTACACTAACACACTACGCCAAATTTCAGAGTAGGTACAGATGTATCCTCAAGAGCAAGATGTAGCTTTTCCTAATTATAATCCAGCCGTTCTCCGAAGACATTTGATCAACGCCACATGGCCCGTTGTCAAAACAGTGCGTCGTTAAACGGCTATCCAGTATAAAGTCTGTATTGCTATGTGTGTCAAGCCATAGCTGTGACTCAAAAAAACAAATATCGTCAAAAATGTGACCAGTTATTTTCTACTATGGTTTTTAGACATTGAAAATTGAATCTCGAGTGTTAGATTCGACCTGAAAGTGACTTGCGGTTAATTTATGTCTAATGTGTTCAGCTTATACGCGGATTTCTTAGCAATCACAATGACACCAAGGGCTTCCATGATGACACCAAGAGATTGTTTTGCAACAAATACTAACAGAGTGTCGCAACGCGGTGGGATGCACTTCACGCCAAGACAGGACGAAACAAGTGAAACAACAGGACGGCGACAGCACATGGGCCCATGTAACTTACATCCAAAAATAAACATCTCGTCTAGCTCAACAACACGCTCTCTCGGGTGAACCCGATTCTTCGTAAGAAAATACTATTTAAAACCCTCACTCATACCCATTTTACGTCCATCCGAGACGCCTGCTACATCACTCAAGATATCAACACCGCAGTCAATTTGACGTTTCCATTTCAGATTAATAAAAATAGAAATATTTCTATAAAGTGAATAAACAATATTTAATTTTAGTTATGCTTGTAGATATTGATGGACATACCAGCATTGCTCCAGTGCACGTACTTCTTGTTGCCCTTCTTTGGCAGCCCTTTAGTCGGGGCGTTACCCATAGCTTCGAGGTGGTCGCGATCGTCAACTTAGCACCCCTAAGCCCTAGCCCGCACCCAGCATCGGCCCGATATAGCCCACAGCATCGCCTGAGAGACACTGGGGAGCACTAGCCTTCAAAACTGCCCAATGTTACGCCGTCGTGTTGGACGAACGCGTAACACGTCTGGCACTCGGCGCTAAATTAAGAAGATTCGTGTCGAAAAAACATTGATCGGACGACAATGTCGTTGTGAAAAATGATTAAAATTTCTTATGATGCTCAGAATTGAGAATTTATTTTGATATCACATTCAGCAGTGCGATATGAACTCGATTAATGAACGCTCATCTTGGCTAGCATTGCAGCATCGTTTTGTACGTAGAATATCTTGGTCAAATATAGCCTGACTGGCTTATAAAGCAGCTAGTGAGATCTGACGACGGTCCGCTCAGTTATTGCGCCAGCATCGTTCAGTCTGCTAGCTCCATCTACACCAATGTGTCAAGACGCACACTACTCCTCAACCTGCCCGGCATCGTTTGCTTCAAGGCGAGAAACCTTTAATTCATATGTTTAAAAATGTAATACGCTTCGTTCATTTTGAGATGGTAAAATCTAAGTTCAAACATTATTAGATGCTGTAACATTGAACCAACACTTTTTCATTTCCAGATACTGTACGCCTAGCTGGACATTCAATTTTCGCAAAATCACACAAATACCACGAAAAAATAATACAAAACCTTTCATCTCTTAAATAATTATCGTTTTATTTTACAAAGTACAGTCAGTGAAGTGTGAAACACGTCGCACTCGCGTCGATGTCAAGTTACGATGTCCGAGAGTGTACTTCTTCCGTCGAGGTCGACGTCCTTCTTTGACCAATAGCTGCCTCGCCCGGGGCTTCCTGAGGTCGCCACCGTCCAATGGCAAGTGCCCTCGGGTCCGCACCAGGACCAAGGTGCTATCCTGGAGGACGTTCGGCCAGATCAATGAATTTCACGCACTCTTTTACACGATGTCACACTTTGCCAGTCGTGCGCCAAGAGCTGTAAACATTATGGCAGTGCATGACTTTTCGTTTTCTCATTGCTGTCAACGGTAGCAACATTTAACAACGAAAGCAGACAATTTGTTCTTGTACAATTTTCGCAAAAAATAGACACCTGCATCATAATTGATTTGTAATTTACTTGCATTTGAATTGTTGTGCTCAATTTTGATTCTAGTTAGTGATTCCATGGGTTAAAAAGGCGCGCCTATTCTCTATCATGAGTCGTGACCTCGCAGTTGATTGTTCATCTGATGGGAGGAAGTTGTCAGGCACCAAGAATCCACGTGCTGGTAAACAGTGAGAAGGCACAATGTGTTGATTAGATGCCAAAGTGCTAGGACCATGATAAAAGGCCCCGTACTCTCATATTACCGTACAGCTATTCTGAACCCCATAAAATGTTGCGGGTTCAAAATATGGTTCAATTCCTCACGCGAAATAAGCTCAAATTACTCTTAGTGTTTGTCTCACATTAATTAGCTATTTGTACTCATACAAACCAAATACAATTCAAAATGAAAAGTATTCACTATTTTAATTCATGCATAGTAATCGTGGCTATCTGTGTCAGTTTTAAAGTACGTATGCTTTGGCTATACTTTCTGTATTCAATTCTGCGATGTCTCTTTTCGGTCAAAAACATGTCCCCTTTAATCGATAAAAGAACTCGAGCTGTTGC
The DNA here is from genome assembly GCA_921293005.1 of Nemoura dubitans. Classification (NCBI taxonomy): domain Eukaryota; kingdom Metazoa; phylum Arthropoda; class Insecta; order Plecoptera; family Nemouridae; genus Nemoura; species Nemoura dubitans. The sequence continues at coordinate 67,318,284 of OV121074.1, forward strand.
CCCAAATTGGCGATCATTGTCAGAAATGCAACCGATTCATCAGACACAAGTTATATTACAACCGACAATTTTGTCTCGCATTCGCTCGAAGTGGACCAAAGGTTCGTTCAGATCTTCGCGCTTAAAATCATCCGGGCATTTAAATCACTCCCGACGTCAAGTAGTTCCACACACCTTGACTGGCAAAGACCTGATAGTTTACGGTATTCTTGAACTTGCGGTCGAAGTGGCTCAGAGATCATCGACTATATGAGACTGGCTTAGCATAATTCGCCAAGCGGCGAGGAGGAGGAGATGAGTTGAGATGGGAGGCTGGGCTGGGCTGGCTCGCCGACTGGCTGCAATGCACATGTTCACGGGATGGCTGCAGAGTGCAGACGCTGGAGAATGCAGTGGGAGAGCGCAGATGCCTCGAAGGCCTAGCTGGCTCGCAGGCCGAGTACCAGAGATGCTGGAGCTAGATGCCGAAGAAAGAACGGTGAATGCAACATGTCGAGAAGAAATTTTGACATTTAGAACCCGCATGTTTTAAAAACGGGTTTAATTTTAAATTAATTTTCCCTAATTTTAATAAATTAGTTATGTGTTAGTTTGCAATTAGTTAAATTCATTTTCCGTAATGTTTCTACAACTACTTGAAACTGTGAAGGTGATGCTCTCGTATTCGAAAATGAAGCTCAGTTGTACTTCAATGTAGTAAGACACCTTATAAAATGACACAATTTGCGGAAACTGTGTCAAATGATGTTGATTTAGGTAAACACGATCTCTGAAAGATATGGCTCTATTCGTTTGTCAAGTTTTTACCGCCGCGATAGCAGCCACAGCCACACAGTGCTCTGGATCGCCAGCCGACTCCAACCACGGCAAGGTGAGGAGTACAAACAAGTTGCTGGTGCTCGTACGAGCCGAGACGAGCTCGTGTGCAGGCGAACTCGCCGGTGTTCGGTGTTCGGCGTTCGGTGTTTGGTACCTGTTGGTGGCCGATCGCATTCAGTTAACGCGGCAAGTCTGCTCGGGACGGAGCGGCACACGCGTGACTGGCTGGCTGCGCACACGGGCACATTCTAGCTGCACTCGGCTGCATTCAGATGCAGTCGCTCGCTGCACCGGAGGTCTGGATGCTGTGACGTTAGGATTATCGGTGGCAATGCTTGCATATAAATAGGTGAGATTTGGTGAGAACATTGTGGTAATGAGTGAAACGATTGGGGAGAGATTCTGACGTTGGGTTATTTAATTATTTTGGGTTGTTTATTGGTGAACCATTAGAGAAGTATCATTGCACGCAAATTGATATTTCAATATTTGATATCGTATTTTAAATCTTGTCTTCGATGGTAAACTATAATTTAAACTGTTCACGTGCTGTTGACATAGTCTAGAATGATTGATTTTGTTGTCACTTACAGCGTATTCACACAGCATGTAATTATGTGTCACTTTGTTTTGTGGACATTAATTCGACCGTCTGCGCCTTGCAGTCTTCTTACCGGTGGAAGGTCTTCTTGTTCTTGCACGGCGAACGCAGCAGCAGTCAACGACACTCACCTGAACGCGGTGTAATTTTGTCTAGCTCATCTGGGAAACGAGTTTTTCTGGCACTTTATCAGCTGCGTTGACCGCCTAACAACAAAACAACAAAACAACAAAACAACACGTTATTCATTATCCCCGAGGACGTTATCGACTTTTTTCTATGCTTGATTAGCTTCTGATCATCGGCCAAAGTATTGTTATTAAAATTACATTACGAAGCTAACAGTACATCTTCACATGTAAAAATTGTGAGAAGTTCCTAGCCATATGATAATTTTTGATGTCAGTATTCTCTTTATTATACCATGATCAAACATAAAATGCGCCTGTTCTAATTATTTAAGTATGTTAAAGTAGTTAACTTTTATTCCTTTCATGATAACGGATTCATGACCTCATTTAGTTCATTCGTTCGTTTTATTAATGTTGTAATCAACCTATGGGTTTATGAAATGAAACGCAACGACATGTAAAGTCCCTTTCTACTATACCTACAAGCAATGCAAACGTGCATCGATCTCACCCGCGATCTGCAGAGATTTACAAAAGCTACAATCACTAGCTCGCCGTGTGGGCTGCCGAAATCTGCCTATATAGTGTTCCTATCTGTCGCCTGCGATATTGATTAATTAAGCTATGCCGAGGAATAAATTACCATGCAAATAAGATCCGCAATGCCGATCCCAAAACTTTCGTGATTCTGATGCATTCCTAATCTTTCAAATACCATAAAACTTTGATTCCCAAGCTTAAATGCCTCGCCGAAGGGGTCCGATTAACTTATCGTTCTGGTCAAACAATATTACAGTTTTATAGACAAGAAAGATATCGCTGTCAGTTTATTATTGGTATTTTGAAGTATCAAATCAAACAGTACTGTGCACTCTAGCAAAAATTGCCGCGTTTTTTGTCCCTGGCTTAGCAGCCGCGCAATTGTGTGCTGCGCCAAGCTGTGGACGGCGTCTATAGACATAAGCCACAGCATTCCTCAACTGGGTGTAGGTACCATTTAATCGTATTTAGGGCGCAGTTGACTACGGGTAGGGTGTAACAATCGCACGGAGGTGTTACTATGTGCAGACAGGTCATTGTTGTGTCGCACTCCCGTCTGATGAGATACTGCCAACGCTGGCGCCGGGTGCAGCCTCAGCCTCACCTATTAGCCATGTGTGCTGCGAATGCTGTGTTTGCAGCTTGTTTTCTTGCCGCATGGCGTGACCTGGTTGATCTGGGAGTATGATAAGTTATTGATTTGACAGCTCTTTAACAAGATTTAACAGGAATTTCACGCACACTCTCAAATTCAGTTGAGACAGTGTTTCAAAGTTGATCAATTATTGATATCCGGTTTCCAATTGGCGTGATAGTGATCCTCGTTTTTTTACATTCCTCGCTGGTTTCATGATAATGCGTTCGTGTCTCCATTCAATTCAATCATTGTTGATTGCAGGTATTCGTTGATTGTGAAAGTTTCATTTCTATTAAATTCCTAAACGAAAGCCGGCTCGATTTGATTGCCATAAGTCAAGAGAAAATGGAAATGAAAAATCGAAAAAAATCTAACTTAATGCTTGATTAGTGTCCAGTAAGAGTAAGGTTTCCTGAGAAAATTATTTATTAGATTGCATATCACCATAATAAGTACATAAATACAGCTAAGTATTGTACATAACGTTAGGAATTTATAAAGGTGAACATGGCGTAAAATGTTAATTTTATTGCATCGCCTTTAACAAAAGTGCATAGCATGCATCTAATAATGCAGTCAAGATTATGCAGCATTCCAAGGAAGGCTGTTTCAGATGACCGAAGGCGTCAAAATGTGGAGGAGGGTATTTTGTGGGAAGTTGAACGAACATGTCGCTGTTTTTTTAAGGACACAAATAAGGGCATTGCGTGGGAAGTCGTCGAAGTGCAACAACATGCATCGGCTCAATTTGTCAGCTCCCAATTCACCGCCGAATACTTCGAATAGCTTCTTTGGCAGCTCGTTTATTTAGTTGGTTTTTAGCTCATTGTTTTTTGCAGGCATGGAAGCGGCAGACATTTTGGCCGCTCTTGAGGAGCGTCTGGCCATCGTGCCAGGCGGCAGAGACGACGAGGGAAGACCGTTGATCATAGTCACGGTCCCTCCCGAAGGATTTCCCTGGAACAAGGAGCATCTCGATACAGTTCTCAAATATCTGGTCTCGATTTTCAGGTACCTACCTATATTTAGCCCTATATTACCAATAACCGTAGAAAGTATCTGGCTTTTAGGTGAACATCCTTTCAGAGTCAATTACATCTTGTTTTCCTAAGGATGCTAGGATCTTGTATCACCTCGTATCGTTTACAGAAACTCATTTCACAAGCAATACTTACCGTAAATCACACTCCTATCTGTTGGTATGTTGGCACTGAAACGATAATAACATCCTACCATCGTTCAAAAGTATGGTTTCCTTTTAAATGTCTGCGAAGTGCGGACTGCTCAGAAGTTAAAGGCGACGCTATTTCAGAAAAGTGTGTTACGTTTTTTACGATGTGTTTATGTGTAGCCTTAAGGTATTGATGTCAATACGAGTATTATTTTTCAAGAAACCCCTATTGTTAACCGGAACAAAATAACTGGAAGTTAACACACAAAAAGCCAAGAGTGTCTCCAAACACATGACTTACAAAGGAACTAAAGAATAATTAGTCTACACACACTCATGCTAGAAATCATTTACATAATTATGGTATGTTTTCAAGCTCATTGTTTTCAAAGTATAAAATAATTACACGCCTCATTTATGTACAAAGCATTTTGTATAGAAATATGAGTAGGTATCGATATAGGTGTCGGCAGAAATATAATCTATACGCACTCTGAGGGGCAGATCGTGCGTAAGAAAGTGAAGTACTAAAATCGCATGTAATTATTTATCACCACCTGTAAAACCAATTAATCAAAAACAATCGGTCACGTGCGAGTTTCAATCAAGATTAACAGCATGCCTACAACGAATTGTAATCAGAAAACGTGTTCAACATCACTGTTAACACCGACGTTAATGAACGTGTTCGTTAAGCGCCGAGTCGCGACGCTGCGGCCTGTCGGTGATCATCGACGCCCACCGCGGCGCGTGGAGACTGGCGCGCACCTGTCTGCGCCAAGTGACGACGACGCTCGGCGCCGACGTCGCGGCGCTCATCATGGTGCGACCCGACGCCTTCTGGGACAAGCAACGTGTCGACAACTGCGCCAAGATCCAGCGAGACGGGGAGGCAAGTCCGGGGTCTCGCGGTACACGGTACACGGTACACGGTACACGGTTTGACTGCTCCAGGGCGTCAATGTGAATGAGCTGAGATTAGAGGCATTTAAATGTACACCTTTTCCTTGAAGAAATAATTGCATACGTAATATTTGCGGCTATTTAAATATGAGATCATTAGCCGGATGTTTGATCCGTGAGGAATAGAAGAAAATGTACTATTTTACTGTTTTGTGATAATTGTAGATCTCTGGATATTATTAATTAGCTATCTAGTTACATCTAGTTGCTATTCTCATAACACGTCATTTTAATTGACGTTTCCAGCATGTCTATATCCCGATCTCGCGCCTGCCCAAGTACGTGTCCCCTTCGCAGCTTCCAGAGGAACTGGGCGGCTCCTGGGTGTACAACCATCACCAGTGGATCCAGACTCGAATCGTAAGTCAGAACGTCCTTGCTTCAAGTTCACGTCAGCCATGGACCGCATCGCCCCCGGACATTCCGCTAAGACATCGCGTTTTTAGTTCGTCGAGCGGTTCACTAAGGACGCCGAAGGGTCGTCGTCGGATCTGGAGAAGCTGCGGCTGCGACTCACGAGCTACAGAGCTGGTCTTCGAGCGAGCAGTGCCCAGCAAATTCTTACCATCAATCGAGACTTCTTCGACGCGTCCGCCCTCCTCACCCAGAGGGTCTTTCATGCAGGTAGCTTACCGTAACGAACGTGATTTTAATGCTGATGTACCCTTCTGAAATGCCTCGGGCGCCGTTTAGCTGAGACGGCAGGGTGGATGGATCCGGGCTCATTAATGTCGATCCCTTTTCAATCAAGCCTCAGGCGAATAAGAAATCGATGGTATTCAATGAAATTAACTTGGGATGGGATTTTTTGCCCAAATGCGTGGGTCCAATATCTTGAAGGCGATGGTCGTAAATTAAAAAAATGCCTGAAGTGAAAACTTGGTGGCTAGAATGAATGAGACCATGATATTTTTATGTAAGAAGAGAAAAAATTAAATCGAAGTCACGAAATGGAATTATTTTGTAACGTGAATCGTGAAAGTTATTGGGAATTTGCAGCAGCATAATGCAATATGATGTGCATTATTTAAGCAGTGACCTACTTATTTGCAAAAATGTCGAGCAGATAAACACGAGCTTAGCAAGGATCGCACGCCGATGTCACATATTCGTCTCGAATCAAAGACTATAAAAGAAATCTGCTCGGAGCTATGAAAGTTTTGTCTTATGTATAAACTTAATGGCGTTTCGCTCATACATACCTGCATTTGAAACCCATGGGAATATTTTCGTTACAACTAAAGCTATTTTATGCCTCGGGATCTTTCCACAAATTATTTTAAAACGATTCCAAAGCATCGTAAAGACTTGGATAGAAAATCATGCTGGAAGCTAGACTGGCCTCAATATGTTGGCGTGCGTGGACCGAACAGGACCAACTGCCGCGTGAACGTTAAGAATGTTTCATTGAACTTAGAGTGTGGTTTCGGTTCGATCAGGAAAGGAGCTGCTGCAAAGGATCGAGCTGGACTTCCAAGAGGCACACAGGCGCTCAGGAAGAGAGTCGACCACTCCCCAGGATCTTCTGGATAGCCGGGATAGAATCGATCGACTCCTGGAGGTGATCAACGTCAAACAGGTGTGTGGTCTTGCTTGTCAGGCTTGCTGGGTTTATTAGTTCAAAAAGATCGTGCACGTACATAGAGGAAATTGTCTACTGGAAAATGCTGTTCGATCGAATGTCAGGCATTCATTTCATTGGTTTCATGTGCTTCTCGAGGCAAGCCATCACTTTCGGACCGGTCACACATTTGTCGGAAGAAGTTCCCACTGAAAATAGACATTTCACAAATAAGAATTGATTTAAGTGTACTCCAATTACATGGTTGAGAAAAATCTAAATTAAAATCTAAATAAAAAATAATCTAAATTTTTCCAAAAATAGGATTTTGCACATCCAAGTAAGTTAAGTCACAAATCACCGTAAGTCCTCTTCAATAGATTTTGAAAGTCATGACATGTTGCAATATAGCCAAGTGAATGTTACCTTCTTTCTCGCAATCGATGTTCTGATCCAGAATTTTCTGGAGCATTGCCGGGTCCTTGACCATGGATCGGGCTTTCTGGTCGGCTGAAGTGCGCGAAAAGGCGCCGTTGCTCATCAGACCCATTTTCTCCATGACGCAACCAACAAAGCACTGCAACAGATCAGATTCGCTAAAATTGATTGTTGGTCCTAGACTGAGCCTGATCCTAGCAGTAGCAACTAAGTGATGGCATTCAAATTCCATTAGTCCAAGAGGAAAAGTGTTTTCGCAATTTTTTTTCAGCTGCACGCTCATGCAGGCAAATCATTTTCTCAGTTTGCCATAAAAAGTTTGAATTCATGCAATACCTTCCAAACTAGACCAGTCTGCATCGTAAAGCAGACCTATATCACTCACATTCTCCTACAAAAATTATGTTTTACGAAAATTGTCAACTCCTTTGAAATTGTTTCATTTGTTCTTTACAGCTGACATTTTTTCAATACAATTTTAATTATGAACAATTGGTTTAGCTTGGCGTGACTGTATTCAAATTATCTTATTACCTGCCATAAATCACAACTGTCCCTTCTTCACAACTTCAATTAACTTCCCTCAACTTCTCTCTTAGCAAAAAAAAACTATCTAAAAAATAATCATCCCTTACAAAAGAGCTCTCGCACGCATACCCTGTAGCCATATAATATGGGCCAAAGTCATGAAGTCCTGTAGCCCTTTAATTTAGACCCAAACACTAAATAATACGATCATTATACCTTGCCAGTCTGGGAGCTCGGCAACTGGTGGCTTTTGAAAGTAGCCACATCATCTGAAACAAATATTATATATCATGTTTATTGCAATGAATCTTGAGCATTCTACAGTATTGATCGGTATAGGTAGTAATATTTCGTACCGGCTGATGCGCCTTCGGACGCTTGGCAAGCCGCCTCGTTCTGTTGCATTTCTAGCATAAGCTCTGGTGGTGGGTGGCCATCTACGGACTGAAATGCACAATACAGTCGTGTTCAAAGATACTATATAATAACCTTCGGTTGTCGTGTTAGCCTAAGATTACCACAGCCTTGTGGACTTTGAAGTAAAGTACCATTTGACTCTTTTACGATTTGTAAAGAGTAAAATGGTTAATAATTGTAATGTTAAATCAAGTTCTTTACGGTAATGACAAAAACTTTATCATTTGATTCTATGGTATAGTACTCTGTGATATGAGATCCCCAAAAAGTGACAAACTCAAATTAATTCTAGTATATTATGTTCACTTTATTGCATGATCGATTCACTTGTAACTTTCGTTTGATGAGTAATAAAAAAAAAATAGACTTACCAACGAAAGGGCTGCCAACAGCGCCACAACGGTGAAGCACAGCAGTTGGTTCATGATGGTGGCGTTTGCTCGGAGTCGCTCCAAATAAATGTGCAGTGCTCGAAGTGTACCTGCTCTTTATATGGTGCCATACCAGGATTATAATGGCAGCATAAAAATTGTCAAATTGTTCACTTAATTCAGTTTGTCACATGGAAACCAATTACTCGTTATGTCGGAAATGCTTCTCTGATTTTTGATAACTTGATTGTGTTCAATATTATTAATAATTTGTGGCCTTGGAATTGTGACGCTTGTCATCTATGCGCGCTTATTTAAAAGAATATTAAACGAATCATCATAATTACCGGCTTTATTAAAAATATTACGTTTGCGTAATCGTACTGAATCCCAATATTTTCTTTTCCAGGGTCAAATCGAGGAAGCGTGGACAAACATGGAAAAGCATTTCGTGGACACAAGAGAAGTGAACTCTTTGGAGGATGGTGTCACCAAAGTGACCAACTGGATCTTGGGTCCAGCGGAGACGATGCTCAACGGACAGAAAGAAGTCGGCTACGACTTGGTCTCGGCAGAAGAGTTGAGACAGGCACACGAGAAGCTTGAGTTGCAATGCAGGGTAGCCTACCTTATAGACTTACATTTACTTACCTTATTTCTATTATTACCTATTACCTAGTAACCTGTTCCTTATACCCTATATTCTAACTACTTTTAAGCCTAACCTAATACCTATACCTGTACCATATACCATACACCTTATACCTTATACCTTATACCTTATACCTTGTACCTTAGCCTATACATTATAGATTAACCTGCACCTTCCTATTACCAAAGAGTAATAAAACCTACTAACATTAACATTAAGACAACATTAACATTAACATAAAGAAACCCATAACATTAAGAAATCCAATATTAAATAACAATATTATGGTAGGTTAAATTGATTTAAGCCTTACTATTCATTTTAGGAAACGTATGGCCACTACGCCGAGCTGCTGCACAAAATAGATACACTGCCACAAAACGACATAAGTTTGCCTGACGATTTGAAATCACAGCGGGATTTCATGAACTTTGTGTTCAGAAGCTTCGCGACGAGGCTTGAGAGGCGGCGGAATGTTTTGATTACATCTCTCAGATTCTTTCGGCTCGTTTCAGAGGTAATTATTGCAGCATATTAACGTTAAGAAAACAGCTGACATGATTTTGTGCGTGTGTGGGGGAAATTAATTGCTCTTGCATTTCAGTATTTCGATCGGACCAGTGAAGTGTTTGAAACATTGGTAAAGCGCAACAGCGTTGATGATTTTGAGACTGCGGAAAATACACTTCAACAGTTGCAGGAGAATCAAATCAATATAGGTAAGAGTAGAAAATATCCACTGTATTCGGGCCCAACCAGAGAAGACAAATAATGAGTTATAGCTAACAGGTAGTTTGAGGATCATTTAAATTCGTATGGCAGTCCTCGAATAACCACCGAACCCTCTGGCTTTTGGCCGAATGCTAAGAGGCAAGAGGCAAGACGAAATTGGAGACGTAGGACGGGTGAAATTCTTCTCTGGTTGGAACCAACTGTGTACCAACTCTAGCTCAAAGTTAATAAATCAGAGACTACATAACAAAGAGCCTTGTCACCACGAATGTATTGTTGTGTTTGGCGTTCAGATTTTCTCGAATACGAAGTGATGAGAGAGGGCGAGAAGTTAGCGGACATTCTCTCGATGCCCGTGAAAGACGCGCTCGGCCGCGACGTTCTCGTCAACTACGAGAACGACATCGTGAACGTGCACGACATCCTCGACGCCACCGTCGCTCGCAAGAACATCTTCTGCGACAGTCTGGACCTGCAGAAGCTCACGCTGGAGCAAGTCACACACATCTACGTGTACGAGGCGGACGCAGCGCAGGCCGTGCAGTGGCTGGATGATTTGTTTCAAGTGCTGCTCAAAGCACATGTGCACGTGGGGTGCAATGTCTACGAGATACAGAATCAGAAAGATGAGCACCAGAATTTTCAAGAAACTGCCAAGGTAAGAGCACGTTTTCATTTTTGACCGTTATTTCGTTACAATATCACACTTTGTTCACTATATTTAGGGTCAGCAACTATCAAGTCGTGAAGATCCACAGCAAATTGCTTTCCTACCTTTTTATTTTGCTCTTTCATTTAGATCTCTGTTTGAGATCAGGAACGTTATATTATTGCTGTTCAAAGAAAATTTTAATGACGGGTAGGATGATACTGATGTGTTTATCAGGAATACGCTTTGAACGTGATTTTATAAGATTGTTTGCTTGTGGGTAAAAAAAAGATTTAAAACAATAATGACATGTAGATATGAGAACATTTTTTTGATAGAACTTCGGTTTTTCTCAGGGAACGTATGAGTACGGCGGGCAGTTGCTGACGGCGTCACTGGCTCTGCGTCAGTCCTGCAAGCTCCCCATCGACGTGAACAACGCGCTGACACAGCAGCTGTGGCATTCCTGGAAGAGGCTGCAGACCATCGGACAGGAGCAGATGACCAGACTTCGCGTCTCCGCGGTTTTCCACCGGAGTGTCGAAGAGGTACGACGCCCTGCATCGGTGACGGATGTTACCGTTTTGGAGTTGATGTTTTTTACCGTTTTGCAATTCATGCTTGTGGTTTTACGGTCTAGGTTATTTGTGGAATTGTGGTCCTTAAAAGGACAATATTTTTTGAGTTGTTCCAATTTGTGTTTGCGAGTGTCACTTCACTTTCGCCCGTTTTCGCAGAGGGACAGCGTTTTGATTGCAGTCGAGGGTATGAGGTGGAGGAGAAGGAGAAGGAGAAGGAGGCACGCCACTTAGTTTTGGGGCACCAACCATTATATCGAACTGACCAACGCTAGTACGAACATTTAATAATAACCCATGCGTGTGATCCCCATTGAAATGCGAACATTTTTGACATCCTAATAATTTGGCCACGAATGATGTGAATATTTTATGGTATCTCAAAAACCAACGCTGAGCACCAGTTATTTTGTGCATATTATTTCACATCCCACCCGTGGACATCAGTTATAGTGAGAAAACTTATTTTTTCTCGGGAACCAAATGTTGTGTGAACTTTCTTGAACATTCTGGGACATCAATTGAAGGTTAGTAAGGTAGTCACTAGTCGCTACTAGTTACTAGTAAGTTACTTAGCATTTACTACTAAGCGTAGTGTTACTAAGTGTAGTAAGTGTAGTGAAGGCGCTACGCCACTGAGTTCAGTCCGCGGTTACCCGATCCGGGCCACTTCGTCAGCTAGAAAAATGTGGTGCGTCCAAAAGCAATCTTTGGAGTTTTATGATGATTTGAAGGTATAGTTTTACATGTCGGCGAAAGGTATAATAGCCGAGGGTATTAAAGCAAAAAACATTTGCAGCCAAATGTATTAAACGATTCCGATTCCGAAAACGAAACTACTGCAGCTTAAGTGGAGACACTGATCATGTTTGCAGATCTTTGTATACTATTGCTTACACAGTGAATGTTCTTGCCACAGCACTGCAACCAACTGAAGGACCTGATGGACGCCGTCAAAGCAATGTGCGCCACGGAGAACGTAGCCAAGCGTCGCTCCCGAATCCACAAGTTCCTGACGAGCCGAGAGCGTCTCCTCCTCGAAGTCGGCCGCATGGTGCGCCTCGGTCGACTCCTGAGAACTCGCCTCCGAGAACCGCTCTGCGCCGAGCAAAAGTCAGTTTATTTATCCTTTTCCCAACGCATATTACCTAAATAAAAAAACGGACGTAAAATTTTTTTTGAACGCCACGCCGGTTATAAAATATGCGGCGCTAGTTCACCCGTGTTAACCGGAGGTAGATATCGTGATGTTCGAGAAGTTGGCAGTGGCTAGAGACGAGAGCCCCTTCTTCTTTCCCTGAACACGTGTGACCACACTCGAGAGAGCGTTAGTGGCGGATGGATTGGAGCGGGCGAGAGGAAAACAAATTATTATTATCCCGTTTGAACCTCGCAGTGTTCCCTCAAAGCGCCCAAGTGGCGGTGCAGCGAGGCTAGTTGGTGTCTCCTGACTGCCCGACGTCCGCGTGCTGTCGACAAACAAACAAATAAACAAACAAACAAAACAAACAGCAGACACATCGATTCGAACAAACGATACGAAGTTACGAATACACCGGCATGTGAGTTTTGTTTACCAGATAGATGTATTAAAGGTAGCATTAATCGCAGATTTTTAATTTAAGCTCCAACTATTTCTTGTAGATTTAAATGCCCGCCTCACAAAAAATAATGACAGGTGCTAATAAATAACCATTTAAAATTTTAATTTTAATGGCTTGCTGTAAAAAATAATCGGATTTGTAGTTGCAATTACTACTTGCAGTACCCAAATTATGCTGGTGCACCGTGAATAGCAATCTTTTGATGTTCGGTTCGTACCAAATTAAATATCTTTGACAACCATGAAAAGGGGCGACGCTAAATATAAATTTAGATAATCCAGCCAGTCAGCTGCTGGACATAAATTGTGAGCAACCATTAGCCCATAGTGTACTTGTGTAGTTTGAATTGCACCAGCAATTACGGGTACGCCGTCCAGTGTTTCCTTTAGCTTTTGCGGTTTAGTCACTAGTTTTTGCTTTCAAAAACATGCCGATAATTGTTGCTTTCGTGCGTTTTATTAATGTTTAATGGCGGACAGGGAACATAGGCGCGCGCAAGAGCTTGGCACTTTGCCTATCACAATCTGTGGAACGACGTCTACACTTCGGACGCATGGACATTTATAGACGCCCGACGCCGACGTCTGACGTCGGCGTCCGCGTCGGCGTCGGCGTCGGCTTCGGCTTCGTGATTGTTTCAACATTCGCAACTCCATTTTCCATTTCCCATTTTTCATTTTACAATTTTTTCTTCTTTTCCACTCATTTTACGTTTTTTGCCTATTACATTTTCTCTCATATTATGATCGTGTTTGCATTTTCTGCTTTTATGTGGTTGGTCAAGACTACTTGATTGGAGGCTATGAAAACGGCAGTAAATCTTTAGTAGCGCTCTTAAAAAACCGTCAAATATTAGTCTGCTTTTGTTGACAACTTATTTTAAACGTTAAATCACACTTAAAGTAAACACGTAACTTGATAGCATGCTACTTCAGCTTGAGATTAAGATGTGTTGCCAAAAACAAGAAATACGAGACATACAGTCACTTCAAACAACTTGCATTTCTTATCAAGAGCGATGGTTATTTAGTAAAACACAAATCACCAACCATAACCCAGAAGGAGAGTGATCTTATCGATGACTTTATCCTGTGATCTTATAGCTCGCACAGCCCACATGAGAACACTAGCAAGGTGCCATTTGTCAGATGCGTTTGTCATGAGTTTTCCTGGCAGTGGCATTCCACTCGAGAGGACACATGCAACAAGTTCGAGCCGTTTGCTCGTAAATATAGTCCAGAGCCGAAGGTAGAGGACAATGCTTGTCAGTCAGGGACGCGATGACGTTTCGCGGGTGGGCGTTTTAATAGACTTGACGATCACTCGTTCTGAATGTGAGCGTAAATAGCGTTCAGGAATGTAGTACAAATCGATGTCACATTTCTATGATCAGTACTTTTGGAAAGTCTTGCAAAACTGTCATTCGAACTTGAGCATTTTTCTAGTTTATTGATTAACGGAGTTTCTTGGTCTAAAAAAAGTAAAGTAGGGGAAGAGGGGGCAAAGTGGAATGGTTAAGGGAGAATGTTGGCTAACGGGTTGTTTGAATTTAAATATAATTTTAAAAATATCCTCCAATTACATTGGTTCATGAGGTATCATAAAAGAAATGCCAGCCAAGAAAACATTTTAATTGTAACAATGCACAATGCAATTAATTTTTTTGAAGTAAATGTTTTAAAAAATCGTATCATATCGAAGTTGATGAATGATTTCGTGAAAAAGGTTTAGCAGTTGATTCAGTAGAGTGCGCCTATAGGCTAGAAACAGCCGAAAGCCCTGCCTGTACTCCCTGTGCTCCCTGTACTCCCTGTGCTCCTGGAGATGACACCCTGTGCTGACACCCTGTGCTGACACCCTGTGCTGACACCCTGTGCTGACACCCTGTTCTGACACCCTGTTCTGACACCCTGTGCTGACACCCTGTGCTGACACCCTGTGCTGACACCGTCCCTGTGCTGCCACCCTGTGCTGACACCCTGTGCTGACACCCTGTGCTGACACCGTCCCTGTGCTGACACCCTGTGCTGACACCGTCCATGTGCTGACACCCTGTGCTGACACCGTCCATGTGCTGACACCGTCCATGTGCTGACACCCTGTGCTGACACCGTCCCTGTGCTGACACCGACAGGTCCGGCGACGCCAGCGACGGCAATGCGACGGCCGTCGAGGCGATCTCGGACAAGCTGGCCGAGGTGACGGGTCTGGCCGAACAGCTGGACGTGGCACTGTGCGGTGCTCAGGGCGACGGCGTCCCAGGGAGTCCCGGCAGCCCCGGGGGACCCAGCAGCCCCGTCTCGCCTAACATCAAGCGGATACTCGATGGCACCGCCTCCAGCACCCCGGAGGTATGCAATATCTTAATTTGTCTTGGTTTTTAAGCTTTCAAATGAATGGTGTGTTTATTTTAGCTGGCACTCTTTCACGGTTTTCTAGGAAGACTATTCTAAACGTGAACCTTCTCTTTGAGAGGCTCGGCAGCTTTTTTAATTAATTGAAAATACATTTTCTAGAAGAAAAATTCAATATAACCTTTAGAGAGAGAAATTAGTTTAAATAACAGGCACAAACTCATTAGAGAAGCTAATAATTTTGAATCCTGATTGACTCTGAGATTTTATTTTTCTTTGAAAAACTATGGGATATCTACAGGCATATCATGTAATCTGAGTTTCTGTGATAAAGGGTGAAACGGTTTGCCTTTACACAGTGGCGTTACCCAAGTATGTCAACCCCCCAGCTGCACTCGGCGAGCACTGACCAACGGTCCGCGTTTCAGGAGTGGTACTCGAGCATCAAGTCGTCGTCCAAGTCCTCCGCCGAGGACAGCAAGTCGGAGGACGAGTTCGTGACGGCGTCGGAGTGCACGTGCACGCCTCCGTCGCGCTCCTCGTCGTTCCACACGGCGTCGGAATGCGGGGCGGCATCGCCCTGGTGGGAACTGGACCGCATCTCGGACGCCGAGGACGAGCGGAGGGCGAAGTCGGGGCCCCCAAAGTCGCCGGTCAAGACGACACTGGAGGTGTGGACGCACGCGGGGACGACGCAATGTCTCGTTTAGTGCCGGTGTACAAGTTGAGGCTCGAAGGTCTCGCTGGATATAGTCAATCACAATGAGATATCGCTTGTGAGCGAACACTGAACAGACGTCAATCATGTTCAACATTTTGAGCCTCAGCTTTTTCGCCTAGAACTAAACGAGCCAATAGAGTCCAACTGAGACCTTATGATCGGCGAGATGACTTTTCCAGTGTGGCTGCAAAGTACCAACCCTTACCTCTCCCTGTTAAGAAAATTCCTATGTGGCGCAAATATGTTCAATTTCCCCATTTGCTAAAAAGCAACGAAGCGACGATGTGGGATACGACGTGAATTTATTTTTGTCTTCCGTACGCGTACTGGGCCTATAAAACACTTTGAACGTCGACGTCAGTGGTTACTTTGGTGTTGATAACTATTTCGACTCGGTAAATGACATATTGAGGTCAGCTTTGAGGCCAGCTTTGAGGCAAATGCGTCTATTTTGACAGGAGGCTAACAAATCCCTCTGTTTCAGATCACTTCCGACATCGTAGTGCACGAGATCACAGAAAAAACGCGAGTGAAGCTCGCCCACTCCCCAATCCAAGACTTAGCTTCATATTTGCAATTGAACAGGGTGGCCAGAGGCACTAGCAATTCCCCGCAGTCTTCACTGGGCAAGGGTCTCGCTGGGGAAGGGGCCATTCTAGCTAGATACTCCCCGGCTCACCTCGCAGCTCCCGAACGGGGCGACGACGCTGCCCCTTGCACGGAGAGCGATCGCACTCTGTCCACGGACGACGAACTCTTGTCACAGCTGATCCAGGTGAGTGTGCCCGATCCGCAGCAAGACGCATGTGCCAAGTATTATTACCACCACATCACTCGACAAGCGCTCAAGTCGATTCTTTGATGGTGGATTTTCATTTGTATATAGGTGCTACATATTGGCGTAATCCGTTGTAACGTTAATTCTGTGTTGTTTTGGGCTGCTTCGTTTATAACAAATTGCAATGCAAATTAGGGCTAGAGGTGTAATTGTTATTTTAAATTTTGATGCACTTTATTAAAAATCTATGTTATGATTTAGTGGTAGATAATTGTTATTTATCTAATATTTTTGTTTAGTTCGTTTGTGTAAGTACTCGTGTTGTTTGTTATTTAATCCGTTTTCAGCTCAATTAATTAGCAACATGGTAGTATTTGTTTCGTAGAATATAGAACTAAGCATTACATGCGTATTCAATTTTACATCGCCTTTTACGCTGTGCGTTTTTTCTTACTCGCTTATTTTCATTACCCATATCCTTATCAATATCCTGTCCCCTAAAATGGAATATTTATTTACGCAGTATTGGTAAATAGTAGAAGCATGGAGCTATGACGTGCTTCCTTCAGGACCATGTCCTTGGTGAAAAGCAACCAAACATGTAGGTCATTTTTCTCATCCAAAGTTGGAAAATGGTTTCCGACCGGACATACAACAAAATAATTAGATATACTATTAAATTCGACTGCACAAGTGTTAAGCTCAGATGTTGGCGTTGCCGCTTCTTTCGATTAAAAATAGCTTCATTTAAAATTCAGATTCGCATAACCACTGCTAAAAAGTAAGTACATTTTGATTTCCAACAGATTTGAGACAACAATTTGCATGCTATGCAAGGGTGCACTTGCTAGAGCACCCAATCCAGACACACACACCACACCACAAGCATTAAATCTACTCGCAACACCATGACCAACTACACGAAAAACCTCATTAACCTAATTACAATGAAAAAATCTAATTGTCGTCTCGTAAATAAGACGTTAGTTCGTCGTTCGGGCAAGCTCGTGCGTCCCCGGCGCGACCTCGTGTTCGGCGGCGAGTAGCGAAAGCTCTTCAGTTTGGGTGAGGATGCCGACAGCGGCTGACCTAGTAGGCGAGCTCACGTGTGCACGTGATACCTACCAGTGGTGATAACGTTACCTTGACGTGAACGTGTGCCGGTGCCGGCGAATCGAACGACACGAGGTGTGATAACAGGGGGACTTACTTCTTGTTTGCCAAACGGTGGACTTTTAGCTGATGCTGGGTGAAATGTCATGGGTGAAGGTTAGATGAGGGTAAATTGGAACTGGTTTCACCGTTTTATCAAGTTTCCTGCCTAAAATGTCAAAGTTTAAGTGGTTCTGCTGTTGTAATTAATTTTATTCAGATTGGGGGTCATACAGAGTTAAAAAAATGTATATATATATAATTATTGTAGGTTATTTCAGAAGGGGTTTCTGTGTCCTATTGTTTTGTTTACGTACCGGCACAGGTATAGGGTTCAAGTAATTTTTGAGGGTCAATTATTAATAGCATATTCGCTCTTGGGCAACTTTTCACTGAAGTTGAAACCATTTGATTTGGCTTTATGTGCATTCTTACCAAAAATTGTTACAAATATATCTTGGTAGTATTCATATTTTGCAAACCATTATGTACAAGGCAAACTCAATATCGGCGACATTGCGTCTTGAGTCAATAATTGGCAAATTAGTTTAGCACGTTGTCGTTGGTCAAACAAGTAGCTAATCACCGACCCTGTTATCGCACCCGTGCTAACACCGTGTGATTGTGCCAGTGATGGGTGACACAGAAGTGGGGACGCCGGCGTCGGAGGCGTCGGATTGCGGCGTCGCGGCGCCAACGACTACGATTAGCACGATATCTTTAAAGAGCGGAGACACTCGCCTTGTGATCGCCCTCTTGCAAGTAGGTGTCTGTCTAAACGCTAAACCACTATGCACACTTTGCTGTCATGTCTAGAACCGAGTGGATCTCCCTCGAGGCACAGGTCATCGCATAGGTCACCGGAAGGAGTAGCAGAATGATGATAAGCCCGACGTACAACAAAATGACGAATTGAAAAAGGTTTTGAACCTCTTTTTTCTGTACAGTGGCTTTATTCAGGTCATGCTTTGCGCATATTTTATGCTAAGGGTGTGAATGCAGAATTAGTTGATCATCAGACCATTGTTGAAAGGCATCAACAGGAAATTGGGCCTGAACAGCAAGCCAAGTATCCAATCTAATCGGCCATCCAGCATAACGCTATACCGTGTTGATCGCTGAGTTGCTACTTAGTAGCCGGCCAGCCTCCGCCGGAATGATGTTCCGCTTGGTCTCGCTCAGACACACTTGGTTATACCGTGACAGGTTGCACACTAATTTGACAATAAGACTGTAGTGCATGCAGAATGCAGATACCTACTGGACTACATGCCGCGGTCGTTCGCAGCAGCCCGACTGGAGCTGCAGACGACATTGACGCCAACAGCGTGCTATTTAAGTCGGTGTGATCATACATGAAACATTAATAATAGGGAAACCAAACGGATCACAGAAAATGTGTGGCGAATACGGACTACGTCTTGAAATTTAGTCACCCTTGGTTTTTTTGTGCTACTGTTGTTTCTGCCAATTGCTATTGGGACAGTGGGACATGCTATAAATAGACATCCTGCTATTTTTTTACACTGCAAATTTAATTTAGGCTTCGTTTGGAAAAAAAACTGTGACCGGAACGTTGGGCTATATTATTACGTTCTCATCTTTTAATTTGTCCGTGGCTCTTTATCTTATCGCTATAAATGTGTATGTAAGGTGGACTTTTAACATTCCACCGAACAATAACAAAAGCTTAACAATACCAATCCAGGTATGCCTTTGCACCTGACGCTACGATCGGCATTTATCCGAGTTATCAACCTGTTTGTGGGCCGGTCAGACCCAGACCATCAGGAGTGTACGCCGTAACCTATCACGTCAGGGTGCAGGGTACCTGTCACAGGGGCGAGCTTTTGATTGAGGTGATGCACATTCATCACTATTGAATTTCTTGGGTGGCCGCACATACAGTAGAGGTCAGTTATTATATAATAACTACGTGCTTTTTCCTAGAATCCGATGATTTAGATTGTGGTTCTATAATTTCGTTAATAAGTCCAGTCAACATTGTTTTAGTTCCGTTGTATGGTAATGAGTAATTATGAAAACCAATTACGATGTTGAAGCTCTTCACGACTCTTTAATTTATTTATCGATTCTGTAAGTAAATACAAATTGTTTTTAATAATTACGGGGTCAACCGAACTTTTGACGAAGAATATCCATCGGTATTGTAGAATTGATTTACTTCACAAGTCACAGCAAACCGTATTGTGAAAATAAATCCGCGCGTAATTAGAGTTTGCTAGCTCCTCTCCATGGCAACCTTAGTGAAGATTCATCATGATGAACTACGCCTTGTGTCAGCCAGACCGACTCTGATCAAAGTGCACCTAGCAGGCGTCCTCTCGTGCCGAAGGTAGCCGATGCCCCGGGCTAGTCGATCATCGCGTCAATTAACGTTTTCATTACAATTATTAAACATCTCGGGAACGATTTCTTGACTCGGGAAACATTCGGCGTGTAAAGAGTGCTAAGAGTCTACAGGTACGGCCAATTACAATGGAGCACTCACGCTGCACGCATGCAATCCGATATTCAACGCCAGGAATCAATTGTGTTCGTGAAATATCGCAGCCCGGCGACTATGGCGTGTTGGGACGGAGTGTACATGAGACTACTTTCACTGATATTCAGTTTTTAGCGCTTCATTTCACTGCACTTTGGCGCAGAACGTAAATAATCGCCGTGTTTTAACACATGGTCGGTATTGGGTTTTTTAAGGGATGTTTAGACCATTTGCTTTACAACACACTGAACGCTTTATTGGCTTCTGTTTGAAACGGAGATTTATCGAGGGAGACACTGGGAGTTTTTTCTACGTTTTTTTGTCTGTTCAACCCTTTTTTTGCTGTCGGTGACAAAAACTACATTTTGATATAAAGTTATATGCCGTTGCCAAGAAGGATAGTGCATAGAATATTATTTCTTTACTTTGACGCATTTCCAACAGAATAAAATTACTATTTAAAATGCAGTAATCGTGTGAAGTTCCGAATACAATCATCCAAATTTGGTCAACACCTGATCAGTACTCAATGCTGCTCCGAGCTTTGCATCAGACAATGTACCAAAACTCAAGGCAACAAGTATATAACTTGACGTAAAATCCGAACGAAAAACTCTGAGCATGAAGATTTCTTCTGGCTGGCCATGCTCGTCAGACCTAGCCGACGTCGTAAACGTATACGTCACACGACCATCAGTCTATCAGAGGTACAAACGCTGCCAAGAAAGTCCCGCTCACAGTGAACGATATTAGCCATTACATCATCGGCGTCAGAAGTCAATTTCTTCCGCCAAGACGACCAATTATCCTCATTAATGGCAGGCGACATTCGATGCGAATAAAATTGATAACGTTGTTAGCCTGTTGACCCGAATTGTGACAACAACTAACCTTTGGTCCTGTTGAATCATCGATTTATGAATGAAATACGATGCCGATTGCTTTCGGAAGATAAGATATAGTATGTTTACCTATCATTACTTTTAGAAACGCGAGAGTTTTCTATTGGGAACGCAGCACAATGATGCATTACAAAGATCATGTGACCTTTTTGTTGACATTGACTTGCATCCATCACTTGAGTGAGATCCAAAGGGGACATTCAATTTGGCACAAAACTCATCAACTTGTTTTTCTGAGTGCATAACTATTGTTTACTCAGCAAGGCGGTTTATGTATGAACTGAACTCTCCTTGCTATTGGGAAAGTAGAAAGAAAGCCATGAGCCGACCAAAGTGATTGATTATTTTAGAATCACTATTAGAGGATTGTCGTGTGTAGTGACCGCTGTCCAAGCACGCTGTTCGAAATTCCAAATCGGAGGTCAGAAGCTCGTGTAGGCGGCATGGTGGGATGCAATGTGACGTAATGGCGCGAAGAGTCAATGCTAAACTAGGTTTGTTTTATTACAATTCACAGTGTAGAGAACTAGACGAACTAGAGCTGAAATTGGGACAAGTATTATTCAATTTAATCGGTAATAAAATAAGTTGCCTTGCAAAATGGAGTCCTGCATATGGCAAATGAAGTGTGGGTATAACAAAACTTGACAGTATATATTCTGGGTACGCAAGGAAGCATAATTATGAAGCATGTCACATGTTCAGTGACGTCACTTTTCAATCAGGAGGTATTGTAGGCGAGATGTTAACCATATTCATGACGCTTCGCGCGAAAAGAACAAGACAATCGATCTTCGAAGACACAACATTTTCAGTTTCTTGCTGGCCAGAGGAGCAAATAGCAAGCAATTTGTTTTTCCCTGTCACATGGTCCTCTGACTGGGCACGCATGGATTTAAGAATCTTTGGGTCTGAGTTCTACGATAAAGCTAGCTGTATCCAGAGACCAGGAGTTGGGACTCGGAGAAAACGGAGACTGATTAACGCATTTATTTGAGATTGCACTGGCTTCAATGGAGATGCCAGAAAAAAAGGAAACGCCTGAAAAGGTTTACACTGTCAATGATCTTCAGGATGCCTGAAATGAAAATTCAATAACTATATAAACAGGACAGAATTCGATGTAATTTCCTTCTGGAAACCATTTTTAAATACACGTATTTTTAAACGAGCATTTGAGCTTGGTAACATGTTTTGGTCATACGGACATTAAAAACAAGAATTCATATGAATGCAAATAGAATATCTAATTAGCACGGTTATTTAACAAGTGACTGCGGCTTTTAACAAAGCGGCTCGAGTAGGTACATACATATGGTCAACATTCGCGAGCAACCTGATCGGGCAACATTTGCACTGCGCGACCCATTAACACACCTACGCCATTTTGCATTCGATGTCAACTAAATGAGCCATGCGACATTTCGCGTGCTTTCTGCTTATGAATTGCGGAATTTTGCAGAGCCTAAAAGACAAATGATGCGAATATCTTTATGTAATACACTTTAAGTGCCTATTTACAACAACATTTTAATATTTACAGAAAAATTAGGTAAACCTAATGACAATGTCATTATTTACATTGCACAAATCGACTTTTTTAGTACAGGAGCAATAATTTCCAGACACAATATGAGTCCAGGTAAACACATATTTGAAGTAAAATACATACTTGTTATGATAAGACTCCGAGATATAAAGAGCAAATGCTTCGGCCAAGTCTTTAAAAAAGTACTTCTCTGCGATAGCACATCTGATAATAGATGTTTGAGTAGTTGCTTCTGGCAGTTCAGTTCCCTTAATTATAATGCACTTAGATGTATGATCTAAGTCGCTTTTTTCTTACGGTTCATCAAAAGTAATTATATATAGGATGTGTTTGACATTGAATCTGCATTTTTACATGCCGGCTACACATGGATTGAAGTCAGATGCGAACTGAGGAACGGAAAGATTTCATAACTTCAATAACTTGCTTCTTATTTTGTAAAATCCAATATATGGGGTATGGTAAAATCCAGTTCCTTGCCAAAAAAAATAGAAAATATTGAAGACTTTAAAAAATCACATCATTTTTAAAAAATATCTTCACCACCTCTCGAAGACTTGCAGCGGTGAGGACCATACTGAAAGTAATCTCAGCATGACTAAGCAGCGCCCAGTGTGAGGTTGTGATCTAATTATAAGAAGTCGAGAACAGAGACCCCCTGGCTATAATGTTTGCCAGATCTGACCATGGCCACGCTGCACGCTGCGTCTTTCATCCACACAGCAAACTTCAACATTCTGTTATAGCCGAACAGTTCATATTTTCATGACGTTATAGGCACATGTTAAAAACGTATGGTCTCTTTATACTTAACTCCCACAATAACGTCTAAAATGGCATCTTCACACCACAATTATTTATCTCGTGATATTTGAATAAGCGCACAATAGCGAAGCCTTAGTTAGGCGATTCGGCATGCCACTTTGCATAATGCCCTGCGAGAAGGCCAAACAACTTACCTGGCCAGGAATTTGTGTATTCATAGTTACCGTAAAAAACGATACTTGATTTGTAATGGGTTCATCTCCTCTCATTCTTAACCTATAAGAGCACACAGTGGACCTTATTTTGATCGCAATCACATTGTTGATTGCCTATACCTCTGGAAGGAGCTGATTTATAAAAGTCCAATTCGAGTATCACGCTGGTCTAGACACTTCGTTCTTGTTCCAAACAGCCAGTCTGGCTTCGTGGTGCGTGCCCGACTCCCTCGACTCACCTCACCCATATCATCTAGCTTCTCAGAATCTATTACACCAATATAATTTCATCTTCATCTGGACCACCATACTAAAAGTTGTATTGTCAGGGAGATCGAGACGAATTCAAATGTTGACACTGAAAGATTAGCCTCCAGTGATATAGGACACTTTATGATTTACCTCTCAATAAGTGGCCATTCATGGTGGCAACTGCATTGCATGTCATGTGCATTTAAACAACAAAAAGAGCGTGGCTATTCATTTTTGTGCTTGATAACTGTATCTTATTGAAATTGACTCGGGATTGTCGATGTACCCAACTCCATTGAACAATTTCAAATGTCGATTGTATGTATATACCCATAAGCATTAAGCAAAGAGAATGATTTACTCGGCATAAATACTTTCTCTGCTTGTACGTGTGCTTCTAATCGCGCGAGAGTTGATTTGATTTATACCAAATTTGGTATTAAGTCCATGTGTAGCTCGGCGCTCGCGGAACGCGAACCGCGGCACATGGCGATGCAGGCGCGAACCGGTCGGCGAATGCTGCGTGCTCCTGAGTCGGAGGAACGCCGAGACCGGAAGAGAATTCTCATCTCGCGGCTAGCTGCTAGTGCGAGCCGGTCGCGGCCAGATGGAACAAGAGTTAGGCTCAAAGATACAGTCGGAGACGGATTATCGCTCTATTTATATGTTTTTGTCTAGTTTATACACTCGCGACGTATTATTTTAGGGTCTAATACATGGAGCCTATATTGTCGTTGTGTGTAACATCTTTGCCATGAGGCTCTGGCTTTTTGAAAACATCCCTTAATTTGTGAGAAAGTGAGTTGCTTCGTGTAGGAACGTGAAAGCGACTGATGGTGTGAGCTGTACAGTTTGATCTCGAAAAATGATGCGTCTGGAAGCTGTCCCTTTGAGAAGAATTCCTGCCGATATATAAATAGCGGGATTAAGATAAACGTGGGACGCGCCATGACTTGGGTGTGGTGAGGGCCTTTTAGAAAATATTTCGTAACTAGAGCAAATGTGTTTGAACGATGTTAACAAAATGGTAATCGCATTTTGATAATCAAAGAAATGGCGAAGATGAACAGAGGTAGATCAACATGCACTTTCCTGGATCCGAACCTGTCCGTGTAGTGCCTCCTAAAGCCTGCTAAAGTCTGCCCGAGCCAAGAATAGTGCGTTCAAGCAGGCGTGGGCAGATCACACTCATTCTCTTGTATCAATGTCGCACTTAATATTCACATCATGCGCCGGCAACCAAAGACTGAACACATCGCGTAGATAATCTGATTAATCTGATATGGCTTCGCACCATCTCCGCTACCATTCTCTCACATAATCTCTGTGCACCACAAAGGAGTACGCCAGACGAAAGAAGTCGGAATGCGACAAAATTGATGATCCAAGTAATTTTTAGATTGTGTGCATCATGCGTTGGAAACTACAGCTCGATGCAGTAATGGAAGTGCTTGGTGCTATGAGAGTCTACACTCCAGAATAAAGGGATAACGTAAAAAAGTGATGCAAGTATACGAAAGAGTAAGCAAATGACGTGTATAGTACTAATTCCATGAAAATTGTGGCAAGGAATTTCAATGAGTGCCGATAGTCTACTCTATGTCTATAAAGATGTAACAATACTTTGACAACATGATAATATGTTCTAGCTGGTTGCAGTGCCTCGGTCCAGAATGTCATGTATCCGACAAGACGTGTAAAGCTGCTGGCCATTCCAACGCCTACTAAAACTGACCGCGTTTGCTTCCAGAGCCGAGAATACCTGCAGCTGAAAGTGCTGGAGGTGACGCCTGACCTGACGCAGCTAGGCGCCACATTAGAGGAGGCCGAAGAGCTCCAGCGAGCCCACGATGATGTTTTGCAGCAGCTCCAGGTGAGATTGTCCATGCCGATCGACGCTGCTGATTGTTTCCCACTTCGGCGTATAGACAGGAAGTGTGAGACTCTTTCAATTTGTTAAACCAATATCAACCTTGACAATTTTAATGATGGACTTTTATTAAACAAACACCAATCATTGCCGAACAGTTCATGTAAACGTTTCATGAAAAGGGTGTGGCAGATGAAATGTGTTGTACACATACACACGAACACACACACAGACACAGACACCGCATCGGCCATGTTTCTGGCACTGCATTTATTTATACGGCCGAGAAACAGAAGCAAGCGGAATCGCCTAAAAATAGTCGTCAATTCATTTCCTATCCAGTTACTGTTCTCTGGCAAATGCACGCTCCAAAGTTATAGATCACCTTCATAAAAACTAACTGTTCCTCGAGAATCACGAAATTAATTTCGCGTAGCTTAAACCAAAGATATTCTTAACTTATCGCCGAGCCATCTAAAAATGCATTAAAAACTAGGTCCCCTACCGACTTTAAGAGAACGACTTGTCAGCAGTACACTTTGTCATCCAGCTAGAATTTCACGGCTGCCCCATTCATCCCATCTGTGTCGTGCGGCGAAATGTGCCGTAATTAAATTCCTAGCCGCAGCGCAAGACGGTAAAAGTACGCCCCAAGCCGCGCGGCGTCGTTTCGTGCAGCGCGACGCCGACAGACGCCTGAATTATAGCTTCCCACGACGCCTTGTAAGGCGGCCGTGACGTCAGCGCGACGCGCCGCGACGCCATGCTTATACTAACGCGATGACGCTCAACAGACGGATCGTTTTCACGGAAGACGCCGTCGCTTTTTGTGATTGACGTCGGATAAACGACGCTTATCCCCCGACCCCAAGCCTCCCCCCACGAACGCTCTTTGAGTGGTTTTCTCATCTTATCAAATTTCCGAGGGAATGGCCGTCTTGGTTAGCCCTGGTAAGTCCAGGGTGGACCACGATTCCGTCGAATGTAACCCTGATGATCATCGCTTCGCGGTTCATAATAATAGGGGGGAGTACCAAAGGTCGATTCCTTAGTTGCTCAGATGGTGTCTCTCCCACAGTGCGCGCATTGCTCACTGGTGCAATCAACCGAAACTGGAATCAGACAATAACTTTATAATAAACCAAGGTACGCTTTGCGATTAAGAAGAATGTTACAAGAATGATACAAAATGATAGCCACTCAAATAACTTTTTCATCTATGGCCAGTGCCTATATATTATTATATTATATTATATGCACAATGGTTATTGCGCTGGCCAGCTTAGTTCTGCTAGCATGTGCAACGATTAGCAGAGCGTATGCTACAGCAGCGAGTGCAAATTGGTTCACAGAGCAAGCAGAGTCCCGTGGAGGAGCTCCTTCGGCAGGCGGACCACCTCATCTCGACGCAGAAGCCGCGGGCAGAGGTGTACGCCGCGATGGCCGAATCCCTCGGGCTCGCCTGGCAGGACGTCAACGCCCATCTCGACCAGCGAAAACACATCCTGGACCTCAATGTAGCATATCAGAGGTACGGCTCAAGGGCGAGTGGGAGGAACGATCCAGATTAAATGCAAATCATATTCAATAGACTCTATTCCTTAGACTCTACGCATGTATATCGTATTGTGAATCATTCGTGATTATCCGTGATCGTTTAAAAATAAGGTAATGTGTTGTTATTATTTCCACTAAGCTACACATAAAACAATCTCCCACGCCACAAGAAACAATGATTTAACATTATAATAATATTGCCATCCCTTTCCAAATTCGCAGAATTTTAATTAATATCCTACCGCCACCTCCATATCAGTTTCGTGTAAGATTGTCTGGTGATCCCAAATACGCAGAAAAAAAGAACAGAATTAACATTTTTGTATGTCCTGGGCGCGTGAGTAAGCATTCAATATGAAGTCGTACTGCGAAACAACAAGCAGCAGGGTTTATGTGCTCCTCAAATGTGTTCCTCAATCGATGTTCCTCAAACGATGTTCCTCATAATGATTACTACTTCTCGAAGTTACTGAAATGATCCGATGTTACTCAAAATTATTTTCTTCATCTGCATGTTCATCAAATGATGTACTTCAAATGTGGTCCTCAAATGTCCAGATGTAAGAAACCAAATCCTTGTTCCTACCGGATTCTATATACAAACTGTCTGCTGCTCAGTGAGTTTGAATCGCATCCAAATTGTTGAGCAGCCGCGCCGAGGAGTGCAACGGGCGAATGCGCGCTCTGAACCAGGCGTGCCAACTGGAGTCGCCGCCCGTGGACATCAGCCAGGTGAAGCAGCTGCTCACGAAGATCCACGACCTGAAGCGAGGGATGCTGGAGTCACTGATGGCCACCCTGCAGGACGGCAAGGCGCTGTTGGAGACGCTGAGGGCGATTGCCAACCAGGGGTCGCTGGACTCCCGGCCAGACAGGATCAAGGCGCAAGCGCAATGTGGTACGGATATGGCACAAATTCGATCATTGCTCCAAAACGGGATAGGCAACCAGGCCAGCTCTCACTGCTCCAGTACGGGATAGGAAACTAGTGTGCTTAAGCCAGCTCTCACTGCTCCAGTATGGGGTGGAAACTAGTGTGCTGAAGCCAGCTCTCACTGCTCCAGTACGGGATCGGAAGCTAGTGTGCTCAGGGCAGCTCTCACTGCTACAGTACGGGGTCGGAAGCTAGTGTGCTCACGGCAGCTCTCACTGCTCCAGTACGGGATAGGAAGCTAGTGTGCTCACGGCAGCTCTCACTGCTCCAGTATGGGATAGGAAGCTAGTGTGCTCAGGGCAGCTCTCACTGCTCCAGTACGGGATAGGAAGCTAGTGTGCTGAAGCCAGCTCTCACTGCTCCAGTACGGGATCGGAAGCTAGTGTGCTCACGGCAGCTCTCACTGCTCCAGTACGGGATCGGAAGCTAGTGTGCTCACGGCAGCTCTCACTGCTCCAGTACGGGATCGGAAGCTAGTGTGCTCACGGCAGCTCTCACTGCTCCAGTATGGGGTGGAAGCTAGTGTGCTCACGGCAGCTCTCACTGCTCCAGTATGGGATAGGAAGCTAGTGTGCTCAGGGCAGCTCTCACTGCTCCAGTACGGGATAGGAAGCTAGTGTGCTGAAGCCAGCTCTCACTGCTCCAGTACGGGATCGGAAGCTAGTGTGCTCACGGCAGCTCTCACTGCTCCTGTACGGGATCGGAAGCTAGTGTGCTCACGGCAGCTCTCACTGCTCCAGTACGGGATCGGAAGCTAGTGTGCTCACGGCAGCTCTCACTGCTCCAGTATGGGGTAGGAAGCTAGTGTGCTCACGGCAGCTCTCACTGCTCCAGTATGGGGTAGGAAGCTAGTGTGCTCACGGCAGCTCTCACTGCTCCAGTATGGGGTGGAAGCTAGTGTGCTGAAGCCAGCTCTCACTGCTCCAGTACGGGATCGGAAGCTAGTGTGCTCACGGCAGCTCTCACTGCTCCAGTACGGGATAGGAAGCTAGTGTGCTCACGGCAGCTCTCACTGCTCCAGTACGGGATCGGAAGCTAGTGTGCTCACGGCAGCTCTCACTGCTCCAGTACGGGATAGGAAGCTAGTGTGCTCACGGCAGCTCTCACTGCTCCAGTACGGGATAGGAAGCTAGTGTGCTCACGGCAGCTCTCACTGCTCCAGGACGGGATCGGAAGCTAGTGTGCTCACGGCAGCTCTCACTGCTCCAGTACGGGATCGGAAGCTAGTGTGCTCACGGCAGCTCTCACTGCTCCAGTATGGGATAGGAAGCTAGTGTGCTAAAGCCAGCTCTCACTGCTCCAGTACGGGATAGGAAGCTAGTGTGCTCACGGCAGCTCTCACTGCTCCAGTACGGGATAGGAAGCTAGTGTGCTCACGGCAGCTCTCACTGCTCCAGTACGGGATCGGAAGCTAGTGTGCTCACGGCAGCTCTCACTGCTCCAGTACGGGATAGGAAGCTAGTGTGCTCAGGGCTGCTCTCACTGCTACAGTACGGGATCGGAAGCTAGTGTGCTCACGGCAGCTCTTACTGCATTCGACGTGCGTGCTGGTTTCCACTTCATCTTATTGTAAATAAACATGAATACAAACAACCTGGGGAATTATTTAGCAACTTCTAAAATATCATTTACTTATTTAGAAGCCACGAGTATATATTTCAGCGTGAAAAGACATTACGTAAGTACATGATCTTCGCCACAGAGTTGATCTTACACCGGTCTGGTCTGATCTGATCTGATTCATTATACCAAATTGCGATAAGCAGTAATTCGACGTTCAACTTTTTATAAGATAAGTTATTATTAACCAATACAATGCATGATTAGTTGGGCGCTTAATACGAGAAGGGATTTGCTATGAATGTTATCACACGTGATGGTATCACTAAGGCATTAGATTACGATTCATATCTAGCCGCAGCGATTTTTCTAAACTCGGTCGAGCTAGAAATTCAGCTATGAATAGCAAACAACTGATAACAGTGGAGGTGCCAGTTCCACTTGCTCTGAGTGCTGCGTTTAGGGGTAACACTCTTTTCCGGTTAATTATAAGTGTGTTTGAGAGTGCCGTTGGGCCAAAACGGAAACATTGGTTCCGCACTTATAACACACCATGAATGTATCTTGTTCTTATCGCATCGTATCCCCGTCGCAGCGGTGACCCAAGTCGAGCTGTGGCTGGAAGCCCTTCACGACCGTCGACGCCTCCTGGACGTGCACTGGGCGACGACCAAGACTCAGCTGGAGCAGTGTCTCGCCCTCGCGCTCCTCGCCAGCGACCTCCGCGAGCTCGAGGACCACCTGACCGTGCGACGCGAGGCGCTTCTCAACAGCTTCGACCAGCTCGGCAACTCTTCGGCGAGCGCAGAGCTGCTCCTCTACGAGCACATCAAGCTGCTGACAGAGGCCAGAGAGATGCAGGACAGAGCGCTGAAGATCACCAAAGCGACGGAGCAAATCGTTGGCGACAAGCACTTTGCTGGGGACCACGCCATTGCCAAGTCGTACGAGGTGCTGCAGGGATGTGCCGAGTACTTTGAATCCATCGAGCAGAGAGAGACCATGTTGACCAGGGCCATCGCCTTCTTCCATTTGGCGCACGCTGTAAGCATTGGGACTAGTGCTTTTAGATGTCTTTTTTCCGACAGTGTAACTAGAAATTATCGTACATTCTATCATCTGTCGGATAAAGACAACTTTGGCTACAAATTTCTAAACCATTTCCACAACCATTTCATAAACGTTTCTAACCTTTTCCAAACTTATTCAAATTCGTTTCAATTTAGCCATTTCAATTTAGCCATTTCCATTTAGCCATTTTCTAAACTAACTTGAAATGGAGTACTTTTAGAAATGAAATCACATTCCAGATACAAGTAATAATAATCTGACGCATCACGTATTGAATATTTATAAAACGAAAATAAAGTGAAATCTCATAAAATACGCTTTGCAGCCAACTTAGTGGTTGGAAGTGCCTGATTTTCTTCGGGCCAGCAACTAAAGCTGTTGTCTTCCCCCGCAGTCCCAGTCGAGACTAGACCAGCTGGAGGTGCAGTTAACGAGCTCGGAAGGAGCGCACACGTCATCGCAACTCGCGCAGATCCACTCGCAGGCGTCCCGAAATATCGTCGACATCACCGAGGAGCCCATCCAGGAAGGGTACAATATTCTGGAGGCAGTCGGCCGTGGCGCTCCCGGCGTCGAGGTGGGCAAATCGGGGACTACCGTGATAGCCGTGATACACGTGATGTCATCAACGTTGACTCTGGACCAATAAGAGACTCCATGGCAGAGTCGCGAACATGACGTCATGCACGTCCAGAGTATCTGATTGGTGGCAGAGCTAATGTTCATGACATCGTGTCACTGACATTGACGACTGGAAAACCAGCTTTTGCCGACTTATTTGCTGGTTTACCTTTTGGTATTTTTGTCTAAGCTTGCGGGGAATTCTTTTTTCATCCAGAAATCTAGAATGAAAACATCAACCTATCATATGAATATGACTAATATGTTCATGGTTTTTGAATGTAATTTGTCCCGAATGCAAGTGTGAGTTCTACAGAAGCATTCACAAATCGGATAGCAAATTTAATTGCCTTTGCCATTCATCCTTCGTGTGAACTGTAAACATACCTACACAATCTGCCAGAATATGTTGTTTCCGAAGTTTCAAACCCCAAATGAACCCAAAATTGAATGTTGCAACTAGTCGAACGTTGTTCCTCCCCGTATGACCAAGCCAGTTATCATTGCCGGTCCTCACTGACACCGATCCATTGTTCCGTTCCAGGGCGTGAAGAACGTCGTGGAAGAGCTGGAGAACAGGAAGATTCAGCTTGAAGGCCTGTGCACGGCGCACAAGGAGGAGAGTCTGCGCGTGACGCAGGCGCTCACCACATTCCTGGAAGACCAGAACACGGTACGCCAGGACGCTGGGCCAGGGGCGATAGATCCTGATTTTGACCTGCATGACGTTCCCAGCCGTTAATTTTGTAGCGTAT
The DNA here is from genome assembly GCA_921293005.1 of Nemoura dubitans. Taxonomy (NCBI): domain Eukaryota; kingdom Metazoa; phylum Arthropoda; class Insecta; order Plecoptera; family Nemouridae; genus Nemoura; species Nemoura dubitans. The sequence continues at coordinate 67,350,238 of OV121074.1, forward strand.
CATAAATCATGTATATGTGCGCAGCGGTGCGGTCAACACGGCACAGAACGTATCTTGGATTTTTGCAGCACGATTCAGTTTCTCAGATTTTATGAGTAGGTACCTATCTTCTTTTGATACTCGTATCTTATTGGAAAGGAAACATATTTATGCGTTTATACACAGATATATCCAGAATACAAGCTAAATGAATTGGGGTTGTGGTTACAAGAACTGATTATTTTGCCTTACAAATTTGGACATCTTCAATATAAGTTAATTTTCACCGAAGGAAAGAACTTTGCCAGCGCCTTCTGAATGGATTTGTTTCGATTTGCTCGCAAGGTCTCTAAGTGGCGTTGATCTCGAGCAAGATTCGAACGAAGGTTTTTTGACTCCGACATTTCCTACAGCCTCCTAGCAACATTCAGCCATAAGATATCGATGGGAAACAATTCCATCCAGAAGGCCCTGGTTGTGATCTAGGATAGAAATTGATTCAGTGCCATGCCAGCCAACACTTGCTTTCGCGGCCTCGGGAACAGAAAACGGTGGCATTTTTTGTGTTGTGGCCACAATTTTTGTATATCCCGTACTGTGCCATTTCTAACTATTTTCCTTGAGTTGGGCACGCATATGAGTTAACAACAGGGCTGCTGTAACAAGATACACATTTGCAGTAGTGCATGATTTTGTTTACCAAAATCGCCTTTGTTATGGCTCTTGGAAATCGAAGTTTGATTTTCTTGCGCCATGAATAATACGATATGAAATTCAAAAATGTAACTAATAGCCAATACACGCGTTCGAGCCTTTAGGGCTGGGCATGTCGAAGCCCGTCGGAGTCTAAAACGCTCAGAGTGGCCAGAGCCGATACGGATTTTCAATACGCACTGCGCTTTAGAATCCGACTGACTCAGCCCACCGGTTCGAACGCGTGATGTGTATTGGTTATAAGCAGTTTGTAGTTGTCCACCGTTGACCACGTGACCCTCGCTTGCAGATATTCTCGTGGCTCGTGAGCGTCGCAGAGGCGTTCCTCCAAGGCCACCAAGACATGGGCAGCGTGCTGGCGATCGCCGAAGACTTCCTCGACTTGCACACCTCGCTGCTGAAGGACTTGCAGAAGAAGGGTGCCGAGATCAACGAGCTGCTCCTGACGCTGCCGCCGATCCTGGAATGTCTCAACGACGAGCAGCGACGAGACGTTGACGAGAAGGTCAGAGTTTACCTAACGCTTACCTGTAGAGATGTTACTTAGAGCTTATCTGGAGCGGAAATGCGGCTGGATAAAAATAGGTTACGGTGGGGCAACCACTATTTTGCCTATGTTTTTAATATGATAGTATAGACCGTGGCTACTGTAGACCGATGTAGCCCCGACGCAAGGCCGATCTAGATGGGGGTCCAAGCAATTACTGGGAGGATAACTTGGACAAAGAGTTTGTGCAACTTAACACCACACACTGTGTTCCAGCTCTCGAATTCGTTTAATACCCACCCAAACCTTTGCATTCACAACTATCTCCCAATAGAAGTTTTCAGCACTGGGAAAATATTTATTTTACTATTTCTAGCTTCCGACACTTTCTCAAAATTGTTCTTTGTATACCCACTGATTATTAAACCCAATTGCAATTGCCTTTTGTACAATACCTAGATTGAAGGGAGGCGAAGCTGGAAAAATGTGCATCCGAACCGGGATACGAACCCGGGACCTCATGCTTGCCGGGCAGGTGCTATAGGGAGCACCTAGAGCAGGGGAGATCCCCCTGTCCCACCCGGCGAAGCAGGGAGAATGTGTAACCGAATAGCTCGGTAGGTAGAGCACCTGCCCGGCACGCAGGAGGTCCCGGGTTCGTATCCCGGTTCGGGTGCACATTTTTCCAGCTTCGCCTCCCTTCCATCAATTGCATACTGGTAACTGCTTAAACCAGTAACAATTTCCTCTTAATACCTAGATTCTATAACTGGGTTTATTGCTGACAGTATCAATAACACAATTGTCAAACAGAGACTGTATGGCAAAACATGGCCAAAACATGGCAAGTCGTGGACATTCAGTGTCGGTGATTGTTCCTAGCCAATTTTCATGACATCGTGCCACTGACTTTGCTACCTGATTGTAGCCCAGTTAAACTTTAATGTGACTGTATCTAGTCTTTAGTGAATTGCGATTGTATCACTCTGCTGTGGCCAAAGGTCTGACTCTGGGGCCAAAAGTCTGACTCTGTGGCCCTCGACAGGTGGACAACCTGCACTCGCACTGGATGAACCTCAAGTGTGTGCTGGAGGCCCGCATCGACTTGGCCACCGAGTACGTCAAGTTCCACAAGTGGGCGGTCAAGCTGGCGAACGCGTTCGACGAGGTGGACGAGCTGTTCCGCGCGACGGACGGCGTCGACGAGGAGACCATCTCGCGCGTCGAGCAACAGTGGCTGCAGATCCAGCAGCTCTACGGTCAGCTGTCCCATCTGGGCAAGAGCTTCGTCGAGGAAGCGTCGCTGGTAGGAACTCGGGCTGCATTTTGCTCGATTATTTGTTTTCTGATCGAGCCTATTTTCTTTCAATGTTGTATGACTAACATACCTATCCGAGATTCTTCATAATACAACTGACTGAACTTAGTTTTATGGACAGATGGAGTTGTTATCTATCAATGTTTCAAAAGGATCCCATGCACATCTATACGTGATCGAAATAAGTTTCAGAACTTAGCACCGTATCTTAAGGTACAGGGCAGTTTTGAAACTTTTGACTCACAGCAAACAGTCGAGAGGTCATTATAGCTGATATGGTTTAAAGTTGTACCAAAGGATAATTTTCCATTTTTCAATCCAATAAAAATCAAGTGAAATGCAATTTGTATTATGTATATATTTAAGTAAATGGGTACAGAGCTCCAACGTGTGGCAGAGTGCATCACGCGAAATAGCACACAGATCCAAATATCAATAATAAGTCTAATTCCGTCGGGTTCCATCCGTGGTTCCACCAGGAAACAGTTCCCGACATACGAGTCTAAACATTCGCGAGTAACTTTACCTCTCACCGACCCAGCCCACGCCATCGGCGCGCGCTGTCATCTCGGTGTCAAAAGCCATTGCTAATCATACAGGATCTAGCATTTTTACATCTAAGTAACATTTTAATGACGTTCTAAATCCATCGCTGGCTGCCGTCCAATAGATCTGTTTCCCTTGTGCAGGTCACGGACCCATATCTAGACGTGAAGCGAGCCTGTCTGTGCATCGACACACTGCTGGAGCATTTCGCAGGGCGACAGCTGACCATCGAGTCGTCGTTCCACTCCTGGCAGATGAGTGTCACCCACGAACGGGAGTACAAGATCTTGTGGGAGAGGAACGTCACCGAGAGCCACAGGGTGAGTGCTTAGACACGCCGCGAATGTGCATGGTTCACAGGACGACGCTAGCTTCAGACGAGTGGTTTTGGTAATATTATGTTTGTAGACTGTGACAATGTTGTGGATAGTTCCATGTATGTCATTTGGGTCAAATCGAAAAAGTGCATTATCAATGTGAAACAAATACCAACATTAAAGCGTTCTTGAGTTTATGTTGTCTTGTTGAAGACAAATAAATACAGTGGTGGAATCCGCAGGAAATACCAAAGCCATTTCCTATTTCGATGTGGCCAAATACCTAGAACAACTGGTAATTGACGCAGTCAAGTATGAGTTATTGAGTTAATTGCTAAAGTGAGCGAAGACATCGATTTGACTACCGTTGGTACGGGGCGTTACTGTTACTAATTGTATGCACCTTTTCTGTAATCTGCATGAGAGCAAGTACCTTACATGCTAACATAGAACCTAACACATCGGGGATTCTGAAATGCAACTCTATGCAGGCGCTGCATGTCATGCCCGGGTCGAACTATTTCCATAGAACCAATATGTCCAGTGACCTTCATTTTCATAGAAATATTAATTTTTAAAACTCCACACAGACACGAAACATACCAAAAACTGTTAGGATTTGAATGTGACGTTGCAGCATTTCTGTGCCCTATCAAAAAAGTATCTTGTTCGAAGTGGCAGGGACAATTGCTAAACTTACTGCTGATCAGTATAAACTACTAGTTACGTTGAAGCTTCATCTTAGCTTCGTAGAATCTATGAAATATCATTGAATACAAATTCAAAGGACTATAGAAAATATGAGGTCTACAATGGGTCTCTGGATATAAAACATGAAAATAACGTCGCTTGGCGGCAAGGTTTGTTCTGTGTTGGGATTTTCCTGCTTTTCTCTCCACTTTCCCACTTTTCTCTCACTTTTCCGTTTATTCTCCGCATTGTCCATATCTGTATGGTGTACCTTTGACCACAGCTATGACGCAGTCAGTAAAGGGGGTTGTGATGCTTAATAATGCAGCAAGTTGGAATGGTCATCCGATTGCCACCACAGAGAGAAAAACAAAAATGTATCTCGGAAAAAAGATGGCAGTTACCAACTGGATGATGTAAAAGTATTATTCAGTGTGTAGGCGGTGATAGGAAACACCATCTCGGATGTTGAAATTAAAGGACATCAGACAGTGACTGTTAACAAGTTTGGTGCGGCGGGGGGGGGGGGGGGGCTAAAGAAACAAATAGGTCACAAATAGGTGTCATTCTACACACACACACACACACACACACACATATATATATATATATATATATATATATATATATATATATATATATATATATATATATATATATATATATATATATATATATATATATATATATATATATATATATATATATATATATATATATATATATATATATATATATATATATATATATATATATATATATATATATATATATAAAGAGATATAGAAAATTACTTTTATTGGCCAACGGTGGAAACAAAGCAATGAAAAAAAAGCAGGTCCTGTATTAAACTTTATTTTATTAATACAAAGAACCGTAGCAATTTGGTATTGGACGTTTGGTTTTTTGTAAAGAGGCTGTTCAACGCAATTGGGGAAATTAGGGAAATTCACATACCGGGAAGAGTGGTAAAAGAACAAAGAGAAGACATATTAAGGTGGGCTTTAAAAAACAACAATAACGCTCAATTTCGCTTTTGGATCACTTCGTAGATGAAACATGTTGTACAGTTCGCACTCTGTATGACATGCGGTAAATAAATAAATAAAAAACAACAATGGGGACATATTATAATTTCGCCATAAAGTGGCTTTCTGACCAAAAGTTGTCGAATTCTCAAGGCCACATCGTGTAAGTAATAATTTCAATAATTCAGTATGTTGTAGATAAAAGATGTAAAATTGGGTGTCTATGGCCCTTTTATCGATAATTTGCCTTTGGAAAGTAAGAACCACCCTGCAACTCTTCCTTTTCCCCCCTTTTTAGAGCCATGTATATACGAAAGTGCAAAGAAATATTAGGAAAAGGGCCATGGGCACCCTTGTGTATATGCATTTTACTACATATTAACATACTCGAATATGGGAATGATAACTTTAACGGTGTGGCCGTGAGAACTCGGCAAATGTTGGTGTTTCAAAATTTTCCATTATCAATGTTCGACAAAATGTGCATAAGTTTACTGTTCAATTGTTTAAAGTTAGCTATAAAACTTACGCATGTAGAAAGTATGTGTCAACTCTTCAAAAAATGTTTCATCGGAACTGTGCTTGAGCCTTAAAGGAATATTTACTTCTTATCATTGTTTAATTATTCATAGGCACCCCCGTACCTAGCAGAACAATTAAAAAATGTGTCTTACTGAAAAAGTGTTTTATATATCATAACCGGATTTTAACAAAATTAAATTAACGCACATTCGCTAATTTTTGACGTTTTATTGCCTAATAACTCACTTTTAATTGTAAAATACCTTTAAAAATTAATTTTTGTACAGAGAATGGGTACAAGTACAAGTTTTTCCTGTACCTTTCTTAATACTACACTGATTTATCCTTGAGACATTGTCTTAAATACATTATTTATTTTCATATGTTTTAGTTCAAGCACACCTTTTTACATTTAATAAATATTTCAGAATTAACCATCCATAGTTAATAAATACAATTAAAACACAATAAAATAATGACAATACACACATTCCCCCCCCCCCCCCCCCCCTAATCTGAGATAATTGGATACAATTTTCCTATGAAAAAGGGATTGAAACGGAATTCATACGAATTCCTAGCTGTATAATAGTCTAAGTAAGTGCATACTTATAATTGTAACATTTCGAGAAAATCCCTACTGTCTTTTGTGGCAAGTGGATGAAGACGAACTTGTTCCCTCCTCACGCGTCCTTGTCTTTGGTAAGGGTGTGCAGCACCATGGCGGTCGAGTAGGCGCTCTTTGATACCTAAATCAAACCACCCATAGAAACGAGTTTGTAGTCATTCCTTGTCCCTTGTCGTGTCTTATTGGGGTCCAAAAATGGCAAATGCATGGCCAATGGATACAAAATCGTGTAGTACGGGGCAATACATTCTGCAAATAATAACATGTAGTTGTATGCTGTCACAACAATGACTCATTGTCACAAACAATAGGACAAGAAATTTACAAGCAAACTATAAAGTAGCAGTGTCACATCTTCTCTAGATTAAAGATTATTTAGCTTCGTAAAATTTTAAACATAACATAAGAAACAATACAATAGCTTTAAACAATATAATACAAAATAAACAATTATATACACATTTTTTGATCTGTATTCATTTAGATGTTTATCATTCAAGTGGACCAAGTCACGTCGAGTGAGATTTCACTCAGCCCATTATGTTTGCCAGTGGAGCATTGACAACCCCTCTGATCTGTAGCTGATCATAATATGAGCTGTTCTCTAATAACACACAATAAGATATTGAAATTGTGTACACCATTGCTCGAATATACAAATCTGAGTAATGTTTTGACTTCAAAAAAAGGCGCCAATCTTCAAAAACAAGATTTGACTTGGACCACTCGCTTGTTCAGGGATTCAGTAATTACTCACAGCCACGAAAGTTTCCAGCGACAGGGGTACAAAGTGTGCCACTCTGATGACGAGAGGTTGATTGCTGTGCGACATGATGATTCGCATGGACCGTTTAAAACAAGCCGTCGCTTCAAACCAATCGCAATCGTACATCGCGTCTCTCATTTTTCCATGCTGCAAAGTCCAGGAAAAGGAATGTTTACTTCGAAATGAAATTGAGAAAAGGTTTGGCGCAACTCAACTTTTAGAATGTATCATACCTCTTCTGCAATTTTTTCCATTATCCAACAATATAAAACGAATTGTATCATAAACAGTGCTAAATTCGCTGCTGCTTTTCCAATCATGTGATCCGTAGTAGTCTAAGAAAAAAATATGTGATCAAATACCAGTGGATTATTAAAGTTATGTTTGTTCACATAATGTTATACTCTTACCACAAGTACTTGAACAATCATTAAAGATGCCCCAAGAAGGTTGGCGATTATTTGTGCCTGGAACACGTGCTTGTAAACGTTTTCCATATCGCGAAGAAAACTAAGGTAACAATTACGAACTTGTTATTATCACTGGTTTTATTCTCAAAAATATTTTACGAATATTTATATGGTAGACATATACCTTAAAATTTTGGAACTGTGCCTTACACAATGAGCCAGTTGCTCCTCCATTTCTAAATCAACTTGACGACCAGTCTGATGCTGATCTGACTTATTCATTTTGCCTGATGAGCCGACAATTTCCAAATGCTCTCCGCTGTCACATTCTATTCCAAGGTGTTTATCGATTACCAACGAAGTATAACTCTTTTCCACATTTTTCATAGCAGATTTTCGCAGCAAATTATTTTGAGCAATTTTGCGTAAATTTTTCAGCTTATAGTTAAGAATTTTGAGTTGCGTAAAAGTTTGAACGAGTAGAGCAACTATTAGCAAATCGTGAGCCACAAGTAGAATAAAGTTCACACATATGGAAATTATGATGACGATAAAAAGCAGAAAATTGTTGTCCGGAGTTGTCTTGTCGAAGAAAATCCACAATCTAAACCAAAACCACATGTCAATATTTTGCACCACACAAAGTCGATGTGAATCAAAAGCTTTGCAACAAGAACATTTTTTAACAAACGTCGCCAGAAACGAAAAATCCTAATAAGTCTAATAAGATCTTTATAATATTGTCCCTATACGTTTAGCTAGAAAAGAAAAAAATATTTTTCGCATCAAGCCTCGAATCTACAAAGTTCAATGATAGCTTCGAGGCACCATTCTGGCATTCCTGTTAATTACTTCTAAACACAAGGGCCTTGCGGACGCTACTTTGTAGCGTTGGAGATCAGCTTACCTACCTATTGCTGCTTGTAGCGGAAAATAAGTAAAGGCAGATCCAACTAAACAGGCCATGTGTTATATGCCTATTTCTGCACTAAAGGGCTCAAGGAAACTTTAATTTGATTTTTATCTTATTTCTTTTGAATACCGAAAAACTTTTCTCTAAAAAATTGGAAAAATTCATAAAAGTTAATGAAATGACTTACAAGACATACCTATAATATAACATCAATTGTGCTTTTGTCAAAAAAATTTTCACAGTTTTAGCGTCTACAGTGGAAAAAATGTCCGATAGTTGTGAAAAAATGCGTTAAAAATTTGATTTAGAAACTATTTGTCACTTTCGTTGAAAAGTGCCGGGAATGTAAGTTGATAACAAACGTAGATCCATCAAAATCGTATCACGTGCTTGGCCAAAGACAAATAGACAAACACAAATTATACAAATTTGCTGTTTTGGGAGCTAGTAAAATAAAAGATTCGCTACGCGCATCAATGGTCTCCTTAAACACACTCCGTTCCACACAGCGCTAGTGAGGCACATTTGCATGCCTCTTGAACATGTCTCTTGCTTCTTAGCCAATCACGTGGAAGAATTTCTAGACCGGAGTAGCTTTAAGGAGGCGAGTCGAAATATTAAATTTTGACTTTGGATCACACATATTTTGTTATTTTATTTTATTTTGAAGACAATGTTTTTTATTCACTTACCAGTTGCCTTTGTAATTAGGTCAAATAGCATATAATGGATAATGAATTGTGAACAAAGAGTGGACCTTGCTGTGAAATCCAGCGCCCCAGCGTTAGGAATAATATTCTCTTATGGAACAGAGAGATAACGGCCTCCTTCGTTGTAGCTTCGTATAGCAAAACAATTCATAATATTATTTGGCTAGCCGAATTAATTACCTGTGCTGCAACGTTTTATTCAGACTAGTGAGGTAAACCACCAAATCAATTCCGTTAAATATGATTAAGAGGGTAACAACCAAAGACAAAATGAATCGCGTCCAGAAGTCGCAACGCCGACAGGCGCTTCTTGCGATTTCCCTGATTACTTGAGACTGCGATGAAATCCCGAAATCTTGAATAAGTCGGTCCATGACTAAAACTAATCGTCGTATGTCGGTTTGGTGATAATATAAGGTGAAACACTTAACACCTGTCAAAAGAAGAAGGAACTCGGAACCGCAATCTTCATACAAAACTAATGCTTGGTCAATATTCAGATAGGCGTCAACAGGATTACTAATAAAAAAAATATAGAAAGTAGAAAGAAATGCAATGGCTGGTAAAAGTATACGTAGTCTACTAGCCAACGTTTTATGTGTTTCCACAGGCCAGACATCTGAAAAGAAGTATATTTCTTTACATTTTTTTTTTGGTTTATATTTTATTCAGGCTACACTTAAAATACTTACTGAGGAAGCACAGTATCTTCACATTTAAATTGAGATTGCTAACTACTTCCGACATGCTTATGTTCCTAGATTTGATTTCACTTATAACTCTGTGCTTGTCTGGTTCCGGCCAAGCGCGGGTCTTCGGAGTGAAGTTTTGGCTGACTGTGCTCGCTTTCCGCACTGCACTGCGTTTTACCTTCTCCCCCGCAAGCAGAGAAAGTTGTTCGTTCTTTTTTAGGAAAATATTGTTCAAACTACAAGTGTATTGTTAAACAACCCTGAAAGTTGTATGTCACAAGCACATATGCGGTATCAAACAAGGAGCATCAATATATTAACAGCCCGTTTAACCCAGTTATGCTCAGTGGGTCGCTTCCGATCCACGCACTTTTAATGATTATAGATTTGGTGTGGTGCTGGTATGCAAAAGATAATAGAACAAAGCTTGCTTGGAGTTTCACTCCGTGATTAATGCTTTGTGGAATTATTTCAATCATTCCTACCACTTTATGAAAGTATGGAACCCAAATTTACATAATAAATATAACAACAATATCAAAGAAATTAAAAACATCGATGTAACTAATGCGAAATAAAATCATTCCCTCCCTGTGCTCATGGTACAAACATGTGGAGTGTAGCACCGCCCTGTGCCCAAGGGGTCGTTTATTACCCATTCAATATATCGGAAACCAATCAAAATATTACAAAAATGATAGTTCACTTTTCTAGAACGAATTAAGAACCAATTTCACAGAATTTCAGCTTCTTTTAAAAAAATCAGTTCTGGGAATTTATGGGCTAAATATGTTTTTAATGGTTTTGTAAATAATTAAATTTAAAAAAATGTTTTTTTACTGTTGGGTTGTACGTTCATGTTAACGTTACTTTATGGCTGTATGCTTATGTTTGTATGCTTCGTGGCTGTGATCAACAAGATACACATGGTTATTTTCTGTCATAATAACATCGTTTTGTCCACCAAGCTCGAAACCCTATAATATCTCCCACCAACCTGTGCTACAGCCTGGCAAATGCCTCCCTTTTCCAGACCATTGACTGGGTGTCCAAGCTCGACGCCCAGCTGTACCCCATCCTGACGGGCGAGCCGTCGTCCTCCTCTAAGACGGTGGCACGGGAGCTCGAAGACAAGCTCAACGTGGCGCTGCCGGAAGTGAAACGGGCGCTGACCGAAATTGAACTGCGTCTCCGAGCAACCGAGACGCTTACACTAAGAAGTAACGAGTTCGAATCCTGTTGAGTCTCCAAGCTTTGAAAAACGTGGCGTTTACTACATTTTTATTTAATTTGCAGGTGATTCAAATTCTCAGAACGACACATTCACCAACAAGCTCAACGAATTGCATTCAAAATTACAAGACATCTTTACAGAGTACCAAATTCTGTTGCAAATGCTAATCAGCTTCTTCAAAAATTTAGCGGATGTAAGTAATGAACCAAGTGTTTCCTAATGCGTCCAAAATATTCAACTCTGTTCTCATAGTACGGTTGTCCTTTTTCAGTTGGACAAGACTATCGATCTTCTGGAATCGCAATACCGGCTTACCAATCTGCCACCAACGGTCCCCGAAATCCAGCTTGTACTGAAGGAACACGAAGCCTCCAGACAAGCGATACAGGAGCTGTTCAAGTTTACGAACAATGAATGCCAGCAGATCATTGCTCGAATTCGGGACCAAGAGCCAACTGACTGCGCTCCAAAAGATATAGGTACTTTCAGACTTTCCCTTCCCTACTTCTTACCCCTCTGAAAGGCTCCGCTTCCTCGCCAATACTACCATGGCTTCCGCTGTGAAATTCACGTGAACTCTACAGTACGTGCTTGTTTAATTTGACATAATTGTATACTTTAGGGCGTAATCATCCCCCTGGCCTTCGAATATTCACCAAACATTTTTTTAAAGCAAACTGTTAGTGACAGCCCTACCAAAATAGCTTACCTACTAGGAAATATGGAAGGCTTTCAAAATAAGTCAGAATAATTTTCGTGCCATGGTTAGTTTTGCAAGATGACGTCCGTTGCTATGAAACACTATGATTAGTATGGATATTAATGACTCCCGTAGTTCAGGATGTTATTGAGCAAATCTAATTACAGAACAAAAATGTTTCGACTTTAATTGGAAACCTTTTATGTTACCTAGGTGCCACGCTATTTTGGTGGCGCTGTAAAACATTTGTTTGGAAGATATTTGTTTGCCAAGGGGATAATTCCACCTTAATATATTACCTCAAGGTCTGCCCTTCTATAAAAGCCAATATCAGCTTCGGAGCGGAGTTTTCCATTTGATAATTTGATTCCATTTATTTTCGTCGCAGAGCGTCTGACCAAGACGCTGGAGTTGAAGCGCAAGGCGTGGGAGAGCGCGTGGACCGACCGGAAGATGCAGCTGGAGCAGCACAGCGAACTGTGCCACTTCGACGGTGACCTCCAGCAGATCAACACCACGCTCAACGACCTCGGCAGGCAACTAAACGACCTCAAAGGCCAATATGGCGAGTCTCTCGCCTCCTCGAAAGCTACCTCGGCGGCATTCGTCTTCTTCGAGAAAACCATCGAAGTAAATCAAACCTATACCTGGGAAAGTAGTGCAAATAGTTGATTAATTTGCAAAATATTAGGGAAAAAATTAATGCAGTTTAGGTACTAACGACCGGAAACTTTTCCTATTTCAGCCTTTTGGTAAAGTAATTGGGTTTGAGATCCACCATGCATGATAAAGTTGTTTTTTTCAGCAAGTTTCTAAACTATTACAACAGTGAATCTTTTTCGTTTATTTACATTTGGTTAACTTCGTTTTGTATCGTTTATTTTTCCTTGGCATATGAATACGACGTGTGCTTATATTGATTGTGAAGGAAATGGTCGAAGGAAATGAAAGCAAATCATATGTAGGTCATAGATCATGCATAAAATAACCACTTACAACAGGAGACTTACAACCCGTCTGATACTATTCTTATCTTATAGTGCAAGATTCGACCAATTTTTTTTTTGTATTCTATATTTCGTTTGTTTTGCCATCACAACATCACAACACCATGACCCTAAATTTAGCATATCTACATCATTTACACACACAAAAAATCCATTGCCTACGTGGCAAGCTACGTCTGTTTTTTAAGCCCTTGTTCAAAGTATCACGTTGCTCTGAGTCTGACAATGCCTTCTGACCATTTCGTCCTGTCGTCCTGCCCTGTCCAGCTGCTCGAGGTTCGCATCCAGACGTTCCTTGGCACTGCGGAGGCGTTGGTATCCGGCCAGCACGCGTCCTCGCCGCACATCCAGCGCGAGGTGCACCAGCTGCAGGCGCGCTGGGCCGCCTTCCGCCGACAGGTGCTCGAATCCAGGCGGCTTATCAACCTCAGCACGCAGTATTTCACGCTTGTCGAGGAGGTGAGCTAGCACACTAGGACGTTACTTTGCCGTGCTTCGAAATGCTTATCGGAGTTCTGAGTGCGGTCTTTTGCTCTTGATTCCGGCGTCCTACGGGCGAGACATTATTTAAAGAATTCGAATTTCTGTTGATGCCAGTGGACGGACTACAATTGGTGGCAGCGGGAGACATTACAAATATGCACGTTACAATTGGTGGCAGTGGGAGACATTACAAATATGCACGTTACAATTGGTGGCAGTGGGAGACATTACAAATATGCACGTTACAATTGGTGGCAGCGGGAGACATTACAAATATTCACGTTACATTTGGTGGCAGTGGGAGACATTACAAATATGCACGTTACAATTGGTGGCAGTGGGAGACATTACAAATATGCACGTTACAATTGGTGGCAGCGGGAGACATTACAAATATTCACGTTACATTTGGTGGCAGTGGGAGACATTACAAATATGCACGTTACAATTGGTGGCAGTGGGAGACATTACAAATATTCACGTTACAATTGGTGGCAGCGGGAGACATTACAAATATTCACGTTACAATTGGTGGCAGCGGGAGACATTACAAATATTCACGTTACAATTGGTGGCAGCAGGAGACATTACAAATATTCACGTTACAATTGGTGGCAGCGGGAGACATTACAAATATTCACGTTACAATTGGTGGCAGCGGGTGACATTACAAATATTCACGTTACAATTGGTGGCAGCGGGAGACATTACAAATATTCACGTTACAATTGGTGGCAGCGGGAGACATTACAAATATGCACGTTACAATTGGTGGCAGCAGGAGGGTTTTTACAATGTTCTGCATTACTTTTTACCCCCCCCCCCCCCCCCCCACTTCCACCATAATGAAATTGTATGATCTACCAGCTGAGGAACAATGTTTTTGTTGCGATGCACTGAGTCTGCGCAGTGTTACTCATACCTCGTTGCGATGTCCTTCGGTCGCGCAGGCCGAGGAATGGTTCCGAGGCGGCAGCAAGCTGCTGGTGACGATAGCGAGGAAGGCCACCAGCGTCAAGTCCCCCGAAGAGGCTGCGCAGCTGCTGAACGACGTCGAGGTGTTCTTGAAGCCCGGCGAGGCGCAGCAGGACGAACGCATCAAGAAGATCTCGCGGCTGGCGGTCGAACTTTACGGTACAACTACTGTCAATGTCTAGCGGCTGATTTGGATAACGAGCAGTCGTTGCACTCTAGTCAATCGTCATGCGTTTGTCAAATTTTGCTGATGTGATATTATTTGTACGTTTGTACTACACAATCTGCGTGATATTAAATCACAAAATTACTAATTACTAACAACCTTATTTATTTATTTTTCTTCCATTCTTCCTTTATTTCTTTTCGAATAATCACTTCTTACATGGGACGTGGGTTATTTTTAACTTTCACCTTATGAATTTATTTCTTCACATAGAGTATATCGTGTTTATCTATGGCGTCGGTCTTTATAATAATGAATCACATAGTCTTCTGTGCTTCTTCTTTCTAGGCGAGGAAAGGACAAAGCAGGTGAACGTTGTGGTGAATGAAACTAGGGAAATGAGAGAATCCTTCACTTCCATCAGCGAGGAGCTTATCATTTTAACAAGGAACCTGACCATCGCTGAAGAGCAACGCAGGAGCCAGAAGAAGGTACGGTAGAAAAAACGCAGCAGTTCATTTCTTTGTTAGATATGGTAATGGTCTTTCTCTGACCTCAGCAGTAGCATTTGGTTCTAATACACATCAGACTACTCACACCAGAGCAAGACTATTACCATCTCTATCACCCACCCCTAACACTGTACATCTTTGCATTATTTCCATTTCTTCTAAATACTTTTAAAAGTTGTGCATTTTTTTTACAATTTTCCGATTGCTTGACGTCGCAGGAGCAAGAGGATTTTGACGCCAACCTGGCACAGGCCCGCGCCGAGGCCGAGGCAGCCAAGGCCGCCGCGAGTGCAGCCGAAGAGGCCCGAAGGGCGGCCGAAGCCATGGCCACGGCATTGAGAGACGCCGTCCCTCCGGTCTTGAAAACTGTGAGTATTGTGTGTCTTTGCGGCTCCATAGTGGAGGTGCCGGGTTGGCGAATGTATATCCATCAGTACGGCAGTAAATATCAAATAATAACAACCTATAACATAATGTAGTCTGTTTCATTATCAATGCCCACTCCATTAATAATATTTTTCAATGTTTTAATTATGGTTCCATTCACTTTGTGGTCACGAAAGCTAAAACCATCGATAAAGCCTCGAAGTCCAAAGGTCCTCAAAGCACCAATACCTAACGTTTAAAAGCCTCAAAGCCTCAACTCCTTCCGCCTAATGCCTCCAAGTCTCAAGCCCTGCACCTTGAAAACCATAACATAATATCGGAAACGTAATATATAACATAATATAACAAACATAAATATTTTGTATACAAATAAACATATTGTTTAGGTGGACGTCGGTGTGGAGGCGATTCCGCCATCCCCTGAACCGAAGCAGAAGTCGCCGACGCCACCGCCCAAAGTGGAGCTACCAAAACCAGAGTCGCCGATGTTCATCATTCCTCTGCATGATTCAAACATTCTTGAAGGAGAGCGATTCACATTTGAGTGCAGGTAAAGTCAACTCCAACACATAATGTACCTGAGGCATTTGACTGTAAGAAGATGCAGTTTTGGAATACATACTCATTTTCTGCGTTAGTGTGACGGGTATCCCAAAACCGGACGTCATCTGGTACAAGGATGGCATGTCGATCCAGAACAACCCCGACTACCTGACGAGCTTCGTCGACGGACGGTGCTCGTTGACCATCGAGGAAACGTTCACCGAAGATTCGGCAAGATTCACGTGCACTGCGGGCAACATAGCCGGCCTGGCCGAGACCAGCGCCACTCTTTCAGTGAGAGGTGAGCATTCGCGAAAGGGTGTCACTGTCTATCAAAACGATAGTTGGCATGTGATTTCTAAACATGGCACGTGCTTTCAGAAAACGAGCCGGACGAGATTCTCTCTCCGCCGGTATTTACAAAGCATTTGCACCCAAGCACGGCCAAGGAAGGGTCGGCTTATCATCTTGAGTGCAAGGTAGAGGGGACGCCTCTACCCACTGTGCAGTGGTTCAAAAATGGAAACTGTGTGGACAGTTCACCGGATTATACAATCACTTATAATAATGGCGAAGGAATTTTGAGATTCGAAGAAGTTTTCTTAGAGGACCAAGCAGAATACTCGTGTAGAGCTATAAATCAGATGGGATCTGCTACTTCGTCCGCGAATTTGATCGTTGAACGTAAGTAAAAAAACTCATTTATTTTGCAATCGCCTACGAAATCATACTTCATTATTCAGCCGTGTTACAAGTACTGTGTCTTTTATCAGCCAGCCTAATATTTGAAGAATTTGGACTTTTATTTCATGTTTAACGAGGTGCAGGGTAAATATTCGTGTTTATTTAATCTCTGTTCAATCACTGTCAATGTGTTGAGAGTTGCATACCATCAGGACCAGATATAAAATCTAATCGAACTTCTTTCACGCTCCAGCCCTGGAACCGACTGAAGCACCTTCGTTTACCACCCCTTTGACCAATGTGATGGCAAGGGCTGGCCAAAAGATCAAGCTAGACTGTGAGGTCACTGGACTGCCAGTTCCTGAGCTTTCTTGGAGCCATAATGGTAAACCCATCAAGGAAACGAGGGACGTCAAAGTAAGTCAACACATTTCTTAGACATGCAGTTAACTGTGGACTTTAGTGCAAGCAGGGGGGCTGCTAATTTCGGTTCGGTCCGTGTGACATGTTTGTACTAAGTGCAGAAATTACTGCGCGCACTTTCTAGAAAATGGGAGACTATCCAAGTGCGAGATTCAAATCTCATGCTAATTTAGTTTACATCTTCGCCAACAATTACGCGCTTTCTTTGATACAAGACCCTGAAGGGATCTGTTGGTGCTCATCAAGACACATCAAGAACATGTTCTTCCCAGAACCCAATACACAATTAGAACTTAGTTATTCAAGGGGCTCAGCGCGTCTTATAATTGATTGCGAATGACCAAATAGCACGGCGCATTTACTTCCAGTCGCGTAACTAGAGATGGGAAATAAAGTTAAATATAAAACAATTTTCAGACAGAATCAGTTTAATGCTCTATGTTTATATAATTCTTGGCACCAGACGCATACGCCGCTCGTCTTGAAAAGATGCCATATTTTATTTAGAGTCGCGTGGGTTTTTGGACGAGCTCAAGTAGAGACCGTCGAGAAGTGCGGTGTGCATTTGTTACAAAAGAGGTTTTTGACCGCAAACATTTTGCCAC
The DNA here is from genome assembly GCA_921293005.1 of Nemoura dubitans. Classification (NCBI taxonomy): domain Eukaryota; kingdom Metazoa; phylum Arthropoda; class Insecta; order Plecoptera; family Nemouridae; genus Nemoura; species Nemoura dubitans. Next base: position 67,367,677 of record OV121074.1, read on the forward strand.
GTTTAGTCCGGCACCGGTTTAGCCCACAGCATGACCGAGTGCGCGCCGAGCAAACGTAGCACAAAGAACATGTAACGTTCACGCCGCGTGTGAAACGTAAGAACTAGTTCATTGACGGTGATTAGTGCGAGTGCACTTTACTTTTAGATACGATTGCATATTTTTTAAACATCTTTGTTAACATAACAGTTTTTAGGAATGTATTAAGCCAGGAGAGAAAGGCCACGTGGGTTTTACTCTGTTTCTTTCAACTTTTAACAAACAACTAAAAGTAAGGCAGCTGCTATGGCCAAAATCGTGACCAACATTTTGCGCCTTAGGTTCACTTCGAGGAGCAGAAAGCAAGCCTGGTGATCGGCGAAGCGTTCCCGAACGATGCCGGTGTGTACACGGCAGCGGCGAAGAACTTGGCTGGCGAGGCAACCAGTACGTGCAACGTGTCCGTCAAAGGGAGGTTGCCGACAGAGACGTCAGACTCGGAGTTAGCCAGCGACATGGAGCCCGTCAAGCCAGCGATCCAGTTGCAGCTCAAGAACCAGTCGGTGTTCGAGGGGGCCAGTGTGCAGCTGGACTGCATCATCATCGGCCAGCCCGAACCGGAAGTGATCTGGTACCACGACAACAGGCCGGTCAAGGAGTCGCCAGAGTTCAAGCTGTTGTTTCAAGGTGATCGGTGCTCGCTGGTAATTCAGGAGGTTTTTATGGAAGATGCTGGTGATTACAAGGTCACTGCCATCAACTCTGGAGGAGAGGCGTCTAGCACGTGTAACCTCACAGTCACATGTGAGTACCTAGCAGACTTACCTAAAGCAGACCTAGCAGACCTTTGCAGACTAGCTCATCACTGATTATTTTTAGCAAACAATTTTTTATTGCGCTTGGAACTTTTTCTTCTTCACAATAAACGAGGATTGTCTTTAAAAAACTCAGTTTAAAATATTTTTTTGATAACTAGAGTTAAGTTAGGATAAGCAGACATGATTCTTTGAAATTGAATAAGACGGATTGTCGTTTTTCTCTGCAGCTGTCAATCCAACCGAGCCCGTGTCCAGGAGTCAAGCTCCGCCCGAAGTTGCGCAGGAGCCGGTGGGTGCGCCACCCAAATTCAGCAAACTATTGTCCGACATTTTGGTGCCCGAGGGTGACAAAGTTGTCTTCGAATGTTGCGTGGAGGGAGACCCAAGGCCAGACATTCGATGGTTCCTCAACAACAGTGAGATTCAGCCGAAAGAAAGGATGGAGGTAATAACAGTGCAGGCCATCAATTCACATTTTCTGTCTGGTAATCTTCGTGCTACGCTGCCTGGTGCTGACATTACATGGCTCATTGCAGTTCGGAGAGGACGAGGAAGGCAACGTGAGCCTGACGATCCTGGAGGTGACCCCGTCGAATAAGGGGGTGTACACGGTGAAGGCCAGCAACTCCCTCGGAGAGGCCAAGTGTTTCGCGACGCTCATCGTGAAGGCTTCGCCCACGCAGACGCCTGAAAGCAAGGCCAGACAGGTCGAAGACGTGTCCTTGGCGCCGTCGTTCAGGGAACTGTTCGCCGACAGGAACGTGCTGGAAAACGAGGCGACAAAGTTTGAGTGTATTGTTTACGGGAAGCCCACGCCCAAGGTAAGCCAAAGCTTACAATATGTGTTTCATAAGATTTATATATTTCAATGCCATATTTTAGGTACTGACACTGTCTTTGGAAAATGAAGTTATGAGAGTGCGTAGATTTTCAGGGCCATGGTATGATGGAAGTTGTGGTTTTTAGGTTTGCGCTCTTTTTTTAATGCATTGCGGTCCTGAAAAGGACCTGTTGATCTGAAGTTTCGGCAGAGGTCGCTCTGCCATCTTCAGGGTGATACTGAAGTTATACTTATAGCTCGGTCCAAACCATATGAGCAAACTGCCCTTGTTAAACTTTCTGTCACAAAATGCTAACGTTGTGAGACTGCCCCCCCGGCAGTCTCAAAAGTTAACTCATCATATTTTTAAGAATGCTGCTTGCTAGTTTTGTGTGCATTCAGTGTCGACGTTGACAATGTGTAACTAAAACTGTGTCCGCTCTTTGTAGGTGAAATGGTGTTTCAACGACGAGCCTGTCTCCGGCAACGGCTTCCTGGTGAGCACGAGCGGCGAGCGACAGGTGCTTACCATGCCCAAAGTCACCCCAGATCTCGTCGGCAAGATTTCATGCGTGGCCGAAAACGACGCGGGCAAAGCAGCGTGCGTGGCGATCCTGAAGATCATGCGTGAGTCTCAATTAGTATTCAGGTGTTCAACCCACGGCTGTCTGGGTGGCGTGCCAAATAAAATGAAACTGATTTCCGCCAACAGGAGACGCTGACGCTCCGATAGAGGTGTCCAGCGTAACAGAACAGATCGGATCGACTTCGTTCACGATGAAACGGTCGGTGTTCGTGCAGTCTTCGAGCAGTCACGTGACTAGTTCGTCGACGACCTTGGGAGGCGGCGACCCCAACGTGCAAGTGCACAGCTTCTCGACGCAGTCGCAGGAGTCACTTCTGCAGGACGGCAACAAGCCCCCAGTGCAGTCGCAGACCACGAAGATCCACGAGTACAAGCAGATCAATCAGCAAATGCCGGAAGTCCGGGAAGAAACCTTTGTCAAAATGTCCAATGGTACGGTACTTTTCTCAATCTTTCTTGCTCCGAGTTCATGTTTGTTTTAGCTACATGAATAATGTTTAATTTTCTATCGAAGGCGAAGGAACCAACGCAATCCTGCCATCGCCAATTGCAACGCCAAAAGCCACACGAAAATCTGTGGCTCCCAGGTTTATGACTCCACTGAACGGAAAGATAGTCGACCAGGGAACTGACGTTGTCTTCGAGGGAATCATTGATGGTACGATTTCTTTTGAACTTCACATTTTACCCACCCAACAACTAATTGGCAGGGATGTTAATTTCGAGCGTCTCGTTTGGCGCAGGCTTCCCGGCACCCGAGGTGAGCTGGACCAAGAACGGGGTGGACTTGCAGCCCGACGGGGAGGCGCTGACCATCACGTGGGCGCTGAACAAGGCGCGCATGGAACTGAAGGACGCCCACGTGAAGGACGCCGGGCGGTACACGTGCAAGGCTGTCAATGAGGTCGGCTCGGCGAGCAGCACAGCTGATCTAGTCGTCAAAAGTAAACCTTCTCGTCATTTGTCTGAGCTTGCTTTGCTTTATCTTCATGTACATGCGATTGCGGGGGGGGGGGGGGGGGGGGGGGGGTAAAAACTGGGTATATGCTGGTAACATTGTAAGGGTGCAAATTTGGATTCGTGTTTTATTTTTGCTTTTCATTTCACCGCAGGGACTGTTCCATTATAGTCCGGTCTTTGTGATAGCACAAAAGTCTTGTTCAGAGCATCTGAGACTTCTCTTTTCCAAAGAAAAACTGAATTTATATTGTACAACAAATATTATGTAGAGCCTCACTATGCATCAAAATACAATATTTCATAAGACAGACACATTGATTACTAGAATTTCTGTAAAATACCAACTTCTTTCAAAAGCGAATCGTGCTATCGTGAGATCAGATTTTGGGACGAGTGTGAGGAAGGGAGATCGGCGCACCCCCCCCCCCCCCCCATCTTTCCCAGCCCTGGCTGTGCGGGCAAGGCTGACCCTGAGCGTTCGCCCCGCAGAGACCGTGTTCCCCCCGGTGTTCGGGCGACGCCTTCAGGCGCAGATGGCCAAGGTGGGCGAGCGCGTCAACATGGAGGTGGAGGTCACAGGCACGCCCGAGCCCACGGTCACCTGGTACAAGGACGGCCAGCAGATCCTGGGCGCCATTCCAGGATCGATGTTCAGGACGAAAATGCAAGGCAACTGCTACACGCTGATTATTGAGAAAGGTACATTTAGATCTACATTCACAGCACATTCATTGTATCAACATTCAATCACATCCACCCACTTCATCAAAATTCATTCACATTCATAGCAAATTCACACACATCGACATTCACAAAATTCACGAAACTCCACCACATTCATCACATTCATCCAATCATCACATTCACATCCATCCATATTCATTGCATGATTATTTAACTTTCTCGAATATTATTTTTCAAAATGATTTTTCAAGCTGACGGTAATTGAACTGAAGAACAATGCATGTTTCCCTCGAATAATTAGATCGTTCAACAATCAGGGACGATGAAATCAGAAATAAAGTGGGAAAGGGTTACAAATGCTACAATTTGCACAACACAGTTAAACACTTACCCTCAAAGATCTATTAACAAGTATTCTTGACACGGCTAGGCCTCCTACAGACTGGTTCGACCGCACTTTGCATCGCTACTGAAAGAGTCCCGACCTGCGTCGACGCCCGCCGTCCGACGATCAGTAATTAGTGACAAGCAAACAAACGTCACCAGAAGCACAACAGTGGATGCTAAGTGACAAAAGTCCCAAATATTTTTTGTCTAAAATTATGCGTGTCTATATTTTTAGCGCTGCCCGAGTTGTCTGGCAAGTATATGGTGCGGGCAGTGAACGCTGGGGGCGAGGCGCAGAGCATCGCCGACTTCGTCGTGTACGAGCCGCAGGTGAACACGGGCGTCGAGATCGTGCAGCATCTCGTGTTCGAAGACGTGGTCCATCACACCTCGCAGGTAAATCACTAGGCAATCACACATCAGGCCCGCTTGAGCTGTTGAGGAAATTACAGTAAAAGAATATGTGTAAATAATAAATATGTATGTGAGTCATTAACTTCTGGGCTTACTGTGCCCTGTAATTACATTGAAGTATGCACGTTTGAAACACATGGGTCGAGTTATCTTTTTATTTTGTATAAAATTCTAAAATTTAAACTCTACCCCGTTTCTGGGTCTTGGTGGTTCATCTTTGAAATAACTTGTAAAGTATAACTGGGGTCTGGTTTCCAGCTACAGATTTTCTTGCTGTAGCTTTTCTCTAATATATTTTATTTATTTTCCCCGTCGATTTGTTAAACATTTAGAATACAGGTCCACCAATAAACGAGTCCAAGGAAGAACCGAAGCAGCCTGAAATCGTGCCAAACACCCTGTCATTCGCGCCTCTCGCAAAGCGGAGCTTCTCGCCGTTCACAATAGAAGCTATGGAAATTTTAGAGAGCACGAAATCAGAGCAGTTGACAATAAAATCTGACCACCGTGAAAAGCCAGTTGACACATTTATAGCTCCAGTACAGGAACAGTATGGTCCTCCTGTGCCAGAAGAAATCAAACCCACGGAAATACCAGTTAGCGTAGAGGAAACCACGCACATTGAAGTAAAGGAGGTAGTGACTGCTCCCGCTGAACCGGATATAGCTCCACCAGCTGCTGAGGAACCGGCACAACCAGAGACGAATGGCGTGGAAACCGGCTCCATCAGCAAGAAATCAGCATTCGACTTCTTTGTCAACAAAATGCACGAAGATGATGAGCCAAAAAAAGAAAAGAAAGTCAATCCACCGTCAAAACTAGTTCCTTTCGAGACCGTCCAGCCGACCGAGTCAATCGTGCACAAGCGCGAGCCGTCGTTTTTCGGCGACCTTGATTTCCACGCCACTAGGCCCCAGTACGGGTCACCCGTCTACGCCCTCCAGCCAGCGCAAATCAGCTCAATGAACTTTCCCCCGGAGCAAGTGACTCCCTCCGTAGAGTTCACGTCGCAGACCTTTCAGTCGACTTCCTCGACGCTGGAGCAAGAGGAGTTCTTCCTGCAGCCAGAGCCACCTCCAGAGATGGGGTACAGTCCTAAGCCAGAGCGGCAGGTGTCCGTCAGAGAGGACGTCACCTCTCGCGTGAAGCGACTCGAGGAGGCTTCGAGGATACTGTCACCCGTTGACATTCCCATGGGCGCGGTGAGAATTTTCCCCATTAAATTAGAGCCTCTGAAACAGGAAGTGACTGCTGCTCCACCAGTTTACGATCAGCAGGAAGTCATCGAAGAGGCATTTGTCAAAGAAGATGTTAGTTTAACAAAGTCTTATTTGACTGGAAGTGGTGATTCCACGATACCCCTGGAGCCAATCAAACCATGGGACGCAACTCAGGGCAAAGAGGACGACTTCACTTCGTTGCCGTGGGTGAGTTCCCCAGACAAGCCTGTGGAGACTCCGGTCTATCAGCCAACACCCATCATGAGGCCTCATGCCGAGGTCGTGCAGCGCCCCACGACTCCACGGCCGTCTGCAGAAGCAGTCTCGATGGAAAAACTGTGGGCATCTCGCAGAACACCGGAGCCTGAACTCGTCAAGCCATTTGAACCAATAATGAGGGAGCCTGAACCTGTTCGTCCAATCACGCCGAAGCCGCAAACGTTCACGACAGACAACAGCTGGTCTTCCACTCAGACCTCTCACAAGTTCGAATCATTTCAATCTTCGAGCCTTTTGGAAGATATGAAGAGAGCACCTTCTCCAAGGCCTTCGGCTGAAGGTGTCTCAATGGAGAAGCTTTGGACTCCACGCAAACCGATCGAAATAGAGCCAATCATTTTGAGGCCATTGGCCCCAGGGCACCATTCAGAAAAACCGTCTGTCGAAGGCTTGAAGATGGACAAGATCTGGGCGCACAAGCACAAGGACTCGAGTTTGAAGCGGTCGTGGCCACCACAAGAAGGAGGCGTTGAAGAAAGACCGATATTGCCATGGGCAGCCAAGGAGACGGAGAGGATTTGGCCTCCCGTCGACACGAAAGTGTCGTTGACTCACAAGGAAGTTGTGAAAGAGGAGAATGTTGTACGTGAGGTTCCTCCTGAACCAATCCAGCAGCCACAACCAATCTACCAGCCACCGCAACCAGTCTACCAGCCTCCGAAGCTAGTTGAAGCACCGAAGCAACCAGCATATCAGGCCCCAAAACCAGTTCAGCCTCCTGAGCAACCAGTCTACCAGGCGCCGCAACCAGTTTACCAGCCACCACGGCCTGTTCAGCCAGTCTATCAGCCTGCCTATCAGCCCTCAAAGCCAGCTGAGCCTCCCAAACAGCTAGCATACCAACCCCCTCAGCCACGGCAAGAACCCAGACAAGCGGCGTTCAGGGCTCCCGAGCCGGTTGCTACTTTGCCAGCAAAATTCCAGTCGGTTGATGTCATTCCTTCAGACAGCTCATCCTTTCAGTCGTTTAGACAGGAGACCAACGAAAGCTCTGTGATCAGAACATCTTTCCACGAAGAAGTTCCAACCCCTCCTCAGCAACACTACTTCTCCGAGTCGAGAGTGAGCCACTCGTCATCCGTGCCCGAGAACGAAATGGTGTCATCAACCTCCACTTCGTTCCAAGAGACTAAATCGAGCCATTTAGAATCAAGTTTCCAGTCAATGACGTCGTCCGAGGAGGTGGATAGAAATATCAAACCGTCGGAAGCTAAATTGCATTGGCCACCGAACCAGAAAGACGAGTTCGTGTTAAAGGCCCCGCCGACGGTGCAGGACGTTTTGCTGAGTCGCGAACCACCCTCCCGACCCCAGTCCATCCAGTTCGACGACGTCATCCTCGAGCCCGGGAGCCCCCCGGAGTTCGGCGTTGCTCGGGCGCCGCTGGAACGACGGCTCTCCTACAAGGAGACCATCGAGCAGGAGCTGGAGAAGGACCTCAAGAAGGAGCCTTCTAGAGTGCCGTTTGGCTCGGTAAGAATCATGCCGCCGTCATCGAAAGAAAAAACGTTGCCGCCTCCATTACCTCCGAAAGATCAGCCAGTCGTGGCGCCGCCATTGCCGTCTAAATCGCCTGTGGCAGTTAAACAAATAACTAGGAAAGAAATCAAGTCCGTCGAGACTAAGTTTGAACTGTTCCCAGACCTAGAACCTTTCCCATACAAAGCAGAGCCCGGCAAACCGAAACAGAAGCTGGCACCGCCTCCAAAGCCATCGAAATTCAAGAAGGGCGAGTTTGGAGCGAGTGATTACGACAGCGACATGGAGTCGACGATCATCTTGCCAAAATGGCGGCCGTACGAGAGCGATACCGAGGACAATTTGAGTTACCGAAAGGTGAAGGCTCCATCGTTCACCCCCCACGCGTCGCGGCCGAAGTCGACCGACCCCGAACCTCTGCCTCCTTCGAAATTCGACAACCCGCCCACATTCGAGGGACCGCCGCGTCCAATCATCGAGAAAGTGAAAACTACGAAAGAAACGAAAACTGAGACGAAAGCTAAAGTTGAGGTTAAAGCCGAAAAGTCGAAGAAACATCATCACCATCACCACCACTACCAAGAAGAGAAGAGGAAGGTATCGCCTCCCAATTTGAAACCAGGTTCACCTCCGGTCTATGTGCAATCGACGCCTGCCAAGCAAGAGCCGAAGAAGGTTGAATCTCCAGCCAAACTTGTGAGCAAGCAACAGGACAGTGGATACATGGCCGACACAGACGAACCGCGTTTGCTGATGAAGCAATCGTCACAAAAGTCGTCCAAACAAGAGGAAACCAGTGTGAAAACAACGATCGAACATTTCACCAAGATCACAGAGAACTTTTCGCAGCAGAGCTCGCAGTCGACAACAGTGCACCGTCAGGCTGCCGCTCCTGTCAAACCACAACCCGTTTACCAAACCCAAAGCCGACAGCAAGAGAGCAGCTCTCAATCCTCGCACTCTTCGCAAACGGTCACGAAACCGCAGCCGATCTACCAAGCGCAGCACACTCAGGCCAAGCAGAAGATGCTAGCCGCGCCGCCTCCAGCCAAGGTTTGAAGCGTTTCCATGTCAAAATGTGTGTCCGCCAACTCACAGCATTAACAACGCCGTTCCGGCTTCATCTTCGTTGCACACCACAACATTGTCAAGCACCAGCACTGACGCGCACAACATTGTGACGAGAACGCAATGCCCGCACCGCACTTAACAGTACGCTGAGACGCACTGCAATTCGCAGCTTCACAGCTTTTCATTCCGCAATTGCTTTTCTTCACTTATGGCTTCAAATTGTTTCACAGCCTTCATTTACTGTGTTCATTGTTTTAATTTATTGTGTTGTATAATCTCTTTATTATTTTGTAGATTTGAGCATGAATCCAGTAGATATGTGTATTTTTGTTCCTTTTGTGTCTTTCATTTGTGCACCGTAGCACTCTTGTTTTCTGTTGGTAAACTTTTCACTGTGTGTGCAACGTAATATACCATTGTATCGTTTGTTTGCTGAAACTAAGTTTATTTGCAGGTGCTCGTTCCGAGTCCGATACCGCAGAAGGACGATCGCCCATCGAGCTTGGAGCCGTTTCCATACACGGTCGAGCCGTCACAGCCCGTGGCCAAACGGCCCATGGGCCCTCCGCCCCCGAGCCCCTCTAAGTTCCTCAAGGGAGAGTACCGAGAGAGCGACTACGAGAGCGACTATTACGACAGTCGGATACCTCCCCGCTGGCGCCCCGACGGCTCGGACACCGACGGCCCCATGTTCAAGCCGGTCCGTCCCGTGTTGACGCCAAGCCAGCCGTCCCGGGCGTCGGTGGGCGGCAGGACGCCGACGCCGCCGACCGAGTTCGACAATCCACCGCAATCCGACGGCCCTCCCCGGCCAAAGTTCACCCCGATCGAGAAACAACCCGTCGTCAAACGGGAAGAGGTTTTGAAGCCTACCACTATGCAGCCAGTATTCAAGCCTAAGCCGGTTGCAGCGACTTGCATTTCGCCGATGGAGACGATAATCGCAACTCCAGCTGTCAAAGACGTGATGTACCTGAAGCCAGGGTCGCCGCCCGAAATGGGATTCGCGCCTCGGACGCAAAAGACGTCGCCCTACCACAACGCCACGCAGACGGAGACGTCGAACGTCGTCAACTTTGCCGAGTCCACGGAACACAGTCATCGAGTGGTCAGTGTTCAGCAAACCACGAGAATCATCAAGTTTGGCGACAAGGAAAACAAGCCAGGACCGGCGTCGGCGCCTCCGGTGCAACTGGAACCTTTCCCATTCAAGCCAGATCCGGTGACGCATACGAAACGGAGCGTGGGTCCTCCTCCGACGACCCCGAAGAAGTTTGTCAAAGGAGAGTTCAGGGAGAGCGATTATGAGAGCGACGTGGAAGCGGTCCACTTCAAGCCGAAGTGGGCGCCGGGAGACAGTGACACCGATGGGATTCATTACCGGAAAGTCCAGCCTCCGACTATGACGAGGTCCTCAAGCGTCCCCGAGAGAGCGGTCAAGGTGCCGACGCCCATGGAGTTTGACACGCAGCCCCCGTATTTGTCGTCGTCGTCGGTCCAGTCGGAGAGCTCTAGGCAGATGACTTCCAGGACGGAGGTTGAGGCCGAGCAGAACAGACTGCGGAGGGTGGAGGAGATGAGGCATAGGTTTGGCGAAAATAAAGGGACGTCTTTACCCTCGAAAGAAGTATCACGACCTGCTGCATCAATGCCTGCATCAGCATCATGTAATTTGTTTACCTTCCATTATTATCTTAAATTATTACAATTGACTGGTTTTTTCATAACTGAGCTTGCTTTTTTAAACTATGTTTACTTCCAGATGCAGCTTCTAGGCACATGAACGAAATGACCAGCACATTCAAATCAAAGGCACAGCAGTTTGTGAATGAGATTATCACCGACGTGGAAGCGTCCAGGAAGCCAGACAAGCCGATCCTGAAACCAGGAAGTCACCAGCCTGCCGACGCCGATGAGCCTCAGGCATACCGGGAAGAATCCCGACTGGCAGAATACGGTAAGTGCACGTCAAAAGAGTGTTACACTTGCGGTTGTGGGCAAAATAATACCAATGCATTTACAAAACAGGAACGAAGCACATCGATCCAGACACTGGATTGATTTACTTCAAGTATGATTTCGGTTATGAGTTTGGCATCATCTTGCCCGGCGAGGGTAACAAAGACGGGGACAAGACTAAGAAACGTAGAATCGAAGAAAAGCGTTCGGACGATATCGACTTTCCGATAATACACGAGAAAACTAACAAAAACGTAGTCGAAGAACCAAAGCAGATCCCACAGTTCAGACCCAAGAAGTTCACCCATTTCAAGTCTGTCAAATGGGACCCGGTGTCTGAGAGCGAAATGTCCGAGAGCGAGGACGCTTTGCAACACAAGAAGCGGTACAGCCTGCCCCAGCCGACGCCGGCCATGTTGCAAAGGGAGCCGCATATAATGATACCGAACATGGGGATGATGAGTCCGACGTCGACGTTGTCGCCAAGCTTGCCCAGTCTCTCTCCGTACTGTAGCAGCATTGGTCCGTCGGCAGGTATACACGGAACTAAGTGATACCGCATCATGAACTGCACACATTACCTTCTACCTAGTTACTAATTAGCTATAATTAGATACAATGTCACTAACTCGGTGTTTTTAGTTTATCTACGCTAATTGTTTTATGCATTTATATTATTCTTTCTTTCTTAATAATTCTTATGGAATTTTTATTAACATTATCAATTCTTTAATTTATTTTATTTTTTAGAATAGCCGCTGTCTCTGCTATCTTTCGTATTTTTGTCGTTTCTTTTAGGTTCTAGAAGACCCACATAAATGCTCTCATGAAAGTTCAAACGGCACAGTTCCATTGGGTCTCTTTGAGCCTTTTAAACATCAAAATGTTCCAAAAATAAATATATCTTCATTAAAATGTCACGTTTTCTTACCGTCGTGCAATGCAATGCCATAGGAGGATCTCCATGGTCGACTCTGAGCCCCGTCAAAGGGCAAGGGACGCACACCAAAGGGCGTGGAGGCACGCCAACGCCCCCCAGCACCCCCAGCACCCCCCGGAGCTCGTCTGGCATCGTCTCGGGCGGCAACCAAATGACACAGCCGAAGAAGCCGCCGACGTTCATCACGGTTAGCTACACCCTGATATGAGGCAAAATAATCATAAAATAATATTTATGGAAGGGTGGCGAAGCTGGGAAATGTGCAACCTATCCGGGATAAGAACCCGGAACTCTGATTCCCAGTCAGGAGCTCTATCCTCTGAGCTTTTCGGGCTCACATTGTCCCGCTTTGTAGGTGGGGGGGGGGGGGGGGGGGGATAAGGGATCACCGCAAATTTTTGCAGCTCGGCTTCCCTTTCCTCTATTGAACACTGGTATCTGCTTAAACCAGTGACAGTTTCCTTCTCATTATATGACTGATTCAGATCGTTTTTATGCGTTGTGTTTATGCCCTTTATTGATTGACGGCCTTGACACACTGTTGTGCAACTTCGAAAAATGACAACTAGAGATGACAACTTAGGAAATAATATTATTTAAGTCCATATGAACACGATACATTTTAAACGATTGTACACTATTGCTTGTTTTTGCAGCCTCTTCGCGATATCGCTGTCGTCAGCGGCCAGTCTGCCAGATTCGAATGCATTGTCCAGGCCGAACCTCCGCCGAACATCATCTGGTCCAGCAACGGCAGAATACTCGAGAACTCGCCATACTACCAGATCGAATTCAGGAATGGAGTTTGCAGACTTACAATCCCGCAAGCGTTCACAGGTAACTCACAAGATACTATGTGCAAGTACCTGACGGTCTAGACATCTCAAACTATTGGTGATTTATGTATGAATGAATGCAGCATCGTTTCGAAATGCACAATTGAATTAGCAAGAACGTTAGCAAATGCGTGCGTACCTAAAGTACTTTCCTATCTGAAGAGAACAATATTACACGGCCTGCCCCTCAAATATTTGCTCCTACCACACAAGATTTCAGACTGACATGCGAAGGAAAATTAAAAGGCATTGTTAATTATCAACAGGATCTGACACAACCGATGCCCAAACGACCTGTTGGCGATAACTGATAATTTGTTATACTTGTTTTTGAACGCACTACAGTGAAATGTTGAGCTATCTCTAATTGGTCTGAATGTTTGTGCAGAGTACGCTGGTTCCTACACCTGTACCGCCACCAACATGCTGGGTACAGCGGGCACCTCAGCCTCCTTGCAAGTGCCAGGTGAGAGAAGGTTCAGAAAGTAACCAACACTGCCAATGGAAATGGTTGTCGTTATTCACGTTCTCGGTTAAATGTCACAATTCACAAGTCATTTATTCACTAATCGGCTAGTTTATAAGATTTCAAAATTAATTATTTACGTACCTACGAATTACAAGAATACAAAATGAAGAAGACACGCGTATATTATTAGGTTGACAATACTTTTTGATTTGTGCAGCTCTTTGATTAATATATACCTATGTAGCTACTTTGAATATTTAACTCCTGTTGTTTCCTGAAAGGCAGGTTAATACTGAAATTACAGAAAATATATTAAATTTGTTTTTTAAGTTTTCAGGAAACCCTTCATACTATGTTGTTGCTTAATTTTATCATATTATGTTATTTTGTAATTGTCTTGGTGCTTGTTGGTGGAATGATAACACTCTACTGTGGGGGCTGTTGTCCTGAAGGGCATGTGGGTAAGGGGTGCTTGCTGGATTAGGTATATTTTACTTAATCTGATCTGTGCGAGGTATAACTGTATGGAAACGAACCCGAATTTTCGGTATTATTGTATAACAAGTGCTTTCTAGTCACGCTATCTATGGTGCCTTCCTACGGTGTTTTTTTTTTTTAGATATTCTCATTTTAAAAGTAAAATAATGTTTTCTATTAGTGTCTGTCCTAAAATAGCTTGCGATCGTTGCTTGCAATTCATTCTGCGTGGACAATCTGCAAGATTAATTGAGGTGGCAGTCTTCTCAGTTTTATTAATCATTCAAGCAGGTGTTCACGCTTTCATCATACACGGCTTTGGAAAATTTCAGGCTGGTAAATTGTGCAATTTGCTTTGTGCAGTATGTATTGACAAATGATTGGAGGTGTTCTCTTCTTGTAAATAAAATTGAATTAAAAATTGTCGTTTTATTTCCATATCAATATTTCACAGATGAAACTTGAATTATTTTTGGAGAAATGTTAAGTTTTGAATAGTTGCCAGGAGATATTAATGGTCTACAACCATCCATTTGTAGGAATTATTGCTTGTTAAAAACCTATATGTTGGCTTGGGATGAGAGTGGTGCTGCTGGTGGAATGCATGGGTCCTGGACCTTGGGATTCCTTTGCTTGCTTGGTGGCGGTTTCACTTGCTCTTCTCAGGTAAGGAACATCTCATTTATCATCTTATCTGTGCGCTGTGGCCAAACCATTTTAGAAAATTACGCATGTAAAACTAACCAAATCTTATTTCTCATCAGTTTAGAAAAAAATACTAAGTACTACATGGATAATGTTGCAAAATTATTTCAAATAAGTAATTATAGCGTAACGGTGTATGACCCACCACCTCTAGTTGGAGCCAGGTGACTTCTCCTGGCCCAAAAGCGTTTCCACTAGCTGGTTTTATTTCTGCTACTGACTTTCGGGCAAATGATTCAGAGACCACCATTGCAGCGGAGTAGTTAATCCCACAACACCTACACGGGGAGCGTGGAATAGACGGGAAAACTCATGCCTACGGGAAAGAATGTATATTTTAAGATTAGAAAGATGATTCGTTAGGTGTAACATCGGCCTGAGTCACCGAGCGACGAGCCGTGACGTCATCGGAAAATTTGGCACCAGAAATCAACGGGCGTTGTATTGTTAAAAGTTATGCTTGAGATGTTCAATGCAAATTCTGACCTCGATGGGCTCCCAATAATAGAATAATTATTGTTTTTTGGTTAAACTTTGCATTCGAATTCCCAACTGACATTTGCTTTCGTTGAGTATTAGCAGCTCTTTAACAAACAACAGACGTAAGCGCCGTGTAAACTTTCTTAAATTACGCACGTAACTTTGGCTTCAGACGATTTTATCACCGTGCACTTTAAGCATTGAGCTTTTTTTTCAGCATGTTAAACCCGATTTTGTTTTGTAAGCTCACGACAATGTGTTTTCTATAAATTATCTGCGTACATACATTTACTGAGGTTGAAATCAATTGAGAGCCACCGTGAATTCTCCACCGAAGGCAAACCTTTACTTCGGTGCCAGCGACATCAATCTATGCCACAACAATTTGTCACTGTGTCAGTGTCTCACCATCCTGTCGAATCTCTGAATATTTCTTGCATGATTGTTTACAAGGAAATGCTTCATGTTTAACCTGAAATAACGTAAATGTCAGCATGCGGCGAGTTAGCAGCTCCGGGTAGAGACCTATTTTCGTCTGCTTCAATGGCCGCCGGCCATCTCTGAGCGGTCTCTCTTGCTCTCGGCGCGGTCCTCCTCGCGGCGTTGCCGTCGCCGAAAGACAGACGCCGACTTTTGGAATGCTCTGTACCGACAGCGCCGAAATTTTGCGTCACTGCGGCTGCTGCGGGTTGTGGGAAGATGCTGATGGGAAGGCTAACAATACAAGCGCTCACGCATCCATGTGCAATAACAGCTAAATTAATCACGGACCTTCTTGGCAACATTGAGGGATGTTTTTTTAAAGAATCGATTCTCATGGTTTGCTAAGAAAATACTGAAATGTTAGGTTGAAAGTGGGTAGCTAGGAATTAATGACTGTGCACAGTTTCCCTTCTCACCGTTCTTTTCTTGATAGAATAACTTTAGAGTAGACATAGGTAGATAATTTAAACAAGAGTATTTCACAATTAGCAATCTCTCACAAATCCATAATTTCGAAATTAGCCTTGTCTCTTAAAACTGGGTTAAGGTCGGGATAAATCCACATAATTTTCTGGAAAATCACAGCCGTTTTTCATTTTGAGCTAAGTATAAGAGATCATTAAAAGCATTATGCCGCTCTCGTCCACTGCTTTGAGCTTGCTTCGGACGTCCCGACGATGCGTGGGTGACGCATGTAGAGTGTAGAAGATGGGCGCCGGCCAAAGCCAAGCTCTCACATAATTTGCAACAACATTCGCGCTGCCAAAATATTCGTCTGCCTGCTTATTTGAGTCATTGCCTTCGGACCCCCATCGAAATATGCAACTGCGCAGTTTCCCCGCTGTTTGCACACTGAAAGAATGCTAATTGAATTTCGGAAACTTCCATGCAATTGTATTATAAACACACATCATACCGTTATTTGGACATGTTACGGTCTCATCATGTGTTCTTGTGTATTTCTGTTCTTGTGATCTCTTTACTCTAGTCCGGATCCAATTCTCATGACGTAACCTTGATAGTTGTTGTCCTGACGTATTATCTTACATGCATGCAATTGTTATTGAGTAATACCTCATCTAAGGAAATAGGTGTTTGTTTTCAATATAAGTCAACAGCAACCCTGTCAGAGTTTAGGCATAATGAAAGAAAAACAGAAATCTGTCGTTGTATTAGTTGATCTACCGCTCATCCGCATGTCTCTTTACACACCTCAGTAGTGATTGATTAGGTGTCACTTGTTTGTACCCGCATTCCGTCATAGCTATTGACCGCTGCCAATAGAGAGTTAATTGAACTCAGACAAGCATCGTGATGTTTTTGAAACGGACTGGTCTTTATCTTTGGGACTAATCCAGATCGCTTAGCTCTACGTAGGTGTCGTACTCTTGAAGTCTGAAGGGACAGCCGTGAAAAGAAAAAAATTATTTTGAGTAGAAATAGTTTGTTATAATTTAAAAATTGTCATTCATATAACCGTTAAAATGAAAATTCAGAATTCGCAAATTTGCTAAAATGGCATCTATCTTTTGTTACATAATGACTCTGCACAGAGCTGTGATAAAATTTTCTGCACTCCGCGCACACATCACTGATCCACGCTCCGCGACAGTTCAGGAACTTTGGCAGCTCTTTTATATTGTTAAAATCAACAAGTGTGACCGATTCGATCGCACTCTCTGCTGAGCTTTCCTGCCCGAACTCTTTTTAATAGATTAAGCCCTAGAGGTCACAGCACTTGATGGCTGCAGACGGCATGGACGATCACATACCTGCAATTACAACCAGGGCTTTTAATGAAAATCAGCTAATTGCAGCAAATATACCTACAACGTAGGTTATTGACTGTTTTATAATGTGATTGTTCATTCCAATTTAAAATTTCATTTGCTACAACGGTATAACTCGGCGACTTCAATAATTCTCTCAAATTCCACTGTATAAGCTTTACAATGGTATACAATCGAATGGAAGATTATTGGTATACTTGGTAGTATCTTTACCCAGCATAAGATCTTTTTATTGAAGTAGGTATTTTCAAATCATTCTTGAATCATGTTTATTAAAACCAGTACTTTTGGACAGCACACGTTTGCAATTCGATGTATACGAATTAAAATGTTCAACAAAGCCTTGTATTTCCCTAGGGATCAATGAGGGATACTACGACGTCCCTTACGCGTCCCCGTCACCACCCCTGCTTGACTGGGAAACAACAATCTCCTCCATCATGACAGACGTGGCTTCCATCGAAGATCTGGGTGAGTACCACATTCGCTCACACCGGGAAATAGCAATGCAAGATCGACGAGGGAATCGGTGTGAATTTCCCAGCACTTTTCCTCTGAAAATAACTTAATATATAATTAACGTTGCACCGCGCATGGCCGCCCCAAAAACTCATCCAGGAAGTTGCGCTGAAGTAATATTTTTTAATTTAATCTTTGTGACAGACAGGTAAATACCCAGTTGTGCCATATAATAAAACAGATTGAAACATTAAAAAGACACACATGATTTGGCGACACAAGAATTCTCCACGTCTCTTCTAGTTTAGGCTTTAGACATAGTTTTCACCGAAATCGCTCGCCAAATAAATGAAACTATGTGTCCTAGTAAACCTGCACGCCAAGCATAAAAATTAATCATTCTTAAATCTGGGAATAGCATTTCCTACCGATCTCTAATCGATGTATCGAAGTCATTCCCGGCAGTTCTATTGCGTGGCATTCCAGGTGTGCAGTACACCATCAGACAAGTCGTGGAATGCTGGAAACTTTGGCGCAGTTGGCACGAAAATAGAACCTGATTATGATTTTGGCTCGGTCTCACAGCCAAAGCCAGTTTTACAATTATAAACATATTTTGTATAGTCCACAAACACATACACGTAGTTACATACAAAGAAAAGGAAATGGACGATGTTGTGCATAAAACTTTTGGTGCGGCGATAAATATTGCTAGGATATTTAATAGCATTTTTGCTCCAATTGAAAATCATTCAAAGCTGGCGTGCCGTCACCGTGCCTCAACTTTGTCTTGTTTATACTTGCTTCAAACGTAGGTCAGCCATTAACACAATGTGATTCCTCTAAATTAGAGAACCCTTATTTTCTACGGACGAATATAGAGGTCGGAAAGGCAACTGCTTGGAACGTGTGCAACTGCAGTTCTGCATTTCAGCGCTCAAACGGGGGGAAAAGCTGGGATGGCCGGCGGCCAGAGCAGCAATAGGTGCCGCGTTGCCACATGAAATTCAAGCGATTTATATCTATCCTATAACCCATTACAGAATCAAGGTTTCATATGTCGTTGCTTGAAAATTTGAATCGGTGCAGCAGCAACAAAAACAACAAATGGGCGAATTGTGAGCAACGTGCTTTGGTATTATGCAGGTATGGAATTGTTGCTCTGGTTTGAATCCTTATAGAGAATATGTGCCATTCTGCCGATCGAGTCCGGAATACGCGATAGCATAATTTATTCGATCCATCCCACAGACGAACGTCGTTCGCAAACTACTTTTTGCACCAGATTGTCAGAAACTTGTCTGAATTCTTTGTTCGCATTTATAGAGATATGCTGTGCAGTGCGATCAGGAAAAATGTGTACCATGCTTTAACCAAAAGGCAAAAATAGAAATGTGTGTGATGCAGCTCTAGAATATGGTAAACAAATTGGGATGGACATTAAAATTATCTCTCATTGAATATCCTATTTCCTTTTATTATCATAAAGTTTTTGGTTTCACTTGGAAGTGTCGTGTTACAACTGGTTTGGTTCGAAATCTTGCG
Source organism: Nemoura dubitans (assembly GCA_921293005.1). NCBI lineage: Eukaryota > Metazoa > Arthropoda > Insecta > Plecoptera > Nemouridae > Nemoura > Nemoura dubitans. Next base: position 67,386,517 of record OV121074.1, read on the forward strand.
AGTTAGACACTCAACAGAAAAGTAGTATAAGGTTATATTCAATAAATATTTAACAGTAGAACAATGGTTTTCCATTAGTGGCTAATCGCGAAATTTTGATATGAGTGTTAATGGGTATTTTAATTAGCATAATTAGTTTCATCGTAAGGAAGAATCTTTGATTAAATGTGTGCGTTTGATTGAAATGAGTTGCATTATTACATGGCTGTGCATGTCACAGAACAGTGAGAATATCCTAAACCATGACATGGGTATTGATATCTTGGGGTATGATTTCAAACGGTGGAATCGATTTCAGAAACACATGTGTAGGTATATTCTATCGGAAGTGATCCATTGCCAACGCATGGCTATCGGTTCAAACAATATCAAACAAAACAGTTGTTGCTAAGCAAAATATTTGTACTGTCAGACAAACACATGTTCTAGACATACAACAGTATAATGCGAGTACTAGTAATTGGTGTCATCGGAGAATGCGGTGTACATAACACAATGAACCGCAAATAAGCTGTAGAAATACGTGCGTTAAACATGCTAGGTAACGAACTCGTGAGTTCACTGACAAATTAATGTATTCCGACTTTAAAATAGAACTTCCTTTGATAAGAGAGTGCAATGATATGCAAGTGTATTTTGTCAGAAGAGACAAATCTTAATAATATCTTCCTACATCGATTGAAGTAACAATTTGACGGTCGCGCGCCGCCTTCATTGCGTTTCATCTCTGTGGGAGTAGAGTGAAGGAAGCATGCTGCTCCGAGGAGACCTCGTCAAGTTCTAAAATCAGCTCGGTGATATTTCGGTCCAGCGGTAGCAGCATCTCACCGGCATCCCCTCTTGGAGGGTCCTTCTCCCGCACTGCGCCAGCCCGTGACAATACGCGGCGGCGACGGCGACGTCGGCGGTGGAGGGGGCAAGCACGCAGCCCGACCGGAGTCAGAACCCAAGACTTTGACATTCTTCGTTCGCAATTCGTACTCGACCGACGCCTTTTTAGTTTTTAATTAATCGAAATTTCTGCTCGTGGATTTTTTTATAAATGTCTCGACTTCTGCTAACTGAAGCCGGTTAGGCAGTAAATCAAACTGATACTTTGTCTAATTTAATTTCCGTCGTAATAATTTTTAATTTTGAAAAGAGACTAGTCCGTTTTCTTTCGAACAGTGTGATTGTGCGTTTTGTGTAGTGTTTTTGCCGTCAAGTGTGTGCTTTCAAGTGATTGTGCAGTGTGAATAGTGGGTGCAACATGTCTCGTCAAATTCAGCAAGGGTTTACCACCCAAGAGCATCAGCAACAAGTGATCCGTCAACAGCAACAGCAACAACAGGTCACGACAACACAGCAGCAATTCAGCACGCAACAGCACTTTACCGAACAGCGACGTGTCGAACAGCATGTTACTCGCCAAGTGGTCAGCAGTCAGCAGACTCAGCAGACTCAGCAGACTCAGCAGTCTCAGCAGTCTCAGCAGACTCAGCAGACTCAGCAGACTCAGCAGACTCAGCAACAGCAACGAGGTCTGTTTTGCGCGTTAACCGACTGTGTGTCAGACAATTGCGATAATTGATGCCTGGCAATTATCTTGAGCGGTCTGTAATTGGTCCAGTTGCAGCAGTGTTCTGTGACCGTCGTGCAGTGGGACTTAACGGCGAAATGTGTGCCACGAAAAACCGGCGTCTATTTTCTCTTTGAATGCCGCATCAAATTATCTGCAGGAATAATTCATTTTCAAGCGAGGGGCCCGTTTAGAGCAGATCGGTTAGCACTCGAGACTAGCAGTGTGCCATTTAAAAATAAACTCCTCTGATATCAATGGCATAGAGAGGAATGGAGATCATAATACCAAGTTCAATTCTCCAAAGAATAAATAGGGAACCCTTTTTTCTATTGAAGAAATGCATTAACCCCGGTTACAAAACGGAAATCAACCCTTTTTAGGTTCCAACACTTGTCCATGAAGTCCTCACATTTGTATTTACAGTCAATAAAGTAATGGCAGCTATACCATGACCCGTCGGCGACCTTTCGCAAGAATCAGCCGCGATTAATAACAATTGCAGCTAGATTACATCTAATGACAGCTCCAGATCTCTGGACCGTGGTCTGGACCATGTGTTTCATTGACGCCGGACAATTAGTTACTGTCATACCACGCAACAGTGTTCTTATCTGCTGCTTGGTTTCACTTTCCTCATCGTGGGACCGAATGACCCCAGGAAAGTTAAATGATCTTGAGAACCTATGAAAATATTGGTGGCACATTTCTGACAATCAAGAAACTAAAATATAAAAAATTTTCAACGAGACATTTCGCAGAATTAAACTACTCATCAATCGTTTGCAAATAATTAGCGATGTCATTTTGCATTTATCGAGCCTGTTTACGCTATAACGAAGCAGACTAAACATGTCGGATGATAAATGTTGCATTGCCATGCTGCGGCTGCGGCTGCACTCAGCAGATGCATTCGTGCCTGCACTATCAATGCACGTGAACGAGGTCTAAAGGAATCATGCCAGCAGGTCGAAAGATGACCGATTCTCCGGCGACTAGCTCGACGTCCGGCTGCTGTTTCTCGTCACTGCCGATCGACGAATCAAATATTTTACAACAAACAAACCACGTCTGAAATTTTGTGCACAAATCCCCAATTTTGCGCTTTTAGATGCGAATAAAACTTATTTTATAGCGCGGGCTGCCCACGCAAGCAGTTGTAGATTGACGTAGCCTACTTCGAATGGTTTCCAAATAGTTTTGATTATGTACTTAATATACCTGTTTAGTGACACGTGTGTGATAAATTACTGGACGGGGTATAATATCGGATAAAGTTATGGTCATTCTCAATTAACTTCCATACATGTCAAACTAAGATGAAGTACTTACGAAGACAATTGCATATTAATCAATTAAGGTACTGTAATTGCTTTACCTTAGCAATGACATAGAAAGGAGATCGCTACATAATCTTCTCTTTCGCACCAAGTAATTTAAAATACGTTCGTATGTATATTTTTGACTTCCAGCTATAACACATACATCTTTAGTTATATTTCTTATTATGGATACAGGACATTTTATTAATATTTCCATATTTGACAAATAAATATTTGAATTAAATACACAGGAACGCTTAAGGTTTATCCTCTTCTAAGACACAGAATGCAATGGTTCGATTCTAATCAAATCGGTCATGATTGCTTTCAAAATTCGAGCTGCATGATGGTTTCAATCTCGAATGTTTGATCATCTCAATGCGATGTTCTCGGTGGCGTGTCGGCCGAGCCAGTGGTGTGCTCCTAAAATGGGACCGCGTAACGCGATCCAAACTGGCAACCCGAAAATAGTTTGTCTCGTCAGCGGCATGCAGCGGGGCCCGATCCCCTCTATCTCAGTCAGCCACACTCCCCCCTTTCTCGAAGCACGCGAAGTACAGCAACACCACGCTTTATTTACCCGACTGTCAACGGCACTAGGTAATCGCCATGACGTAACGGGCGTCGAAATTGCCAACGGCGCCGTTCTATGCACGTCGCTCGATGACATAAATCATTCAGTTATGACAGTTACATTTTCAGAAATAAAAATTGTATCTTGTAGGTTTGTTGCACATTTTTAACTCTGTGTCAAGTTTTGCTACTAAGTTCTAAGTCCTCTATGTATTAACATTGAGGAAAACCGTTCTATGTAAATCAGTTAACATGTCTCTTAAGTGGAGATCTCTTACCCTTTCCTTCGGAGAGCGTAAACACAATGGGAGTGGGGTGGAGGTATTCTAAATATGAAAGAGACGTAAAAAATGGTCCTCTGAATGGGTCCGTATTCTGGAAACAGATGGGGAGTTAAATGTCGCCAGATAAATATGGCCGTTTCTATTTTCAAACGAACTAGTCATCATTTAAATGACTTTCAGGTAATACAAATAGAGGTCGCGTTAAATAATGGCGAACGTTGTTGGGTAATAATCTAATATTTCCACCATTTTTCTAATCACAAATACAAATCGAATACAAATCGAGAACGAATTCGATTGTCTTCGCTTCAAATTATAAAGTAGCGATAGGAACGCCAAGAGTTTCGTACCGATTCTCAAAATAGAAAATGTTCTCAGGGACGAGCTGAAAACGTCGTGAAATTGCTCCACAGGCACAAGAACCGCCTGGCTCTGGTGTTTCAGTGACCTACTATCCAAACCTGACCTATGCATCCACCCTCCAGTCACACTATATTTTTGAGCAAACATCAGGTCTAATTAATAAGCATTATCTGTGTAGCTAATTTGTGTGTTTTTTTTCTCTTGCAGTCCAGGGAATGGTTCTCCAGCAGACTCCAAATCAACCTGCGTAAGTTATACACCCACATTTCACTGACACCATTGTAATACGGCAATAATGCGTTCAAGAAATTTCTATGGATATTGTCCAAGAACTGTACAGCACATTGATTGTGATTCACGCGACATCTTGTCCTCGCTTCAAAACTAGTCGCGATCTTAATGTGTACGCAGCACGCTCGGTCCCGCTCTGAGAAAAGAAAATGAATCACCCACGAGGGGCCGCGTTCGTTGATATTGCGAATTTCATCGCTTCCGATTGCAAAATTTCCCACCAATCTGCCGTTAGAAAGACGAGGCTGGCGCTGGCGGAGTGCATGCTCTGCGGGGTGGTCGGCTTTTCTGGCTCGGAGTTCTATTTGAAACCGGCGTCGGGTGAGAATGGAAAAGAAAAGGCCCCGAGTGGTCATGGGAGAAAATGACGGATTTGATGAAGATGGGGGAGCGTTTCAACTTGCTTGAATTGATCGATGATCAAACAATTGTCCCTTAATAATGTACTATCCTTTATTATGATTGAAATTCTGCTATTTTTTATCTCGATCATGGCGTGGAATGTTTTCAACGCTATGAATAAACGTTCTGTGCTGTGTTGTGTTGAAACTGGTGCCACAGCCCTATGCGACTAATTTCACCTCTCTTGATTGAAGTTGATTGCCACTTCGGTTTCAGACATATTAGGCCTGCTCAATTACGCTTTGCACAAAAAAATTAGCATCATAATGGTTAAGCGTGGCAAACGAATCGAGTACTTGAATTTCACTATCTCCAAAAATGCCTTGTATTTTTCGTATGGTGTTTTAAGTTTGTTCACTCTAGTCTTTTTACAAACCAAACGGTTTCTTCTATTTAAAGAAATTTTCTGTAAACCTCATTATGGTAATAATTTTTTTAAATCTTAAATCAATCTGTAGAATAGTATAAATATTTCAATATAATTTTTCGTCAAAGCTTAAACAATAAATTACAATTATTATTGTGCTAGCGTTCGACTTAATTGTTGCCATCCAGGCTTGTACAGTCGTGTTAGCTTACCACAGACTAGTAGACTTCGAAGTTCAATATCATTTGACTCTTTATCATTTGTAAAGAGTAAAATGGTCAATAATGATAATGATTAATACCATGTTTAATGGTAATGATAAAAACTTAATCATTTTACTCTTTGGTATGGTACTCTATGATATGAGATCCCCAGAAAGTGGCAAACTCAAATTAATTCTAGATATGTATGCAAATTTGCAAAATTTTAGTGCTTGGGTAGCGTTAAAAAATAAAGTGAAAAGTGAAAACTGATACACAATTTTTCATACGATGATATCAAGTAATACATGAGATTTGTGTCAGTGAACGTTTCAATATACCAATTATATTTTTGACACATTTTTTACACCTTGATTTCTTTAGTTGAGAACTGAAACCGATGAAAAAGATCAAATTTTTTCATGATCGACAATATTAGCAAGAGCGCCTATGTACAGAGAGGTACAGAGAGTCTTTTCCTCTTAAACCCTCGCATTAGTTCGTGGCCTTATCACCCCGTAAATGGGTTTTCGATAAAATGAACCAGTCCCTTTGGTTATGTTCCTATTGCCAAAACATCGACCGAGCTATTCGGATTACTAATAAACAAAGTTTTTAAACAGAAATGAAATGGTGTGACAATAACTTACTCCAGGACCGTATTGTGTTGTGTGCAGATTCGGAGGCCGGCCCGTGGATATTTCCCCGCCCGTCTTCGAACAGATCTTCCGCAATGCCCGCTTTGCACAGGGCGGCAACGCTCTGTTCGAGGGCCGGGTTAAGGGCAACCCCAAGCCGGTCGTTTCCTGGACCAGGAAATCAGCTCCTCTCTTCGGTAAGACTTGAGGCTGCAGAGACAGCCGATGATGCTGCAGTAATGGCTCTGTCTTTAAGCGTTTACTAATAAACTTAGTGTAATAAGAATATGCTATTTGCATTCTGATTTGTTTTTGCTCAGGTGCATCTTGAGAAATGGTGTCTTAAACTTAAGATTAAAATGTGGTATATTTATAAAGAAATGTGTCCAGAAGGCATTAGATTGACATGTACTTTTACCACGCTTTGTTCTCTCTTTCAAACTTTTACCTTGATTATCTAGAAACGAACAAAATGCTGATACTCTGGTTTTATACGAGGGGGGGGGGGTGATATAATACGGCAAGTATCACTGTACGCATATTATCATCATCCTTTTCTTGTCATGAAATATAATTGTTCTTTATTCGCTTTGGCCAACCATTAACTTTGAATTTCTATAACTTATAAATTCATTTCACTTCCGCGGTCTATTAATTTTCACGCTTTTGCTCTTTACAACTTGGCGCAGTAAACAATTGGATGTACCTATGCTCAAAATAAGTAGCACCGCGACCGTGCTCGAGTGAGGAGCCGATTTCCAACGCCTGTCTCCCGTTCTGCAGAGTCCAACAAGTACAAGATGGTGTACGAGGAACAAACAGGGAATGTTTCTCTACTCATCAACCACATTGGGCCCGGCGACGAGGGCGAGTACACATGCACCGCACAGAACCAGTACGGAGAGGCGATCTGCTCCGTCTACATCCAGCCCGAAGGCCAGATGGTTCCCGTGCAACAGAAAGAGTTCGACCAGTCGTACGCCAGCACTGAGAAAACGATGCAGCAGCAACAAACGACGCAGCAGTCGACTTATCAGCGGTTCCAGCAGACGAACGGCAAGACGTCGTACTCCAACGGGCATACCGTGTCTGAGGTAAGCGACAACCAGCTGGCCGAGAATTTGGAACCCCTTCCGATTGAAGAATGGGTTTAATTGAATCTATGGAGACTCTGGTGATTTTCCTTTGTATCCCTAATACCCGTTTTTTCCAAGTTTTCAACTCCCCGATGAGTGCCCAACTAAGAGAACTCCACTTTACAACTGAATTTCATGCATGTGATGGTCTGAATTCATACCGTTTGGTTAAAAAATTGGTCAACTTGGTTTAAACCGGGTCTGGCAATAGAATTATGGCATAATGACAATAGCATAATTTTTACATGAATAGTATATGACATGCTCGATCTAGTACAACCAATATAAGGTAACGTTGAATCCAGAAGCCAATTTACACTCTTGTGACCGTTTGCTTCATCAGGACTTCAAGGTAGACACGTTCGAGTACCGCATCCTGCGCGAAGTATCGTTCCGCGAGTCGCTGACGCGCAGGTTCGCCGGCGAGAGCGACGCCGAGATCGTGCAGACGATCGAGCGGTCCGCGGGGCCCATCGCACCTCCGCAGATCGCGCAGAAGCCGCGCAACTCGAAGCTGGTCGCCGGCTCCGACGCCGTGTTCACGGCGAAGATCACCGCCAACCCCAAGCCGAGGGTCAGTTGCTCACAGTGTTACACTTACACCCCTTCTATATGTGGTTACGTGAAATAACACTGGAGAGACATTCAGTTTGTATTCGTTGACATGGCATGCGCTTATGAATATAGTGACTTAATAAGTTGGAAAGCTGTTATGTTGCCAAGGCGTGGGCGTGTGAAGAAATTTGGGCCATTTGGGCTCTCTTCGTCTGGATTCATGAAACAGGGGTTTCAAATTTTGGGGCTAAAATCGGGGTAATATATCTGTCCAGCCCAATGAGACTTAATTTTCAGAGAAAACTTGTGGTTATCACCATGGTAATAAACAAATTTACACTCGAAGTTATATGACTACCGGTTGATAAGTAAACCGGGATTATTTAGAGTAATGGGGTTAACTCTTAATACAATTCAAGAATTACCACGAATTTTCTACACATAAAATAGATCTAAGAAAGCCCGGGAAGTTTTTTTTTTGCAAAAATGTATTGTTTTCAAACTTTATTTGAAGGCAGAGAGTACAGTATACCTTTTGAGAAACACACCCCACGTATAACTTTTTTCTAAAGACGTGGATGCGCTTGTTGCAGCTGACGTGGTTCAAGAACGGCCAGCGCATCGCGCAGTCGCAGAAGTTCCAGACGAGCTTCACGAACCAGCAGGCGTCGCTCAAGGTGACTGGCGCCGGCGCAGAGGACTCTGGCCACTACACACTGCTGGCGGAGAACCCCCAGGGGTGCGTCGTCTCGTCGGCCTACCTGGCCATCGAGGCTGTCGGCAACGACGTGCAGGAACAGCAGCAGCGGTGAGGCACTGAGAGATTCATCTTTTCAACAAATTACTAACAAGGCCACTCTGACGAAACCGAGTGAACTAGATCTGACTTGTCGTGAAATTATCGATTATCGGAAAAGTGAAGTTAGATTTATCTTCTAGATTTGCACAAACAAAACAACATAACTGCATGCTTAAGACGTATCTCAAACAATTGTGTAACTTTCTTGAACGCGTGTTACCAACTATTATAGGCGCCTATATAACTATTTATTCCCCAACACATTAGAGCAGCTAGCCAAGCGTTTGTTTTACAAGTGACCTGGGCATGGTAACTAGCTCTCTTGCACTCGACTATACCAAGTTCGCGGCCTGGCGTATTAAATTGTAATGGAACCTCCCTCAAACACACCTTGGGACAAACACTCAACTTTGTTCAACCATGACAGCAAACAAAATCCAGGGCAAAAACAATTCAGACCCTCGCAAGAAGCAGCGGTGAAAAGCGCTGCCACTAGCAGCTACTCCCACGCCTCCTCTGAGCCGCGCCCACCCTCCATCCACAGCGAGACGCTGCTGAAGTCGTCCCGCGCGGAGACGGTAGACGCGTCCGAGAGCGCCAAGACGCTGGCCCCAAACTTCGTGCGCGTGTGCACGGACCGCGAGGCCACGGAGGGCAAGATTACGCGCTTCGACTGCCGCGTGACGGGCCGGCCCTACCCCGAGGTGGCCTGGTTCATCAACGGCCGTCAGGTGGCCGACGACAACACCCACAAGATCCTCGTCAACGAGTCCGGCAACCACGCGCTCATGATCACGAACGTCAACCGCTTCGACGGCGGCGTCGTGCAATGTGTCGCGCGGAACAGGGCGGGAGAGACGTCTTTCCAGGTAGGCACTTACCTCGTCCCGTTGGCTTTGGAGGGAGGCGTTTACACCATAGAAAGTCAATTCTGATATAGAGCACACAATTACTATGCATCTACTATGCATCTTCTCTGCATCATGCATCTACTATGCATGTACTACGACTCTTGTAAGTCTGTTGCATTTACAAAATCTCATAGTTCCGTATTGTTCGGAGATGTTTAATTTTGATGAATTGGTGACAAGAGCCTACGGACTGTACATTATTAATATGGAAGGGTAGGGAAGAGAAGCGAAGCTGGAAAAATGTGCGGCCGAACCGAGATACCAGCCCGGGACGTTGTGATTGCCTGTCAGGTGCTCTACCATATGAGCTATTCGGGCACGCATTCTCTCGCTTTGCCAGGGGGGGGAGGAGATACGGGGATGTGTTTTTTTATTTTAAATAGTGCTAGAAGGGGATTTGTTTCACATTCAGAGATAGGCAGTCGTGTAATTTCGCCGTTTTGCTTATTTCCGCAGTGCAACTTGAATGTGATCGAGAAGGAGCAGGTAGTGGCCCCGAAGTTCGTCGAACGATTTACGACTGTGAACGTGAAGGAGGGCGAGCCGGTGGTCCTGAACGCACGGGCCGTCGGCACGCCGATACCACGCATCACTTGGCAGAAGGACGGCATACCATTGGCCTCTGGTCCCGACATGCGTATCACCATCGACGGTACGTCCAAGTTCAATCTTCCTTTAATTGTGGTGCTAACACAAATATTTGATCCATTGCAATGGAGTTAAGTAATCCGATTATTTTTGCGAGTTGAGCTTTTCCATTTCTCTAAGTAGGTTTATTTCAAACGCTACGTCGCAATGTCCAGTAAAAACTTTAGGTTTTTTATTAGGCTATCTATCGGACTCCTAGTTTACAAATTTAACATGCCATGCGAACCATAGGGTTCTACTCATTTTTTCTATAGCTTATGCATTTCAGTGCCAGTTTGAGATTCCAGGTGACAATTTTCAAATGGTTCCCCTTCTCATCCCGGTTCTCCCCCTGTGTGCTGCAGGTGGAGCGTCGACCCTGGACATCCCACGAGCTAAGGCGTCGGATGCGGCGTGGTACCAATGTACCGCGCAGAATGTCGCCGGCTCCACCGCGTCGAGGGCGCGGCTCTTCGTCGAGCGGCCGCAGGGCTCCACGCCGCAGCCCCGAAGACTCAACCTGCCCAGGCCCACGAAGGTCATCGAACCCGAGTGAGTACCTCCAACGAATCTTAGAATCTTAGCGCTAGGTTTAAACCCTGCTAGTTCAGTCTCCAGACATTGCGCTGTCAATCATTTGAAGCTCGGACCATTGAACCATTTAGATGAACAATGGGACGGCCTGCGAATGTTGACATCAATGACACTTCTAACAGTAGGGAACTCTCTTTGAGAGTGAAACTCCGCTCTCCTAAACGTGAAAAATACGATAGCATCTTATTAAACATGTAGCGAATCTGCGATACGTGACCTTGGAAAAAATGGGCGACGCCGATTAAGAAAATTTGAATTTATGTAACGCATTAGAGAAGCAGTGCCCATCGCGAGCCGTTCCCTAACCGTTGCCTGCTTCCAGACTGGCTCCCGGCCCGGAAGTGATCTACTTGCGCCATGTCGAGCGTGCCAAGCCGCACGCCCCACAGTCCGAGCTGGACCGCAGCTACCCCCCGCCGACGTTCATCATCCCGCTGAGGAGCGTGAACCAGGTGGAGGGCGGCAGGATCCACTTCGAGGCGCGAATCGAGCCCGTCGGGGACCCCACCATGCAGGTCGAGTGGTTCATCAACGGCCGCCCGCTCGCTGCCAGTGAGTCACTTCCTTATATTTAGGCACTGCGTGACATGAAAGGATTGGTCGCACGAAACCAATTATATGTTTTGCCACCTTCAAATCTCTTTCCAGCTAACTTGTGTATGTATACGACCTAGCATCTTACTCAATAAAACAAATTAATTTGAGTCCTAATTTCTCTGCTTTTGTCGGTTGTTGTCTCGGAGACAACAATGAACTGAATTTCTCGCTAATTTTAAATCGCGACCGTAGGCGAACATTCATTTTATCATTTCAGGCTTTGTACACGAGTGCAATCAATCTTTTTTCACTTTTTGACCTTCACTCTCCTACCGTACATTTGGTCGGCTGCAATTTTTATGTAAGATACGGAGATGCTTTAAAATGTATGCGAAAATGTAATTCCTTTATAGACCCTTAAATCTGTCTCTTTTTCTTTCGCAGGTTCCCGTGCAACGACCACGTTCAGATTCGGCTTCATAGCACTGGACCTGATCAGCGTGATCTACGAAGACAGCGGCGAGTACGTCTGCCGCGTCACAAGCGCTTCGGGATCTGTCGAATCCCAGGCTATGCTCTCTGTGACTGGTAAGGACTTACAACATTCATTGATTGAGTATACTTAATGTCGCCAAATCATTTTGCATCTTCGGCACATCACCATGAGAGCGTTGACTGACGGTGGTGCCATGTCTGCCGGTCCAGGTCGCGCTAGCATCGAGCAGTCCAGCCAGCACCCCGAGAGTCTCCAGTACATCACGCAGCTGGAAGACTACTCGCGGTACCAGCGCACCGAGAGCGTGGAGGAGCTCGCCGCCCAGCGACCAACGTTCATCCGCCCGCTCCAGGAGTTGGGCGAGCTGCAGGAGGGGCGCAACGCCCACTTCGAGGGCCAGTTGACCCCTGTCAGCGACCCCACGATGAAAGTGGAGTGGTATAAGGTGAGACGATTGGCACTATCTTTATTGAAGCAGATCCCAGTATGCAATAGATGCTAGGCAAGCGAAGCTGGAAAAATGTGCAACCGAACCAGGAAAAGGACCCGGGACCTCCTACTATAGTTTAACGCTTGCTCAATAGTTAATATCCTACGGTAAATCAAAATTATAATCAAAGTAGGTATGGACGGGTGATCATCAATGTGGAAAATAGTTGAGGACAGTAGCTACCAGGTTGTAGAAAGAGTTAGATTATGAAATCGTCCATATGATATGACAAGGTCGCTTTAGCAACTTTAAAGCTTATCACAAACAGATCAGTGGTGTTTTCTCCAATGAATGACAATATTATACGCGTCTAATGCGGCCCTGCTTTTCTCCTCGCTAGGATGGTAAACCGATCACGGCCAGCTCTCGTACGACCACCATCTTCAACTTCGGCTACGTGTCGCTGAACATATTGCACCTGCGCGCCGAAGATGCTGGCACGTACACCGTGAGAGCGGTCAACCGGCTGGGCGAGGCAATCAGCAACTCCACCGTCCGTGTCTTAGGTACGTCCTTCGGTTGCTTATTTTAGCTAAATGCAGATATATTTTGCATGTGTAAACCACAGAAATAATCCTTGCACAATTTTTTTCCAAATGATCTACCTAACAATCCTTTGAATCTCATAAACTTTGCCCTCAACATGGTCACATTTTCGCTCGCTGAATATTAGCGATGATGCTGAACTATGACATTACCGTTATTTTCATTCACATGCAATTTTTAGAAAGTGAGTTTCAGCTAAGTTCAATTTTTTTGAGGAGACCTTGAGTGAGTATTTTTATTGCATAGGAAAACACAAATGTTCGCTGAATTATTTAACTAAAATGAGTCGTGATGCGACTAGAAAATGGCCCTTCGTGATCTGTTACTACACACCTGTTACTATTGTGCCCCGCGCAGGCAAGACTGGAGTGACAGGCGACCTGGGCATCCCCGAGCAGCAGCGCTACATCGAGAAGGTCGAGCAGCTGGAGGCGTACCACCAGCAGCAGCAGCAGCGCTACGTGCAGGAGGCGCCTGAGAGCACCTCTCCACCCGAGTTCAAGACGCCCATCAAGGACCAGCTGAACATCCGCGAGGGCGGGTTCGCCCACTTCGAGGCCCGTCTGGAGCCCATCGGCGACTCCACGCTTAGGGTCGAGTGGCTCAAGGACGGACGTCCAGTTGAAGCCAGTGAGTGGAACTCTGCATAGCTTGACGAATTTATTCAACGAATTGATTTGAATCTTCGTAAATTGCTTGTAGGCTCGCTTCTGGGACGTAGGAACCAGGGGAAGCCAAACTCTCGATAGTGCGTTTTTTACCTATTTAGAGCTCCCTGGTTTTTCAAGTGTGGATTAGGAACAATTCCTTTTAAAATGTAATCTCACTCGTGGTAATAACAATCCAACCTTGTTTAGCAATGCCCGATTTTACCAAGTTTTTCAACTCCTAGTTACGATCACAACTGTAGGAGTGACAAATACATTCGCTTAGTGCGATTGATTGAATTAAGTTGTAACTCCTAGTTATGGTCTCAATTAGGAGTTGAAAAACTTGGTAAGACTGGGCATAAGAAAACTAGGACTTTGCATTGTTAGCTTGCTTTCATAATGGATTTGGTCCTATCTCCGGCATGATTATTTGTTGCCGCCCATCCTAGTCATGATCCGCAAGCTCCGAACGTTTCCGGTCCCATTCTTAAACTCCAATCTCCTGTCCAGGTTCCCGCATCACCACGTTCTTCAACTTCGGCTACGTGGCGCTGACGATCAAGTACGTGACCGTGCACGACATCGGCACGTACACGTGCCGCGCGTACAACACGCTGGGCCAGGCCAACACCGCAGCTCAGATGACCGTCGTCAGCAGGAAGGACATCATCATGGACAGCCAGCATCCCGGGGGATACGAGAAGATTCAATACCTCGAAGACTCCAGGTAAGAGGGGAACACACATTACTTTGGTGCTCTTTGAAAAAGACAACAAAAAGTTACTAAAACATTTTTGGCTTATGTTAAAGTACCAAAAATCATAGTGGTTGATACGATTGAAAAACTGGACATTCGTGGCCTATTCTACATATTAGGTAATTCACTATTGAAGGCTCCATATCAAGTAGTTTCCTGATTTATTGTTATTGCTTATAAACACTTGAATATAATTTTTTAAACCTTTTTTTTACTATTACACTGTAATTGCGGCAATATTGAATAAAAAAACTATCTCTCTAGTTTCAAAAAGGCTCAATCTAAAGATTTGTCCTATTCCATTAACATTTTCATTTTCCTCGACAGCCGCGCCGCACGCAGCGTCCACGAAGAGACGACCGTGACGCAGGCGCCTCGCTTCCTGGGCCCCCTGAAGGGCACCAACAAGATCGTCGAGGGCCAGCGCGCCCACTTCGAGGCACGCGTCGAGCCCCTCAACGACATGACCATGCAGATCGAGTGGTACTTCAATGGGCGCGCGATCCAGAGCGCCAACCGCATCCAGTCGTACCACGACTTCGGCTACGTGGCGCTCGACATCGTCAGCGTGCGCTCCGAGGACGCGGGCACGTACACGGTGATCGCCAGGAACGCGCTTGGGGAGGCGCAGCTGGCCGCCAGCATGGAGGTGGAAAGTGAGTTCAAGCGCAGCAAGCCTTCTTACACCATTGAGACTTATTTATATGCGGCAGTTAGCACTAACTGAAAACATAATGTTTAATTATAAAATTCTATTTTGAATGGTACTTAAAACTAGTAAAAAAAAACTATATCACACTGGAGGTTTAACGCTATAAGTGAAGTCAAACTGGTTTTCCGACATTTCTTAGTATATACACTCGTAATTTCCTCAAGGGTGATACTGATAGCTAGACAATCAGTCGAAGTGATAGTCGAGCTATCACCCTTGCGGAATTATCTTATATGCGTTAAATACACAAGGAAATCAGCTCCTTGTGTATTTAACTTAGCACACAAAATTATGTTACAAAATGTCGGTAATTCAGTTAAGATTTCATTTTGCATTCAACACTCAGTTACAAAATGTATGGGAATCAGTTAGATTTCATTTAGCATTAAAAACTCAGCTTCAAGTATTTTTGTGTTGAATTGCTAGTTGAAGTCTAATTGTTTTTCTAATATAGCCTTATTACAAGACTGATATCTTATGCGTATCCTATAACTATCAGTGTGCTAATCAAGTGTTGTCTGACGCAGCCCGCTCGAGCATCGACACGTCGAGCATGCACCGCATGGCGATGGAGAAGACCCAACGACTGGAGGGCTCCAAGTTCGTCGAGCCGCAGTACCACATCGAGGAGATCTCCAAGTCGAAGCCGATCTTCGTGCAGCCACTGTCCGATCCCGCGCCGGTCTCCGAGGGCAAGAACATCCACCTAGAGTGCAGACTCGAGCCGATGGGAGACCCCACCATGAGGGTAAGTCGGACTACACAATTGTGGTACTGCATACTTATATTTGTAACGTTATTTCGACCTATCCTAACATTTTCACAGAGTTAAGAATTTTCTTCGGTTTTCCTATTAAAAGTTGAATTTCTGACAAATAAGAGTAGCCACTTTCGTAAAGTATGCTTGTCAGTGTTTCACTGTAGCATTACGCCTCGTTTGGTGTTAGGCGTAAAAGATGAGGCTCAAAAAGTTTAACATGGTTTAAGTCCGAAACGTTCGCTCATAAGTTGAGCCCCAAAAAGCCACACAAGGTGAGCGTGTCATGTGACCAAATCGCAGGTTGTGATTGGCTAATCGCACCGAGGTTTTTGAGCCCCGGTTTTATCGCCTAGCTTGAAACGAGACTATAACATTGCGGAGTGTATACTTCATTTCATGTAGAGAAGGGGAGTGAATTTGCATCTTCCTCGAGGACCCACAGTTGCTCGAAATGAGTTCAGAGTACCAAACCTGCTAATAGAGCCTTTTGTCTGGCTCAAGACATGGCTTGAAAGTTGTGGAACTCTAAGTTCGTGTCTATCAGCAGTGGGTTCTCGAGGAAGATACAAATCTACTCTCCTTCTTAACGTGATATGGAGTTTAGTTCCCTTAGGTGGTAACAACTGCAGCAACACATGTCAAGCACTCATTGCTGTGCCTTGCGCTTGTGACCCGCAGGTGGAGTGGTTCTACAACGGCAAGGCGGTGACCGTGGGCTCGCGGTTCCGCACCTACTACGACTTCGGCTACGTGGCGCTGGACATCGTGCACGCCACCGCCCTGGACTCGGGCGAGTACACCGTGCGTGCCACCAACCACCTCGGCTCTGCGCACACCTCAGCCTGCGTCCGGGTACGTGCTGGCATCCACGGTTGTAGCATGCAGGTCAAGGGAGAGGTGACTGGTCCAAAGACACATTTCGGGAAGTTGGTTTCTTAGCATTGGCGGCAAATGAGGGCCATTAATCACTTTTCAGGGCAGGAAACACTAGATTTCTTTCAAATATAAAATGTAATTGTACTGTTGCAATTTTTTATATTTATTGAAACACAATTTATTTATACACAGTGTTTCTTTTTTTTTTTTTACTAATGGAATTTCAAATAATTAAGTCGTGCACAAACTATTCTATTATATTTGAACTATATTTGTACACAGCACGTCTCAGATTTTCGCATTGCTAACAGATTTTCCACCAATCCAGGTGATCGGTCGCTCCGACATCCTGACCGAGAGCCAGAACGAGAACGCCCTGGAGCAGATCCAGTTCCTGGAGGACTCGTCTCGCAACCGTCGCACCGTCAACGAAGACATCACCGTGATCCAGGCTCCGCAGTTCACTCGCGCCCTTCACAACATCGAGACGATCGAGGGCACCAACGTGCACATGGAGTGCCGTCTGCAGCCCGTCGGCGACCCCTCCATGAGGGTCGAGTGGTTCGTCAACGGCCGCCCCATGAAGACCGGACATCGCTTCCGGCCAGCGTACGACTTCGACTATGTCGCGCTGGACCTCTTGAGCGTGTATCCGGTCGATTCGGGGGTGTACACATGTCAAGCCAGGAATCAGCTGGGAGAAGCTGTCACTTCATGCTCAGTTAAAGTTATTGGTAAGCCAAGAAGTTTGGACGGTAATTTTTCTAGTGCCTAGTGCTTTCTACTTGGAGCTACAATTGAATTCGCTATATGATTTGCTGTTGGTATGGCAATAGTGTCAGCAAGCACTTCAAACTAGGAATTGACAAGTTGATGAACCGGGAAATTTAAGTTACCCTAGCAACTTGTATTAACTTTTCATAATAATATTTTTTCTCACAGCCAAGAAGGATTTGATCCTGGACTCCCAGCATCCGCAAGGACTGGAGAAGATTCAATACCTGGAAGACTCTTCGCGCTACAAGAAGAACGAGTACGTGGACGAGGTGGTCAACATCCGTCCCCGCTTTGTGACCAAGCCGAAGAGTCTGGAGAAGATGCGCGAGGGCCAGCACGCTCACTTCGAGTGCAAGCTGGAGCCGGTCACCGACCCCAACCTCAAGGTCGAGTGGTACAAGAACGGCAGGCCCGTCACCATCGGTGAGCGCACAATCTTGCCTGGCCCATTTACCTAGAATAAACAATACCAAAAGACACAAAAATAATTTAGAATCTCTTTAACTCTCTCGTGATTTGCTTATGAAAACTTATACCCAACGTTATGTGTCTTCCCCCTAGGACATCGGTTCCGACCCATCCACGACTTCGGCTACGTGGCACTCGACATTATCGACCTGATCGCCGAGGACTCCGCGACGTACACGTGCCGCGCCGTCAACGCGGTCGGCGTCGACGAGACGTCCTGCAACCTGCGTTGCACTGGCACCGCCCAGATCCTGACCAACACGCAGAACGAGACCGGACTGGAGCAGATCCAGTATCTGGAGGACCGCTCCCGCTACCAGCGGTCCGAGTTCTCCGAGGAGGTCACCAAACAGGCTCCCATTTTCACGACATCCTTGAAGAACATCGAGATCAAGGAAGGACAGCGCGCTCACTTCGAGTGCCGTCTGATTCCCGTGTCGGACCCGACCATGAAGGTGGAGTGGTTCCACAACAACGTGCCGGTCAAGGCGGGATCGCGCTTCACGGAGACAAACAACTTTGGCTTCGTCGCTCTGGACATCTTGTACAGCTACCCAGAGGACTCCGGCACCTACACGTGCCGCGCCAAGAACGCGCTAGGAGAGGCTGTCACAAGGGGAAACCTTATTTCTCACTGTAAGTAGTAGCCGTAATCCTGATTAAAGGCGAGTTGGTAAGATGACGAGCTTTCTCCTATAACGTATTGACTCTCTTCAACCCCCTGCAGCCAAGAAGTCGATCTACTTGGAGACGCAGCACGAGGGCGCGCTGACCCGACTCAACATCCTGGAGGACACGTCTCGCAACCAGCGGCAGACGGTGCAGGAGGAGAGCGTCGCGACGGCGCCCGTCTTCACGACGCCCATGCGCGACGTGAAGGTGGCCGAGAACCAGGCGGCGCACTTCGAGGCGCGACTCATCCCCGTCGGCGACCCCAAGCTGCGCGTCGAGTGGCTCAGGAACGGAGTCCCGATCCAAGCCTGTGAGTGCAGCCTTGGACAAAGGCGTCCGTTTTGTTGATTAAAGTTGTGCACTGGGAATAAATTTGCTAAATCTTTGTCTACATTGCAGCTAACCGCGTGACGACGATGCACGATTTCGGCTACGTAGCACTCAACATGAAGTACGTGAACCCCGAGGATTCGGGCACGTACACTTGCCGAGCCATCAATGAACTCGGCCAGGCTGTGACCTCGTCCACCATGGTCGTGCACTGTAAGTGTACAGATACACTTATGTTACACTTTTTGTGTAAATGTCCATATGTGAAAAGTCCATAAATTAAAAGGGTCACTTCAAAAACATGACTTCAAATAATTATCACCAACATATTGTTACCTCACCCCTCAGCCAAAGCCTCTCTGCTGCTTGAGACTCAGCACCAGGGCGCGCTGGAGAAGCTGCAGCAGCTGGAGGACTCCACCAAGTACCAGCGTCGTGAAGAGGACGAAGTGATCGTGACGCAGGCCCCGCGCTTCACCGCCCAACTGAATGGGCCCACGAACCTCGTGGAGGGCCAGAGCGCCCACTACGAGTGCCGCATCGAGCCCTACCCCGATCCCAACATGAAGATCGAGTGGTTCCACAATGGCCGTCCTCTGCAGACTGGTAATTGCCGCATAATTAAAATGCTCAGTGCACAATTAGAAAGACTAGCTTGCTTTGGGATAAGATTATATATTGCAATATTTTTGTAAAGGTCATCGCTTCCGAACTACCAGCGATTTCGGTTTTGCTGCCCTCGACATCTTGACAGTCTACGGTGAAGATTCCGGCGAATACACTTGCCGCGCCACCAACAGGCTTGGAAATGCGTCCTCCTCCATCAAGGTCAACGTGAAAAGTAAGGAAAACACTCCCCATAACATCTTATCGCCGTGTATCTTATGTCGTCTGTGAATATTAACCGAGTTCCCTGTTCCAGCACGCAAGTCCATCATTCTGGACACCCAACACGAGGGTGCCCTGCAGAAGATCCAGTACCTCGAGGACGACTCCCGGTACCGACGCACCGTTGAAGACGACACCGTGATCGCTGAGAAGCCGCAGTTCGGCCGTCCTCTGAAAAACATCGAGAATCTCGCCGAGGGACGGAGCGCCCACCTGGAAGCCACCTTGACGCCCGTCAACGACCCCACAATGAAGGTGGAGTGGTTCTGCAACGGACGTCCCATACCAAACGGTTAGTAGCTATAAAATTCGCTATTTTCTCGCAAAATAAAGCGTATATTTTAATTGATGAGCGTAGCGAGCGAAGCGAAATCATCAATTTCACTACTGCTAAAAAAAACACTTGGTGTGTGTTTGTTTGTATGTGTGTTTGCGCGCGCTTTACAGGCCAAACGCCTGCTTCGAGTGGGATGAAATTTTCAGGGTGTCTACTTTTGTTCTCAACTTAGACCCCCTGCGTTTTTCAAGAAAATCCTCCACACCCTTCACTTTCAAAGCAGAAAAAAGAGCAAAATTCGACAATTGGGCATGTTTGGAAAAGTACGGAAATTTATTTAAAAGTGCGTATTTTTTTCAAATATTCCCAATTTCGATTTTCCTTTAGAAACCATCGAAACCAAATCGAAACATCACACCAGATTTTTTCCAATAAAAACCAACCCAATAAAACCCAATAAAAACCCTTGGGCATGAGTTACATCTATGTATTTACATGCACATTGCTCAATGATCTCAAAATGAGCATATTTCCGCTACCCGACAGCTCGGACAGAAACAAAGAAAGGCCAGAATCGTTTACAATTTCAAGTGATCAGAATTTTCGAAAAAGCTATGGTCCGGCTTGCTGCTCCATGATTTAGGCTTTTTGCCTCAATCTTTTTATGCGCTAAATACAAATCGCTACGCTCATCTTCAACGCAACACAAATTGCGTTCGCCCTAGTTTATTTACGTGAAATTACCGCACATTTTAATGTATTTTTTGCAGGCCATCGTTTCAAGACGACGTACGACTTCGGCTTCGTGGCCTTGGACATCCTTTACGCCTACGCCGAAGACTCCGGCACTTACATGTGCAAAGCACGCAACGCTGTCGGTGAAGCTGTCACCACCTGCGCCATTAAGGTCGTTGGTGAGTGTACGAACAGAATACCTACACTCTGTCAAATAATCGAACTGTGAGATTTCGGTGACAATGATTTTCACTGTAGTAATAGTGAGCTCGATTCTTTAGCAGTAACCAAGACTTCCTTGTCTTGGCCTCAAAATTCAAAATTGTACACCTCATTGATAAAAAATGTGCATTATACATCTTTGTCACTAATTTAGACGATTTTTTGGTTCGAAACCTTTTGATAAAGATTTAGAAAGCTTTTAGAAATGAAACTGTTCACTTCGAATTTCATGTAACCGCTTGTATCTTCACGTAGTTTGTCCTGGTAAGGTAATCCCTCCTATCGTATACCATTGCTGACCCTTTGGTAACAATAACATTTATTCAAACAATGACTCATTTTTAGCTAAGAGTGGTCTTTACCTGGACACTCTCGATGCTGAAAGATTGAAGAAGATCCGCGTCCTCGAGAACTACGAAAGACCAACCAAGTCTGAGGTCGAGCCCGACGCTCAGAAACCCATCTTCATCACCCCACTCACCAGGTACACACAGAGTGCCTAACTATCCCCGCAATATCTCTGATAACGGACCAACTCATCCGCACTACCTCGGAATCGACCTGCCAGTAACCCTGTGCTCCCGTGTCGCAGCCTGGAGAACCTCAAGGAAGGGGAGCACGCGCATCTCGAGTGCCGTGTGGAGCCCATCAACGATCCGACGTTGAAGATCGAATGGTTCGTCAACGGCGTCGCCATCAAGACCGGCCATCGGTTCCGCACAACACACGACTTCGGCTACGTCGCGCTCGACATCCTGTACGCGTACGCCGAGGATTCGGGTGTCTACATGTGCAAGGCGACCAACCCACTCGGGGAGGCCGTCAACACATGCAACATCAGCGTGTCGTGTACGTTCAGCATCATGAACTCTTTCCATGTTACGCCAATACTGATGACATAGCAAAACGGTTCTTAACAATATATTTCGCTTTTGCAGCTCGACGTAGCATTTATCTCGAATCTCAGCATCCCGAGGGTTTGGTTAAGATTCAGGAGCTAGAGTCGCAAGGACGCACTGCCAGGCTGGAGGTCGAGGAGTTCGTCCCGACTCCACCACGATTTGTCACGGAACTCCGGGTAAGATACGATACATTGCTGTCTGTATACAAACTTATATTTTTATTTTTACTCTCAAATGTTCGTACGCTATCCCTTTGTTTGGACCGCTCTGACCGCCCCCCCATCTCCAGGGCACCACGGACCTGGTCGAAGGTCAGACGGCCCACTTCGAGGCCCAGGTGGAACCCCTGCACGACCCCAATCTGCGCATCGAGTTCTACCACAACGGCAAGCCGCTGCCGTCGGCCTCGCGTTTCCACATCACTTTCGACTTCGGCTACGTGGCGCTAGACATCAGGCACGTGGTGCCTGAAGACGCCGGCGAGTATTCGGTCAAGGCCATCAACGCGCTCGGACAGTGCGTCTCGTCTATCAACCTCAACGTCACTGCCAAGGTAAGACATGCGCCGTGACTTCACATATAGTTTCAAGGATAAATTAATACCAAAAAAGCTTTAATTAATCTTTGAACTCGGTTTTTTTAAATTCAAACTGCGGGCTGAATGCTAAATAGAGTCTCTCTGATTTCCCAAAACCGTGAGACCTAATTTAGCACTTAGTCCCAATTTCAAATATTTGTTTGAAAACTAGTGCTAAAGACAGGACAACCAGACGTGTCTTAGAAATATAATATCTGAATTCAATTTCAGCACTCTACCATGTGGTTTAACGGCGAATTAGGTTTGAATGAAACTTATTGATATACACATTCTAAACTGGTTCAATGCGCCAATGTTCCCTCTATAAAACCTTGTGCCATCTTTACGTGTGTGTTAAATAATCTGGCAGAGTGAATTATCTTTGTCACCCTCCCCAGGGAAACATCATCATGGAGTCTGCGCGTCCCGAGGGTCTGGAGAAGATCCGTCTGCTGGAAGGCCACGTGCCGTTCCAACGCCCCGACGCCCCAGAGGCCACGCGCCAGAAGCCCGTGTTCACCCAGCCGCTGCAGAACATCGACACCATCGCCGAGGGACAGACCGCGCACTTCGAGTGCCGTCTCATCCCCGTCGGCGACCCCACCATGAAGGTAAGCCACTCGCCAATCACTGCAAAGTTGCAACTCTTGTTTGGACACTGGGTCACATGTCTTGCTGTGTTCTTCTCTCCAAGGTGGAATGGTTCCGCAACGAGAAGGCGCTGGAAGACAGCTCGCGCATCACGAAGACACACGACTTTGGCTTCGTCGCGTTGGACATGACGCACGTCCGAGACGACGACGAGGCCGTCTACATGTGCAAGGCGACCAACTCACTGGGCGAGGCCGTCACCACGGCGTCGATGAAGATCAAATGTACGCTCCTTAAATTTGAATTCGTAATAATATATGTATTACAGTTCTGGGGCCTTACCTAGAGCGGCAAATACGGCGGGGCTACGGCGGGTTTTACGATGGGGTAACAGTAGCCCGATGCTACTGCCATGTTAAAAACATAGGCTACTCAGCAACTTCACTGTAACCTCGCGGTAACACCGCCGCATGACCGCTCTAGAATGGTCCCAGAGTACCCGTTTACATCCGTGCTATATTGCGCTCGGTTACCTTTTCCTCTCAATTCCAACGGCCTGTCTCTGCTTTCCAGCCAAGGCCAGCATCCAGCTGGAGACTCAGCACCCCGAGGGCATGCGCAAGATCCAGCAGCTGGAGTCGGGCGCCGGTCCAGCCAGGACCGAGGAGCCGGACCGCGTCTTCGAGAAGCCGATCTTCACGCAGATCTTGACCGGCCCCGCCGAGCTGTGGGAAGGTCAGCACGCACACTTCGAGTGCCGCGTCGTGCCCGTCGGCGACCCCAATCTCAGGTTCGAGTGGTACGTCAACGGCGTCGAGCTCAAGATGGGCTCGCGCTTCCACACCACCAACGACTTCGGCTTCGTCACGCTCGACATCAACTCGGTCGTCACCGACGACTCGGGTGTCTACATGTGCAAGGCCATCAACAAGAGTGGAGAGGCTGTGTCTTCCACGTCTTTCAAGGTCAAATGTAAGTACCGCCTGCACATTAATAGAGGTTGCCAGATAAATATAAGTTACTTTGGTTGTGAGAATATTGTGGCTGGTGTTATATCTTTAAGGTTAGAGTTAAACGTCGAGCCCGCAGAAATAGATTTATTATTGCAGACTATTATTTCCAAGATTGATATAATCATTGCAAACGGTAACAGCAACTCAACTGTTCCCCGCAGCGCGCGCCGGCATCGCCGCCGACGCCATCCAGCCGGACGCGTGGCGCAAGATCCAGCTGAAGGAGGCCGAGATGAACAAGGTGCCGACGATGTTCGTGGACACGACGCCTCAGCAGGCGCCGGTGTTCACCACGCACCTGGTCAGCCAGGACAACCTGGCCGAGGGTCAGCACGTGCGTCTCGAGGCGCAAGTCGAGCCCAGGGCCGACCCCAACCTGCGCGTCGAGTGGTTCAAGAACGGCGACGCCCTCACCACCGGTCGGTTCCTTCGACTTTTACACGAGTGTTGATTGATATTTTTGTGGATGGTATCTTATTTTGCTTCGTGTTGCAACAGGTACTCGTATTCGAAGCACCTTCGACTTCGGCTTCGTGTCGCTGTCCGTGAACGGCCTGCGCGCCGACGACTCGGCCATTTACACCTGCAAGGCAACGAACTTGCTGGGAGAGGCGGTCTCGACGTGCACCCTCAAGATCGAAGGTAAATATACCTGGCGAAGCTTTCCTTTTAAGCTCAAGTTGTTCACATAAATAAAGCACTTCTGAAACTTATTCGCTAACATTATCTTTGCAGGAAGCCCATGGCTGTTGGCCTCGTCCCTCCGGCCCGAGGCATTGCCGTTGATCGAGTCGCTAGAAGGACCCCGCGAGGTCCGTCCCGAGGCCGCCGAACCCGTGTACGATCTGCCGATCTTCATCACTCACCTCAACAACGTCGAGTGCAAGGAGGGAGATAAAGTCCACTTCGAGTGTCACGTGGAGCCGTCCAAGGACCCCACTCTCACCATCGGTACGGCTAGTTTCTCGCTTTATTTTTGTGTTTCTCGCATAGAAATGCACTGTCTCCCACATACTCACACTTTGTGACTGACTCCCCAGAATGGTTCGTGAACGGCCAGCCCCTTCCGTCGGCGGCGCGCTTCAAGTCGACCTACGACTTTGGCTACGTGTCGTTGGACCTCAACAGCGCCTACGCCGAGGACTCCGGCATCTACTCATGCAAAGCCACCAACAGCAGGGGCCAGGCGTCGACCTCCGGCTCCTTGCGCTGCACCAGCAAGCAGGACATCTACCTGGACACTCAGCACCCACAGGTATGGCTCGAAAATAAGCTTCATCCACTACTTCAAATGTTAGAATTCGTACTTTTGTGTTCACAAATGTTTTTATCTTTCTAGGGAGAGGCTGGATTGGAGAAGGTTCAAGAAGCAGAGAACGCAGCTCTGTCCAAAAGCCAGCGCAGGCCTTCGGGACCCGAGCCCCAATTCCCGAAGCCGATCTTCATCGTCCCACTGGAACCCCAGTTCAACCTTGGGGAGACCCAGCCGCTGCTGCTTGAGTGCCAGGTGGAGCCGAAGACCGACCCCAACCTCAAGATCGAGTGGTTCTTCAACAGCAAAGCGCTGGAGCACGGTACGTAAAATTACTTTTAGTAGCTACCACACTTTTTAAAGTTATGAGATTCAGTGGTTTTAAATAAAATGTTTCGTGCATTCCAGGCTCCCGGTTCAAGATGACATGCGACTTCGGGCTCGTCAATCTCAACCTTACCGACGTCTACGAACGCGATCAAGGAATCTACACGTGCAAGGCGTCCAACGCGCAAGGAGAGGCGTTCACATCCACCACCGTCTACTGCTCTGGCAAAGACAAGATCGTGGAGCAGACCCAGCATCCCAAGGGAGTGGAAGGACTCGAGGCTATCCAGGATCTGGAAGAGTCTCTCAGGAGACAGGAACTTGGCCTACCCGAAAAGGACGAGGGTCACCCGCCGGTGTTCACTTCGCAATTCCAGAACCTGAAGAACTTGAGCGAGGGCGAGATCGCCCACTTCGAGGCTTCGCTCACTCCCGTGGGCGACGAAACCATGGTCGTGGAATGGCTCTACAAGTCAGAGGTGTTGAAAGCAAGTGAGTGCCAAAAAGTACCCTCAGTAAGAATTTCAAGAACGAACCATCAGTACACATAAACCGTTCGAGGATTTAACTTGTGCCTTTCGCAGCTTTTACCACTTTGCCCCCGATTTCCAGGTCACCGAACTCGAACCGTGCACGCGTTCGGCATGGTGGTGCTGGAGATCCTCGGCACCAAGATCGAGGACTCGGGCTCGTACACCTGCCGAGCCACCAACAAGTGGGGCAAGGCCGAGATCAGCGTCGACCTGGAGTGCGTGGACAAGAGCATGGGCCAGAAGCCGCACTTCACCACGCAGATCACGGTCAGTCGATCATGCCCCGTCTAAATCTTTCGGAAAATGCGCTGATACAAAAAGCGTTGTAATGTCTGCATGCATATATATAATTCAAGAAACACCGGGTCAAAGAATTGAATGTGACATTGGTCATTCCGCAATCAATTATTGTTATATATTTTTTTCGTAATGGCATGCTGTAATTGAAAGTATAAATTATAAAAACCACATTATTATTACGAATTTTAAATGCGTGTTACTACTAGAAGTAAATATATGTGGGATTTTATTTTATTTTATTAATATTACGTTTCGTTACATTGGTGCCATCGGTGGGATTTTTTTTTAAGTTATGTGGCTGTTACACATAAAAAAAATACAAATATTACGATAGCGTATATTATTCTATACTGCAGCACGTTTCTAAAAAGCAATGCGCTTCTGTTCAGTTATTTTCTTCTCTCTGTCAGTCATCGTAATCTGCATAATCATTGGCGACGAGTGAGGAGTGACTGACGTGATTGTTGCCCCTCGACAGAGCCTGGAGGGCCTGAAGGACGGCCAGGCTGCGCACTTCGAGTGCACCCTGATCCCCGTCGGCGACCCCAACCTCAAGGTCGAGTGGTTCCACAACGGACAACCTCTTCGCGACTCTTCGCGCTTCAAGTCAGTCTCGGACTTCGGGTTCGTCTTCATGGACATCTCGTACGTCCAGAGTCACGATTCGGGCGAGTGGGTCTGCAAGGCCAGCAACAAATACGGCGAGGACTACACCAAGGCCACCATCAAGTGTTTCGGCAAGGTGAGACTAACATGCCAAAGCTACAGTGTGTATCAGGTCCGGAAGTCGTCGCCTCGGGGCATTGGACAGGTGCTATAACATAGTAGAATACCGGTTTACAGTGGACATCAGAATGTGAGATGTATGCCATAGACCGCTACGTCTAGCCTACCATCAAGGCTAGCCGGGAAATGAAACTCGCTCAGCAAGCATAGAGTTCAAGTGTTGCCGCCATCCGGCGTTCACCTATAGAGCAAACCCATGGGCAATCCCAAGATTAAGCCAATGCAGCGCCCTGCCAGCTCTAATCATGCTTGCAGATCAACTCTGAGACTCGTTACGTGATGTTATCGGATAGATGAAATATATCATGAAATCTTCTAAATAAGTTAATTCGTTTTATTAATTAGCCTCCCAAAAATGTTGTCCATTCCGGGATTTGAACCCGGGTCCCCAACTTTCGCGGCTGGTGCTCTAACCAGCTGAGCTAAATGGCCATTTAGCTCAGCTGATTAGAGCACCAGCCGCGAAAGTTTGGGACCAGGGTTCAAATCCCGGAATGGACAACATTTTTAGGAGGCTAATTTGTGTACATAATAATAATAAAATGAATAGCCAATTACGAGCTTTCGTAATTTAAATAAGATTAAAAAAGTTAATTCGTTAATTCGTTAATTCGAAGTTTCTTAATGATTTCCTTGTGTGTTTCTATTCAAGATTATCCACTTTTAAAATAATGTGCAACCCGCATACATACGTCGAGGGCAGTGAGATCAGGCTAGAGCATTCTAGTTGCCTATCCCATACTGGAGCATTGCTCGAAAGTCTTGACTTGCGTTTCTAAATCAGGACACCGACACCGATACCTAACCCTCCTTTCTTGTTCCCTTTCAGAGCGGAGTGTACCTGGACACCCTGCAGCCCGACTCTCTCGCTCGCATCCGCGAGCTGGAGTTGGGTCAGGGAGGAGTCCCTCAGGCGCCCGCCGGACCCGTCCTGGAACCACCCAAGTTCCAGACGCAGATCGCCGACGTGACCCATCTGTGCGAGGGACAGAGCGCGCACTTCGAAGCTCGCCTCACACCGGTCAACGATCCCGACCTCAAGGTACATGCCAGCTCACACAACTCTCAAACATTTGTAAACATTAATGGCTGTACCTGATTAGCTCACCATTCACAATATTGACGGAGCGTTGGACAGTTTCAACATTTTGAAAATATTTCCCCTCAGTTTTTCATAAAACTTACAGCTCGTTTGAACGCTGACCGGAAACTTGCATGTTGTTAACCTAGGCCAACTTGAGGGAATCATTTCGTGTAAACAAAGGGTAAGGTCACATTACTTGGAGTTTACAAGCTCTGTTTCCTGTTCCGAATATATTTCCCGCGCAACAGTAATGCATACACAAATATAAAATAGATCCTCGGAAAACAAATATTTTGATAAGTTAGCCTTTGAACTTCCCTATGTTTGCTCCTGGAATTACAGAGCATCATATATTGACCACTTACCTTGCTATTCCAGGTTGAATGGTTCTACAACGACAAGAAACTGCCCCATGGCCACCGCTATCGCACGTTCCACGACTTTGGTATCGTCATCCTCGACATCTTGTACTGCTACGAGGAAAACTCCGGCGTCTACGAGTGCCGTGCCGTCAACAAGCTCGGCTCGGACGTCACCAAGGCGACGCTCAAGTGCGTCTCAAAAGCCAACCTCATCCTCGACTCTCAACTGCCACTGGTAAGTGGTCATTCACTAATTAACCTAATGCCGCCTATGAGGCCGAGACCACTAGTCTCTAAATAAAATAGCGTAGATAAAATAACCGTCCCATGTAGGGATCGCTCGGCATTTTGTCTCCCTCAGAGATCCCCATATCCCACCCTGCGAAGCAGCAGAATGCGTGCCCGAATAGTTCAAATATTTTGAGTACTGTCCGGCAACCAGGAGGCCCCGGGTATGTGTACCGGTTTAGTTGCACATTTTTCTAGCATCACTACTTTTGCATCCATTGTAAACAATGGTCACATTGGTAACATATAAATGTTATGAATTTGCTGCCTATTTCGTGTCTTCGTATCGCATGGTTTCCATCGCCTGGGTCTCTACATTCTCTTGCAATTCTCTTCTCAGGGCATGGAGGGAGGGCTGGAGAAGATCCAGACTCTGGAAGACTCGCACCTGCGCGGCGTCGACGAGCAGTCCACAGTCACCAAAGGACAGGCTCCTATGTTCACCGTGCCGCTGGCTAACATCGACAGTCTGCGAGAGGGCGAGAACGCCCACTTCGAGGCGCGACTTACGCCCATAGACGATCCCAAACTGAAGGTAGACGACGACGACGGTCGGCGACGCACGATCACGATGCATCCAGAGGCCGACCCACACCTGATTTACGTCCCTGTTACGAGTGTTCCTTGAATAAACTCCTTGGATCCTCGTGTCGTCCTCTGTGAAAATGTTTCACCTGTGTGTTGTTTGATCTGATGATTGATCTAATGTTTGCCACAATTTAAGTATGAAAATGTAGTTTGTGAGGCGGGGGGGGGGGGGGCGTAGTGATCGTATGTGATAATTCCACCACAATATTTCGAGCCCATGCCGTGAAAAATGGGCTAAATATTGTCAGCCACTATTCATAGCCATGTTGAATTTAACTTACATCCCTGAGTAGCCTGAGTATGAGAGGTTCAGTTCACAGTCGTGGTAGTATATAGAATGCTGGAATGCTTATGATTCTAGAATTTACATGACAAACAATGTGATAA
The DNA here is from genome assembly GCA_921293005.1 of Nemoura dubitans. NCBI lineage: Eukaryota > Metazoa > Arthropoda > Insecta > Plecoptera > Nemouridae > Nemoura > Nemoura dubitans. The sequence goes on from OV121074.1 coordinate 67,416,320, forward strand.
GTACCATCAGTGCCTTCACCACTTAAAAATATCGCAGGCCGTCAGGCAATGTGTGGAATGGGGGTTGAGGGGGGGGGGGGGGTACAGAGCAAAGGCAAGGTTCCAGCTAAAAGGAGATCCCCCCCCCCCCACCACAACCCCTCCCCCAAGGAGGGCTGGAACTTTAATTGTCGGCTTAAAACAACAGTTTATTAACTCGCCCATAAATCTTCAGTCAAAATTAAGGGAAGCTGATTCGGTTTAAATGACAATAAGCTCAAAGATTGCAAGGATAATGTTTGCTATCTAAGGGATTTCATGTAGGTTTCCAGGTTAACAGAGAGGAGGGGGAAATTAATTATGAGAAGGACGAGGGCCAGCATGCCCCCCCCCCCCCCCCCCTAGTATCATTATTGGGTAATGCACAAAATTAACGGGCTATTTCTCGACCAGGTTGAATGGTTCTGGAACGGCAAGCCACTAAAGACCGGCTCCAGGTTCCGAACGTTCTGCGACTTCGGTTTCGTCATCCTTGAGATCTCTCCCGTCTACCCGGAAGATTCCGGTGAATATTCTTGCCGCGCCTTCAACGACTACGGCCAGGCGGTCACTACCGCCAGCATGAAGGTCCAAGGCAAGCGCAGCATCATCCTGGAGTCACAGCTTCCCAAGGGCATGGAGCGCACCATCGAGAAGATCGCCGAGCTCGAGGGCTTGGGCAATGCTCGTGGACAGACGCCCGCCGAGGACGACACCGGCAAGCCGCCAGAGTTCATCACGAACCCCACCGATCTGACGCTGACGGAGAACACGCTGGCGCACTTCGAGTGCCGCCTGGTGCCCGTCAACGACTCCAGCATGAGGGTCGAGTGGTTCCACAACGGCAAGGCCTTGTCGGCTGGCTCCAGGATCAAGACGATCAACGACTTCGGTTTTGTCATCTTGGAGGTCGCTGGAGTCTATCAACGAGATTCTGGACTGTATACATGCAAGGTATGACTTGTGGAAAAATTAATTTTGAATGAATTTCATAATTATTTGAAATGATTTTCTATGTTACTTGATAACATATGTATTTTTATTGCATTTTCATTAAATGGTACAGCTGTGTTTTACAACGTTCCTGGCTCTTTGTTTCCCCTCAGGCAACCAACAAGCACGGGGAGGCGACCGTCTCTTGCAAGCTGCAAGTCCGCGGACGCACTGGCATTGTCATGGAGCCGCAGCTTCCGTCCAACTTCCGCACCGGCACCGAGAGCATCCAGAAGCTCGAGGAGGCTCTGTACAAGCGCGACGAGCTTGCCACGGAGGAGGAGAAACCCAACCCTCCCAAGTTCATCGTGGAGCTGAAGGTCAGTACAGAATTGAGTTGAAGTGTTGAGCACTAAAGTGGACCAAACCACGTTTTTCACTATCTTTAATTTAAGACCAACGCATTCTAAATAATCACATGGAAACTCTTAAAAGGCCCAACTAAGCTTTAGGTTCTTGCCAAGGTTTAAAAATGTCTATTAGTTGTAAAACTTGTTCTGAGTTGTTAGTTATACCGAATTATAAAACTTTTGGCAATAGCTCCAGAACTGGAACCCAAACCCAGATTTGGAACCGGAACCGGAACCGGAAAGGTTCGGAAACGGAACCGGAAAGGTTCCGATCCCTAAAATAAATTATCACTATTTTATAAAATCAGAGATACTCTTTTTAGCACTCAAATCCCAAGTGAATGTCTTAAAACTTTTATGATTAGCTCAGAGTCTAAGTGGTGAATTACATCATCAACACAAGTCATCGACAAGCTATATCAAACTTCCGATGTTCCATCCCAGGACATCGAAGTCCAGGAGAGCGGTGCCACTCACTTCGACTGCCGAGTCGAGCCTGTGGGCGACTCGAGCATGCGCATCGACTGGTTCTTCAACGGACGTCCGTTCGCCACCGGGTCGCGCGTGCACATGCTCAACGACTTCGGCTTCATCGTGCTCGACATGGACTACGTGTACGCCAGAGACACGGGAGAGTACTTGTGTCGAGCCACCAACAAGTGGGGATCGGCCACCACCAAGGCCACGCTCATCTGCAAATGTGAGTCGTCTTGTCTTTGTTACATTAAGTCTTGCCGTGCATGGAAAAGCGAGAACACACCTACGCGTTCGAGCCCGTGATTCCAAAGCGCAGTCCGCATTGCCTATTATATATAGCACTTACCGGAACTGACAGGACATGTTGATGTTTTTCATTCCAGCCAAGCACGACATCATCTTGGACTCGCAGCTTCCGACCGGAATGAGCGGCGAGAAGCTGAAGGAACTCGAACGCGGGCCGATTTCGGACGCACCGCCAGAAGAGGCACCGCGTCAGCCGCCTAAGTTCATCACGCAGATCGAATCCGCGTCAGTCGGTGAGTTCCGTCGATTTAAAAGCGTGCCTTCAGTTCTCACCGTGCTATATGATCATTAGTCTAAACGAATTTCCCCTGTTGCCCAGGCGAGAGCGAGCCCGTGCACTTTGAGTGCCGCGTCGAGCCCAAGAACGACGTGAACCTGCGCGTAGAGTGGTATCGCAACGGCAAACTGCTGCCGTGCGGTCATCGCTACCGCACCGTGTTCGACCTCGGGTTCGTCTCGCTCGACATCCTCTACGTGTACGCCGAGGACAACGGCGAGTACGTGTGCCGCGCCTACAACGACATCGGCGAGGACAAGACTCGCGCCACTGTGCAGTGCAAGAGTAAGTCACTACGATCGTTTTGCCCATATTGTGTTGAAGGCAGAAGCAGCTGTATCTATAAAACTTGACGACTTTTACAGGCAATTGATGTTTACTTATTTCAATTGCAAAATTCCACAGAGTTGCCATCAATCATCCTTCAGAACCAAGTGCCGAAGGGCATGAAGAAATCTGAAGTGCTGATGCAGATGGAAGCTACCATTAAGAAGTACACTTCAGAAATTTATCTGACAGAAGAAGATCTGTACGACGTTGACAAGAAACAACCACCACGGTAACATACCTTATTACGGGGGACTTTAAATTTTTAAGTACTGGTTTCAAGCTTGTTTCTTACCATGCTGACTTTTGTGCTCCTACAGGTTTGTTACCCAAATCAAGGACCAATCCTCTCTCGTCGAGATGGAAGCCACGAAGTTCGAGTGCCAATTGGCGCCTGTGGGCGATCCCAACATGAAGGTCGAGTGGTTCTTCAACGGAAAGCCACTGCCATACAGTAAGTTCCTTTCGCATGACAACACACTAAACCAGCAACCTTCCCTGGCACATTTTACTCTATACGTAAGTGTAAAAAATGCAATGTGTTTTACAAAATAATTGATTACTTTCAGAAAACCGCTTCACACCGATCTACGACTTCGGCTACGTCGCGATGAACTTCGGCTGGGTCTACCCCGAAGACAGCGGCGAGTACCTGTGCAGGGCTACCAACTTGTACGGCATGGACGAGACCCGCGCGATCATCAAGACCGCTGGCAAGCCTGGCATCATCTACGACTCCCAGCTGCCCAAGCACATGAAGAGTATCGAGATGATCCGAGAGATGGAAGCCGCGTGGCAGGTGTAAGTATAACTATGGTCTCAAATTTCGGCGAACATTTGAAAGTTCCTTTACAGTTACCTCCTAAAAATATGGCTACCTTTCGCATGAGCTCTCTGCTAATCGGACACGTATCTTGTCCCTCAGCGCACCAGAGGAGATCATCGACCCGGCGGCACAGAAGAGCGCGCCCCTGTTCGTGACCAGCCCCGAGCCGTTCACCGCCATCGAGGGTGAGAGCGCGCGCTTCTGCTGTCGCGTCACCGGCTTCCCCAGACCCAGGGTCATGTGGCTCATCAACGGACACACCATCGTCAACGTAAGCGCCACTCTCAGTTGCAAAACAATTGGGTTTTGTAGTTCAAAAATTGAGCACCTAGATGGTGATGAGACAAAATGTGCATCGGTAAGACCATTTAAATGGTGCACGTGTGCAGCCTCTATATATTTTTGGTATGTACTATATGGTAGGTACGTCGGCCACTGATTTATATTACATGTACTGCCTGACCAATAAACCCAGTAAAATAGTGTCTAATGAGAGGTTCACTCTTCAAATACACAAAGGTGGATACTTTGTAAAAACCAAAAACATTTAGCAAAAGCCATTGATCCAAGTTTTCAATGTAGTGCCGGATTATTTGGTCATTATCTAACACTGCGCCCCTCCCGCGTGCGTGCAGGGCATGCGCTACAAGCTGACGTACGACGGCATGTGGCACCTGGACATCCCGAAGACGCGACAGTACGACCACGGCAAGGTCGAGGTGGTCGCTCGCAACTCTGCGGGCGAGGCCATCGCCACCACCGAGCTGACCGTTAAACAGCGCGAGGACGACTACCGCAACGTGCTCAAGAACTCGCCCAGGCGTAAGTGGTCGTCGCGTGCTGACGTTGCTAACGGGACGTTGCTTTGTAGGTCGCGACGCCGCTGGATTCGAGACGTGCTTGCTGATGATTATTTTCTCTTTCAGATCAAATGAGGGATGGTCTGAAATTCAATGAAAGTAACTAATCTACCTTCTTTTTCAAATGAACTTTTTATCAAATATACTGGTACTTTCATTGTTTCAAACTATCTTATCAGTCTAACAATTTTCAGCTTTTCTAGTGCGGAGATCTGCTCCATTAACTCTTGTTACGGTTCATTTTGTCGAGTCTTCTGACCAGATAGGAAATGCCGTGTATATATAATACTCTCAACTCAAATCCTCACCTTTAAATACGAACATCATAAAATATCCGCAAAGGAATCTCTGTGACATAACAATAAAAACTAACGACACCTCAGTCACTGATTCACAGTACCATAACGTAACACCACCACAACGCTTCTCTCACTTTACACTGTGTTTTGGTCGGTGCATTCCATTAATCGATGTCCTGATCTAATGCCATCATTGTTTCGGTCTTTATTTGCTTCGCTTCATCGATCTATTCATATAAATGCGCAGAGAAAAATAGAAGTGAACGATTTAAAACGAATTCTACGTCGAAAAGGTTAGATAATACATTTTTGTAATTCGTATACAAACTTAACTTTGTAACTTTTGATTTGGTAGAATTGAAGTAGATTAAAATACTTAACTAAAAAAGCGAATGTTTGCTAAAAAGTAAAATATTGAATGCAAATGACGAAGAATGTACATTTGAAAATCTTTGTACTAGCTATGTTTAGATGTGAAACTACTCTGGAGACGAGATCGAGCCTTTATTCTCTGCGCATGTGTATGACATCATCTCGACGGTTGATGTAGTGTTTTATTTGTTTGGTTTTAAAAAGTGGAGCACATATCAATTGACTCTCAATAGAAGTGGCATTACTTTCACCTATCTAAAAAAAGACGCATTAAATATTTAAAATCTTTTTTTGAGACTATCTCTAAACTGTTATTGTATTTCATATGCTACACTTCTAATGTGCACCACTTAAGTATTGAAATTTGTCAATAATCGTGTGAAATTTGGTATTTTAATGGAGTGCACTTGTCGATTATATATTCGGACGCAAATACTACACTAACACAACTCAAAGACTACCACCCCAGCCTACCGTCCTCCCCCAAAAGCTCCCTGCTTCGCTTTCGGTCACCGGACGTTTCCGAAGACCTGATTGCATCACGTCTTTCTGTCTTCATGCTTCCCCAATCAGGAAACGTTATCAGGTATGGATTTTCAAACTGTTGGTAAGCCTTCTCCAGTAGGTATATTTTTCGTATCGTTGTTCGTATGCGTAAATAATTGTTGCTTTTTATTATTTATTTTCTGCATGAGTCCGTCCGATCTGTCATCGACTAACATCGTTCACACTAACTGATAAAATATCAAACGTTTAAATCGTCGATCATCTCAAAACAAACCTCTTTGGCTGCATCCTTCACCTACGTTACCGTGCAACAACTTTTCTTTGATGGATTTTTTCTTTGCCCTGTGACCGAATTTCTACCTATTTTTATTTTTTATGCTAGCCCTGAACTGTATCCCTTGTCATATCACGTTGAGACTCATGCAACCAACTTATCGCTGTGACAAGAGAATAGCTACGCTTACCCCTTCGCACCATAGCCCAATAAGGATAGGCGAATGACTCCAAATAATATAGCAAACCTCTTTTTTATACATCTACCTATTTATATTCTTTCGCTGTTGCATCACTTATGATTTAACTCAGTTAAAAGAATTGTAGTCCTCGGTGTACTCTCCACCTCCTAATCACTCCGTGTTCGTGCACCCCTGGTGGTGAGTGATAGAACTAACATGAGAGTTTTTAATCGACGACAGCCTGGTACGACTACGAACTGACTGCGTATCAGAAGGAACGACAGGACACCGAACTCACCCGAGTGTTCGAAGAGCGACAAGCGACCAACCAGAACCAGGTGGAGATCGACCACCTGAAGAAGGTGCCGTCGAAGGAGCCACAGACAGAGTGGCAGCAGTCTGTCAAGAAGAAGAAGGGAGACGACTACTACATGAAGCTCAAGGAGGTAAACACTTTTGTTTATAAATATCGATTTGTCATGTTCAAAATGGTAACATTCTGACTGTTTTCGATACAGTCTGAACGCCAGTCTATGGTGGAGGTGCCGTGCTAGATTTGCTCTGCGGGCTGCGTTCAGGGGCAAGAGCTAAGAGCCGTGTACGCTCCCTTTTTTCGACAGCAATCCAGTTTTTAATGTATTTGGGTATAGTTCGACGATAGGCGTAAAGCTTTTTGCACTTTAAAATGTAATATTGTACAGAACGGTTCCTAAATTAATTAATCGCTTAACAATTAAATAAATAATGCTGAAATGAATGTAACAAAGCCCAACATTATAAAACTCTGTCCTTTTTTTTAAGCTTGAAGAAGAGCAGGTGATCAAAGAGTCCCGACTTCGCGAAGCTTCGCATCAGTTTGCGATTCCCGGGGAGAAGGTCGTCAACTCGTCGGTAGCAAAGGGCATGGCACAAAGCTACGACGAGAAGCTGTAAGCTCAACGCTAAACATCTCTCTAGAAAAAACAAATAAATACACAGCTCTGTACCCGTGTCATAACATCCGCCTCCCCGTAGGGAAACCGACGAGTCTTCTGTGCGCGCCAACGAGGCCCGCTCTAGCGCTGCGCTGAGCGCCATCATCAGTGCCGTGGGCGGCAACGTGGGCAGTGGGCGCGCGCCCCCGCCCGTGCAGAAGGTGACCCAGCACACGTCGGAGGTCAGCATCGACTCGCAACGCGTCAAACCGGTGCCCGACCCCTCGGAGTCCACCGTTCACGGCAGGGAGGTGCACGTGGCCAAGCAGAAACAGACTCAGAAAGAAGTATGACACCGTGCAATACGGAGAACCTTTAGCATGATGCATGACAACATTAAAAATAACTATGAGACAGGACAAAGACGACCCGCATCTTTAGAAATTACGAATATTTTTAAAAGTATTTAACACTCTTATATTAAATTGCAGGTCCAAGGAGATCTGGAGATCACTCGAAAGATCACAGCCACTGAAACCACTGAGGTTGAACACAAAGCCAAGACACAGGAGAGAGTCGTGCAAGGTCAAGTGGTACGTAGAGCTTCCACTTTACAGCTAATAATGTATTTCACAGAAATCGAGTTTTTGACCTCTTCGGCTAAATTCTCTCGCTTTCCTTGCAGAAACCCGCGACTCCCCCACGGTTCACAAAGAAGATCCAGCCGTGCCGCGCCTTCGAACAGGAGCAGGCTAAATTCGAGGTGGAGTTCGACGGTGACCCAATCCCCACCGTCAAGTGGTACCGTGAGGACTTCCCGATCACCAGCTCGGCAGATCTGCAGATCCACACGTTCGGCACCAAGTCCATCCTCATCATGCGACAAGTGTTCATGGAAGACTCCGCTGTCTTTTCGGTTAGCGCCCGTTCATCACTTGCAAACTCGGCTGTTAGGACGTATCACGTATCACAATACACTCTTCTTTGCTTTCTTGTTGCTGAACCATAGAAAAGTGCTCGGCTGTCTCTCTGGAAATATGGTGGACAACTAACAATTGGCCTAAATGTATCACAGGACCAAATTTCTCGCTGTGAATGTTTCATACGTTTTCCTTTAGCAGAAAGTATATCAAGTAAATTATTAAAATATTTTATAAAATGACCCACAATTTGACACGCCCGTTTAACACCCTTACTATACTCGATCTCTGCAGCGCATGCTCTTATTCACGTATTGACCGAGTCCATTTGTCGGTTGTTTCTAGGTGATTGCCGAGAACAGGGGTGGCAAAGCCAAGTGCAGCGCCAACCTTGTAGTAGAGGAAAAGAAGCGCGCCGGGCGGGGAGGCATCGTCCCCCCCAGCTTCCTGTCGACTGTGCAGAACACCACCGTCGCTGCCGGGCAACTCGCTCGGTTCGACGCCCGCGTGGCTGGCACCAAGCCCCTCGACGTCTACTGGCTCAAGGTACGCGAAAGCACTGACCATGTCTAGAAAAAGCCCTGCCAACTGATAAGCCAAGTTTTTTTGAACTCCTGGTTGAGATCCCAACTAGGAACTGCAAATGCATTCACTCAATCACATGCTGCGAATTCAGTTCTAACTCCTGTCATTAGCATACAAAATAACCACAACTCCCTCGTTGTTCTCATAATTTTCGTCGAAAATGTTACATAATTTTCAACAATAAATCGTTTAACAAAATTATTAAAACGAACTATTGCATGAAGTCATAACGTTTTTCCTGCTTTTCCCAAAACTACACGCAAACCTTTAAGAGCAAGTCACCCACTCAGATATTTTAAAACTACGAATAAGTTTGAGATGAGCCTCAATAGTTTAATAACCATTATATGTTTATACTTGATGTTAGACAATTGCTCAGCTTGACTCTAATTTTTTAAGAAAGCCAGCGTCTAATTTCTCCTTGCATCACGCAGAACGGCAAGAAGATCACCCCCGACATCCGTTACAAGACCGTGGAAGAAGACAACGTATTCACCCTGCTGATAATCGAGGCGTTTGCCGAGGACGTCGGCCGCTACGAGTGCGTCGCCCTCAACAGCGCCGGGGAGGCGCGTTGCGACGCCGAGTGCTTCGTGCAAGCACCGCCTTCCGGCAAGAAGCCAGCGCCGACCACCCCCGGCAACGACCAGGCCCCGACCGTCGTCGAGCAGCTCAAGGAGCAAAGCATCCGCGAGGGCCAGGCGGTCGCGTTCAGATGCAAGGTCACGGCGAAGCCAGGTTCGTGGGGCTTCCATTATCATGACAATTTCATCGTTGGTTGCGTGATGTTGTTTATGGTATAGAAAATTTGAATTTTCTTAATTTTATAACTATTCTGAACTATTGATCGGTAAAATTATGTTCCTAATAATAAATAATAAGTAGATCAAATTATGCATGGGCTAATTTAACGGTCAGCATTTCAGAAAACGCTGAAGCCCCCCCCCTCAAAGGCATCTGATGAAAGGCCAATTGGCCATTAAAAATGGAAAAAATCACTTTACCAACATTTTTGTTCTTTCTAGAGGCCCTTTCAAACGAAATATACTTACTGATTATATTTAGTTGTAGTCCCCAGGTTACAGAATTCCACACTTGACGAAAAGGAAAGCTAATGTGTGCTATCGTTCGACAGCCCCTCAGGTCGCGTGGCACAAGGGCGACAAGGTGATCAAGCCGTCCAAGTACTTCCAAATGCAAAAGGACGGCGACGTCTACACTCTGCGCATCTCGGAGGCTTTCCCCGAAGACGAGGGCGTCTACAAGTGCGTCGCCACAAACCCGGCCGGCTCCGTCACCCTGACTGCCAACTTGCACGTTCTTGGTGAGCCTAAATAAAAACTTCTGCGAAAATTTTCGCTATTTGATATAACATATACAATAAACCATGATATAAATCAAGTTAATGGAATGAGTGTATTTTTTCACATGCGGGTTTTAACAGTGAATTAATCTTGTCCGTGTGGCATGTTTCAGCGCCCGACAGTCAAGAGCAGCAGCCGACTTTAAGCCCACTGCGCGACACCATTGTCCCGGAAGGAAGTCCGGCTCAGTTCCGCACCCAGGTGGCTGGCAAGCCGACGCCGACCATCCAGTGGTACCGAGAAGGAGCGCTGATTCCGCAGTCAGCAGACTTCCAGGTCAGTTCAACTTCATCAACTTCTCGTTTATTGAAAATGCAGCTGATCTTGCCTATAGCGCCCTGCTTTATACTTCAACACGTGGGTAGGAGTTTAGGACATAAGCGATAGCTCTAGTCCGGTAGAAGTGGATCCTTTTGGATCACAATAAACTTCCTAACATTCTTGAAATGAAATGTAGTGCTCAAGAAAGAATTCCTCTCTTCTTTCATTCATTATTGTTATAATTTAAGACTGACAAGCATTAATTCTGCATTATTCAATGTAGTCAATGTTTTGACAATTTACTGCCTATCAGCCTATCATACTTTAGTACTCCCCGGTTCCACTCACTTTTCCGCTACTTGTATGTCTCCTTGGCATAAGTCTATCAGATTTTACGAGGGGTTGGAAAAGCTGTTACAACCGGACAGAAGTGTCCCCAATTATATTAATCTAAAAAAGTGTGGATAAAGAGGGGTGGTGTTCTGACCGATGCCTGTTCTCGCCCGCTGCAGATGATCCACGAGGGCAACAACGTGGTCCTGCTGATCACGACCACCTACGAGGAGGACTCCGGCAAGTTCACGTGTCGAGCCACGAACTCGGCCGGTCAGGTTGAGACGACTGCCAAGCTGATCGTTAAAAGTAAGAAATAACTGGACATCACAGCATAATGACATCTCATTTCATATTTCGTAGTTAGTCGCGGTGCAGGAAACTGCATTCACCAAGTCCGCCCCCTGCCCCTTCCTCACAGCAAACTATCTTAGCGATAGAAACAGTAATGATAGCTTTTTAACAGGATTTTGTTAGCTTTTATAATCGTATTTATCTAGTTTTAAGACACAATTTTATCAATTTTGCACTGACTCGTATTTCGGTCAGTTATATAAAAGACCCGCCGTTTATAGAGGAATAAGATATAGGTGTTGGATAGATTAGTGATTAAACAGTTCGTACTAAAAGAGGGAAGAAATGCCCCAAGTTAAATCGGGTACTTTGTAGCTAGATCCTATTCGTGAAATGAAGGGGAAATATTCGTGCTAAGTCTGGACCCGTCGAGGACAGCTTTCAGATCGCCGAAACTTATTCTTTGTTGGACTTAACTACCAAACTCAACTAATTAGAGGACTCAATTGGAAAGCGTGGCTTCGGTGATGTCCCTGTGTCACTAGAGCCAAGTTTTCAATGTCGTGTCTGTAGGATGGAGGATAGAATTGTGTTTTCAGCGGTGAACGCTTCATCTCAACTGCTTAATTAAGGCCGGGCCTAACACAACTCAATTAGCTTTCTGGAGTTTTAATCAATATCATCCGGTAGGTAAAATTTAATAGAAATATAATTATTGTGAAGTTTCTAGTCACTAGAAAGTCATGTCATCTTTCATGATAGTTATTTTGTCGCTATTTGCTTACATTAACTGTGTTCATGCCATTCAAAAGTATGTGTATTGTATTTTATTGATAAGATGACTCGCTTTTGAAAATAATCGATTGATCCATGGTTTTCTTCAATGGCGAGTGTATTTCAAAACATGTGGTAAAGCTTCAAAAGGTATTAAACAATGTTCCAAAGTGTGCTACATTTTATTTTATTAGTGATTGACTTATTGCAACAAAAAAATGCAAACTGTGTATACATAATTATTGCTATAAACAAGCTTATCTAACAATGAATAAATTTAAAAAATAAAGCTTGTCTGTTCTTGTGTATTATCAATTATGGAAAATCAAAAATAAAGGATAGATAATACAAAATACATAACAATATAATATGACCTATAATATGAGATTGCTTTGAAAGAGAGGAACTGAGGAAATAACTTGATAGTGTGTCATTCTCAAGTTGCCGTTTGTATGTAGAGACTGGGTTCTCACAAACTACAGTTCTGTTAGTCATGCACCATTTCCCTTCGGGACACTCACATACCCCAAGACCATCAAATAATATCTAAAGCTTCTTGAGTTTGAAACAAGCTCCCAAATGACACTGCTGTCAACCAAACAGATCCATCACGATGAGTGAAAGATGAAAGGATACCTGTCTCAAAGACCGGCCAAAATCTCAAAGAGATAAAGCTGAAATACTCTTGCAAGTTGCGAAACGTAAAATGTTGCCCACGGCTTGATTCTGTCTCTGACTCAGAACATCTATGGGTCACTAATAAAATAAATGGGACAACTAAACTGATGTTGTGCCCTGCATAAATCTAGATGATTAATATATCGAAATCATGATGCCATGGTTACTGTGTGTCACCGCGGCGCTCGCTCTCGCAGAGTGCCTTCGCTGGCTTGACGTCATTTTGGGAGCTATTTCTGTGCCATGCCCCTAGCGGAGGATACCATTACCTGAGGCTAAATTTGGCTCTGTCTTGATCTTGGAAAAATATCCCCACTTTCCTTCCCAAAGCCCGAGCCGGCAATTATCATACCTGCAAATTCACTCTGGTCGACGTAGCGGACATGCACTCCATTTCCCCGCAGTTTCCCTGCCATTTCCATGCCATTTCCATGCCATTTCCATGCCATTTCCCCGTCGCCGACATCAAAATCCGAGGCGTGAAATTGCAAGAATTTGGCTCTGTTCGTGTAAAATGTGGAACGATAATGATTAATGGTACATGCCGTGTTTATTTGTACACCCAGGTTAACTAATGGAAGATAATTGTTTGTCAAACTACAACCTTCAATTTTCTTATTTACTCGTTTAAAAATAGTTTATTAACAAAACATTACATATGTTTGCCAAATACGATAACACTCGACTATTTTTAACGATATCTGGGTCATTTCAATAGAACAACTATTATACCTACTATACCTATTCGAGACACCGGACAAATTTATAGAAGTTGCTTGTTTAACTTCTTCTGACTTGGAAATGCCGTTAAGTTTATCTCACACACTCATCGCTTTCGGCTCTCTCCCGTCGAGACGCTTATTTTTAGCAAAAGAGCGTTTTTTAAGCGTAAGAATAATAACGTGAGTCAGTGAGCAGCCAATGCCCGCTTTTCCAATCCTACATAAGCAGCGTGACTCAAAAGCATAATCTTTGTAAGATATGACTTTCCTAGATTCTCTCTGCTCTCTGAATCAGAGTGTAAAAGCGCCGACAAATTGAATTGTTGGACGAGATTCATAATCCCTGGCTGGCTCGACTCCAGTCTTGATGCATTCATTGTTTTCTAATTATTACTCATTATGATTCAGTTCTTCTATCATGGTCACATCCCTGGCCCAGTCTCCCCACCTGTGAGGTCCATAAATCTCCCGTGCATCGACGCACGACACTCCAGCCTCCCACGTCGGCGCGCACGCATAGCAGAGGCCATATAAAAATACTTACCACGATTCTTTTAACGATCCGCACTCAAGAGCAAACGGTGGAGAAAAGCTGTGGAAGCACGCTAGTGTATTCGAGAAAAAAATTCTCATCTCAAACGTCAAAATTACAAATCGGGAAATCATGTTTGGGTGAACACATCAGAAACAAAACAGAATTCCTCTTTATTGAGCACAGCCAAGATTTATCACAGTAACATTCAAGTAGGTCAGCATCGGCGCAGAGTGCACGTCATCATCAGAAATAAAACGCCCTAATATGGCGTTACAAGTAACAACCTTCAAGTGCATTTGTCCTCCATTCTTGTAACTCGTTCCTCTGCCCACATTCATTATCAGTTGGGCCGTTAAGACTCGTTAAGTGCATAGCATCTATGCGCTAACGGCATGTGGGTTAATTGATGGCCTTAGATTAGCACGACGCGATGGGCGAATATGGCAAGATATCCTCGCGCAGCTCGGGGCTACGGTACTACTGGAATGGATCAAATACGAACACGAAAGCGAAGATAATAACTAATCATTTAATACGATGGCAAAATAAATTTATTATAACTACACATAATAAAGTTATCTTTGTTGTTATCAAAGCGACTGTTAGTTTTTGTTATGGGGCGTTTATTTGGAGAAGAAAGTATTTACACTATTTACGAAAAAATGTGTTTGACTGTCGGCGTATCCCAATGGAACCTATTCCCTCCAATCGCGATGCAGACGAAAAAAGCAACACTTCGGTTGTAAATTTAGCATATCCGAGCAAGATCAAGCATTTGGCCCGCAGCTCCCGCCGCGGTCTGTATCCGAGCAAGTCACCCACTTTCATCGTTCCTCACGACAACACCGAATGAATCACACGGAGCTGGACCAGCTTCACAGACTAGTTTTACTTATAGGCGACCGCACACTTTGGAACATTGCATTCTTGTCTTCTGCTTTACTCCACAGCTCTTCGATTGTTTACCCCCGTCGGTGTGTCCTGTCAAGCACTCGGCTGTGTCAAACCTGAAAGATACGGGAATCGATTCAAAATAATTTTTACTGAGTACGATTTGATCGCTCTTTTAGATTTCACACAGCCGGGCTTTGAATGGACACTGCGCAAAGCGAAAATTAATTGCGCGTATGAAAGATTGGCGCACATCACTTTTCTTGATTTGTTTTCAAAAATAATTTTACCAGATAGGTAATTTAACAGAATAATTATTATCTGGACAAGTTTCAAAATGTTTATATCGTTTTACATCCTTGCGTTTTAGAAATGAATCTAATTTCTTTTTCAAACGCATAAATCTGATTTATGGCTTTGGCAAAAGCAAAAGCGGTAAAAAGTAAAAACGCCGAAACGCCGAAAAAAATCAAGTAAAGTTACATTTAAAAATAATCCACACGCAGATGAAAGGAATCGGCTCTTGAAACAACGTCGTCTTTCTCACCGCGACGTATCTTCGATCTGAGTTGTCACTTAGCAAAACGTTATCGCCACACAATGTCACTTGTCCCACCACACAAAACCGCCGCTAACGGGCGCCCGCACTGCGTCTACGCACTCACGCACAGATCGGCAGTCGCAGCATCACTGCTCGGTCCATCTGTCCCTTGAAACGCCCGACGCGGCGCGGCGCGGAGCGGCACTCTGTGTGCGAGAGGGGCGTCTCCCAAATGACATCATTCGCGGCCCCCTCTGCCCCCGCTACCCCCCCCCCCCCCCCCGCGTCTTCGAAAGATGCTCGAACTTGGACTCGAACGCAGCATTCTTTGCAAAGACAGAGCTGCTGTAGTCATATGCGTAATCTTGTAATAACTTGCGAGATGCAGCTCTACCTTCTTTTGCAACTGCAATTCGAAGTTAATTTCAAGTGTATGCAAACCCAAACCATTATGAAATTCATGTAGATAAAATAGGTAGATTGTTAGATACATACCTTTGAATCTTATTTTTTAATCAGATGCAATCCGAATTAAGGTATGGGAATCGCTTAAAGACAGTTTCAGATAACAACAATCGCGCCTTCAATCGTAAATATGTCCGGGAGATGACAAAATATTACCGATTGATATCTTATTTCAATAAAAGCAACTATTTGTTTTTTTTAACCTTACACTAGTTTTATAAAAATATACTTCATTCACACAATAAAATATTTTATCACAGGAAAATATTGCCCCTAGCGGTTTTGTTAAGTTGTATCGTGGTTGACCGCATCGTGAACGCGCGAGCAACCAAGCACCGTGTATTCCACCGAGTTACTTGAGATCTCTTTGGTGGCGATGATGGTTGAAACCCGTCGATACCTGCTTGTCTAATAACTTGAAATTCCACAATTTAATATCGGCGGCGTGTAGCCTCCACCGCACTTCTTACGAATTCGCATCCGCTGGCGTTGCTGGACCGAACGCACGACTTCTTAATTAGACCTGTTTATCATAACATCATCTCAATCTCTTGCGTTTCGTCCTGGGCACAGAGCCAAAGTCTTGTCCCTCAAGGCACCCTCCAAATATTGCTTCAATTAAGAACCCATTTCGGTATAATAACTCCAGTGTCCTCATAATATTACCATTTTTTGGTAGGGTTATTACTTCGGCCTTACCATGGCATTCACATGAAATTAGCTCAATTTCAAGTCTTCCACTTATTCGGCTAATCGCGTGCGTCGTCACTCGCTAACGCACGACACCGACATCTCCCGCGCGTTTCTACCCCACGTGTTGAAAATTAGTCAGTAATAGACAGATCTATTTCCAGATCCTATCAAGGTTTCGCTCAGTCGCTTAGCGGCACCATGAACTTAGCCTCGATGGTCGTTTGTCTCGCCATCACGGGTGCACAGCTGCTGCACACTTTGGTTGACGCCGCGACCGGCTGAGCGCGCCACGATTGCAGCTTTAAGCTGGTCTTGAGACGCCCACGGGGAAAACCCGTTTGTTTGGGTTGTATTTTCAAATCGTAAATATAGTCTCGGTGAAAGAGAGCGTTATTGGACACAGCCCAGATGCTATGGCATTGGCATATGTTTTATTACTTTGAGGGACATGCGAATCGTGCCCCCCTTAGCACACATCAAAGTGAAATGAATTATAACAGTACGATTAATTAAAAACTATACCTCCCCATGGCCCCAATGTGTTCTTTTAGCGGGTGCATGCTTGTCATAAAATGCTGGTTTTGGTTTGCTTATAAGTGTTTTCCTCGTGCCGGATTATGCGTTATTATTACTAGTTTAAGACGGTGGTGGTGGCGGTGGTGTTTTCTTTCTCTTAGGACGATCAGGAGTTAGGTATGGAACCACAGTTTCGGACCAAAAAGGAGGCGGCACCGTCAGTTCAACGCAAGGATTCCCAGGGGCGTCGAAAGGAGGCGTCGGTTTGCCGTTCGCTCGCGACGGCGTCGATGGAAGTCCAGCGCCCGAAGACACGGAGGCGTTACCGCTGGGCGACGAAACCTTGCCATGGCGGCGTGGCAGGCGTCCTCAGGAGTCAGCCGCTCCGTGGCGGAGGCCTTCGAGAGACCGGTCGCTGGAATCAAAGTCCGTCGAGCAAACCAAGCCGTGGACTCAGGAGGAGGTCAAGCTTAAGAAAGCACCCCGTGAGAGAAAAGAGGTGCCGAAAGAGCAAATCGAAGAAGTCGCTTTGAAACCTACCAAGCGTGAGAAGAAAGATATTCCTCGGGAGAAACTAGAGGAAGTTGACTTGAAACCTGTTAAAAAACAATCGATGGAGCAGGCTATCCCCGAGGGCTATAGTCTTCGGCCAGTGCGACGAGGTTCGAGGGACTTCGACGATGACGACTCGTCAATCTACCGCACAACAGACGAGGACGATTCGAACTTGCTGCAGCTAGACAGGAACTCCGAGGAAACCATCCAAGCCCCTTGGCGAAAACCGAGAGAAAAAACAGAGCAGTCGGTTGAGAGTTTCCTAGAAGAAGATGACTCGTCCCTTCTCGAGATTGCGAAAACTGAAGACGAGTCCGCAAAGGCGGTCCCATGGGCCAGTGACGCTGTCAAATTGAAGAAAGCAGTCCGCGAGAGGAAAGAGATTCCCAAGGAGAAACTCGATGAAGTTCAGCTGAAACCAACGAAGCGCGAACAGCGAGCTATTCCTAAGGAAGGCATCGAATCTGTGGACTTGAAAGCGGTCGTCAAGGAGGTCGACGTAGAGTCTCTCCTGCGCACGACAGACGACGACGATTCTAGCCTCCTGAAAGTCGACCAGTCTATCGAAGAAGACGCCAAATCAAAGGCAGTTCCGTGGACGAAAGAGGCTGTGAGATTGAGGAAGGCGTCTGTGGAGAGGAAAGAGATTCCCAAGGAGAAACTCGAGGAAGTTCAGCTGAAACCAACGAAGCGCGAACAGCGAGCTATTCCTAAGGAAGGCATCGAATCTGTGGACTTGAAACCAGTCGTCAAGGAGGTCGACGTAGAGTCTCTCCTGCGCACGACAGACGACGACGATTCTAGCCTCCTGAAAGTCGACCAGTCTATCGAAGAAGACGCCAAATCAAAGGCAGTTCCGTGGACGAAAGAGGCTGTGAGATTGAGGAAGGCGTCTGTGGAGAGGAAAGAGATTCCCAAGGAGAAACTCGAGGAAGTTCAGCTGAAACCAACGAAGCGCGAACAGCGAGCTATTCCTAAGGAAGGCATCGAATCTGTGGACTTGAAAGCGGTCGTCAAGGAGGTCGACGTAGAGTCTCTCCTGCGCACGACAGACGACGACGATTCTAGCCTCCTGAAAGTCGACCAGTCTATCGAAGAAGACGCCAAATCAAAGGCAGTTCCGTGGACGAAAGAGGCTGTGAGATTGAGGAAGGCGTCTGTGGAGAGGAAAGAGATTCCCAAGGAGAAACTCGAGGAAGTTCAGCTGAAACCAACGAAGCGCGAACAGCGAGCTATTCCTAAGGAAGGCATCGAATCTGTGGACTTGAAAGCGGTCGTCAAGGAGGTCGACGTAGGGTCTCTCCTGCGCACGACAGACGACGACGATTCTAGCTTCCTGAAAGTCGACCAGTCTATCGAAGAGGACGCCAAATCAAAGGCAGTTCCGTGGACGAAAGAGGCTGTGAGATTGAGGAAGGCGTCTGTGGAGAGGAAAGAGATTCAAAAGGAAAAACTCGAGGAAATCTCTCTCAAACCGACGAAACGAGATCGAAAGGAAATTACCAAAGAAGGAATTGAACAATTAGAGATGAAACCGGTTAAGACAGGTCAACAGATCGAAGATATTGAACAGACGTTGCTGCGAATGATGGATGAGGATGATTCAAATTTGTTGGTTATTGATAAGACGGAGACGGCCGAGTCTCGGCTTCAGACGACCGAGGAGGACGACTCTTCGCTGTTGCAAACTGACAGGACGCTTGAAGAAGACAAACAGCGAATACCTCGCAAGGCGAGACCTGTGGAGGTGGTAGAAGAAAAGAAAGTGCCCTGGACTCAAGAGAGTTTAAAGTTGAAACGGGCGCCTAAGGAGAAAAAGGAAATACAAAAAGAAACGATTGAGGAGGTTTCCTTGAAGCCAGTCAAACGCGAGAAGAAAGAACAGCTGCCTGAAGAGGAATTGGAGCACGTCAATCTGCAACCGATTCCCAAAGACGTCACGGAGGCAACTAAGAAAGAGCTTTTTACCGAAGAAGTTGAGAGCGTGCAGAGGACCAATGAAGAAGATGACAGCATCAACCTCCGTATTGACAAGACACTGAAAGAAAATGCCAAGGCACCTAAGAGAACTAAACCCACCGTGGAAAGTGTGACGGCGACAACCGAAGAGGATGACAGCAATATTCTTCAAGTAGAGAAATCACTTGAAGAACAATTGACCTTACCTAAAAGACCAAAACCCTCGACCGTCGAAGCAGAACCGAAAGCTGTACCGTGGGCAGAACAGGTGGCATTGAAACGGCCTGTAAAAGACAAGAAAGTTTTGGAAAAAGAGCGTGTGGAGGAGGTTCAACTTAAGCCCTTCAAGAAGCCCGACAAGAAGCCGGACAAGGAATCGACTGTAATAGAGGAGACGGAAAGCGTGAAAGAGCTCAAACCAGATAAACCGGTCGAGTCAATTGTATCTGAAGAGGACACTTCATTGTTAAATATCAGTGAAGAGGTGGAACAACAACAGCAGGCAGGACTCCCTTGGCGAAGAGGTAAAGACAAACCAAAGAAAATCATCCCAGAAGTCGCTCCCGAACAAGAGAAAATCACGCTTAAGCCTACACGTAAAACAAAGCCACAAGAGGAAATTGTCGACATAGAGACCGTGTCTCTCAAGCCGGTAAAGAAAATACCTAAACCAGAAACCGAGGAATCAGAGATAACAACATTGAGGCCTGCAAAGAAAGCAGTTCCTGAAAAAGCGGAAGAGGAGACCATCAATCTCAAGCCTGTTCCCAGGGAAACCATTGACCAACCGAAGGACGAGCCAACGCCAGGGCAGACGCAATTGCCCTGGCGAAGAGGACAGAAGCCCGCGCCAGCTGAAGAGATCACAATTGAACCTTTGGAGCCACAGGTAGTAGAATCGCCCGAGAAAGAAGTCGAAACGCAGCCTGCTTCAGCCCCTTGGCGCCGTGGAAAGAAACCAGAAACAGCGCCGGAATCGGAGCAGCCATCGTGGACACCTGGGAAAGGAAAGATACCACAGGAAGAAGAGGACAAGGAAGAAGTAGTTTTAAAGCCTTTCAAACGAGGAAAGCCGAAATCTCCTGAAAAAGACGAAATAAAGTTAAAGCCATTTAAAAAGGATAGACCTGAAGACGAGAAGGAGGAAATCAAATTGAAGCCCTACCACCGAGGCAAGAAAGAGGAGCCAGCGGACCACGAGGAAGTGACTTTAAAGCCATTTAAACAAATTTCTATTCCTGATGGCGACACTGAACAGGCTAAGCTTAAATCAATTAAGCGAGAAAAGTCACCAGAAAAGAAGGAGGAGATCAAATTAAAACCAGTCAAAAAGGAAAAGAGAGATGAGCCCAAAGAAGCCGCCGAAACTGTTGATCTGAAGCCGGTGAAGAAAAGTAAAGAGCCTGAAACGACGCAATCTACTAAGCAAGAAAAGCCCATCGAGCCTGTCAATATTCCAGTTGTTCCGGAAGTGGAGGCGCCAATTGAAGAAGAAAAGTCGGAAATATCATGGCGCAAGAAGAAGCGTCCGGCTAAGCCCGTGCCAGAGCCATCAGCCCCCGAGGAAATTCTTCCAGAGCCTGTTGTGGTGCCTGAGGATCAACAGCCAGAAACTGAGCAGACAGAACAAACTGCCATTTCCTGGCGTAAAAAGAAGGCGCCAGTTACGAAACCTGAACCTCAACCTGAAGAAAAAATTGAAGTAAAATTGAAACCAGTACAGAGAAAAGAAGTGCGAATTGAAGAAGACCGGGAAGTTGTAACCCTTAAGCCTGTCGTGAAAGAAACACAGGAAGATCTGATTCCAGTCCCCAAAAAAGTTACAGAGGACATTAAACCAGCGCAGGATATCCCTGAGCAGACGACAGAAGTCTCGTGGCGAAAGAAAAAGACAAAAACACCAAAGCCGACTCCTGATGATCACATCGAAGTAAAAGAAATTGAAGAAATTCCCTCGCAGATTGAAGAGAAGGAGCCACTCGAATTAGTTGAAGAGAAATTGCAGCAGCCTTGGCGTCGAGGAAAGAAGCCGGAGCCAGTCGAGGAATCGGAAAAACCAACATGGAAGCCAGGAAAGGGTAAAATTCCACAAAATCTGGAGGAAAAAGAAGAGGTGGTTCTCAAGCCTTTCAGGCGGGGAAAACCACAGTCTCCGGAAAAAGATGAGATAAAGTTGAAACCAATCAAAAGGGAAAAACCAGAGGAAGAAACGGGGGAAATAAAGCTGAAACCATTTAAGCGGGGTCCAAAAGAAGAACCAGAAAAAAGAGAGGAAATCATTTTGAAACCGTTCAAAGTAAAGCCCATACCAGACTGGGAAAAAGAACAAATACAACTGAAACCACTTGAAAAAAGTGTCCTTAAACCAGATAAAATCCCGGATGAACCAAAGCTGGAGGAACCGTTCCCAGAGGAAAAACCAGAAGTTTCCCGGCGTACGAAAAAACCAACGGCAGAAAAAGAAGTTAAAGTACAAATGGATACTGTCACAGAACCAGTTCTTGAGCTAGTGCAAATTCCGGAGGAACCTAAACCAGACAAACCAGTGCCAGAGGAGAAATCAGAAGTGTCCTGGCGAAAGAATAAGCCAAAGACAGTCATGATTGAAAAGGTCGCAGTTGAGAATGCCCCTGAACCGGTTTTAGAACCGGTCCAAATCCCGGATGAGCCTAAACCGGAGGAACCGGTGTCAGAAGAGAAATCAGAGGTATCTTGGCGGAAGAAGAAGCCAAAGACTGTCAAGGTTGAGAAAGTGGAAGTTGAGATAGTCCCTGAACCGGTTCTAGAACCAGAACAAGTACCTGACGTACCTAGACCGGAAGAAACTGTTCTTGAAGAGAAATCGGAAGTTTCCTGGCGTAAGAAGAAGCAAAAGACAGTTAAGGTTGAGAAGGTGGAAGTTGAGATAGTCCCAGAACCGGTTCTAGAACCAGAACAAGTACCGGATGTACCCAAACCGGAAGAACCGGTTCTTGAAGAGAAATCTGAAGTTTCCTGGCGTAAGAAGAAGCCAAAAACTGTCATGATTGAAAAGGTCGCAGAAGAGAATGCCCCTGAACCGGTTTTAGAACCGGTCCAAATTCCAGACGAGCCGAAGCCGGAGGAACCGGTGTCAGAAGAAAAATCAGAGGTATCTTGGCGGAAGAAGAAGCCAAAGACTGTCAAGGTTGAGAAAGTGGAAGTTGAGATAGTCCCAGAACCGGTTCTAGAACCAGAACAAGTACCTGACGTACCTAAACCGGAAGAAACTGTTCTTGAAGAAAAATCGGAAGATTCCTGGCGTAAGAAAAAGCAAAAGGCAGTTAAAGTTGAGAAGGTGGAAGTTGAGATAGTCCCCGAACCGGTTCTACAACCAGAAAAAGTACCGGATGTACCCAAAACAGAAGAACCGGTTCTTGAAGAGAAATCTGAAGTTTCCTGGCGTAAGATGAAGCCAAAGACTGTCAAGGTGGAGAAAGTGGTTGTTGAAATCGTCCCTGAACCGATTCCGGAACCAGAACAACTACCGGATGAACCTAAACCGGAAGAACCGGTGCCAGAAGAGAAATCGGAGGCATCTTGGCTAAAGATGAAGCCAAAGACTGTCAAGGTTGAGAAAGTGGAAGTTGAGATAGTCCCTATACTGGTTCCAGAACCAGAACAAGTACCAGACGTACCGAAACCGGAAGAAACTCTTCTTGAAGAGAAATCGAAAGTTTCCTGGCGTAAGAAGAAGCAAAAGACAGTTAAGGTTGAGAAGGTGGAAGTTGAAAATATCCCTGAACCAGTAATGGAACCGTTCCAAGTACCGGATGAGCCTAAACCGGAGGAACCGGTGCCAGAGGAGAAATCAGAGGTATCTTGGCGCAAAAATAAGCCCAAGACAGACATGATTGAGAAAGTGAAAGTTGAAATTGTCCCTGAGCCGGTTCTAGAACCAGTACCAGTACACGATGAAACTAAGCCGGAAGAACTATTACCAGAAGACATATCGGAAATATCCTGGCGCAAAAAGAAGCCAAAGACTGTAAAGGTTGAGAAAGTTGAAGTTGAGATAGTCCCTGAACCGATTCCGGAACCAGAAAAACTACCGAATGAGCCTAAACAGGAAGAACCGGTGCCAGAAGAGAAATCAGAGGCATCTTGGCGGAAGAAGAAGCCAAAGACTGTCAAGGTTGAGAAAGTGGAAGTCGAAATTGTTCCTGAACCGGCTCTTGAACCAGTACAAGTACCGGATGAACCTAAACCGGAAGAACCGGTTCTTGAAGATAAATCTGAAGTTTCCTGGCGTAAGAAGAAGCAAAAGACGGTTAAAGTTGAGAAGGTGGAAGTTGAAATTGTCCCTGAACCGGTACTAGAACCGGTCCAATTACCGGATGAACCTAAACCGGAAGAACCGGTACTTGAAGAGAAATCTGAAGATTCCTGGCGGAAGAAGAAGCCAAAGACGATCAAGGTTGAGAAAGTGGAAGTCGATATCGTTCCTGAACCGGTTCTAGAACCAGAACAAGTACCGGATGTTCCCAAACCGGAAGAACCGGTTCTTGAAGATAAATCGGAAATATCCTGGCGCAAAAAGAAGCCAAAAACTGTCAAGGTTGAGAAAGTGGAAGTCGAAATCGTACCTGAACAGGTTCTAGAACCAGAAAAACTACCGGATGAACCTAAACCGGAAGAACCGGTTCTGGAAGAAAAGTCAGAAGTATCTTGGCGTAAGAAGAAGCCAAAGTCTGTCAAGGTAGAGACAGTGGAAGTTGAGATAGTCCCTGAACCGGTTCTAGAACAAGAACAAGTGGATGATGTACCTAAACGGGAAGAACTGGTTCTTGAAGAGAAAACTGAAGTTTCCTGGCGTAAGAAGAAGCCAAAGACATTCAAGGTTGATAAATTAGAAGCAGAAATCGTATCTGAACCGGTTCTAGAACCAGTCCAAGTACCTGATGAACCTAAACCGGAAGAACCGGTGCCAGAAGAGAAATCGGAAATATCCTGGCGCAAAAAGAAGCCGAAGACAGTCAAGGTAGAGAAGGTGGAAGTTGAATTTGTCCCAGAACCGGTTCTAGAACCAGTGAAATTACCAGATGAACATAAACCTGATGAACCGGTTCCAGAAGAGAAATCAGAAGTATCGTGGCGAAAGAAAAAGTCGAAGACAGTCAAGTTTGAGAAAGTGGAAGTTGAAATTGTCCCTGAACCTGTCTTGGAGCCAGTGCAATTACCGGATGAGCCTAAGCCTGAAGAACCGGCTCCGGAAGAAAAATCGGGAGTATCTTGGCGTAAAAAGAAGCCGAAGCCAACGAAGGTAGAGAAAGTGGAGGTAGATATTATCCCATCACCGGTTCTAGAACCGGAACAAGTTCCAGATGAGCCTAAGCCCGAAGAACCAGCGCAGGAAGAAAAGTCAGTTGATAGTTTGCCAAAACCTGTTAAATTATCTGACGCACCACAGCCTGAGGAAAAGGCTCCAGAAGAAATAACTGACGTTTCATGGAGAAAGAAGTTGAAGACCAAGCGAGTGACGATCCCCAGAGGTCCACTGGAGCCCCTCGAGGAGCCCGAGGAAGAGGACTGGCCAAAGAAGCGTCACCCCAAGGTAAAGAAACACAAGCTGGTGGCCACGCAAATCGGATCGGCAGAGGAGGACGACTCGGTCGTCGAAGAATTGAAGTCCGAAGCCCAAATGGTTTTGCTTCAACAAAAAGAAAAACAGACCCTTTCGTCGGAAAAGTCAGTCGCCTCGGAAGAGGAGGAAGAAAACGAAAAAGTATGGCACCAAGAAATGAAAGTCGACACCTTATCAAAGAAGAAGGTAACAAATCAATTAAGACTGCAACACCCTAGCGAAGACTCGCCTTTGCAATCGTTAGAGATCGTCACAGCAAAGCGCGTCACCGAGGGTATGCTGAAACTTCCCGAAGAAGACGTCGTCGAGGAGGAGGAAGTGCGTGAAGACAGGCGTACGGTGCGCAAATCTTTGGTCCAGAAGTCGGCCGTGGAAATGTCTACCTCCACCAAGAACATGCCGCCAAAGTTCATCCAACGTTTGGAGCCGGTCATCGCCGAGCTGACCAAGCCAGCAAAGCTCACCTGCAAGGTAGACGGCACGCCCTACCCGGAAGTCACTTGGTACCGAAACGAACAGGTTGTCAAAGCGACTGAAAGACACGTGATCACGTCACTCGAGAAGACGGCGACCTTGGAGATCGTGGAAACGCGACTGGAAGACGCCGGCATGTTTTCTTGTCGAGCTACCAATTTGGCTGGGGTGGCTACGTCCACCGCGAACCTCCTGGTGTTGGGTATGTGGGACTGGATCACTTGCATGTGTGACACGCCTTGTGGTCATGAATCTGTCTGGAGTTTGTCCAAAACGCATGCATCGTGTATTAATGTTTCGCACGTAAATTGTTAATTTAATTACCGCTTGATTTATTACTTTCTATCCTTAGTTAATATTTTGCTTGTACTAGAAGTTTACGTCTGTTTGTTTTTTGAAGAAATGTGCGTGTTATAAACCTTGGCTATACAGCAAGCAACAAAGGTTTATAAACCGATAGAAGTAGATCTAAATAGCTCTGGCTTGTATGCTGGGTCATTTGGCTTCCTAGCTCGTAATAATGACCCTCAACAGGGCTCAATGCCAACACCGAGAGCTCAGTTGTCTCCTAGCTTCGCTTTGCACAGGACACCCTTCCCTAGCTCCCGTCCTTAATCCCATCCATAGCAATGTAGCGCATCCATAACTAATTACCCAAATCACAATTAATCAGAACAATGGGCTCGAGAGATAGTAAGTATTGTTATGTTTCTGCCACTTCTTTATACCTGTTCAACTCGCCACCTGAGCGTGCTTAATGTCGTGTTGTGTTCTGAATAGTGAGGCATGGTAACATAAATTTGAGTGCATAGTGTTTAGATATTTGAGTGATTAATTATCAATAACATCCATTAATCGAGACAGTCTTTAAAATGTGTCTACAATCAATGCCAAGAGTCAGGCTAAATTGGCTCTTAACCAATTAATTCTGTAGAGCTCATTTAAAAGTTTGGTTCTAAGGCTAACTTTAAACGTGAGCGCTAACACCTGTTTTCCCGTGATTGTTAAATTTTGTTCCGTCTAATTTTAATCGTGTTTTCTTTGAATTCCAGAAAAAGAAGAAACAGGGGTTGCACCTCACTTTGTTCAGCCACTCAAGCCACTGATCGTCCACGAACACCAGCCGGCATTGCTGCAATGTGCCGTCGTCGGCCAGCCTACCCCAACTGTCAAATGGTTCCGTCTGGACAAGGAAATCTTGCCCGACCGGCGCAACGAAATCACATTCGTCCCCGAAACAGGGGTGGCCACTCTGCGAATACTCGAGCCGGTCGACGAAGACCAGACAATCTACAGCGTGAAGGCGTTTAACAACTTTGGTCGCGCCGAATGCCGGGCCAATTTGATTGTCAGTGAAGCTGTCAAAGTCCACAAGCCACTCGTGCTTCGAGCACCAAAGATAACGCAGCCTCTGAGAGCACTGGTCGTCCCTACTGGTCAGCCTATGACGCTGGAGGCAAGATTCGAAGGAGTTCCCACGCCAGAGGTGAAATGGTATCGTAATGGCAAAGAAATATTCCCGAAGTCTGATGTCGAAGTCACCACAGAAGAAAACAAGACGACGCTGCACATTCCTGAGGCTCTCAAAGAAGATGGAGGAAAGTACGAGATCCGAGCAATGAATCCTGTAGGGGAGGCGAGGAGCTCTGGATCGGTGGCTGTCAAAGGTGATTATTAAAAAACTCAACATTGCTTCTTCATATATCAATAGCAGTTAAACTAATTATACTATATTGTCATGTGATTATTTCCAGTTCCAGAACCAGAAATGGCTGAAGTGGTTCCTCCGCGATTCATTGAGCCGATCAAACCACAGATAGTGGCGGAAGGCGAAGTTGTGATAATGGAAACGACGGTCGAGTCTCATCCGACATGTTCATTCCAGTGGTTCCAGCACTCAGTGCCGATCAAGGTGAAGTTTGACACAACTCAAATGTCATCATACTTCTCCGTCCTTTGGCTTTCTGCTGACAATCCACCACATTTGTGTTCCAGTCTTCGCCCGAGCTGCGCGTCGTGACCACGGACAACCACTCGGTGCTCCTCGTGAGAGAGATCCTGCCCGAGCACGCGGGAATCTACACGTGTCGGGCGGAGAACGTGGGAGGGTCCGTCACGTGCACGGCCACCCTAAACGTGGTGCCCGAGACAGAGTGGGAGGAAGCCGTCGAACTCGCATCGCCGACGTTCGTCAAGAAAATGGCCCACCAGCGCGTGATGGACGGCGAGAAAATGGAATTCTCTTGCCAAGCACGTGCATTTTCTAAACGCCACCAGTGTTTCTATAGGTTTTCCTGAAAGACAGCGATGATTGTAACGTATTTTCTTTGATCAGGTGGTGGGAAAACCGACGCCGAGAGTCAGTTGGTTCCACAAGAAAGAGCCAGTCCAAGAGGCCAAGGACGTTATCTTCTATCAGGACTCGGAGGGCGTTTGCAAGTTGGCTATCAGCGAAGTCTTCCCTGAGGACGCCGGTGAATACACTTGCCAAGCAGTGAACAAGGTCGGCGAGGCTGTTTGCGCGGCCTCGCTGGTCGTGGAAGGTACGTTTGGTTTACCACTTACCAAAAACTAAACGATTCTCTCCATACTTTGTTTCTCTCGCTCATATTTTATCGGCTCTCCGTTCCAGCCTATGAATATGTGCCGGACTCTGAAATTGCATCTGTGACTGTCGGCACTTCATTGGTCACTGGCCAAAGCGGATCGGAAGAGGACCTACTGGCAGAAAAGGTAACTTATTGGAAGTCTATTCATGATACAGACTATGGCTGACAGGCACTATAGCCACCTTCATACTGGAAATCTGCAAGCTGGGAGATAAAGCAATGGGTTTCCTTTCCTTCGTTGGAGTACGCACATCCTGTGTGACGACATACTTTACCTGTGATTCTATAAATGTTATGTAGATTGCTAGACATGGATTGTTAGAAAATGTGTGGAAATCACTTGTAGCTGGAATTGTGTTAATAAAAACGAGTATTAAAGCATTCAAACCCCAATGGATTTTACGTAGTTATGAGGAAATCAAAGCAATATAACTGAAATTATGACATATGTTTAATTGCTTTATTTGTAACAACTTAACTCATACTCATGAATAAATGAATTGGCGTCTGGCTGCTTTAGTCAAGTTATAAATGAATTAACCAAAATTTGATATTTAGAGCAGCCTAAAATCAGCCATCTTATAACACATAATAAAAATACGTGTTCTGCTTACATTGAACAGACAGTATAGTTAACAGACTTTGAACATCCTGCTTTATAAAAAGAAATTGGTTAGTAAAAAATATGCACCAATTTCCTGCAGTAGAAAGAAGTTTATAAATATCTTGCTTCTATAAATTTAATGCCTGTACATTTTTAAGCTGACCATCGTTTTGCTTACAGGAATGGGAAGCAATTGAGGAAAAACCGGAAGCAGAATTGAAACAAGAGGAGATTGGAAATGCTCCGCACTTTGTCACCAAACTACCCACGCACATACCATCAAGGGATGGTGAACTCACCAGGTACTTTATTACATGGATTAATCACGCACATTATATCTATCCCAATTTCTAATCCCTGTAGACTATGAAACTCAGCCACTGTTTCCGTGCTTTGTCCAGACTGGAGGTGAAAGTGGAGGGCTCGCCCAAGCCGACGGTGCGGTGGTACAAACAAGGAGTGCCCATCGAGCCCTCGCGGGACTTCCAGGTGGAGGACTTCGAGGACGGCACTTCGGTGCTCACCATCACCGAAGTCTTCCCCGACGACTCTGGCGAGATCTTGGTCGAGGCACAGAACGAGTATGGGGTCGACCAGACAGTGTGCAAGCTCGACGTTGAAGGTACGTTGCTGGTCGAAACGCGACCGAGTCACGTGTGTGCCGTCGAACGATTGGATGTCAATGCAGACGCCTTTCAGGAGCCACTCATGTGTTTTTTTTTTTCAAATTTGTGTGTATTCTATTTAAGGCGAATACTATCTGGCTGGGTCTCAAATTCAAATCGTTTGTTTACTTTTTTCGTGAAGGAAAAGTTTTTTGTTTAACTTCTTTCTTTTTGTGGTTTACGAATCACGTTTATTACATTTTACAATTTTACTAAATCTTTAATCAGTTTGCATTGATGTCGATTAATCTGTTTTGCTTTTCTTGATGAAATTTGCTTTATTTTCCAGTCATCGTAATCGAGTTTCTCTTCTATGGTGTTGGGTCATTCTTCATTGCTATTGTATGTTGCTTATGCAGCTTCCTTCTCAATCCTTGATCTCTCTCTCTTCTCTCTCTCATCACGAAAGAAACCTACAAGACAAATCCACACTCACGAAATGCCACCACGCTATATTACAGCTTACAGACATTGAAACCAGGGCAGCGGTACAATCACAGCACTTACCTACATGGGATCACCACATGACCGGCACATTTATATGTCACATCAATTTTACTTGTGCATGACTGATTTGTAGTTTTAAATAACTTAATTTTACTCTTATTTAAATTTTTATTTTGTGAGAATATTAGGAAATCTGGTGACCAATTATATCTATCGCTGATCGATTGATATCTATCAATCCATTCAATTGAATGAAACGAAATTTAATTCATATACTTGTGCCGTGATTTTCTACTATTCTATCGGTTGTATCATATATTGTGTACATTTATTTTTCATTTTGCTTGGTATTTTTGCCAAACTGGCAATACTGTTAATATCTTTCTGTAAATCGTTCTTATTTCGTTGCCAATGTAACATACGTGCCGATGTACACGCACCCTCCCAGTCGTCGAATGCTAATCGCGCTCTGTGTCTTTAGGTATCGTTGGCACCAAAGACTACCGCAAGCCCGAATGGGTCACCCACATGGAGGAGCTCCAGGAAGCCTTGCGAGGTAACGAAGTCACTAGCAGCGTGAGGTCGAGGACGAGGTCCTCTTGCATGCCGCATGGCAGTGACATGTCGGTGGACAGTCTTGAGTGCAGGCGGTCGAGGACCCGTCCCGACGAGCCCGTCGACCCCTCCGTGGGGAGCATGTCGGCCGACGAGGAGTCCGTGTTCGTGTCCAGCGCAAGTAGTTTGTGTTCGGAAGATGTGCGAGCTGCTCGATCTAACGCTTCTGTCCTTGTGCCGTTTCATTTGTCGCCCCACAAGTCCATCACACACACTAACCTAGCGACGCTCAGCGGCGACGAGACTGACAATCTCGATCGTCCGCTAAATGTCATGCAAGATTACGTCAAGTCGCATCCGATTTCGATATCCGCCGTCATTGACGCGCTCGAAGGCAAAACCCCGACGAAAACCGAGACGGATTTCAGTCAAGAACGGAGGGAAAAATCGGAAGAAATCGTGGTGTTTGTCGACCACCCCAAGCTTGACGCGCACTTGCCGTTCTACCTGCTGTCCCCGATCAGAGAAAGCAGTGAGCACTCCACCGCCAGTAGCAGTTCCCGGAAGTCCGCGCAACCCGAGACCACGCTCAGGCTGCTGTCGGCGTCTTGCGAAGCACTGCAGGGAACCTACGACGACTCGATGAACTCCGAGACCCAAACCAAGTACCAAACCTTCCCGCGATCAAAGATCCCCGTCCTTTCGCCGATGCGCAACAACGCGTGCTATGACGTGCCCGAGGACCCGTCCATGTACCCCCTGGAGCCGCGCGAACTGGACCCGGAGAGCTTCCAGCAGCTGCACAACGCCGACAGTCAGGAAGAACTGCAAGAGTTCCTGCTGCTTGAGAGTCAATGCATGACCACGGATAACAGGCGAGGAATCGCGTCCGCCTTTGTCGCCTCCGATGACGACGGAGAATCAGGTAACGCCGGCGAACAGACTTCTTAACCCCTGTAATCTTCTTGGGATTTAAACACTTTTCTAAAATGGGCTTGCAAATCGTATAAATACACAAATACTTTTAATTCACGTTTCAATATTAAATAAAATAAGCGCAATTAATTCACTTCTACATCGGCTCTTCACCACCACACAAATAATTTCGGGAGCGTCTAGACGGGAGCGTCTAATCAACACGACTGTTCATTTAATCATGGTTTCACAATCGAGGTTTTCAATCTCTCGCACTCACCTCACGAGGACATTTGTAACACCCACCTGTGAGCTGTCTGTTGTGTTTTCGGTGCACCCCAACATCTAATCATTCACTGTGTTCGTGTGCCTTGTCCATGTAATCGCATGTTTGGTGTTTCATGTCGTTTGCTTAGACCAATGATGGAGCACAAAATAATGCCAAACAATATTCCTTCTCAAAGTTCAAGGTACGTATGACTTGTAAATTCGTACATTTCTTCTTGAAATCAGTCAGATATTTTTTTCTTTTAAAGCAGCTAGAGAAACAAGAATAAATTGAACGAGACCGTAACACTGTTTTATTTTTCGCAGCAACTCAATGCGTGCCGACATTCACCATTGAAATCAAGGACTATCGAGCAAAGGAAACTGAGCCAGTTACCTTCGAATGCCAGTATCAAGGCATGCCAGTTCCCGGTGAGCTGCAGATCATTTCCCCTCAATGCTTCATTATTAGCCACTGTTGAAATATTTCTCCCCTTTAACTGAACATGGAGAATTTTTTTTAAATTTCCCAGTTTTGGTTTTTCTGGAACCATCGGGATAGATGCTTAGCCAGCAAGCGCTATGTGGAAGGGAGAAGTGCTGGGAAAAGTGCAACCAAACTGGGACATGAACCCTGCTCATGTATACCTATTTAAAAATGAAAATACAATATTAATTTATTTCTTCCAGATATTGTTTGGTATCGCAATGAAAAACTAATTTCTAACACAAAGAATGTCAAAATCAACACGAAGAACCTGAAGTCGTCTTGCAGCATCCTTTCGGTGACCACCGAAGACGAGGGCATCTACGTGTGCAAGGCGACGAGCCAGATCGGAGAGACCACCACCAGAGGCAAACTCTACGTGCAAGGTATTTATTTATTTATATTTTATTGTACCAGATTGATTGAAATTACCAAAGGTTTATCCATGTGTATAGACAACTTATTATTATAATACATCGTCACTGGATTAAAGTCAAATGAGTCTTTCAAATAAGTCTGTGTAAGTCGGTCAAGTCGAAAAAGGCGCGAAATCGAATCATCTCGCTACATCGCGACTTGTGTCGTAGACTAGAGCCCTTGTGACTAGAACCCCATATCTGTTTGTCTTTAGAAAGGTCTCGAGATAAAATATTAAAAACTTGTTCTCTTATAAACCTTGCAACCTTCTTATTCGAATTATTACGAATATGCTATCACTGTAACGCACATACACGATCGGATTTCCATTGAATCCGATGATTTGAATTGCTTTTTGATACATTGTGGGATAAAGTTTGTACCTACCTATATTATTTTCAGAATTACCCAAGGATAAGAAGAAGGAAGTCGAACTGCAAAAGGCTAAGGAGGAAGAGGAAAAGGTCAAAATGGAGAAAATACAGTTGGAAAAGAAGCGTTTAGAAAAGCGTCAGAAGAAAGGAACCGTGAAATTCGAAACAGAAACAAAGTAATTTACTGTTTATATTACAAGTTATTCAAATTCAGTTTTAGACACAAAATATTTGTTGTTGCAATCACAATCCTGATGCGATGTTAGGATCTTCTAGAAATATTACGGATTTATTTACCAACACTAATGAGTTAACCTCCAATTATATAACGTCGATAACTGTTCCGTTTGATGCACAGGGAGACTGCAGGGGTGAG
The DNA here is from genome assembly GCA_921293005.1 of Nemoura dubitans. NCBI lineage: Eukaryota > Metazoa > Arthropoda > Insecta > Plecoptera > Nemouridae > Nemoura > Nemoura dubitans. The sequence continues at coordinate 67,449,179 of OV121074.1, forward strand.
CGTGACCCAAGTACTGGAGTCTACCACGACCATCACGGAATCGACGAAGTCGGTGAAAGCCCAACAAGTCCTCTCAGTGGCGGAGTCCGTGCAGACTTCGGCCGTAGCCTCGTGCAAGAAGATCGACGATAAAACGGAGGCCGTCGCTGAGATCGAGGAGAAGGCTGTGAAGACGGCGCCGATCCAGGAGTCGATCACCGTGTCGGAGATCCAGCCGGAGGACGTGGTCAAGGAGCTGCCCGACAAGAAGCCGAAGACTCGCCGAGCAAAGCCGGAGAAGAAGGCGACAGTCAGCGAGACAGCCACGGTGACGGAAGTCAAGACGTCGTTGGCGGAAGAAATCATGATTCACGAGGAGGTAGACGTCGTCTTAAAATCCCTTTTTTAGAATCGAGAGAGGGAATTATTATTGCGGACTACAAAATTATAACCCGCAGAGCAGAGCATTTTTCATATAGTCCAATTTATATCTGGGCGGCTCAAACTTGTGTTCCATTGCTCATGGGGGATCAAATTCTCAAATTTGGTACTATCAAATGCCCTGCATGTTAAAACCTCTGAACGGCATACGTACGCACATCTGGTATGCCGTTAAAAGGTACCGAATATATAGACCATATAAACCGTATATACAGTTACGTCGTATTTCAAACCGATGGAAAGCGCTATTGCGGTTTTTCAGCTTGCAGCATCAGCCTCAATTCCTTGCAATAAGGTGGTTATCATCTTTTAATCTTATTTAAATTACGAAAGCTCGTAATTGGCTATTCATTTTATTATTATGTACACAAATTAGCCTCCCAAAAGTGTTGTCCATTCCGGGATTTGAACCCGGGTCCCCAACTTTCGCGGCTGGTGCTCTAACCGCGAAAGTTGGGGACCCGGGTTCAAATCCCGGAATGGACAACACTTTTGGGAGGCTAATTTGTGTACATAATAATAAAAAAGGTGGTTATCATGTTCATCTCCATCGTTACCGCTTTATTAATCGGAATCTTATTGCCACAGGTCGTATGCCAAACACTACAACATATCCATGATTCCACAACTAAATTATAATAAAAGTATAAAATCTACACGTATGCCAATACTGTGCAAATACACAGCACCTATACGCTTTCGAGCGCGTTGGCTGAGTCCGTCAGATTTTAACAGCCAGTACACACCGTTTTGAATGCTTTCAAGACTCTAACTCGTGAGCTGTGCGACGTCTGAGGCCGTCGGAACCCGAAACACTGTTAGAGGCCGATTTTCAATACACACACACTGCGCTTTGGCCAATACACACCTACGATTTTGAGCCCTTACGGCTGAGCCCGTCGTATTCTAAAGCGCAGTGTGTATTGCGAGCCCGTCTCGTTTTCGGCCTCCCAGAGCGTTCCGGGCTCCGACGGACTCGGACGGGCCCAGCCCACGGGCTCAAAAGCGCGAGAAAAGCGTCGTGTACACTGGCTGTAATAACATGCGAATAGGTCGCCCACATTCCATCGCGTTGCTAGGCGACTAACGAGCCGATTGTCGCCAGGTGCGCATGGCCACCGAGGTCGAGGAGCTGATGCAGACGATCTCGGCACGCGAATTCGGCGCCGGAGAGTCGCCGCTTCGCGAGCTTGCCAAGATCGGGTACCTCGTGCGTCACGGGGTGTCTGTCAACGAGATCACCACCCTCTACCAGGCCGACCTGTTCCCTGCGCTGCGCACGCCGCAGGCGCAGTCGGCGCTCGTGCAGGTGGTCGAGCGCAGGGGATACGGCACGCTCGTGTCACAGGTAGGTCGAGCGCAGGGGACAAGTCTTTTAAAGACCTAATGATGTCATTGTGCCGTTTTTAAATTTACATTAATTCACCATTTTCAGTTCTGCAGTTCCGTCATTTTCATCACCTGTAGTCTTAAAAATGTGTGATTTCTTTCTAAAAACACCGCACCTGTCCTACAGGCAAATTTTGATCTGAGCTCTTAACCAGGGCCTTCTAAATTAAATTGCCTCCTCAAATTGCTCTTATAACACAGATATTGCTAGAAGCCTGTGAAAGGATCGAACAAATACTAGCGAAAACGCAGCCATTAGAGCTAGCCTGGCACCTCCACTTAACACAATTTGTGTATCTAAAGCCTGTGTTATCTTATGGATAACCAGGACATCAACACGGATATTACACAAAAATAAACTATCACACAATGTTAGGTCGTTGTTATCGAGTGCAGTTGCAAGTACAGAGTACGTGACATTCCTCCTAAATACCGCCCGCAGATCAAACATGGCTCCTCCACTAATTTATTAATTTTATATTTTCAAAAAAATTTATCTATATTAAGATTCGAAATGATAATATTTTTATATTTCAAATCAATAAAACTCAAAAGTTGAAGAAAATGAATAGGGGCCACTTGTTTACTGTGTTTGCTAATTTGTGAAAGCGCACAAGTTGTAAAGCACAAGCCGTGTTTCCAAAACGTGAACCAAAACGTGTCCCTATAGTCTGTCCCCTGCCTCGGCGTCCCCAGATCCTGACCGAGGAGTCGACGATGGACGAGACCGTGTTCGCGGCCACCGTCGGCTTCCGCGCGTTCATGCGCATGGTGGAGCTCAACTACGCGACCGTCGAGGAGGTCATCACTCACTTCTCGCCTGAGGACTTCAGCCCGCACGCGTGGGAGTCCACCGAGGTGTCCCAGGTACCGACACGCTGCGAGGCTACGACGCGTATGGCGTCACATTCCAAGGCTCATGTCAAGAGAGACTTTTCTTTGCATTTAATACCTTCGTTAGATTTTTTTGCATTTAATACCTTTGTTAGATTTTTTTGCATTTAATACCTTTGTTTGACTTTTCTTTGCAATTAATACTTTTGTTAGGCTTTTCTTTGCATTCAATACCTTTTTTAGACTTTTTTGCATTTAATATCGTCATTAGACTTTTCTTAGCATTCAATACCCAATTTTATGTGTATAAGTTATATTTTTTAGGCATCTTATCTTGCCCAATGCCTTTGGATGAGAATTGTAACGCTAAACCCAGCGTAGCCTAGAAGTCAGTACCTGCTTACGCCCTATTCGAAAGACTTACAACTCTAACAGATTACCCGGCGTACTCAGAGGTACTTGGAGTACCTAGATTAACCGGCACAATGTGGTTTAACTGCAGATTTCACGCTCTCTCCTAAGATTCCGCGAATGTTTTTATTTTTTTTATCGCTTCTGTCACATAGATTTTTCTCAAAAATGTAAGGAATTCTCAGATTCCCTCTGTAAATATCCTTGCAAGCTTATGCATGCGTCCAAGTCAACAAGTTTTGTGTGTTCAAGGTGGTGACCAAGGAGGCGAAGGAGAGTGTTGATGTTTCGGAACGTACTGAAGTTCACCACGGTAAGTTTCATTTCCGTTTGCATGGAATGTGTCTTGTGTGTTACCTGTCATTTTTCTACTCTTGAGTGCATTTACTTGAGTTTGTTTGTCTGATAGTTGTCAATGTGCTAAGAAAATAGGCTGCATAATATTCCTGCCAACAAAATTACTCTTAATTTAATTTAATTTTAAGTGTTTTAATGAAAATGCAAGCCAGTAGCACAAAATCGTTCTATGAACGTTATTACAAACGCTCGTGGACGTCGAAAAGCTAACGAGGGATAACTTGGGTCCAACGTTCACATTCGCCAAACGTTCGATTAGGTTCTAAGCGAACGTTGAACGCAAGTCATTCCCGTTAGCTTTTCGTCGGCCATCGCACGTTTTTAATACAGGATTTTGTGCTACTTTGGAGTTGTTCCCGTGTTGTAGTTATTGTGCATGGTTTTCGTTTGCTCGTCGATTGCAGCGTCCTCCAGCACGGGGATCCCTACGGTACGCGCCTCCCCCTTCCACCTGCCGGACTGGCTCCCTGATGAGAAGACCCTCCAGCCCGAGCACATCGTGTTTGCCGTCATCTGTGTTCTTCTCATTAACATTGTTGCATGGCTCATTGGAATTGTATTTACATTCCAAGCGGATGAACTGTGATCTAACGTCAGATTTTTGCAAGCATGAACTTACTATTTTGTGTATAATTATTTATGTTGACAATATTGTGATATTACTGTAATTGTTTGTTCGGGAGATATAAATAACTTGAAATATAAATTAAATATGTAAATTAATATTATATCATATGTTTTGTTTTGTTTTGATTAAAAACTGTTATTTTCACACACTATTATGTTTGAATATCCCTTTCTTTGTGTCACGACTATTTATTGTGTTCGAAAAGCAGTGTCGGCTTTCTTTTTTATTGTTTCGTCGATTTGACACTTTGCTTTCCTTACAGAAAAGAAAAAATCTACCAAGAAAACTAAAGTTGTTAAATCAAGCGTCGAGGCGGAAACACAAGGTAGGACGGAAAACAATTAACTTTTCTTCTGTACTGTACAATACTTATAGTTTTTTATTTCATTCGCCCCACAGTTATTTATTTGTATTATCAAGCCTGATGATACCACATTAATAATTTTCTGTGGCTGGCCAACTTTTGAATTCTCTTTACTTTAGCGTCAAAGCATTATCCAGTCTTAAAACATTAAATTGTATAGTCCTTACTTTATCAAATCAACTACCCGATATTTTATTCCGTGTATTTTTAATGTTGTTGTATTTCCCATGGGAAAGTATTTTGTAGTACTGTATTAGATATTGTTAATCTGTCTAGCATTGTGTAGTTAGATGTAATCAGGATACTAAAACGTATACCTTGAAATGTGGACATGAAAATGTGCTGCCCCCTGAACAGTAACCGGCTTCAAAATGCCACAGTGTAGACTAGACTCACGTGTTGCCTGCAACTACTAACGGTTGGAGAATAATTCAACATTTCCATAATCAATTTGCTACCTATGTCATATGTTTTATGCTCATCTTTGCAAGGCTCTTCAACATTTTTTATTTCAGTTGCTATCATTAATTTTCTCTAGTCTAGGCTGCCATTTATCATTTGATCTGGATGTGATAATAGTGATGTCTAGATCTTTAATCCAATTGATTGTTCGTATGAACTTCTGGTTTGACCTGAACTCGAGACACAAATTCATACACTGGCTTGTCAATGTAACAAACACACATCTTGCTATAGCTTTTCTGTTTGTGTTTACTTTATTCTCAATTTTGCTTTCGTTATTTTAATTTCGTAACATGCAATTTCACTTCAAGAGCTTTTCTTAGTAACCGAGGTGAGTTTCTGGCCTGGGCTACACTGCTTTATATTAGCTGTTTTATGTAATGCCAATAATAGTCCTAGCAACCTACCTCCTGGAAAAATCCTTCTCCTCGCTTATCAGCACCCTTGCTTCTTTATTTCCTTCAGTTTTCTTTTTCTAAAATGTGCAAATCTAGTAAGACATATTTTTTATCATTTTTTTTCGTTCTTCGGAATGTTTTTGATTTTTGTAGTAATTTTCTTCTCAATAAAAGAGACATTTTTCTTTTCTTCTTTTCAAGTTTCTTAGATGAACAGATAACAATTTCATTTTGTCTTATCAGTAGCTCTTTCAAGGTACTACTTTTTACTTGCAACTATACTCTGTAGTTATTAGTGTCTCCAGTGAAATTATTATCTGTCCGTATTTGATGTTGTGCTGTCCACCTTCAGTTAGGTACACATCACCACCCTTTTTTACTTTTCTACATTTCTTTCATATTCTATTTCTTCAATTTTATTTCTTATTTTCTTTCTGACTTTCTTTCGTATCTTTAAAAGTAGATACTATTGACTCTCATCTCTGACTTCCCTTTTAATCCGTCTTTCATCGCGCATTAATTTTACTCTCCCCTTCTTCCACATTCTTTTTTACTGTTGCCTATAACTCCTAAACCCAGCTCCCATTCCATTTTCCAATGTGCTTTGTACTGATTTCTTTGCAGCGCTCACTTTTATCACCTTACTTCACACAAACCATCTCTTGAAGCAATCTGTCTTTCACTTTGACTTTCACAAAATTCTTACCTACTCTACCATGCAACAATAACGCTAGGTATCATGCAACGCTTACATTCTTGAAACTAAAACCAAACTGCACTTCCTTACATAGAAATAAACGGTTTTACTTTTACTTTAACTCATTGGTTTGAAACTCACTTATATACAAAGTCATCACAAAACGATTGACCGACAAATGTAACCAATTGCGCTGGACAATAATTCGCACCTTGATCGCTTCACATGCATGAAGAAAGCAAGCACCAATACTACCAACAAAATAACACTGACCATTATAAATGAACAGTTGAAGTGACACGATTAAACACTTCCACAGAAACGCTGGAGGACACAGAACAACGAACAGCATCTAGGACTGCTGACGTCACACAACAACACACACAGGTAGAAGAGGAGGGCGTTACTATAACCGAGTTGCCGTTAGATGAGAAGGTAGCGACAATAGTTGAGCAATCGCTTGCGATTGTCACACAACCGACCGACGAAACCATCGTTAAGACCAAGGACGAGCAAGAAGAGCGCGGAGAGGAGGAGTTAATAATAGTTGAGAAAAAGGGGGTTCTTAAGCGACAGAAAATTAAGAAGGTAGTAAAAAATGAATCTGAAGAGGAAATCGAGGTTGAGATAGAGATAGTGGGTGGGGGGAAGAGAATCGTTAAAAAGACTTTGAGGGCCCAACGTCCCGACACGGAGGAAGAGGTCGTCGACGAAGAGTACACAGAAGATTTGAAGCCGTTCCCCGACGCGTCAATGAAAGGCCTACCCCTTATTAGCACCCCGATGCAAGTGGGCGAAACCATTTCTTCGGCGGCGGTGGCGAGGCTGCCGGCCGACAGGGCCACAGAGGAGCACGTCAAAGTGAGCTTGATCACGCACTCGGCCGTGTCCGAGCAAGAGGTGCGCGTCGAGGAGAGGGAGAGAGATAGTCTGCAAGGGGTGAAACCCGAGGGCGTCCAGGCAGAACGGTGTCTGGATACGGTGGAGCCGTACCAGGTGACCGAGCCCGACGTGCAGAACCGGACCGGGGAGTTTGACACGACTTTCAAGCCGCAGGTTTATGAGGCCAGCAAGAGTATTTCGACGCGGGAAGGAATCATCGTCAGTGAGACTAGACCGGACCACAAGATGGGCGTCGTGGAACAAACACACCTTCAATGTACCCAAGCTACAATGTCGCTCACCCTGAAGGAGGCTACCTTCGTCACCGAGACGGAAGTGTCGACCAAAGAGGGCGATGTTCGCATGGAGAAATCTCCAGCTCAATATCATGCCGAGAAGAACGTCGTTCCGCAGGAGGGAATCTCAGTCACCGAGGTTCACGAAGGACGCTCCGAGGACAGATTGGAGTCCATGACAAAGCCGACGCCGGTGAAGCCACGATTCGAAATGCCGTCGGCAGAGTCGGTGGTCGTCAGCGAGGTGTTTGCCGAGATCAAACCTGGTAAATATTATCCCGAGCTCTTCGTCGCGACCGAAGTTGCCACGAAATCGGTGACCACGCAGCAACAAATTACAACGGAGGTAATGAACGCTCCCGAAAGGGAGGGCGAATATGTTCCCGGTCGGCTACCCCCTTCACAGAACGCTGGATTCGGAATTACTCCAGGAGAATCATTGGAAATCTCTGAAATGAGCGTTCAAGAAAAGGAGAGTGAGCTCTCAGCGCAACGTAAGCCGGACTTATCGAGGGCCACTCGCGACATAACGCTGGTGGAAGGGGTCAGCGTCAGCACCATCGACGCTCAGCATCACGAGCAAGACGTGAACGCCATTGTCAAAGAAGAGCGCACGGCCGACGTTCAGTTCTCAGAGAAAGAATCTTACGTGATCGTCGAGACGACGACGTCGGAGCGGGAAGAAGTGTACAGGCCCGGAGATAAACCGCAAGGAAAACATGCCGGCACTTCGATGACGTGTCTCGAAACGTCTGATGTGTCAGAGTCTCTGATCCAGGAATCTGAAGGAGAATTCATTCCAATAAAAACTCCGACAAGCGCTTTAGCTGAACGGACAATAAGACCCGAGGAGTCCATCACTGTTTCCGAGACTGTCCCGGTAGACCACCCTTCGGAGTTCTCTGAAACCCTCCGCTACCGAACAGACGAAGCCGTGCGTGTGTTTGAAACACAAGAAGCGAAGCAGATCACTGTTACGCAGAGCCAGGATAAGGAGGAGACAATGGCGGACAAAGACAGGCCGCAAGTGTGCAAAGTGGAAGCAGGATTCAGGCCGCAAGAAGGCATTTACGTGACGCACACACAGGCAGGGGAGACCGAGGGCGACTTCCCCGTCTACGACTTGCCCGAGGCACACAAAGGGAAGCCCGTCCCTGCCAACCAAGTGCATTCCATTGAAATCAGCGAAACGCTGCCAGAAGGATTTGCCGGTCATCTCAAGGAAATCACTCCCCAATCGGGACTGGCCAAGGTTGGACAGGAAATGTTCCAAGAGACGATCGTAGAGGAAACCGTGATTGGCGAGGGTTTGAAACAGTACACGACCGGCGCAAAGCCGGACCAAAAGGTGGCGGACGTGACCGTGCTGCACGAGGAGGGCATCAGTGTGACAGAAGTAATCACCGAAGACAAAGAGGACAAGTACATGAGACCGGAAGGGCCTAGCGAGTGCTTCGCCTCATCTGACGTCTCCCCACAGAAGGTGGCCGTCAAGTCGGAAGTTCACCCCGAGTCGGTCGCAGCGCAGTTGGTGGAGGACGCTCCCACGATGGGCGTCGCCAAGTCAGAGACGTCGCCACTGGAGAGCTTGCTCGTATCGCTCGCGCATCTGGTGGAAAAGGAGGGCAAGTTTAACACCGATTCACCGTCGACACGCCAAGCGAACGTAGAGCTCGGTGACGAAATGTCAGGACTCACAGTCACACAAATCGTCACTCACGACCGCGAGACGGAGTACTTGGGTCATGAGGCGCCGAAACAGATGACGGCTACGTCAAGCGTGCCCGGCCAAGACGTGGCGATCAAGACCGAGACGTTGTACGAGCTGAACGTCGGCCAACTGGTTCACGAAACACCGCTTCTGGGCAGGGCCAAGAGGGACAACGAGCCTCTGCAAGAGCTAGTAGTCACTGAAACGGCAATCACCGAGACCGAACGAGAGTGGACCAAAGACTTCAAACCAGAACAACAGCGTGCCGGCGTGACCATCGACGGTGGACAAGGAATCTCCATCACGGAGATCGTGGCCGATCACAAAGAAGCTCTTCTCGAATCTCTGGAAATGCCGAAACATAGGAAGGCCCTTATGGAATTCTTGAGCCAGGAGGTTGCGCAGAAGGAAGAGGTGGTGATCGACTCGCAGGTGGGCGATTGGAAGAGACAGTCGCCGGTGAAAGAGACGGCGCGGCCAGAGCAAGACGGCCTCGAGTGTGCGGTGCTCACGCAGCCGGCGATTGGCGAAAAGGAGGGCGAATACACCGAAGTGATCAAGCCCGACCAGAAACAGGCCGGTGTTGTCTTCGAGCAGACAGAAGTCTTGAATGTTATGCAAGTCGAGATAGTTGACCAGGAGCAACCATTGGCTGCGCAAAAGGTTCCTAAGTTGAGGACTGCGACATCTGATGTAAGCGGCAAAAATGTCGCTCAAATGGCGGAGGTGGTTACCGACTCTAGTGTTGAAGAAATCCAGCCGCTCAAACCACAAATGGCTGAAGCGAAATCCGATCAGATTCCGTTCGAGGGAATAGTTCGCAGCGAAACGCAGATTCGCGAGAGCGAAGGCGTTTACCACCCAGACGCGAAACCGGAAACGAAAATGGCCCAATCTGCTTTCGAAGAAGGACAGGGGATCACAGTCACGATGATCACAGTCGAAGATAGAGAACAAAGTTTGGTGACGCCTGATGCGCCTAAATCTAGGCAGGCTCAAGCCGAGTTTCTCGGTCATGAAGTTGCCGAAAGGTCGGAGGTGATTATCGAGAGCAGCGTCTCTAAACTCGACCGCGAGTCCCCCGTTCGAGGCCAGGCCGTGGCAGAGCAGCTGCCCTACCAGAGCATCATCCTGTCAGAGACGGCCCCCGGCGAGCGCGAGGGGGAGTTCTGTGGACTGTTCAAGCCAGACACGAAGAGTGCGGAGGTCACATTCGAAGAAGGCACAGGTGTCACCATCACCGAGGTGTTCGCCGACGATAAAGAAGACAAGTACACGTCGCCAGACAAACCGGAAGCACGGTACGCGAGACCGGACATCTCGGGCCAGGAGGTCGCCCAGAAAAGCGAAGTGGTGTCCGAGCGCACGACAGGGGACGTGGTCCACGAGACGCCTACGCATGCGCAGGCGATCTCCGAGCAGCTCACGTTCGACAGCGTTATCGCCACGGAGGCGACTGTCCGCGAACGAGAAGGTCAATTCAAGGACAAGTTCAAGGCCGACACATTTAGCGCCGAGATGTCGTTTGTGGAGGGTCGCAGCGTGACGGTCACGCAAGTGACACTAGACGACAAGGAGGCGCACTACGAGTCACCGGCAATGCCCAAGGAACGAGTGGCTCGGCCCGACGTCACGGGGCAGGAGGTTGCCGAGCAGACGGAGGTGGTGACAGACTTTGGCGTGGGCGCTCTCACCCATGAAACAGCGATGAGTGCGCGCGCCAATCCCGAGCAGACGCCATTCGAGAGCGTCATCCACACTCAGGCCACCGTCCGGGAGAGCGAAGGCGAATTTAATAAACTGGCCAGACCCGAGTCGAAGCTTGCTGATCTTGTATTTGAGGAAGGTAAAAGTGTTACGGTGACCTCAGTTACCACCGAAGACCGAGAGAGCGAGCTGGTAACGCCAGGGATGCCGAAAGAACGACTTGCCAAGCCTGATCTTATTGGCCATGAAGTCGCAGAGAAAACCGAAGTAATTGTTGATTCGTCGGTGAAGGAATTTGCCGAAGAAGTCCCCTCATTGGCCCGCGCTTTAGCAGAGCAGTCGACGTTTGAGAGTGTCAGTCTAACTCAGGCGGAAGTTCGTGAACGAGAGGGCGACCTCGCCGGGGACAAGAAGCCAGATGCTCGGCGTGCAGAGTTGGAGTTTGAGACAAGACAGAGTGTGAGTGTATCGCAAGTCACTCTCGGCGACAAGGAGATCAAATACCAGTCGCCCGAGCTCCCTAAGGAGAGGAAAGCGCTCCCGGATATTACCGACAGTCAGGACGTGGCGGTCCATTCTCAAGTCACGCCCGAACAAGCGTTTGGTAAGCTCGTTGACTCCGTGCCTAGCCTAGAGCAGGCGCGACCTGGGCAAGAAACGCTGCGCAGCGTCGTCGTCTCCGAGGGATTGGCACAAGAACACGAGTCCGAGTTCACGGGCAAGTTCAAGCCGACGACGAAGACTGCTGAAGTCTTTATCGAGGAAGGCAAGAAAGTGCAGTCGGTCACTCAGATATTCACCGACGACAAGGAAGGTACATTCACCAACCCAGAAATGCCATCAGGAAGAAACGCACTGCCAGAAATAACTGGGCACGAAGTTGCAGAGAAAACAGAAGTTCTGACAGAAATATGTGTAGGAGAGGTGGCGAAAGCATCTGCCCTACAGATAACCGCCAATTTGGAGCAAGTGCCATTCGAAAGTATTATTTCTACTCAAGCAATTATACGAGAGAGTGAACAAGAGCTGAAGACCGAACTGAAAATGATTTCAAAGACTGCTGACGTGCGAATCGACGAAGGAAGGAGCATCACAGTGACTCAAATCACAGCTGAAGACAAGGAGGAGTCGTATGTCACTCCAGAGATGCCACAAGGCCGTGTTGCCCAGCCGGAAGTGCTGGGCAAAGAAGTCGCATCAAAGTCTGAAGTCTTGACAGAGCAGAATGTGGCCGCCATTTCCTTCGAGGCGCCCTCATCAGCCACCGCCAAATCGGAGTCCGTGCCGTTTGAGGGACTCGTGCAGACACAGGCGACAGTACGCGAGCGAGAGGAAGAGTTTTCCGGGGCTTTCAAGCCCGCCACAAAGAGTGCAGACGTCACGTTCGAAGAGGGCAGGGGAGTGACGATAACAGAGGTCGTGTCAGAAGACAGGGAGGAGAAATACGAGTCGCCGGATGTGCCGACTGGCAAACTGGCGCAGTCCGATGTTGCTGGTCAGGAGGTGGCACAGAAGTCTGAGGTGCTGACGGAGATGTGCGTCGGCGAGGTAGTTTTGGAAAAGGCACAGCCGGGCAAAGCTAATTTGGAACAAATGCCGTACGAAAGCATCGTGCAATCGCAGGCGAATGTGCGAGAGAGCGAGATCGAGTTTACCGGCAAAGTGCAGCTAGTAACGAAGAGTGCGGAGGTGATATTCGAAGAAGGACGCAGTGTCAACGTTACCCAGGTCACCATCGATCAGAAAGAAGAGAACTTGCAGACATTGGACCTGCCCAAAGAGCGAAAGGCTCAGCCAGATATAATTAGCCAAGAATCTGTCCAGACCAGCCAAGTGCTTGCAGAGACTCATGTCGGTCAAGTAGAACGCGTTTCACCGACCAGAGAAAATGCACTGCCTGGGCAAGAACCGTTAGAGAGCTTGATCATATCGGAGGGAAACGTCCAAGAGCACGAAGGAACGTTCGAATGCGCTTTCAAGCCAACTGGCAAGAATGTTGACGTAGTTTTTGAGGAAAGTAAGGTCATTACTGTATCCGAAGTGACGACACAAGATAAGGAGGGAGTATTTGTGACACCCGAAGGTCCGAAAGAGAGGAGAGCGAAGCCAGATATCAACTCACAGGAAGTCGCCGAAAAGAGCGAAGTGCTTACCGAGTTTGGCATAGGTCAAATATCTCACGTGACGCCAGTGACTGCCCATGCCAAACCCGAACAACTCACGCTGGAGAGCGTCATTCAAACGCAGCCGGCGGTTAGCGAACGGGAAGGCAATTTCGAAGGCCTGTTCAAACCGGAGACCAAGAGCGCCGAGCTTACTTTCGAGGATGCTAATAAGGGGGTCACGACGACGCAGGTAGTGCCTGAAGACAGAGAGGGGATATACATCGGCGACGACAAGCCCAAGGAGAGAACCGCTCGTCCTGAGATCACGGGCCAGGAGGTGGTCCAGCAAACCGAGACGCTGACCAACATCGCGACCGGGAAAATGGCTGACATTCAGCGCACCACGGGCCAGGCCAGTTTGGAGCAGCTGCCTTACGAGAGCATAGTATTGACCGAGGCGTCAATTCAGGAGAGCGAGGGCGTTCTCAAGACAACAACGCGCCCCGACTCGACAAGTGCCGAGTTTTCCTTCCAAGAGACGCGAAGCATCAACGTGACCGAGGTCATGGTCCAAGACAAAGAGGGGGACAAAGTGATCACCGGCGTCGCTAAGGAAGGCGTCGCCCGTCCGGATGTCGTGGAACGCGAAGTGGCCCTCAAGTCAGAGACGATCGCAGAGAGTGGGTTGGGCTCTTTAGATATCAACACGCCAGTCGCAGGGGTAGCCAGGCAATCGGTTAGCCAGCATCACGGGGTGGTCGTGACGGACGTGGAGACGACGGGAGAGATCGAAGCCCAGCTCCCAGACATGATAAAGCCGGAAGAGAAGAACGTCAAGATCGCATTCGAGGAAAGGGAGAAGCTTCTCGTGACGCAGATCCAGCCCGAAGACAGAGAGGGTGAGTACACTGCACCCGCGAGTAGAGACGTGCAAGTCGGTACCGTGCTGTTTGACGCGTTGTGCGCGCTCGTGCGTGAGGAGACTGTAGCAGGCGCGAGCATTCAGGACTTGGCCGCCAGTCGCGAGGAGACGACTCGGCAACACGCTAGCTTAGCTCGGCAGGACACGCAGGGGGCGGTCGTAGTGTCGGAGACGACGTCGAACGAGCGCGAGGAGAAGTACGAACAGGTGCTGCCGGAAGCAAAAAGCGCGGGAGTCGACTTCGAAGGTGCGAAAAGTGGGGTGGAAGTGCGGGAAACGAGACTCCATGACACTGAAACTGAATTCGTGGCGGAGAGAGTCGATTCTAGACGTGCTTCAGCTGGTTTCGTGCAAGTTAGATCGACGTTAGTGGAGGAAACTAGGCCAGAGGAGCTCTTAGGCAAGGTTGATAAGTTGCAGCGGAATGAACAAATTATTCAGGTCAGTCAAGATGTGCAAGAGGGGGTGACTGTCATTGAAACTGGGGTGACCGAACACGAAACAGATTATGACAAAAATACTTTCAAATTTAGCACAAAAACAGCGTCAGTATCACTAGCAGAAAGTAAAAGCGTTACGGTTAGGGAGACTGTAACACAACAGACGACTGATGACTTGAAACTTACCTTTGACACACTTATCGAACAAGCCAAGTCTGATATTATCACAAACGACGCAACTTCAGTCATACAAACTGTCGTCGGAGACTCGGTAGATTCGCTCTCAGTGGACGAACCAAAAACAGGTCGGTCAGCGACTGCAGAAATAACACCACAACTAGCACTTGTCACTTTAGAGGTATCACCTCAACAAGACACTGAAAACATAAGCAAATCTTTGGAGTCAAAGAAATCACAAGCAGAGTGCAAAATCGAAACTACCCGATCGGTAGCCGCAGTCGAGGAGTCGATGGCACAAGAAGGGGTCAAAGAATTCAGTGCAGAAAAAATATCCGGCGTTCAAGTGTCATCAGATGTAATTCCCAAACAGGTTGCTATGACACAGGATTCACAAGTCGAAGAAACTTTGGGAGATGTTGAAACATTGAAAAGTAATAAGTTACAGGCTTCATCGAACTTTGAATCGAGAGAGGTGGCCGTAACTGAAGAGCAGCATACAGAACAAGACATTTCGAGCTTGCAAGTAACAGCCTTGCAAACTGAAACTCAGGCAAATGTTGGGTTTATAACTAGCAAATCAGTTGTCACTAAAACAGTGGACACACATCAAAACACAGTCGAGATCGTCGACGAGGAACGAGCCAAAGAGGAACACGCTCATAGAGAGATTATGATGAGGGAAGCTGCTGTCACTGAGCACATTCTCGCCGACCAGGATGTTTCTGAACTGTTGCTGAAAGTCTCTGACAAATTGAAAGAAATCAAGGCAACTCCGGAAGTTGTTTCTCGTGAGATTGCTATAACCGAGCAACCGTTGCCTCAGCAAAAGGTCGAGGACTTTGTCGAAACCAAACAAAAGCTGGCTGTCGCCAAAACGGACGTATCGCCCATCGAAGTAGCTCTTGTCGAAGAGCATCGTTCTGAAATGGATGTCACTGTCATGGCCACTTTCAAGTCCGGTAAGCAAGAAACCGCCAGTGCTTCTCTGGCAACTCGTGAAGCTCTCATCACGGATGAAATCAAATCTGAGCAACGAGTCACCGACATAAAACTATCTGAGCTTCTAAAAGAATCCCAGGCGTCTTCTGAAGTCGTGACTAGATCCGTTGCATTGACAGAGCAGCAATTGACTAGCGAAGACACGTCTGACTTTGTGGCTCCTATACAGCTGGCAAGCACAAGTGCAGAGCGAGGTGTTGTAACAATCGACGTTGCCATTAAACACGAACAGGTATCTCAGCAAACCACAGAAGATCTACATATCGAAGAGATGCGATCTAGTTCTAATGCAACAGCTGATCTTGTGACGAGGAGTGTAGCTGTCAAAGAGCAGCCTATAACCAGAGAGCACGCAACTGACATGCCAGCCGCACTATCGGCTGACACTTCTGAGGCGTCTCTTGATATCATAGAGAGAGAGGTGGCGCAAACATCAGAAATTGAAGTAGAGCAAAGTCTTACAGAGATGACCATCAAGGAGTCGAATACCATCCAAGCCGTTACTGAATTTGTGCGAAATAAAGCTGCAATGATTTCTGAGACGTTAACGCACCAAGACGCTGAAGAGTTGGCGCCCCAAAGTGCCAGACGAGGATCGAAAGCCACCTCGCAATTCACAACGCTGGACGTGGCGGTCACAAATGAGCCGCGAACAGAGCAGGTGGCGCCCGATTTCGCTACTCCCGAAAAGATAAAGGATGCGACCGCTTCACCGAGTGTTATTTCACGTGCCGTTGCAATTTCTCAGCAGCCTGACACACAGCTAAGTGTGTCCGCGCTCGTTTCCGAGGTCTTGTTGAAAGAGGCCACCGCCGAGCCGGGATTCGAGACGAGAGAGCTGGCTATTTCCCAGCAACAAGTGCCACAAGAAGGAAGCGAGGACTTGGAAGTGCCGGGCATTAGATCAGGAAAGAAGGCCAAGCCGGAAGTGGATTCCCTGGCTGTGGCTGTAAGTGAACAGACACGTTCGGAACAAAGCGCTGAAGAGTTAAAGAGCGAAGACCTGATCGAAAGGGTGACTGCCAGAGCCGACATTAAGATCAGACAAGCAGGCGTCACACAACAAACGCTCACCGAGGGAGAAATCACTGAAATGGTATCGGAAAAGAAGCCGAAATCGACGAAGGCTACACCTCAAGTTGACACACGTGAGGCAGTCGAAACTATCCAAACGAAGACCGAGGAAAATGTCACTAATGCAGACTTTCTTAGCTTATTTAAAGAGACATTTGCTAAGTCGGTGAATCCATTAGATACTAAACAGGTTGCCGTTACAGAAGAAGCTAGAACAGAAGAGAATGTTCCTGAAATAAACAGCAAGAAGACGGCTCCGAAGAAATCGAATGCCAGTGCAAAGATAGTTTCTAAGAAGGTTGCAGTCACAGAGCAGCTGGTGACCGATGAAGGCATCACTGAAATGGGTTCCCCTGCTAAAGCAGACGAATCCAATGCGCAACCAGAAGTGTTGCCTCGAGAAGTTGCAATGACCACTGAGCAGGTGATTAACGAAAGAGTTGCCGACCTCGGAATCACAGAAAGTGTCGCTGAAATTACTGCGCAGCCGCAAGTCGCGCCGCTGGAAGTCGCAATTTCCGGTCAGCCAATCGTCGGCGAGACATCTACACAACTGTTAAACAAAGAAAAACCTCAAGAGTTGACAGCGTTGCCAGAGGTTGAGGCTAGGCACGTTGCTGAAACTATTCAAACCAAGTCGGAGGAAACAGCGACTAAGTCTGATTTCGTTAATCTCTTTAAAGAAATATTTGCAAAGGTTGCGCCGTCAGATGCAAGAAGCTCGGCTTTGACGGAGCAGACGTTGACGGAAGAAAGTGTGCCTGATTTGAAAGAAACCAAGCCAGCCAAGAAAACAAATGCTGCGTCTAAAGTTGTTACTAAAAAAGTAGCTGTGAAACAAAAGTCATTTGCTGAGGAAAGTGTAACTGATTTTGAAACGCCCGACAAGGTGAAAGACGCCACGGCGACACCGGACGTTACTCCAAGAGATGTGGCTGTGACCCAGCAAACGTTGGTAGAAGAGGAAACTTCCAGTTTGGTCGTTACCAAATCACCTAAGGAGTCTACAGCTCAGCCCGAAGTGGAATTCAGAGAAGTTGCAGAGACAACTCATGTCAAGCCAGAGGAAAAGACCGAGGAACTACAAGATGTTTCTCCAACAAAAAAGAAATCAAAGCTTTCCAAAGTTTCAGTTTCCAAGAAACTGGCTGTAAAGGAACAAGTTGATGTTGAAGAAAGCACTGTCGACATTGTTCCTACTGCGTCCATTTTGGAAACCACAGCAGACACAGACATATCTTCCCATCCGGTTGCTGTCACTCAACAAATATTAGTTGACGAAGACACATCAGCGCTCCCCGTTGAAATGCCAAAGATGTCAACAGCAGATCAAGAAGTTGAAGGCAGAGAGGCTGCTGAAACTAGTGAAACAACAACACAAGAGGGTCTGACCGAATTGAAAGATGTAACTATCAAGAAGACAAAGAAACCAAAACCATCGACAACAACAAACACTGACAAAAAGGTAGCTGTACAAGAGCAAGTTGTCACTGAAGAAGGAACGTCGGAACTAGTTCCAACAGAGCCAGGACCAAAGACCAAGGCAAAAATAGACGTGTCTCTTTTACCAGTAATGGAAATAACGCTCACCAAACCAGAAGAAACTGCGTTAAATACAGATTTTGCATCCCTTTTCAAAGAAATATTCACTAAGGCTGTGAAACCAATTGATTCTAAAAGCACTGCAGTTACAGAAGAAACTACCACAGAAGAGAGCGTGACCGAAATGGACAAACCTAAGCCGGTCAAGAAGACAAAGGCAGCGTCTAAAGTTGTTACTAAGAAAGTAGCTGTGAAACAAAAGTCATTTGCTGAGGAAAGTGTAACTGATTTTGAAACGCCCGACAAGGTGAAAGACGCCACGGCGACACCGGACGTTACTCCAAGAGATGTGGCTGTGACCCAGCAAACGTTGGTAGAAGAGGAAACTTCCAGTTTGGTCGTTACCAAATCACCTAAGGAGTCTACAGCTCAGCCCGAAGTAGAATTCAGAGAAGTTGCAGAGACAACTCATGTCAAGCCAGAGGAAAAGACCGAGGAACTAAAAGATGTTTCACCAACAAAAAAGAAATCAAAGCTTTCCAAAGTTTCAGTTTCCAAGAAACTGGCTGTAAAGGAACAAGTTGATGTTGAAGAAAGTACTGTCGACATTGTTCCTACTGCGTCCATTTTGGAAACCACAGCAGACACAGACATATCTTCCCATCCGGTAGCTGTCACTCAACAAATATTAGTTGACGAAGACACATCAGAGCTCCCCGTTGAAATGCCAAAGATGTCAACAGCAGATCAAGAAGTTGAAGGCAGAGAGGCTGCTGAAACTAGTGAAACAACAACACAAGAGGGTCTGACCGAATTGAAAGATGTAACTATCAAGAAGACAAAGAAACCAAAACCATCGACAACAACAAACACTGACAAAAAGGTAGCTGTACAAGAGCAAGTTGTCACTGAAGAAGGAACGTCTGAACTAGTTCCAACAGAGCCAGGACCAAAGACCAAGGCAAAAATAGACGTGTCTCTTTTACCAGTAATGGAAATAACTCTCACCAAACCAGAAGAAACTGCGTTAAATACAGATTTTGCATCCCTTTTCAAAGAAATATTCACTAAGGCTGTGAAACCAATCGATTCTAAAAGCACAGCAGTTACAGAAGAAACTACCACAGAAGAGAGCGTGACCGAAATGGACAAACCTAAGCTAGTCAAGAAGACAAAAGCAACTAGAAAAGTGAGTTCAAAGAAAGTTGCTGTCCAAGAAACATCTTTTACTGATGAAATCACAGGTGAGTTGAGCTCCCCTGAAAACCAGAGCGAATCTACTGCAGATCTCATCGTAGACGAGTGTGTAGCACTCCAGGTGGAGGACACTTTGACCTCTGACACGACATCAGACCTTACACCAGACACTGTTAGAAGAGACTCGCTGAAACCAGGCCAAGAGCAGCCACTTACCATAGGTGACGTCATTACAACCGACACGCTCGAGATAGTGTCCGAAATCAAGCCAAAGAAGAAGAAGCCAATCAAAAGAGCTTCGATATCAGTTGAGCCCGATCAGGAGAGCGAAGTAGCTAAGGACGAGCCACAGACAATAGACGGACGCGAGGGGGATGAAATAACCACGGTGACAACGAAAGTTACCGCTATCAGCATCGATAAACCAGATGAGATTGACGAAACCCCCGTAAAGACAGGCGCGATTAAAAAGACTAGAGTCAAAACATCTAGCAAAGTAGTAAGTGAAGATGTGAGTGGGGAGGTTAGTGGAGTGGATGCACTCCAGGTAGAAGACACTTTGACCTCTGACACGACATCAGACCTTTCACCAGACACTGTTAGAAGAGACTCGCTGAAACCAGTCCTGGAGCAGCCACATACCATAGGTGACGTCATTACAACCGACTTGCTAGAGATAGTGGCCGAAATCAAGCCAAAGAAAAAGCCAATAAAAAAAGCTTCGATATCAGTTGAGCCCGATCAGGAGAGCGTAATAGCTAAGGACAAGTCACAGACAATAGACGGACGCGAGGGGGATGAAATAACCACGGTGACAACGAAAGTTACCGCTATCGGCAGTGATAAACCAGATGAGATTGACGAAACCACCGTAAAGACAGGCGCGATTAAAAAGACTAGAGTAAAAAAATCTAGCAAAGTAGTTAGTGAAGATGTGAGTGAGGAGGTAAGTGGAGAAACTGTCGAGCTGGTGATTAAAAAGCCGAAAAGACCGCTTCCAATCGCTGACGACAAGCTATCAAATGTTGTACACGAAACAATCACCGACACATTGGAAGAACAAGTTACACCGGCACCACACACCACCACATCGATGGCACCTGCTGACAAACTGCCAAAACACAAACAACAACAACAACAACAACAACAACAACAACAACAACAACAACCACCACCACCACCACCACCACAAACAACCGAGGAGCGAACACCACACCCCAGCAGTACCGAAGACACCATCCAGCCACTACACATGACCACACCAGAGCAACAACACGCAACAGCGTCAAAGGTCAAACCAGATCACATGTGTAGGGCCCATGTCGACACGACGTCTCCTCACCGGATCATTGACATTTCAGAAACCCTGGCCGAGATCAAACCCACTGTGACCACACACATCACCACACAAATGGTCGAGCAAGGACCGACGGTAACTATATCGGAAACAATCACTGAAATCGCCCACGGTGAGTATGTGGCCGACGAGACACGAGAGGTGGAAGAGTTCATCACACGTTTCCAATCCAGTCCCGGGCGCGAGCCCACGAAGGTGGTGAAGAAGCGCACGATAAGGAAAGGGGGGAAACCGAGTCCTGGAGTGCTTCAACCTGACGAGGGTGAGGGTGACGTTATTGTTGAAGAGGTGGTCGATGTTGATGACGAAGAATTCATAGAAGTCCCCGACGATCACGAGGAGACGGTCATCGTTGAAATCACTGATGATCTTCCGACGTCGCAAGAAAGTCCTATAGAGGTGAAGAAAACAAAGAAGAGGGTTGTAAAGAAAATTACCCAGCGAAAAGTAAGTAAAGAAGAAGAAGAGACTATTCTAATCGTAGAAGACACTTCTAAAGAGGCTGAAGTAACAATCGAAGAAATTGTGGAAGAGGTTCCAGAGCTAGAGGAAGAAAATGTCGACATAATCTTACCAATCATGGAAGAAGATGATAAGAAACCGGCTAAGAAAATAATCAAGAAGAAAAAGGAAAAAATTGACGTGTCAAATTTACCAGTAATGGAAATAAAACTCGCCAAACCAGAAGAAACAGAATTAAATACAGATTTCGCAACTCTTTTCAAAGATATATTCACTAAGGCTGTGAAACCAATTGATGATGTGGCAGAGCCAGAAGAAGTAAAGGTTGAAGCAATCGAACCAGTTTCAGAAGAAGCTGATAAGAAACCGGCTAAGAAGATTATAAAGAAGAAGAAGACGGTTGTAATAGAACAGGCCAGGGAAGAGCAGGATGTTACAGTTGTGGAAGAAGAAGCTGGTGTTATAATAAAGGAAATAGTGGACGATGTGGATGTGCCAGAAGAAGTAACGACTGAAACAGTTTTACCAGTCGTGGAAGAAGATGATAAAAAACCGGAAAAGAAGATAATCAAGAAGAAGAAGAAGACGACTGTAGTAGAACAGGCCAAGGAGGAGCAGGATGTTACAATTGTTGAAGAAGAAGCTGATGTAACAGTAAAGGAAATAGTGGACGATGTGGATGTGCCTGAAACACAAAAGATTGAGCCTGTTTTGCCAATCGTGGAGGAAGATGATAAAAAACCGGCTAAGAAGATTATCAGGAAAAAGAAAACGACTGTAGTAGAAAAGACCAAAGATGAGCAGGATGTAACAATTGTGGAAGAAGAAGCTGATGTAACAATAAAGGAAATAGTGGACGATGTGGAAGTGCCTGAAGAAGAAAAGATTGATACTGTTTTACCAATCGTAGAGGAAGATGATAAAAAACCGGCTAAGAAGATTATCAGGAAAAAGAAAACGACTGAAGTAGAAAAGACCAAAGATGAGCAGGATGTTACAATTGTGGAAGAAGAAGCTGTTGTAACAATAAAGGAAATAGTGGACGATGTGGAAGTGCCTGAAGAAGAAAAGATTGAGCCTGTTTTACCAATCGTGGAAGAAGATGATAAAAAACCGGCGAAGAAGATTATCAGGAAAAAGAAAACACCTGTAGTAGAAAAGACCAAAGATGAGCAGGATGTAACAGTCTTAGAAGAAGAGGCTGGAGTAATAATAAAAGAAATAGTGGACGATGTGGAAGTGCCTGAAGAAGAAAAGATTGAACGTGTTTTACCAATCGTGGAAGAAGATAAGCAGCCAGCTAAGAAGATTATCAGGAAAAAGAAAACGACTCTAGTAGAAAAGACCAAAGATGAGCAGGATGCTGCAATTGTGGAAGAAGAGGCTAAGGTCACAACAACCGAAATAGCGGGCAATGTAGAAGAGCCAGAAGAAGAAAAAATTGAACCTGTTTTACCAGTGACTGTCATGGAAGATGATAAAAAACCGGCTAAAAAGATAATCAAGAAGAAGAAGACGACATTAGTAGAGCAGTCCAAGGATGAGCAGGATATTAAAATTGCAGAGGATCAAGTGAAAATAGTTGAGGAGAATAAATTAATCCCTGAAGAGGAAATTCGAAAAGAACCAGAGGATGAAGAAGTCAAAGAAATTCCCGGTGTGCCCGAAGAAACACTTACTGCTGAAGTAATGGAAAGTCTGCCGATGGCCGAGGAGAGCATAGTGGAAGTAAAAAAGACCAAGAAAAAGGTGGTAAAGAAATTAACTCCACGAAAGGAAAGCAACGATGAAGAGGTGGCACTTACCATTGTGGAAGACGAATCCAAAGAGGAACAGATAACGATTGAGGAGGTAATAGAAGAGGCTCCTGTTCCGGAAGGAGAAGTGGTGGAAACTATTACTCCAACGCAGGTACCGAAAAAGAAGAAGAAGAAGATTGTCGTCAGCGAGTCAAAAGAAACAGAGTTGGAAGTTGCGGAAGTAGTGAACACTGAGGATGATGTTATTGTTCAAGAGCACATTAATGTCCCCGAGGAAGTTAAAGTAGTTCCAATCGAAGAGTTACCTGAGGTATCCGAGCCAAAAAAGAAGAAACCTAAAAAGAAGGTGCATATTACAGATGAAAAGCCAGAAATAATAACAATCGAGCCGGTTGTAATCGAAGATTTTCCACAAGAAATAGAGGAACAGCCACAAGCTGTTGAACAACTTGAGTCCGATGAAGAAGTGGTCCACGTAGAGGAACTCACGGGCGGAACTAAAATTAAAAGGAAAATTATCAAAAAGAAGAAAAAGGTTGTTGCTGCGCCTCAAGAAGAAGCAGTTTTTGAGGAAATACCAGTTGTTGAAGATGTCGTTTTTAATATTCCAGACGTAGAAAAGAAAAAACCTAAAAAGAGGGTGATCAAACTGAAGCCCGAACTTATCAAGGAGCAGCCTGTCTTAATGACAATCGAGAGGAAAGAAGTAAACCCAACCAAAGTGAAGATGATGAAAATAACGAACCAAGAGGAAACCCCTTTATTTGCTCAAATAAAATTAAAGAAGCCAATAGTGCAAAGGAAGAAGGAAATAAAGAGTGTAAAGCTTCAAAAGGTCTTGCTTCGCAGCCGTATGGAGATAATAGAATATCCACCTCAAGAACTAACTCCTGTTATAACGTTCATGGAGCCAGTTGTCCTGGACCACGGCATTATTTCAAGAAACACTCAGGAAGCACTCCAAGTTCTCAAGAAGCGGGTTAAGAAGGTGAAACTTTCTGAGAAAGAGGAAACTGTGCTAGAAAAGGTTGCGTTCGTCATAGAGAAGCAAGAAAAACCAGTTAAACATCAAGTAGAAGAAAAGACACTCTATGAGAAGTCACCGAAACAACCAGCACCGGAAGTAACCGAGCCCGCTAAGCTAGTCGTGGGAAAAGGAAAGATCCCAGAACCAGAGGAAGAACAACAACAACCAATAAAACTAAAGAAAATTCCGGAAAAGCCTATGCCTGTCGAGGAAGAACCGAAACCTAAACCAAAGAAAGAAGTCGTTGAGGAGGAGAAACCAAAGGAAAAGAAAAAACGTGAACAGCCCGAGTTGAAACCTTTCGAACCATATGACATCGATAGAGAGAATATTGAACTAGAAAAGCCCGAAAAGTACCAGCCAGAAAATCCGGAAGAAAAGGCTCCTGAGGAAGTTAAGGCCAAAAGACCTAAACAAAAGAAGCCAGTACCTGAGCCGGAAGTTGTTCAAATAGCACTTGTGAAAGGTGTTCCAAAACAACCGGAACCGGAAGAAGACAAAGACATAAAACTGCGCTACAAAGTAGGTGAACCAGAACCGGAAGAACCAGAGACAATCAAGTTGAAACCATGGACCAAGGAAAAGCCTGCTGAAGAACCAGAACCAACCAAATTGTCAGTTGGGAAGCCTAAACCTGAAGACAGGAAACCGGACGATGAGGACTTCGAAATTAAGCCATTCGGTATTGACGATGATAGCAAGAAAAAGAGAAAGTTGAAAAAGAAACCAACTCCAACCGAGGAACCGACTCCAACTGAAGAACCAGTTCCAGTTGAAGAAATTTCGAAGAAACAAGATGTAATTGAGAAAGAAATACCGTTAGTATTTGAGGAGGAAATAAAAACAGTTACCACCTCTGTTGAGATCGTCCCTGAGCTGGAAGAGGAAATCTCGATCGAGTTCCAGCCACGTGAAATAGAAGAAACAAGCATATTTGTTGAAGAACCAAAGCCTGCTGAGCCACTTCCTAGTTCAGCTCGTGAGGAACCTGAGAAAGATATTAAGAAGAAGAAAAAGAAGAAGGTGACAATCGCTGAGCCAATTATCCTCGAACGTGATGCTAAGGAGGAAAAACCAACGGAACTCGAAGAAAAAACTAACGAAATCACTCCTCTTGTCTACGACACTCAAAAGCCGAAATTGGAACAGGAGCCTCAAGAAAGCTTTAAAATATCCGAAGTAGTACCAACTGAAGAAATCAGTGACATTGTAAAGACACCCATAGAAGAGATAAAAGCAACTCCAAAACAAGAATTACAGCTGCCAGTCACAGTAGAGGAACCAATTGCTCAGGACGAAACTCTCCCACTCGACGATGAAAAGAAACCAGCGAAAAAAGTTAAAGCTAAAAAGGTAATCAAGGAGCGTAAAGCTGCAGAGTCTACAGAAATCGAAATCGAACAGAAAGAACACGATTCTTCTGATGTGAAACCAGCTCCGGAAGAGGCTAAGCCAATAACTCCATTGCAAGACACCGTCTCAACCACACACGTAGAGGTCACGGAACAGACCGAACCGCTAAGGAAATTATCCAAGCCGGCTACAGAAACCGCTGAAATTGTTATAACTGAACTAGCATCTGTCACAAGCATTGAGCAACAGGAGTTGACATTCACGCAAGATTCAAATATCGTTTCAAAACAAGTAGAGAGTGCCACGATGAAAGTCGAACCACAAGACGCAGTGACGCAAGAGGAATCGGCTGCTTTGATCGAGCCGAAAACTAAGACAAAGAGGAAAGCGAAACCAAAGGTGGACGAAGTTCAGCCTCTAGTCGTAGATGAGCCAATGCCATCGGTGAAATTGGTCGACATTCCCGAGAAGAAGCAAGAAACTCAAGTTTCCAAAGAGATCGTTGAAGAATCACAGGCTGAAGAGAGGGCGCAAGTGGCCGAGGTTATTGTTCAAGAGGAAGTTGTAACTGTTGTGGACGGTGAGAAAACTGTGAAGATTGTCAAGAAAAAGAAGAAGATCGAAAAGAAAACGGAGAAACCAGCCGGAGAAGAGCAGCCAATCGAGACTGTCGAGCCGTTTGAGTCGGAAAAGCCAATCCCAGGGCAAGCCGAGGTCAGCATTGGCGAGCATAACGTTGCTTCGCTCGAAGAGACGAGGTCGGAAGCCATTGCAGAGGCCTTCGAAGTCACGAAGAAGCCCGAGAAGAAGCAAGCGAAGCCGTCCGTGAAGGCCCAAAAGTCAGTGACCGTCGTCGAAGTGGTTACTCAATCCGAAGGTGAAGATATTCATACTGACAAGCCGGCTGATTTGCATGCACAGCCGGTTCTTTCTGAAGTACAATCCGTCACCGTCGATCAGGTTGAAACATTCGACACGCACACACACCTCGAGAAACCCGATTCCCGCCCTAAACAAGCTACCCCATCCATCCTCCCACAGGAGTCAGTCTTCATTACGCAGGTCGAACCTCAACAAAAAGAGGACGACCTGCTCACAACAAAGAAACCAGACATGATTTCAGCAAAACAGTCAATTCCCGAGCGAGACTCGATTACTATCAGCCAAGTTGAAACATCAGAAACACCGGCCGAGATAAAACCTACAGAAACACTGGGAGAGAGCGCCACAACTAGTTCAACACTTGCAGAGTCGATGATCATCACAGAGGTACAACCAGACCAGACTACAGGTGAGCTAATCAAACCAATTAAACATAAATCTGACACAGCGCAGCGAAAGCAGTCCACACAGGAACCAATACAGATACAAGAAGTGATTACGGAACAGATTGCTACAGGGACAAGCATCGAGGAAACACCACACGTTACGTTGTCAATGCAAAAAGTCGTCCAGAAACGACAGAAAGCGGCGACAGTGACAGAAGTATCCACAGACACAAAGGAGTCCGACCTCCAAGCAGAAACAACACCTGTACAACAAGCGACAGTTACATTGCCGGATACAGAGAAACACTTGTCAATTACTCAAATTGAAACTGGCGTGTTTCCAGGTGAAATATCAATGCCGTCAACGATCAAGGAGCAGGTAAGGCCAGTAGAGATGCCGACAGAGCAGCAGTCGGTTATTGTCGAGACAGTACGCTCGCAGCTGAACGAAGAGTCACTGGACTCTGTCCAAAAGACGGAGGTCCAAGCGAAGCAAACTGTCGTTCCCGAACAACCGACAGCTGTGGCTACCGACACCCAGGCCAAAGAAGCCCCCAAGAAGCCGAAGAAGCTGAAGAAAAAACCTGACGAGGTAAAGCCCGAAGAGGGAAAACCCGAAGAAGGAAAGCCCGAAGAAGAGAAGGCTGAAATTTTAACAACTGAGGTGTTGGAAACTGCTCCCGCCGTTCCAGAGCAAGTGAAAGATTCTCTCGTGGAGAGTGAAGCTGTTGAAATTGCTCAGGTAGCACCAGAGACAAAAACTTTCGAGTTACCTGAGTCTGAGAGGAAACCCGAGGAAGTTGAACCAGTCGAGGAAGAAGATGACGAGCCCGTCAGCGTCACTGAGAAAACGCCAACCAAAAAGATTGTCAAGAAAAAGAAAAAGGCTGTGGCGCCGAAAGAAGGGAGTCCCGAAAAAGAAACTCCTGTGGAGGAAATTGAAATTGAAAGCTTACCTGTGGTCGAAGATGTGGTCTTTAACATACCAGATGTGGAGAAAAAGAAGCCAAAGAAGCTGAAGATAATCAAGCCAAAGCCAGAACTCATCAAGGAGCAACCTGTCTTAATGACAATTGAAAGGAAAGAGATCAAGCCAACGAAGATCAAGATGACAGATGTTAAACAACCCGAAGAAGTGCCTCTCTTTGCGCAAGTGAAGTTGAGAAAGTCGTCGGTGCAAAGGAAGAGTGTTTCAGTTGCCAAGGTTCCTAAGGTAATGCTCAAGAGTCGAATGGAAGTAATCCAATATCCTCCTGAAGAGCACAAACCAGTCATAACGTTCATGACACCTGTTGTGATCGACCATGGAGTCATATCACGAAACACACAGGAGGCCCTTCAAGTTTTGAAAAAGAAGGTCAAGAAGGTGAAACTCTCGGAGAAAGAAGAGACTGTCCTCGAAAAAGTCGCATTTACAATTGAGAAACAGGAAAAGCCAGTAAAACAAGAAGTTGAAGAAAAGACTCTGTACGAAAAGGCGCCGAAGCAGCCTGCACCCGAAGAGGCCGAGCCGCGCAAACTGAGCATTGGCAAAGGAAAGGTGCCCGAGCCAGAACAAGTAGAGCCGCAGCCGGTCAAGCTGAGGAAAATCCCTGAAAAACCTCAGCCAGTTGTGGAAGAAGAAAAGCCTAAACCAAAGAAGGTAATAGGTGAGGAGCCTAAACCAGTAGAAAAGGACGAGAGAGTCCGTCCTGAATTAAAACCATTCGAGCCTTATGATCTGGAAAGGGAAGAAATTGAATTGGAGAAACCAGATAAATATGAGCCAGAAAAGCCAGAAGAAAAGGCCCCCGAGGAAGTGAAAGTGAAACGACCGAAACAAAAGAAGCCAGTGCCTGAGCCGGAAGTTGTTCAAATACCACTTGTCAAAGGAGTGCCAAAACAGCCAGAGCCAGAAGAAGATAAAGACATTAAGCTTCGATACAAGGTAGGCGAACCGGAGCCAGAGGAACCAGTGACAATCAAACTAAAACCTTGGACGAAGGAAAAGCCAGAAGAAGAACCAGAACCAGTCGTTGCAAGCATTCCAAAGCCTGTATATCCTGAGAAAAAGCCTGAAGATGAGGAAATAACCCTTAAAATTGAGAAACCCAAAGACGAACCCGTCAAGAAAAAGGTAATCAAGAAAAAGCCAAAAACTGACAAGCCAGAGGAAACCCCCGAGGAAGAGATTACTCCAGAGGAACCAATAAAGCCTGTTGAAGAAACTGTGAAGATAGAAGAGAAACCAGCTCCAGTGGTTGAAGAAAAGCCGAAGCCAGTTACAGAAATTATTGAAGAGCCTAAGCCAGTTGCAAAAGAAAAAGTGCCAGAAGAAACAATCCAAGAGAAACCAAAGAAAATATCTGTAGACGAAACCACTCAAGAGGTGGAATTTATTGGGTCCGTGGTTGAGCAAAAAGAGGAAGAAGTCACGCAAGCAGTGACACTTAAAAAGAAGAAGCCACAAAAGGTGGTGAACGATGAGGCTGAAGCTGAAATATCAATAAAGCCTGTTGAAAAACCAGAAGAAGAGGAAATAGTCGAAGCAGTAACATTCAAAAAACGACCATCCGTTCAACCTGTGGTTGAGGAAGCTGCCGAAGAGATAACTTTGAAAAAATCCTCGCCGGAGCCACAAGAGGTTAAAGAAGCTGTAACTCTAAAGAAAAAGAAGCCAAAGAAGCCAGTCGTTGAAGAAGCCGCAGAGGAGGTAACGATACAGAAGACACCCGAGGTACCACAAGAAGGAGAATTGACCGAAGCTGTAACAATTAAGAAGAAGCGACCTTCTATTAAACAGGACGTTGTTGAGGATGTTGCTGAAGAAATAATATTAAAGAAAACACCAGAAAAGCCGCAAGAGGACGTTCATGAAGCCATCGTCTTAAAAAAGAAACGTCCGTCTGTAAAACCAACTGTCGTGGAGGAGATTGCAGAGGAAATCACTCTTAAGAAATCAGTAGATGAGCCACAAGAAGACGTGCAGGAAGAGATAACGATTCCAAAGAAACCACCTGTTATCAAACCAACTGTAGCTGACGACGTGGAAGAAGCAATTACCTTAAAGAAAGCGCCAGAGCAGCCACAGGAAGATGTGGCGGAGGCAATAACCATTAAGAAGAAACGACCTTTAGTTAAACCGACTGTGGTTGAGGAGGTGGCCGAGGAAGTAACTATTCAAAAGACAGTTGAAGAGCCACAAGAGGAAGTCGCTGAAGCAATCACCATAAAAAAGAAACGTCCGTCCATTAAGCAGGTTGAATCAGATGAGGTTTCCGAAGAAATCACTCTCAAGAAAACACCAGAGAAGCCGCAAGAGGAAGTCGCTGAAGCAATCACCATTAAAAAGAAACGTCCGTCCATTAAGCAGGTTGAATCAGATGAGGTTTCCGAAGAAATCACTCTCAAGAAAACACCAGAGAAGCCGCAAGAGGAAGTCGCTGAAGCAATCACAATTAAGAAGAAACGACCTTCAGTTCAACCATCCGTGGTTGAGGAGGTGGCCGAGGAAATTACTATTCAAAAGACAGTTGAAAAGCCGCAAGAGGAAGTTGCTGAAGCAATCACCATTAAGAAGAAACGACCTTCAGTTAAACCTACTGTAGTTGAAGAGGTTGCTGAGGAAATCACTATACAAAAGACGGTTGAAGAGCCAAAAGAAGAAGTCGCTGAAGCAATCACCATAAAAAAGAAACGTCCGTCCATTAAGCAGGTTGAAACAGAGGAGGTTTCCGAAGAAATAACTCTCAAGAAAACTCCAGAAAAGCCGCAAGAGGAAGTCGCTGAAGCAATCACTATTAAGAAGAAACGACCTTCAGTTAAACCTACTGCAGTTGAAGAGGTAACTGAGGAAATTACTATACAAAAGACGATTGAAGAGCCAAGAGAAGAAGTCACAGAGGCTATCACAATCAAGAAGAAACGTCCGTCCATCAAGCAGGTTGAAACAGAGGAGGTTTCCGAAGAAATAACTCTCAAGAAAACTCCAGAAAAGCCGCAAGAGGAAGTCGCTGAAGCAATCACTATTAAGAAGAAACGACCTTCAGTTAAACCGACTGTGGTCGAGGAGGTGGCCGAGGAAGTTACTATTCAAAAGACAGTTGAAGAGCCGCAAGAGGAAATCTCTGAAGCAATCACCATTAAGAAGAAGCGTACGTCCATTAAGCAGGTTGAATCAGAGGAGGTTTCGGAAGAAATCACTCTCAAGAAAACTCCAGAAAAGCCGCAAGAGGAAGTCGCTGAAGCAATCACCATAAAGAAGAAACGACCTTCGATTAAACCGGCTGTGGTTGAAGAGGTCGCTGAGGAAATTACAATCAAGAAAACGGTAGAGGTCGAGGAGCCACAAGAGGATGTGGCTGAAGCATTTACAATAAAAAAGAAACGCCCTTCCATAAAGCCGACTGTTGTTGAAGAAGTGGCCGACGAATTCACGGTTAAGAAAACAGCGCCAGAAGCACCGGTTGAAGAACAAGAGGTTAGTCAGGCAATTTCGATCAAGAAGAAGAAGCCAAAGAAGGCAGTTGTGGAAGAGGCTGCCGAAGAAATAACTATCCGCAAGACTGCTCCAGAAGAGCCTGTCGAAGATGTCAGTGAACAAGTGACGTTGAAAAAACGACAGCCTAAAAAATCTGTAGAAGAGACCTCAGAGGAAATTACACTAAAGAAAGTTACTCCAAAGGCAGCAGCAGAAGAGCCCGAAGAAGCCAGTCAATCCGTTACAATCAAGAAGAAGTCGTTAATCAAACCGGTGCAAGAAGAAGCAGCTGACGAGATAACACTGAGAAAGGTTGCTCCCGAGGAACCCGAACAAGAAGACGTCTCTGAACAAATTACACTCAAGAAGAAACCAAAGAAACCGACCAAGACTGAAGATGTGAGCGAGGAAGTTACTCTCAAAAAGCAGAGACCAAAGGCAGAGCCAGAAGAAGACGTTGTTGGTGAATTTACAATGAAAAAGGCTGTGAAACCACGCAAGCTATCTCTTGAGGAACATTCTGAAGAAATAACCTTAAAGAAAGCGTCAAGAAAACCGTCTATGCCTGAAGTCGAGGAAATCATAGGCACGGAGACCATAACAATGCGACCTCGTATCACAAGAACGAAGGAAGAAATAGAACAAGAATTTAAAATATCGTTGAACACTTATGAAGAAGAGGAAATTAGCATGTCAGGAAAAGTACGTCTACGTAAGCCTAGTCGACCTCAGACGTTCAGCGAGGAGAGCGGTGAATCAACCATTCAAATCACACAGGAGCTCGAAGATTTGGACGAGCCTCTCGTGGAAGAACCAGACGATGAAGACGACGAGATTGTTGAGCTGAGGCGTAAGCCTAGCTACGATGATGACGAGGTCGAAGAGTTGGTCAGTTTACAACGACGACCCAGCGAAGACATCGAGGAAAGCTTCCGCATTCCATTCCGCAAGAAATCGACAGAAGTTCGCCGCTCTTCATACACAGTCGAGCACCACGAAGAAGAATTCCAGATCGGACTCAAGCGAGAAAGACCGGCGCCCGAAGGAGCCCTCTACGAAGAGGAGTCTCTGCAGCTTAAGCTCAAGTCTACCCGCAAGCCGTCACAGACTTTACACCAAGGTTAACCACTGAAATTATATCATCACTCACAACACTAATGCAATTTTTTATCATCCACGCTTACTTAACACGTATGCATTTAACAAAGAATAATGCTTTATACTGCTTTTAGATCGCAAAACCTGCGAGCAACAAAGAGCGTGTAAGAGATGATGCCAGATTTGATTTTCCATTCATCAGTTTGATTCTTACACGTTTTGTTGGCACCAGCTATCACCTGATTTGCTTTTGGAGGGACGACTTGCTTGGTTCATCCCCAAAGACTTAATTACTGTCTTGTAAAGTACTGTATTCAGTTACCCAACAATTAACACTTATTATTGTACCACAATATGTGTATTTTTATACCTATGCTTTATTAACACAAATACCTGCACATAGCGATTTCCACATCAGTAGCAATAAACAAGTAAAGATAAGAGTTTTTCACTCACACAATTATTAATCAACTATGTATATAAATATCTGTTATTAAATTTTATATTGATTACTTTATAGATGAAGAGCACCACCTATGTATCAAATGTATGCACAGGCCAGTACCTTAATGTTTATGGCTAAAAAACATTCAACTTGTGTGAATATTTAGCAAACTTTTATACAAGTTATAAGAAAACATTTAATTTCCAGATTTTTCCAGATAATCGAAGGTAAACTAGTAGCTTTATGAGTTGTGAGTTGTATGTAAATTTTATTGGTGTACTTTTAATTTCCCCTTGCATGATATGTATGTAAATATTAACTAGTTGTTTCTCCAGGTTCTTAAAAGATCTGCCAGTACTCACTTTCTAATCGCTGTCGATTATTTTACAGAGGCCGTTTCACTGAGCATCCAGAGAGAATCAGAGGTATTTGAAGATGGTATGTACCACGCTACTCACAAAGCAATTTGTCTGATATAGATTTTTAACTGATGCATTTAAATGCAATCCGATTTAACGCCCCACACCCCTGTGTTTAGTTGTCCGCGAAGCTGTTCTCACAGAGATCCACGAAGGAGACATGCTCTTCTCCATCTGCTCGTACATGGCCGAGAACGTCGATGCCATCAACTTGGTGGAAGGCGAAAGAGTATATGTGCTAGGTAAGGCACATCTGAATTTTATCCTACCTATACTCTTGCAAAATATGCTTGAAATTGCTTTATCTCTGTCAATGCCATCATCAGAGGAGGTTATTACTTTTTAAATATGCAAAGGCAACTTGATTACTAATTAATTGAACAAATTGTGATACTATAAATGACCGTATGAATGGGTTAATTGCATATTATAGAATCATCCAAAGTCAGTAGTCTGTGGCAGTACTTTACCACATAATCATTTGGTTTAGAATCCCACAATTCGGACTGGTGGTTCGTGAAAAAGCACCTCACGGAGGAGAAGGGATGGGTGCCCGCGCAGTTCCTGAAGGACGAACCCAGCTACACGCTATACGTCCAGAAGACCCTACACGAGAAGATCGACAAGCTGCCAGTCTTCGAGAGTAAGTGTTTGAAGGGTTACCATGCTATTTTTATAATTTGCTACCTCCTTGTGTGCACCTTTCATGAAATCGTGTGCTTCCCTATTCTGTAATTTTCATTTATTTGAGACGAATTCGTCGCCACGAATCACAATTAATGATTCTATGCAGTTGCAGGTGAAGACGGAGAGCTGGATATAGGTACAAAGTAAATCTCTTTACAATGAGTGGTTGTTTCTACTAATCTTTTTCAAAGAAATCAAGCACGGAACAAAATCACCTGCAGAAACCAATTTCATTTTTTCATTTATTTTCAACATGCAATAAAAACAAACACTCACTCTGAAAACAGATTCAAAATAAAACACTGCCATGAAAATATCCATCGGTCCACCTTTGGTCCTGCAACATACAATACTGCATCCAAACCCTCCGCATCATACCTAACATCGTATCGAACTTTCTAGAGCCAGCCTCCGACGAGAAGGTTTCAGCTCCTCGGTTCACCGAGAAACTGCAGCCGAAGCATTCGCCCGATGGCGCCACCGTCCAATTCGAGTGCCAAGTGGTCGGCACTCCGCGGCCGCAGATCACGTGGTTCCGACAGACGGCGATCATCCTGCCGTCGGCCGACTTCCAGATCTTCTACGACGAGGACAACGTGGCGACGCTCATCATCCGCGAAGTCTTCCCCGAGGACGCCGGCATGTTCACGTGCGTCGCGAAAAACGCCGCTGGATTCGCGTCAAGCACCACTGAGCTCTACGTCGAAGCGCCACTGTCGGATCACGGCTCGGACATCACGATTCCTTCCCGGAAGAGTGTGTCAAGGTTAGTGTCACCCCGACATTGTATTGGGACCTACTTATTAAGCTTGTAAATATGGTAATGATTTTAATATTGCCGCTCAGTCCACTATACTGACCAATGCCCCAAAGCGAGGACAAAAAATAGAGTTAAGCTTCGGGTGGTTAATGGAATCCTGAATCCTGAATCCAGATCCATAGATTTCCTGAATCCTAAGATTTGTCCTAGCCATGGATTCACAATTTCCTCTAAATTATTTTCGAACCAGACCAGCGAGACATGCCAATCTTAACAAAAACGTACTAACGAGGCTCTGAAAAAATAAACTGTCAGAATTGTGATCTGTGAATTGTTTTCAGGGAGTCGTCGTTAGCAGACATCTTGGAAGGAATTCCTCCGATGTTCTCTCGCAAGCCGAAGGCGCTGTGCGTCGACGAGGGCACTGACGTGGAGGTGGAGTGCCGCCTGGTCGCCATCCCCGAGCCGGACGTGACGTGGTTCATTGGAGGGCGGGAGCTCACGAGCGGCGCCAACGTGACTGTCACCACCGACTCGGACATGCACATGTATTGCAGCATCGTGCGCATCAAGAAGGTGCTCAAGAAGCAGGAGGGAAGCTACGAGATTGTCGCGAAGAACCGAGAGGGAGAGGCGTCGATCCAGTTCACTCTCAAGGTATATTTGCACCGGTTAATTTTACTCGAATTTCCCACGGAACTTTGGTTATCGAATTTTGTTAGTTACGCCCTTTTTCACCGTTAAAGAGTTTTTATGATGCCGCACATTTAAATCGTAAAAATTTGTTGTTACCAGATGTTTTGTTTGGTTTTTCGCACCCCGCCCCCCCCCCCCCCCCCCCCCCCCCCCCATTTTAAATTCAGGAAGTTAAATGTTTGCTGTTTGGAATCATTGCTGTTTGAAATCAATTAAGCTAAAATTAAGTATGAAAATTAAGTGTAATCGTTGGAAAATTTCATCGCAATTGTTATTCTGAAATGATATTTGTCTAGCTATAAAGTAGAATAAATATTGGGGAAATATAAATGGAATAAAAATAGTAGTTATGCTGCCCATCACATCCGGTCAGTGCTGAGAGATCGATCGGTCCACGCTGGTGGACTGTACACACCGCTCAGTGCTGAGAGATCGATCGGTCCACGCTGGTGGACTGTACACACCGCTCAGTGCTGAGAGATCGATCGGTCCACGCTGGTGGACTGTACACACCGCTCAGTGCTGAGAGATCGATCGGTCCACGCTGGTGGACTGTACACACCGCTCAGTGCCGAGAGATCGATCGGTCCACGCTCGTGGACTGTACACACCGCTCAGTGCTGAGAGATCGATCGGTCCACGCTGGTGGACTGTACACACCGCTCAGTGCCGAGAGATCGATCGGTCCACGCTGGTGGACTGTACACACCGCTCAGTGCTGAGAGATCGATCGGTCCACGCTGGTGGACTGTACACACCGCTCAGTGCTGAGAGATCGATCGGTCCACGCTGGTGGACTGTACACACCGCTCAGTGCCGAGAGATCGATCGGTCCACGCTGGTGGACTGTACACACCGCTCAGTGCTGAGAGATCGATCGGTCCACGCTGGTGGACTGTACACACCGCTCAGTGCCGAGAGATCGATCGGTCCACGCTGGTGGACTGTACACACCGCTCAGTGCCGAGAGATCGATCGGTCCACGCTGGTGGACTGTACACACCGCTCAGTGCTGAGAGATCGATCGGTCCACGCTCGTGGACTGTATACAAAAGTCAGTGGTCACCTGGCACGACACTCCTTTCACCAGGTGAGGACCGGCGAGAACGAGCCTCCGCAGATCCTGGAGCCGCTGCGCAACGCCGTGGTGCGCGAAGGAGACAGTCTCGTCCTGAGCACCCAGATCGTGGGGACGCCGACGCCGAGCGTCGCCTGGCTGAGGAACGGCAAGCCCCTCGAGGGAACGACGCCCACCAAGGTCGACAAGGACACGCACGTCCTGACGCTGATCCAGCCCAAGCAGGACGACGCCGGCGAGTACACGGTCACTGCCGTCAACTCGCTGGGCAAAGCGGAGACCACGGCGTCAGTCGTCATCGAAGGTATTACACGCACGACATTTGCACGCATCTGCATTTAAAGCAGTTTTGGGTTTTAAAAAAACTATTTAAAGCATGGGGTTTGAATGCTTAATAAAAGTATCACTGTTTTCCAAACACACAAACAGTGAGAACCCCAGTTAGAATAAGTGTTTTTGTCAAACTAGGGCTAAAGATAGGACAAGTAGGCATGAAATATTTCGGTTCTTTTCAAAACTGGAAAATGTTTGTGTACTTGATGCTAGGATTGTAAGCTATTTATCAATTTGGGTAATGCTCTTACTTAGATTTTCAAGTGTATTTACTATTTATTGAGCAGAGCACGGTAGAAATTTAAATTATTTACGTTTAAGTTTGTCTTTTGAAATATTGTTTCGATATTTGCTAAGAAAATTACAGTTCATGCATTCTCAGGCCAGGCCCTCGAATAAAACAAGGAAATGTTGACTTACTGCAGCGGGGAGGGGGTAAATATTCTCGGCGTTTCCAGGATTCATTTAAAAACAATTTTAACCACGTGATTGGATGATAGCTCATAGAACCACCCCAAAAAACTGCCTCGGCCGTGAATATTCAGCCCTATTCATGTACCTACATAGTTGCTTATCACAATGACGCTTAACTTGAAATATTTTTCCAGCTTACGAACCGCTAACAGATTTTCCAATGCCAACCCCGTTTGTGATTGTATCGGGCGCGAGCGACTTACACGGTACGCGGGCCGCTGTTTACCCACCCCTGCGTCTCTTGTCTGTGTGTCTCTCTCCGCCTGTAATAGACGATATTAGCCTCTCACTTCAGCTGCATCGCGTTCTTAGAATGTCTCTTAGATGAAACACGTTATATATGCGAATAGTGTTTGAAACTAGAAGGGATATTTTTCCGGAAAATCTGATATTGTATTTGGGCAAATAATATCCTGAGACGCAAAAATCAATTAAGAATTATCTGGAAAAGTTATTCCGTATTTTTTGTGTTTTGTGTTTTCTTGCAGGCTGCCACGTCCTAGACAAATATTTTGCCACTCAATAGTTTCACTATTTATCTACGTTTTTCGTGTATTTTCTACCTGAGTGCAACCAGCCTACCCGCGAAGAGCATACAGTGTGGCTACAGCAAGTTGGGGTGTTTTCAGAGCTGCCCACCCTCGAGCCGCCGATGTTCGTCGAACGGTTCCAGGAGCAGAACATCAAGAACAAGGGAACGGTGCGACTCAGTGCGAAGGTCACCGGAAACCCGACCCCGCAGATCATGTGGCTGAGGTAACTGCTGTACAGTTCACACAATTTACATCTTACCTGTCCTACAACAGTCTTCGTTGTTTTGAATGTACTTGCTGCAGAGTGAATTTTTGTGCGATTGGGATATTACGTAATATTCCTAGAAAGATATGTTCTTCGCTTAAAATTCACGTGGTGTATTCTTTCTCTTCCATGGCGCTTCTTGGCTGGATGGTATAGTTATAATTTATCACAGCCATTATTACAGAACGTTGAAAACCAGACGCGAAAGGCAATTGCGAAGATGGAACTGGAAGGTTACCACGTTCTGAATATACCTACTTATTTGTGTGCCATTTTTGAGTAAACGGTCCCCTAATTCTTTTTCCTGCTCTGTAGTCAATTTCACGTTAAGAAGAGGAGTGAATGTTCAGTTTCCTCAAAAACCCACCGATACTAGAAATCAGAAAAGTCTCAAAACTGCGTACAGAGCGTTTTGGCTACTTTTAAGACATGGTTTGTAAGTTTTGAAACTCATAGCTCGTGTCTAGCAGCAGTAGGTCCTCGAGAAAGATGCAAATCTACTCTCCTTCATAACGTGAATTGGAGAAAAGTTGTTTTCATAAAAACCAGCCACCAACGATTGCACCGGCTTGTCGCTCAGGAACAACGAGCCGCTGAAAATGCGGCCGAGCATCAAGGAGACGTTCGACGGCGAGAACATCCTGCTGGAGATCACGCAGGCAGACTCCGAGGTGGACGCCGGCGACTACAAGTGCGTGGCCAGCAACCCGATCGGCAAGACATCGCATGGCGCCAGAGTCACCGTCGACGTCGACAAAGTGTACGTTGCATTCGTTGGGGTGCTAACTAGGATCAAAACACAGTGTTAGGGCGTGGCTAGAACTTCATGTGCATGCACACTCTTTATGTAACATGAACGCCATCGTTCTACTACAGCAGGCTTGCGCAGGGTGAATGGTAAGATACTGTCTAGAACGGAGGAACCAAAATGATAGTCACAAAAAGGACACCGTTTTCTACACCCATGACCGCGAAAGCAAGTGTTGGCTGGCAGCCATCGACAGCACGCATTGATGTTCCATACGTGCTCACAACCAGGGTCTTCTACATTCAAATGTTTCCCATCTTTATTTTGGCGCGAATGTTACTAGGAAGCTGTGGAAAATGCCAGTTAAAACAATTTTGTTGAATTTCTGCCATACAAGCAAATCAAAAGAAATCCATTCACTCAGAGGGCGCTGGCAAGTGGTAAGATTCCTTCTTCTGAAAGTCTATCTCATGTCCACCCCACTTTCTCTGACAACTTCAAAACTCCACCCCTGAACGCTGCCCGCAGAGCAAACTTGGCTCTTCCACTTTTGAAACAAATTATCAAACAATTATTTTTAAATCAATAATACACGATTA
The DNA here is from genome assembly GCA_921293005.1 of Nemoura dubitans. Classification (NCBI taxonomy): domain Eukaryota; kingdom Metazoa; phylum Arthropoda; class Insecta; order Plecoptera; family Nemouridae; genus Nemoura; species Nemoura dubitans. The sequence goes on from OV121074.1 coordinate 67,488,015, forward strand.
ATCTGTCTGAATATATTTGAAAATCAATCTTTACCCATCGGCTTATGTTTAGTGAAATTTTGAAAGAATGGTTTATTTTGGAATCCTCACAGAATTATGTTGAGCCATTGTAAAGCCAACAGGAGCGATAAAATTTGCGAGTTTTCTATAGGATTCAAACCTTGCTGCCAATTCCAAGGATATTGCTCAGTGCTTCAGGGATAACCTTGTCTACTTGCTTTGCGTTGCAGGACTTTCACACGCAAGCTCCAGAAGTCCGTGAACGTAGACGAGCAGAGCTCCCTGACGCTGGAGTGCGAAACGTCGCACACCGTATCGACGAAGTGGTATCAGAACGACAAGGAGGTGAGCGGCATGGACCATCGGGAGGTGATCCAAGAGGGACGCGTCCACCGATTGGTCATCAAGAAGACCAAGAGCCAAGACGCGGGCACGTACAAGTGCAAGGTGAAGAACCAAACCACAGAGTGCGTCGTCAAGGTGAAAGGTCAGTAGAATCTGTGATATCTCTTGGCATTTTAGTTTTGGCTCTCGCAATTAGGTTTTCTGATATGTTAAGATGGCAATGTGATTTATTATTTCCAGAAACAAAGGCTGAATTCGTTCGCAAACTGCAAGACTTTGAAGTTAAAGAACGCGAAAGTGCGATTCTTGAAGTGGAGATTTCATCTGAAACTGCTGATGTCACTTGGCACAAGGTAAAAAATTATGATATTCGTATTTTTCTACCATGATCTTTTTCTTCTTTTTTCACGTAAACATAGCTAACTTTGTCTTGCGCAGGATGGCGAGCAAATCAAGGACATCAGCGAGAAGATCGTGTTCGAGAAGAGCGGCAACGTGAGGAAGCTGCTGATCCGAGGAGCGTCCGTGCACGACGAGGGAGAGTACACGTGCGCTCTGGGAGAGCAGGAATGCACCGCGGAGGTCACCGTTGTCGGTGAGTCACTTTGCTCGACGCGCAGCAGCGTCGCTCTCAACTGGGGGTGCATTGGACCAACAGGTTGCCGCGTCACTAGACACCAATACTCATTTCCGGAAACTGAATGTTTTTGTGGGCTGATTCACACAATTTCTTCGTGAGGACCCAAGCAGCTAGCTCATGTAGCTATAAATGTGTATTTCCAGAAGACGATCACATGCCCTAGTCAAACATATTTTATTGCTGGGAATTGTCTCAAACTTTGATATGCATGGACTTTACACTGGCCCATAAAGAGCACACAATGTTTAAAAAAAACGTTTAACCTGGGTTGTGAATGCTTAATATAAGTTTCACTGATTTTCCGACTTTTCATTCGAGCTATCATCCTTAAGTAAGAAACTAGTTGGGAAGTAAGTCAGACTTTATTTGGCACTCAAATCCCAATTTGAAATAGTGTTTAGAATGGTTTTAGTCAATTCTCTTACACTGAGGAGTTCTCATCCGGTGCTCTGCAATTTTGTCACAGAGCTGCCGCCCGAGATCATCCACAAGATGGCGGACGTGACGATCGCTCGCGGAGAGAAGGCCATGTTCGAGATCGAGCTGACGAAGGGCGACGCCCTCGTGCGCTGGTTCAAGGACGGCAAGGAGCTGCAGTTCTCCGAGCATGTGCAGCTCTCGATCGACGGCAAGCGACAAAAGCTCAAGGTGTACAACTCGGTGCCCGAAGACTCCGGCGAGTACTCGTGCAAAGTGGGCGAGCAGACGTCGACCGCCAAGCTTACTGTTGAAGGTGAACCGATTGCAAGAAAACGTGATTAAGCTTGGACATGGGTTTAATGTGCCTTTCGGTTGTTCGAATAACAACCTAAAAAATCCAAATTGTTGTTTTTTGTAAGAAGTAAAATATTTTTTTATGTTCCCCCAAAATAATATTTCTGTGGCTAATTTAGGCGATAGTTATAAGTTTAACCCCGTAATTTACAATAAAACACCTTACTCTTTTGCACTGCATTATGTTGCCTGTGAAAACACTACAAAATACTAACCCAGCTGGTTTTGGCTTCCAGAGCCTGTGGTTGACTTCATCACGAGACTGCCGGATGTAACCTTGATTCCACTGAACATGGACGCCGTCTTCACCGTCGAGCTGTCGAGGCCAGAGGTCCAAGTGAAGTGGATGAAGTAAGTGAAACACAAATTGGTTTCAGATTATTTTTTTGTGACCTTACTTACACGAGTTGTCGTTTCTCAGGAAAGGAAAGGAGGTCAAGCCGTCCGACCGGTTCATCATCACCAGCGATGGTGGAGTTAGGAAGTTGGTGATCAAGAAGGTCACCCTCGAGGACCAAACTGAGTACACTTGCGTTGCCATCAACGTGAAGACCTCATCGCAACTCAAGGTTGAAGGTAACTGTAACAAACACTTGAATATAGCCTATATTTGCCTCGTTGTAGATGATATAATAAGTGTGAAGCATATATATAAAGAATTTTCTTATCGGAAAATAAAAATTAATTTTTCCAAACAAAGGACTGTAGCCACAAATTAAAAATGGTACTAAATTTATATATTTTTAGCACTTTATTTCAAAGGAGCGTTAAAACAAATTTCAAATGCATTTCCTTTGTCTGGTGTAAAGTCACTACATTGACAGCATACATTCTTATATTGTTAAAAAATAGATAATAGATATGAAAAAAATGAAATAGATTGATTTGCAAATGAAATTTCTAACTACCTGCAATGCCACGCTAACATGACTCAACTCGCCATCCATCCAGTGATCGAGACCGCGCCAAAGATCAACCTGGAGCTGATCCAGAAGGAGTACCGCGTGAAGAAGGGCGACGACGTGACGATCGAGGTCAAGTACACGTCTCTGCCTCCGCCCAAGGACGAGTGGTTCGTCAGCGGCAAGCTGGTGCAGAAGTCCAAGCGAGTCACGCAAACGCTCACCGAGAGCTCTGCCAGTCTGACCATCAAGAAGGTGGAGGAGGCTGACATCGGCAATTACACCATCAAACTCTCCAACAACTGCGGGGAGGCGTCAGCGGAGCTCACTCTCGTCCTGATGCGTAAGTCTTCTCATTCCCAATCTCTTTCACTGATTAAAAGAACATTTAGTCGACTAAACTCATGCTTACGGTAAAAACACATTATCTCGATAGTACGTTTTTTTCATGTTGGATAAAAAACGTACTAACGAGGCCTTGTTTTCGAGACAAAATCTAGCAGATGTAGACACAGTTCTTGACTCCCTCCGTGCTTCTTGCAGAAGTGCCCTCGCAGCCCGGAGTGCCGGAAGTGATTGAAGTGACTGACTGCAGTATCACGCTTCACTGGAAGGCACCGGAGTCCGACGGCAACTCGCCGATCATCAATTACATTCTCGAGTACCACGACAAGAGTGAAATATCGTAAGAATCTTTGACATTAAACCATGATTTTGAATTGTGTAGTTGGAGTGTAACTTGTAAACGTATGGATATCTCTTTAGCTGAGAGGCATTTAAAACAAAATTTCTTGTTCATATTCGTGACTAAATTCGTGTCCGCCTCTAATCAGGTTCACAAAGGTGAACGCCGACTTCAACATCGTGGAGACGACGTACAAGGTGTCGCAGGTGAAGCGCAACTTGGAGTACATGTTCAAAGTGACGGCCGTGAACAGTGTGGGCCCCAGTGTGCCCTCACACAACACCCGCTACCTGAAAATCGCCGCGCCCTCCGCGTCCGAGCCGCCCACCATCCAGGAGCCCCTCAAGGACGTCGTATCGGGCATGAAGCAGTCGATCACGCTGTCGTGCGTCGTCGGTGGCGTGCCCGAACCCGAGATCAAGTGGTGAGTGACTTATTTTATACTATTTCGAATGTAAATGCATTCTTTCGAACTAGCTATCAGATCTTGAAGAGAGAAATAAAGGTTGTGGTTTTGGCCGATTTTCGCATGGATTTAACATTATAACGAAACTTCTCTTGGCTAAAAATATTGACATAGATTTTTTTTTTAAATCCGCGTATTGTTAAAGAGTTTCTGGATGGCTTAAACTATTTTTTTGTTGTATTTCGAAACCTTACAGAGGAGTGAATTTCCAAAAAGTTCCATTTTAGGCACTTTCATGCCCTAACGTGTATTCTTTGCGAAAATCAGCCCCAACCACATCCGTTTAGTTCTCTCTGAATTCACTTGTTATTACGGATTTATTCATCTTTCGTTAGACATCACGGACTAATGTAATAAAACCTTTATAGAATCAACCTAACAGCTATTAATTGAATCGTTTTGGTAATTTGATACACCTCCAACACTAAGGAATAATCTCTGGTTGAATTTAGTTTTTGTTTCGGTGTTATCACACAAAATTCTCTGGCCCATAAATTTTCTCAACATCTCTACACGCCGTTTTGTTCCAGGCTGCGCGACGGTAGAGTGTTCAAGAACAAGAACATGACGTACGAGAGCCGCGTGGCCAAGTACGTGATCAGCGAGACGACGGAGGCGACGGCGGCGACCTACTCCTGTCAGGCGAAGAACGAGGCCGGACAGGCAGAGACCTCGTGCACAGTCAAGATTCAAGGTACCGATCGGCGGCCACGTGTATCGTTACACTATCGAGTTTCTCATAGATTTTGATCATTGGGAACACTTAAGTCAACAATGTTTTCTTTTAGTACAAATTGATTGAAAATCCCCTTTTGTCTATTGCTTTTAGGTCTTTACTGAATATACCTATGCCCCCATAGTACACAAGCATCCTGAATAAAATAACATTGATTTCCCGTCCTAAACTCGTACAAATCTCTAAAAGTGTATTGACATTTTGTGCAGACGCTCCCAAAATCGAGGTCGATGAGAATCTGACGCTGCAGAAGCTGCGCATCGGGTCGCAGTGGAAGGTGGAGCTCAAGTTCTCCGGCTACCCGAAGCCAACGGTGTCCTGGAGCAAGGACGGCAAGGACCTCACTTCCACGAAGCACTGCAGTTATCACGTGGACGAGGTGACCACCACCATCGCCATCTATTCGCTCAAGAAAGAGGACACTGCCAAGTACACGCTCACGGTGAAGAACTCGGCGGGATCTGCCAGTGCAGAGCTTAACCTCCGAGTTATCGGTAAGATATATGCGCTCTTGGTCATTTCTTTGTCATACTTTGTCTTCAAGTTTTTAGGTATCACAATAACTGTTTTATTAGTCAGGATGTCAACATATAAATGTAGGTTATTTGGGTTTAAAATGTATCTACGCATATGTTTGTAGTATTTTAAAAGTTTAAATGAACATTTTCGTATTTTTATCTTGAGCTTTAATAATCTATCATTTGAGAACAGAGAGATACTGATTGTGTTCATATCATTTTTTCTTTAAATATATATTTTTTAATAACGTAACTTATCAGATCAAAAGAAAATATTTATGGGCAAACAGCTCAATATGACATATTTATTCTAATTAATTTACCTAGGTAGCTTCATACAATTTCAAAATCTGCTATTTTTTCTGACAAGATAAATTTTCACACATCTTGCTGGTATTTATTTTGCCAGCATCTAAGAGCGTAAAATAATGCGACGTGTTGTCCCTAGATGATACCCAGCGTAGGAGTATTTCCCTGAGCCCAGAAGAAACTATTATTGGTAAAGTTACACCTGTCAGTTTTCCTGTCTGCAAGCTGTACACCTTCACCGCCTCTTACAGAAGCTCGCTGTCGCCTCTCCTTATAAGCCCACAAAATAGTCATCACAGATAAACCTACTTTTCTTACGCCTGCACTCGTTTTTTAATGTGCGGTCTATTTTTTATGTTTCCACCTAGACCATCTTTGATCCCTGTTTCTTCCGTATACATTCGTGGTTATTTTGAGATTTCCACTGAAGTAAATTTGTGGCACTGAATGGTTTCCCCTGCACTTTAATTTACTCTTCCATAGGCACTTCAATGTTCTTTCTTCCAGGTTGTATCGTATAGAGCTGTACTGCTATGTCATCCCTTATTTCTCGCTTGCACTATCTTGTCTCTGTATATGTGATTAAATGAATGATGTGTGGAAGAAATATGTGTACACAGCCGCTTTCAAGTTTGTCACCCAATGAATGCCCCTTTTCAGACAAACCGAGCAAACCCGAGGGACCAATTGTGATGAAGGACATCAAGAAGGAGTCGGTGACGATAGCATGGAAGCCTCCAGCAGACGACGGAGGCTTGGAATTGTCCAAGTACTCGGTAGAGAAGTGCGACGTCGAGAAAATGGTTTGGATGAAGGTAACTCTCCTTTTAGTGTAACATTTTCAACTGAAATAACCGCCATGTCTTTTTCTAGACAGCAAAATCTTAACCGAACAAGCGGTGCTGTTTCGATCATAAGGGATCAATTTCTTACTCTCCTTAAATGACACGTTCTATTCGTTTCTGTGCAGGTGGCTGATGTGGAGAAAGATGTCTCGTCGTACTGCGTCCAGCAGCTCCGAGAAGACGCCGAGTACATGTTCCGTGTGATCGCCGAGAACCCCGTCGGCTTTTCCGAAGCCCTCGAAAGCAATTCCGTTACAGTGCGAAGCAAGTTCGGTGAGTAAGCCTTTGTGGCGCCAACATGATATGATATTGGTTGCACTTTCCTGGCGTCTTACAACGCTGAATCTTAAGGCCATTCATTGATGGTTGTTGAAGTTAATTGAATTCAACTTTTTATGGATTTCCAAGAGATATTTCGAGGTTCTGAAATATTCAATTGGCTGTCCAAAGTGTGAGGATTCCGTAGATATTTGTTACGTTGCGATCGGACAACGGGTGTGGCCTGGAATTAGTGTATCCCGTAAGAGGTAAATTCTTAGCTGGAATTTACCCTTAAGCACATCTTTCAATATACCGGATAAACATGGTTATTTTAAAACTCTTGGAAGTAATTGACGAGTGAATCTTGAATGGTTCAATTCGTTGTCCGAAGTGTGAAGATTCCGAAAATATAGGTTTCGTCGCGATCAGACAAAAGGTGTGGCCTGGAAAGTGTATCCAGTGCGAGGTGAAGGAAACGGCTCGACTTCGGAGCTCATTGAACGCTCTTAAGTTATCCTGTCTTATTCCATGGTCTTTCTTTGCGCAGACAAACCTTCACCTCCTCTTGGGCCTCTCGACGTTTCTGGAATGACCATGACCTCGTTCACCATCTCATGGAAACCCTCGAAGGACGATGGTGGATCTCCTATCATCGAATACATTATCGAGAGGAAGGAAGTGGGCAAAAAAGCGTGGCAAAAGGTACACACGGCTATGTTGTTTTTGGATTGTTGTCGTAGCCCAACGGGACAGAGACGTTTCGTATTACAATTTAAACTATAGTAGCCTATAGTACAAGATGGATTCGCGCATGTAGTACGCTTTCTACCAGAGGCGTAACTTCAAATAGGAGGCCCCAGAGCAAAAAAAAGTGTGCCCCCCCCCCCCCCTCACGTCATCAGTCACCAGTCTCTTTTCAAATAAGCCATTCCCTAAAAGAGACGTCGCCGCCTTCTTTCGGATTAACTTTAAAAACGTTAATTCATAAAAATCACGTCATTACCTTGTTTCGGATTAGCTTGGGCCTCTGCGGGCCCCCAAAATTTCGTAGGAGGCCCCCGAGAACTGGTATGCCTGATCCCCTCTAGTGACGCCCCTTCCTGCTACTCTGGTCACAGGTTGGAAGCACCAAGGTGGACGACACGCACATAATGGTGCAAGATCTCAAAGTGAACGTGTCCTATCATTTCCGCGTGACTGCGCGCAACGAGGTGGGCACGAGTGCGCCCTTGGCTCCGGAAGACCCCATCACTGCCGGCAAGCGAATCAGTAAGTTGGCGACAATCTCAACGTCGTTGAAACGTTTTTCCTTGCCAATTTTATGGCACAACTCTTAGACTCTTGACTCTTTGTCTGTCACTTGATTTGCTTTTGACCACACCCTGCAAATCTTTGCATTGGTCGGAGTGTTTATTTTTTTTATCTTCGGGTACATCAATTTTCACTCGATTATCACCATTTAAATCACATCACAACTCAAACAGCTGTGGCTTGCTAAGGTCTCCAGTTTGGGCAAAAAGTAAGAATGTTTTTTTAGTGAAAATTGGTTACCAACAAACTTTTTTATCAGATATTTCAGCTTCATTTTTCTTCCAGTTATAATTTCCACAACGTGTGCTTTTAAGTTTTTTTTTGTCCGTCCAAAATTATTCTTATCATTTATCGTCCGTCCAAAATATGATTCTTATAAACCATTGTCCGTCTCAATCTCACGCTTATCATCTATTGTCCGTCTCAATCTCACGCTTATCATCTATAGTCCGTCTCAATCTCACGCTTATCATCAATAGTCCGTCTCAATCTCACGCTTATCATCTATAGTCCGTCTCAATCTCACGCTTATCATCAATAGTCCGTCTCAATCTCACGCTTATCATCTATTGTCCGTCTCAATCTCACGCTTATCATCTATTGTCCGTCTCAATCTCACGCTTATCATCTATAGTCCGTCTCAATCTCACGCTTATCATCAATAGTCCGTCTCAATCTCACGCTTATCATCTATAGTCCGTCTCAATCTCACGCTTATCATCTATAGTCCGTCTCAATCTCACGCTTATCATCAATAGTCCGTCTCAATCTCACGCTTATCATCTATAGTCCGTCTCAATCTCACGCTTATCATCAACAGTCCGTCTCAATCTCACGCTTATCATCTATTGTCCGTCTCAATCTCACGCTTATCATCTATAGTCCGTCTCAATCTCACGCTTATCATCTATTGTCCATCTCAATCTCACGCTTATCATCTATTGTCCGTCTCAATCTCACGCTTATCATCTATAGTCCGTCTCAATCTCACGCTTATCATCAATAGTCCGTCTCAATCTCACGCTTATCATCTATTGTCCGTCTCAATCTCACGGTTATCATCTATAGTCCGTCTCAATCTCACGCTTATCATCTATTGTCCGTCTCAATCTCACGCTTATCATCTATAGTCCGTCTCAATCTCACGCTTATCATCTATTGTCCGTCTCAATCTCACGCTTATCATCTTTAGTCCGTCTCAATCTCACGCTTATCATCTATTGTCCGTCTCAATCTCACGCTTATCATCAATAGTCCGTCTCAATCTCACGCTTATCATCTATTGTCCGTCTCAATCTCACGCTTATCATCTATAGTCCGTCTCAATCTCACGCTTATCATCTATTGTCCGTCTCAATCTCACGCTTATCATCTATAGTCCGTCTCAATCTCACGCTTATCATCTATTGTCCGTCTCAATCTCACGCTTATCATCTATAGTCCGTCTCAATCTCACGCTTATCATCTATAGTCCGTCTCAATCTCACGCTTATCATCTATTGTCCGTCTCAATCTCACGCTTATCATCTATAGTCCGTCTCAATCTCACGCTTATCATCTATTGTCCGTCTCAATCTCACGCTTATCATCTATAGTCCGTCTCAATCTCACGCTTATCATCTATTGTCCGTCTCAATCTCACGCTTATCATCTATAGTCCGTCTCAATCTCACGCTTATCATCTATTGTCCGTCTCAATCTCACGCTTATCATCTATTGTCCGTCTCAATCTCACGCTTATCATCTATAGTCCGTCTCAATCTCACGCTTATCATCTATTGTCCGTCTCAATCTCACGCTTATCATCTATAGTCCGTCTCAATCTCACGCTTATCATCTATTGTCCGTCTCAATCTCACGCTTATCATCTATAGTCCGTCTCAATCTCACGCTTATCATCTATTGTCCGTCTCAATCTCACGCTTATCATCTATAGTCCGTCTCAATCTCACGCTTATCATCTATTGTCCGTCTCGACTCACCAACCCGCAGCGCTTACTAATCACTGTGCCGTTCATGCTGTTGCTTCTGTTGGTCACCGCTCACGCAGGAAACAAGCACGTTTTGTCCAAGAGCGCGCTGTACACGTTGCTTGGCGTGTTCCCGTCGGTGGCTGAGTCTGAGATTGAAGACAGTGAGTACGCCAGGGCTGCAGTCTGTGTCGCGTGCCACTTCTCGTCGCCAAATGTTGCCCGTCCCATCCTTGGTGTTTCGGTGTGAAAATGTGTCTTCCTTCGATGTATTCATGTTCGTCTCCACTATGTGTTATTCGTTTTCTCCACAGACTTGCGTTCGCCGGAAGAGCGTCGTTAAGGCGTTTATTTTTTACCTTACATGTAATTTTTTCAGATGATTTTCTTGCCTTTTGAATTTTGCAGCGTTTTTCTCCGCCGCGTTGTAAAATTAAACAACAATGTATTTTGGTGTGTGTCTGTATGTTCTTGCTCGATGTGTCTCATTCTCCACAAAGGGTTGGACACAGTCACTGACACCTCAATGCCTGGCTATGGTAGCACAGGACTTTGGGACGGTGTCCTATCCTATGTGCGGAAAGATTTATAAAAGTATGCAGAATCAGATGCTTCGTTTTTATTGGAATGTGTCATACAGGCAATGCTCAATTGTTCAATTTGCTTAAGATTATATGAATAAGTAGTTTCAATAAGGATTGAATAAAAATATACGCCGTATTTAAGTGCACCTTGTGTGTTTGCATTCTAATATAAAAATATGTATGTTTGTTATTTAATACCAAATTTTTTGAGATATAAGATAATATACAGGGTATGCAGATCTCCTTTTCGTGTAGATAATACTACCCTCTTTTCTGGCATTCCGCTAAATGTTTCCTTCAATGTTCAATGTATGCGTGTCGCAAGCGAAGAGTGCAAGCTCCGTCCTCACCCTCTCGCCATTACAGGTGCCCCGTCTGCCCCGACCAACCTGACCATCTCCGACGTCACTAGCAAGAGTGTGACACTTCAATGGGGCCCGCCAGCCAGTACCGGAGGCACGGAGCTCACAGGTGACTAGATTTATTCTTTGTTCAAACGCGTACTGGTGGTACAGATTCCTACCAAGTGAACTCAAGTACAAACTCTGAGGGTTAATTTCAAAAAATCGCATCTCAATCTAGTGCAATACCGATGCATCCACTTTATCCCGCGATTTCTTAGCAGGTTAATATACCTCCTATCCCTCCTAATTTGTACTACTCTTCAAAAAGATTCTAGTCAGGCATAAAGTTTTTTCCGAGTATTCGAATGTAGAGAACTTTCTATAACTATACAAGAAAAAATGTATTGGTAAAGCATATAGTGGGGAAAATCCAAAATGTATAGGAAAAACAAATGATGAAGAAATCCAAGTGGGTTGTGGGGGGGGGGGGGGGAATTTATGGGTACCAACTTAAAAAAAATTGCGAAAAAGTCTTGTCAAAACACAGGAAGGAACCCAAATAAAATCTTCTTTATATTTTTTGTTGACTTTTTTATGCTTTCGAGTAGGTTATAGTCGCTTACCAGTATGTTTCTGCGTTCCAGGCTACGTGCTAGAAAAGCGGCTGAAGAGCGAAAACAAATGGGTCAAGGTCGTGACCCTGGAGCCCACCGTGACCTTGCACCTGATCGAGAACCTCAAGGACAAGTCTGAGTACTTCTTCCGCGCTTACGCCGAGAACTCGATCGGACTGAGTCCGCCAGCGGGCACCGAGCTCGTCAGTCTGAAGACACATGCCAGTACGTATACCTTTCATTCAGAGTACATCTCGAATATCATCTGATCGTATATCTTTAATTTATAATCAAATATTCTCTGTAACTTTCTCTGGTCCCATATCTGTATTGATAGTATAGCATTTATTGCTATATTCGCATTAGTTGTTTATTTTTATTATTCAGTTACGTCCTGCAGTTACATAACTCTCGGTATCGAATGTAGTCCTACCCCTCATTATCGAACGTCGTACGCCTAGTCATGATTCTCACCACCGACCGTTGTTCCATGTCCAGCCGTGCCCTCGCCCCCAACGGCACCCCTGGAGGTCCGAGCGACAGGCCCCAACTCAGTAGTCATCGAGTGGGGAATCCCCGAGTCGGACGGCGGTGCGCCGATCGAGGGCTACACGATCGCCATCCGCGACTCGAAGAAGACCATGTGGATGCAAGTCGGCCGCGTCAAGGCCGACATCCAGAGACTGACCATCAAGGATTTGCAGGAGAACAACGAGTACCTGATCCGAATATTCGCACGCAACGAGGTTGGCTCGAGCGAGCCTCTCGAGTCCGACGAGCCGTTCCACATGCTCCGGCCTGACGGTGAGGAACACTTAACAATGGGGCTCATGAACTCTGAAGCGATCACCTGCATGCTTTCATTACACGGATTATCGAGTAAAGGTTGCACGTGTAGTCTTTCTTCGTCTTAGCCATGTCTTGTGTTTCATGAAATGTGCCGTAAATATGTTCCGTGTATTAGACTAAATTGAGAGTGAATTTCGGCTCAGGACAACAGGGTCATGACGAAAAGCAGAAGTTTAACGGGCGGGAAAATTTGGAATTCAAACTACAAAGCGGGCACTATTGTAACTAGGAGTTGCAAATTCTAGAAACTAGGGACACTGGGGTCAAAAAAGGCAATACAAATGTGTACCTATATATTGGTAACTAAGCGATAATTTTTACGTAATCGCAAAGTCCATTACTAACTTCTATGCCAACTGCCAACTGTATTTTATTGCGTCTCTTCACGTTTTCAGTGATGGAGGCTGCCGAACCCGAAAACGCAGACCTGACGACAGCACCTACGCTCAGCTTCAGCACGGAGACGACCATGTCGTGGATGAAAGAAGCTGGAATGGACCCGGACATTCACTCGTATGCCCGTGGCTCGCTGTTGAGAAGAGACGAATATTTCTTCAGGATATGGTACTATGCACGACAACTTTTTAAGTAGGTGTTGCGACGGGAATTGGTTGTGGACATTTTTTTTAACACAATATAGTGATTGACGTGAAGTTTACCCACCACACTCTTTATTATAAATATGTAAAGTATACGTTTGCAATTGTCGATTGATTTGTATAAGAAACATGGGTTGAAGTTGATGTTGGTGATAAAAATTGGTGTAAAGTGATTCGTTTGAAGCAAAATCACGCTTGGCTACGTGTTTTGTGCCAAGTGTATGCCATCTGTGTCGTTGTCATAAAGTTTTCTGTACACTTTTGTAAATTATCACTTAGTTGTAACATCTAATTCCCTGTGCAAAGCAAAGCTAGGAGATAGCTCACACAAGTGTACCTAAATAATTTTATACATTAGATACTAAAATGTAACTATACTTATTAATATGAAATTCATATAGGATGGCGATAAAATGGTTTGTAAATATAAACGAATTTGTTTTGTTTAAACCTCTCTTACCTGTCCGTTAATTAGTAAAATAGTGCGTAAAAAATCAGAAACTTGGGTGCACAAAATTTCCTCTGCATAAAAAGCCGATGAAATAAATAAGGTAAGTAACGAAGCGTTTAAAAACGCAGGCTCTGTTAAATTCCATGAATGACTTCAAGTATACCCATACTTCAAGTAATCTACGCCCCGAGGTCGAAGACATTATAATGGAGGTCGAAGACATTCATGGAGGTCTGCAAATTTCTGGCAGGTATGTAAGAAACAGGGATACGTATAGCAGATGTCCTTATCCATTGCTTTCCAGTGCTTGCTAGTCCAGATATTTAGAGAAAATTAAAAACCATTGCAATAAATTCCTTCGTGAATCCATCATGCTGTACGGACTATGGGACGCTGCCCGTGAATATAAAGGTCTGGGGTCACCCATACAAAGCCCGACTCGGCGCAGTATTACTTAATTTCTAGTGGAAGCAATAATAAAATCACTCTCACTGGTAGCCTGAGCCTTCCCCAGGGGATCTATTAGAGTATGTGGGGACCCTAGGCCCAGTTGGCTTTTGGGGCCCCATTCCATGGTTTTTGGAAAACCCAGAGTATGGTTATAAAGTCTTGTCAGTGCACCGAGACAAGTAGGTATACCATGGAAAATTTTTAGTTGCGATACAATAACCCTTTCCCGATAGAATTCAATGCTGGTATAGCCTAAAACCAAATGGAAGTATAGGTTGCTGCCAGAAGACCATTTCAGAATTGGCTATTGATTGCCATATTTAAAAGGCATAGATTAATGAGGCTGGCAAGCCAACCAATAATACTAAGCACAGCTGCAAATGGTTACCACTGTGGTCAGATATAATCTGCACATGAACTTATGCAGGACATGCGGTTAATCTTATACATCGATTAAATTAGTACTTCTAGTTTTAACCAACTCCATTAGTGCTGGTCATAAACCATCGCCGCCATTTTCTTATCAGTATTGCAATTTGCTACGACTCCAAAGCCAAGCAGCCAATGGGAGTCGAGCTTTAGTCGATCAATACTGAAGGAGGCGGATCGATCGAAGCACGTGGCTGGCGACGTCACACTCACAACGGGACGATGTCGATACTACTCTCTCTCCTGGGCGCCGGATACTAAAAGCCAGTTTAGCCTCCGTATTTTAGCGTTCTGAACCGTTCTATTTCGTCAGGACGAGCGCTGGTCCGCCTTGTGTGTAGGCTTGGTGGTTTGCTTCTGTGTACCATTGGTTGCCTACATACAGTTTTCAGATATGCGTCGTTTAATAATACTTTTATTATGAATAATATATTTCGCTATATCACTTATATAGGTATAATATATTATTGCTTTTTTACTTTTTGGTTATTGATGAGCGTAGCGAGCGAAGAAATATCTTCAATTTCATGTGTGTTTGTGTGTGTGTGTGTTTTCGGTTGTACATTTTTCGCGGTCTAGTACAGGCCAAACGGCTGCTCCGATTTTGATCAAATTTGCATAGGCCCTTCGCTAGGTTCGCACCCCACTAACAATGAGTTTGAAATGTGCGTGGACAGGTAAAAACTATTTTTCGTGCTCCAGTAAGACATGAGAGCATTCTATGGTTAGGGCCGTGCTCTGGTTTTTATGGATATTTTGACTATATTAAAACTGCATGGAAACTGCCCTTCAACCCCCGGGGCCCCTAAGAGCGCTCCTAGTGCGCCTACGCTAAACGCGCCACTGGCCTTCCCCATGTACTAGCGCAAGAATTATTTAGTCTCAGACACCCACCCACCCCAATTGACAGCGGGGAGCATGCGGCATGCCAAAGTCAACCCATGCTATGTAGCTGCACTGCGGGACATTCTATCTTACAGGGATAAACGCCAACAAAGGCTTTTTCACTCAGGTCTCGTCTAAGAAACGCACCGCCTAGAGGTATGCCGTGCCGGGCAGTCTAGCTCCCAGGGGCAACGAGGGACGTCCTGGTATCGAAGACCTAGGACTCCTGCCCGGGCACCCTGCAATCAGGGAAGGACGACCCTTGCTGCACGAGTCGCCGAGGTGCGCGTCGTTTCGCCGTGCGCGAAGTCCCCTGCGCGGCTGCGCGTGGGCGAACCTTGTTGCGCACGCGCCAATCGAGTCGCTGCGCACCGACGAGGAGTTGGGAATTTTATTACAAATCCCGAGAATTCAGATGAAAATACAAAATACCTAATAAAACCACCGAACGAGCTGCAAGTACGATAATCTTAACGTGATGGGTTCCGGGGAGCCTGGAATGGTTGATTGGTGGTATTGATAGGTAGGTAGGTAGGTAGGTATGGTTGACAAGGTAGTAATGTTATTTCGGACCTTGCTTTCATTAGGCCGAAAAACAACAATAACCATTTGAAATTGTTGCAAGTATAGAGTAGGGAGCCGGGTAACATGGGGCATTGGAGCTTGACAGTCAAAAATCAATGACAACTAGCCAGTTACGAGCGACTCGTGAAAACCAAAATAGCATGCCTGCCGCTGGTTTCGAACCCATGGCAGCAGGTTGAGAGTCGAACGCTTTCGCCATTCGACCGCTGTGTCCTCGCAGCTTAGAAGGTGCATCCATGCCCCATGTCCCCGGCTTGCGTGGTGCGTGCGGCACTAGCACTCGGTCTCGTTCCAGTCGACCAAGCCACCAACCCAGCCAGCGTTGCATTGCTGCCTGCCCGTGGCCCCGTGTCTGCCTCGAAGTGCGGGCTGTTTTGGGATGCTGACTTCGGATGCGGTCGGTTGTCTAAGGCTCCGACCGTCGAGTTGGCTGGAATTCTTGGATCGCCACTATCAAGCATTTTGGAACGGGTGTATGTTTCTAAAAAAACGTCGTGATACGCATCTGCCTCAAAATACAAGAACATATGGACAAGATTATTATACACGTAGTAATTCACAATATATTATATAATGTTATACAGGTGAGCAAAAGCGCATGGCTATGAGCCACCACAGTGCGGTGGCTTCATGCGTGCTGAGAATAGAAAAAATGAAACAAAAATAATATACAGACAATAACAGTTCAACAAAACGAAGTACATTGCTAAGTTCCAGATTCGTTAACAGATGTAGCTGCATTCAGACTGCTCGAACTTAAGCACCACTCGCTTTCGTTCCTGAAGTGACGGTGTTATTGCGGGGTCTGGACACTCAAGTAGTCTGGTTCAGGTTCTGAACCAGTCAGGGGTGTCAGTGAGTGCAGGGGTCTGGTTGGCTGCAATCCTTCGGCCGCAAATGCTGCACAAGCACGTCGCTACAAAAGGGCATGCCCTGATGGAGACGTCAGCCACGAGGTGCCGTTCAAGCCGTTGTGACCCCCTCTTCGCCACTTTACGTTTTAAAAAGCATTGACATACTGCCATGTTTTTTATGAACTCTGGAACTTGCGGGGTGCGAAGCAATGGTTAAATGTACAGCGATCTCAAACTAGGACCCTCTGGACGCTCTCGCTACGTTTTAAAGAATTGACTCATCCACTGGCTAAGAGAGCGCACTATATTAGCCAGTGGATGAGCCATTTTTTTCAAGCGTTTCAAACGCAATTAATATAAAACATTTTACGGCCTCGGTTCATGGATCTCAGTTGGCTCAGTGGTAGAGTACTGGGTTAGTAACAGGGCGGACCTGGTTCAAATCCGCTCGACTCCATTCGCGTTTGTATTTTGAAATATTGGATAATTCAGAACACAACTAATATATCTTATTTCTACGCCGTCATGCAGACTCCCTAGTAGCCAAGTTGGTTAAGGCACTAGGATGGCAGTGAGAGCGTCCAGGTGATTCTGGTTCGATACCGCTTACAGTCGCAAACGGCCGTGAGTTTTTGTCTGATCTCTGTAGGCGCAAGTTGAAGCGATTGGGCTACGTAGTAGCACACGATCACTTCCGCCATCCACAGAGCTCTCAGCGACTCCGCCGTCCCCATTGAGGGGCTCGACTCCGGACGGTGCCGTCCGTCGCGGGTGTATCGGACTCCTCGGAGTCCCAAGGAACCCAGACACCCGGGGGCCTCACTGCCAGACTAGTGACTAGGGAGTGTTTTGCCCAACTTGAAGGCAGTGTTTCTTTTGGGCGAATATTGAAGATTCTACCAACGCCCCACACCCCGCCAAACCCCGCTGATTTTTGAGGTATAACTCCGGACGTTAGGAACGGACCCGAGTGTTCAGCTAATTTCGGTGATGTAAAAGCTGGGCACTCTCTGTTGGCAAGTCTGGTACTAAACTTTTGGGCTTGTGATAAAATTAACATACAATCAACGTGGAATGTATTCAGAAATTGGCTTCCAGGGCGACTGCAAGACGGAAATTATACTCCGCGAGCAGCCAAACCTATTTGCATAAACCGCCTTGGACATGGAGCGAACTGTCGTCAACAGATTGAGAGTATAGCAAGCAAACCACCGGGCCACATGCTTCTGTGAAACAACGACTTAACTGTCGTTTATGAATAATTACACAACTAGACTTGATAAGCTATCATGAAAACTCTCATTCATTTTGTCATTTACCCGTAAAGGGTAAAAGTTACATCTTACTTGGTGTACCAAGTAACATACAGTTTAATTTAGCAATATCAATCATATATCAATATCAAATCTGAGAGAGTCGTTGGCAATTGACACAACCATCCCAATGTGATAAACGCACTAACGCGACTCTGAGATTCACCACTCAGGCATCCCGCCCGGCGCAGACCTCACCGACTGCTCGCACTACCTAGACGCAAGCCGACCTCACGCTGCTGCGATTAATCGCTAACACGCGGCCAGCAGACGTCGATAGCGAAACGCCACTTCGGGGTCCTGGGGAGGCCCAAGACCAAGGTCCAAAAATTTCCCAAACCCCAGAAAGCCACCAAACCGCACATGGGGTTCGAGCTGGGCCATCGGGGGTCGAACCGGCCGCTAAGGCACTTCTAAAGGGGGACATCGAGGTGCTGGTATTTGGACGATGTACTAGAACCGTATCGAGTGTTAGTGCTTGCGCACCTTACTGCGCATCGCATGGCTTTGTAATAGCGGTTGATGTCATTAATAATTTAGGATATTCAACATCGCTTCGTATCCGAGTGGACAGCATGCCGAACTGATATGCCCGGATTCCTAGGTTCGAATACGGGAGCGGTAGCTGGGATTTTTTTCGGATGTGTTTTTGCTTAGTTCTCCAGCCATTCCGACAAACTGGTTTTTTAACACATGAAACGCCTTCGGCTTGGTTTGCCGCCCCCATAGAGGAAAGTGGGCGCGTTTAGGAGTTGATCTATTTACAGGCCAATTTTAGCAATGAAAGAAGTTAAAGGCACTGTTCCCAAGAAAATGTTGCTGTCGATGCAGTTTTTGGGCTATTTTGGGAACAAGCCTGGGCTTTGCGTTTTAAAAATGCTAATTAGATCGGGAGCAAATAAAACCCTCATAGTAAATATTAAACCCAGTTACTTTCTTTCCACCCACCCCTTCAAGGTATACCTACTGGAGCGGCCGCTCCACACTATATACTATTTTCAGGCCGCCTCTAACGTAAATTATTGCAATGGTTGGAAAATAACAACTAACAAGCAATGGAAAGAAATGGATAAGGACATTTGCCACTTACCTGTTTACCTGTTAACCTGTCAGAAACTTGCAGGCCTCCATGAAGCCTTCGGCCTCCCAGACCTTCGACCGCCGGGATGTTCGTGTTTCAGAGTGCCGATCTGTCCCAGTGTCAGAGGCTGTCTGATTGCCCACGGGACCCATGGTGTGGATTGCCGGGTGCACGGGATTCGCCTTCATTTGTCTGGACCATGTTGATACGAGCTTTCCTTTTTTTTCATTCTCGCATAGGAAAAAGTGTAACCGATTTTCGAGAATAATAGCATTGGGTTTATAATAGCGAACTGTTGAATATAGATCATTTTCACAGCAAGTCAAAACAGTGCCGCATGGACACAATAAGGCACGACAAAAGTTCCCATTCTTAGCAAGAATATTGAGGAAGTTGACCACCCTTAAGACGATGGGGTACTATTCAGATTTGACGCAACTTCGAAATCTGAGCTGCTAGAACGATTTTAAGTTTTAAATGTGAGTAACTCTCAGTTTACAGTTTTTGATGAGCGTAGCGAGCAAAGCGAAATCATCAATTTCACTACTGCTAAAAAAAACACTTGTGTGTTTGTTTGTTTGCTTTTTTTGTATGTGTGTTCGTGCGCGCTCTACAGACCAAACGCCTGCCTCGATTGCGATGAAATTTTCAGAGTGTCTACTTTTGTTCTCAGCTTAAACCCCCTGCGTTTTTCTACAATATCCTCCATACCGCTCCCCTTCAAAAAAAATAGCAATATTCGAAATTGGGAAAATTTGGACAAATACGGGAATTTATCTATAAGTGTGTTTCTTTCCAAATTTTCCCAAACATTTATTGTAACTTTGTGTGCGACATTTGAGTATATGTACAAACCGCTACGCTCATCTTCAACGCAACACAAATTGCGTCGCGCAGCCCTATTGATAATAGAATGAACCTTGGGATGAATATTTAAATTGTCTATGTATACCCCTATTAGTGACCCCCCCCCCCCTTACAGAGAGTGGTTAATTTGTACAGAAAAAGGTGCAGACTCTTTTTTTTTTTTTACAAAATGAAGAAAATCATTCCACGATAATTTACCAATGTCCATTCAGTAGGACTACTAGAGTCTCCATCAAGGCAAGACGTTGCAGTTTGACCCTTGCTTCTTCCTTTTATCTGCCCTAAATCTGTTACCCTAAATATCACTGCAATTGTGAGACAAGCTGTAATTTGTCGAAACAATATAGTAGTCAAATAGTGCCCATTCGTTGACAATTTTGAAGGCTAGTCACCACAAAGTTATTTCAGAAAGTGTATTGAATACTTTTATTTACTACTTATTTACTTACAAGCAAATAGTTTGCAAATAAATTTTAAAAAATGCACCATTTACTAAAAAATGTCTAGGTATCTTTGTATGATCAGCTTAAACATGAATATAAAGTGGGAAATTAACCACTGCTTACAGTTACAGGTGAACAAGTCGAAATCTCGTCCTTTAAAATGGTGAAGAAACCTGGTGAAATAAATTAAGAAACGCTGCCAAAGTGTTCGCGTTGAAGTATGGGCGCAGCGGCAGCAGAACAAAAGTAGACACCCTGAAAATTTCATCGCAATCGACGCAGGCGTTTGGTCTGTAGAGCATGCGTAAACACACATACAAACAAACAAAAAACACGCACACACACAAGTGTTTTTTTAGCAGTAGTGAAATTGATGATTTCGCTTTGCTCATCAATTATTCTCAGAGAATTCAGAATATTATTTTGCCGAGTCTATTTGCCTGGTCAACCCATGGTAGATAGGTACGTATATTACTATAGTTGTCAACCTGACGTATAGACTGCATGAAATAGGTAAATTAGTCCATTAATCCAATACCTATCACAAACCTCCAAAGGCTGTTTAAAATTAGTGTTCCGTCTGCAAGGGAGAATGTATGGGTAAAAATAAATTGCGGGCTCATGAAACTCTTGGCACAGTTACACCCCTTCTAAGTTCTAATGCACAATGTTACATTTAAAATATCAATAAAAGTGTAGAATAAACTATCTTTTTAGTACCTACTAAAAGACTAATTATTTCAAAATTAGCAAACTGCCCACCCTCAACGGGACAATCATATTCGCCGCAAATAAAACGCCGCAGCCGCCGAAAACCTTTGAGCTTTAAATCATGAGCAACACCTTCAACCTTGATTCGAGCACAAAACAGGGGTATCTTTTGAGATTGGCCTAGCAGGAATTCCAGGATCGGGGATTTGCTCGCCAGTTCCAGCTGTGAAGCGTTCCCAAATCCTCCACTATACATTAAGCTAGGTTTGGAAGGGTAGCGAGCTGGAAAAATATGCAACCAGACCGGGGTATGAACCCAGGACACCCTGATTTCCAGTCGAGTGCTGTATACCACCTGAGCCAAGTCCATTGGTAGTAGTGTTGAGATGTTACCGTCCCATGTACAAGTCGCTCGGCCTCTCGTCTCCCTCGGAGATCCCCTTATCACAACCGGGCCAAGAATGCTGGCATGAATAATTCAGATAGTAGACCAGCAATCAGGTTCCGGATTTGTATCCCGGATCCAGCTGCACATTTTTTCACCTTTGCTATCCTCCCATCCATTGCATACTGGTATCTTCTTAGACCCATTATCAATGTCTGCTTCATAGCCAGGTTCACCGTATGTTTTGTTTCACTCATTCCATTTCTCTGCTGTGCAGGTAGTTAAAAAAACCAATTTTAGAAGAAAACAAATAGGGTAGAAAGGGAAAACTTTGCAGGCTCTTGGTTGGCCCTCTGGTTTGACGGAAAAACAACACAAGCCTATGAAGTATCTTGCTTACTTTTGCTGCTCTCATGGTGCACTGGCGTCGTATGAGTGGCGTATGAGTGGCTCCTACCTGTGGCGAAACGATCGACCTCGGGTGGAAGGTTTCTAGATAAAGGAGAATATTTAAAGAGGTTTAAAAGGCTTCCCAATTTTTAAACATTGCATCAGGCCTGTCTTGCATTTGGAAAAGTCAAATTGTAAATAGTTTTGTTGAGTTATTCTACAGTAATAGCACCTACATTCCTACATCAAATAATGAGAGAATTAATAAAGCAACACTTTTAAGAGCTGTTGAAACTTAGACCCGAATGCAGAGTCGACACTGACCGCACGCACACTCACACTAAGTCTGCACTCAGTGAGCACTTTGGGGACAAATTATCATTGCAAATGCCAACTAAGAGAGCACTGAGTGTGAGAGCGCACTCAGTGCCGTCTCTGCATTCACGCTGCAGTTTCCAGGGCTTTCCTATATCTTGAAATCAATGAATAATCTCTCAGTAAAAAACTATTTCAAACTGGGTTTTAAATGCTAAATAAAAGTATCTCCGATTTCCTGGCATTTCGTAACATAATAGGTAGGTTACATACTAGTTACTTCCTAAAGGGTGATAGCTCAATTCAAATAATTTGATTCTAAGGACTTGTATGATTTCCTCAAATGATTGATTCTTCAAGGGTTCCAGCCCAGCTATCACTCTATTAACCTTTACAAAGGATCTGGAATGTTACGAAACGTCACAAAATCTACGAGACTTATATTTAGCAGTTTGAACAGTTTGAAATTAATTTTTTAGCCTAGCGCTAAAGGTAGAGTAATCAGACGCGAGACTTACCATAAGTAATAACAGCACTTTCAGGTTCCGGTCCGAATCCATGCTTGCAATGTTTGGAAGACTAAGAATTAAAATCTTGGGTTTGGAAAATTCCTGTGCTGGGAGAATAAACTACTGCACTTCAGGATCTTTGATGGACTCGACATTCTTTTATTAAAAATCAGTTGGTAGTACAAGAAAGGTTAAACAACATCAATTTGCATATTTTTTCCAGGAGAGTGAGTGTACATTGAACAATTTACTAATAATTATTGAGTAAATAGGACAAACATATAATTAAAATTTTAAAGTATTTTTTAAATAAACCATAGATAAACTCGAAAGTTACTTTCTGCTGCAGCGCACAGGTGAAAAGTGATAAATTGTAAATGATTTGCGACATTGAATTCAGTATCTAAGCTTACTCTTTTTTTTTAGATTAATTGTCATCTTCTCCCTCAGATTCAGCATACTCCAGCCAAGTCAGCCATTGGTTGACTTGGAATAGAGCATTCCCCTTCCCGGGATAAGTATCAGTGACATCCTCCTTCCAGTTGAGGAACGCCTCCTCTTCAACCACCTCTAATTCGTACAGATTTATGAACCAACGCAAAAGGAGTCCTTTGGGGAAATCGAGAGAGTGGCAGAATGTTTGCAGAGCGTACAAAACACTCACTTGCAGTTTAACTCTCTCGTTGATGAACGCTTGGAGAACGACTTTAAATTTATCCAGCAGAGCCCTCTCTTTCTCAAAGAAGGCCTTGTCTTGGATCGCTACTACATCAATCTCTGGGAGTTGAGTGCTCTCGAGAACGATGTACTTCAAAACAACAGTCATCAGCCCGTTAACAAACTCTGGATTAGTGTGGTGAACCGCATTAATGTTCTCCTTGATCCACTTGTAGAAAACAGTCGGATTAGAGTCAGCCTCCAGCTGCTTCCAGAGCTCGGTCTGGATTCCCAGGAGTGGCAAAAGGAAACCAAGGTTGCGATCGTCAAGGACCTTTACCAGGTATTCTTTGTTACGATTGGCTTCAGGCAACTGTTTCAGGAGATTTACCTTACTCTCATCGAAAAGTTGCTTGACCTTAGCTTCGCCCTGCGATTGATGCAGTTGCAAAAGAACAACCAAAAAGAGAGGGAAATTCTCTCCGTTCTCAGTGAACTCCGATATCTTTGCCAAAGACACGATACCTTCGGTGATCGCATGAGCTGCAAAACTCGCGATGCTTGCTTGGATGTCAGGAATTTCATCATCCGCCTTACCCTCCAACTGGGACATGAGATTACGGTAGGACTCCAGGAAATGACCGGAGGTTGCAGGTGATGGCTTCTTCAAGACCTGAGCGATGAGAGAGCGAGCATTTTCACGGTCGTTGTCAGCCTTTCCGAGAGACTGGACCATTACGGCCTGCAGCAGGGGCCGGATCAGCTTGTCCGGGATTTTCACCTCACTGGAAGAAAAATAGGAAGTTGTAAAAAGTAGCCAAGTAACTAAATAAAAGTGCATTTCCACTAAGAGGCAATGCAAAGAGAAATACAAGAGTATACCTAGCTTATTAGATCCTTTTATTATTGACCTAGTCAAATTAATTATTATTGAGTATAAAGTGTGCATGTGTGGATATACACTTGGTCCTTAAATTTAAATTTTAAATACATATTTCTTAAGTAATAAGCCTAAACCAGTACTTTCAGTAATAAGCCTATAAACTTATAAATTTTCAAAACCCATCCCATCCAAATGAATTACTTAAAAGTACCTACCTATCTGTATATTATACATCTAGGTAAAAATTTCCTGAGGGTATGTATAATAAACACTACACATACTTGCATTATACATCCAACTCAAGGCATAGGTACCTATATTATTTTCTAGTGTAGCCTGTTTTACAAAAATGTAAAAAATATTGAAAAAATACCAAGGTGCAATAGGTACTTTCAGTTCCCAAGTGCTAACCTACTGGGAATGGATTACAAATCTGCATGCAGAAAATTTTGCATCATGCACACATTTCATGACTCAGCCAGCAAGACCATTTTAAAGATTGACCCAATTCACCTTGAAGTCTCCAGATATCAATTACAGTTCCTTCTCCCCATTTTAATAACTTAAACTTCCACAAATGTAATTTGTTCGGGGTTGTTACTTACACATCTTGAAGCTTGCCATGCTTGTTGTAGTCTTCCATGAGTGACTCAACAGTAATCTCCTTGACCACAGGCTTGACCTCCTTCTTGACAGCTTTGCTCATGTCGAAGGACGTCTGTTTCAGCATCACCGGCGGATCCTTGTAAACTTGCTGACCCATTGAAGTAAGCGGCTTGCCTCCATTGTTTTGCCCACCCATGGCTCCAGTCATGCTAGGCTTCGCTCCCCCACCGCGCCTGAACGATTGCGGAGGAGGTCGCAGCGACAAATCATCCAGATTCATGCTTTGCTGGTTGACCAACTTGATCTTCTCGGTGAAGTTCGGTGGCAGATCATTCTTATACCCAGACTTGTTGAAGTCCTGACCCTGTCCTCCAGAATTGCCAGTGTTGTGGCCATAGCTCTGAGGACCGTTGTTACGCTGAAAGTTGTTTTGCTTGTTGGAGTTGTAGTTCCCTTGATCCTGAAATTGGCGATGTGGATAGTAGTTGAAATCTCCATTTTGCGAGTTCTTATAGTTCCCCATGCCGCCATAGTCCATGCCGCCTCTGTTAGGTCTGTTGTACGAAGGAGCATGATCGTTCTGCATTATGGAATTCATGTGCGACTGATTTGACTTGTTGGAACCTCGGGAATTGTCTGCCTGGATTTGAATCTGATGCATCGGCTTCGGACCCTCCGTGGATGTTGCCTCACGTGGAATCCACCCACACATACGCAGCTCGATGACATCGCGCAGCATGAAACGAATACGAATCGGCATTGTCGGATTCTCAGACAAAAGGGTCATTCGCTGAAAGTACTGGTCCATCAGATTCTTCCCTTTGATATCTAAAGTATTGCCACAGGTCCTCATTATCTGACAGAGGAATTCCAAATCCTCCGTAATGTCACTGTGGCCATCTTCCCTGTCCAACTTAATATTCTTTCCATGCAGCAACTCCCGGATGCATTTGTGAAGGTTTCCCTCCCCCAACACATCCAATTTTCCCAGTTCTCCGATAAACTGGATGTTGCCCAGCATCTTGCGTTTGGCATTCTGTCTTCGCTCCTCCTCATCAGGCCCCAGTGACCGTTCTTTCTGGCTAAATGCGTCATTTGCCTTTGACCGGTTTTCAAACTCATCTCGGCACTTATTCAGGAGCAGGAGTCTAAATGTGCACGGCTCGGACGGCTGTTCAAAGTTGGGCGCTTCAATGCTCAGCCGTTTGCACAGCCGTGCATACATAGAACTGTACTTTGGTTCATCGAGAGCCTTTTCAAATATCAGAAGAATAACACCCTTGAGAATGACACTGGAATTCAGATCTATCTGGAGCAAATCATCGCTTAGCTTGTGGAAGTTCTCCGGAGTTAGCTTGTTTAGAATACTGCGTACGTTCCTGAAAATCGAGTCGTTTCGGCTTTCTGACGTAGCCCGGGCCCTACTTGAATTTGGGCTAAAAGCATCTTTTCTCTGAAGAACTGATGGAGGGATCCAGCGGCGATTTATTGAGAGGGTGTGAATTTCGTCCCTTCCTCCAGGGGCACCAGAAACACCTCTCGCTTCTTTAAGGCCGTCCGTTGTTGCTTGTTTTTGGTCCTACAAATTGTCACGCCATTATTAACTCTACACTCTAAAAGACAAAATACATCAAGTTTTCGAAGCTCCAATTTTAATCACTTACCTTTGTCACAAATATACTTCGATGTGCGCTGGCGGAGTCTGTAGTTTCTCACGAGAGAAACCAAAAATTTAGAATGACCTAGCTTGTAGGCTTGGTCTTTCAAGGAATAAAGAGTTAATGACTCATGGATATGACAGCATTTTCCAGTTACGTACTTCCGGCAGACAGGAGTCAGGAAGTTCATTGTCTGCCCCCCTCCGACAAATACCGAAGTTACCCGAAGCTAGCCGAAGTGCTCAATGGATAAATCGAAGCAAAATATTTCTTTATAAATTTATTATAATTTACAATATCAAATAATATGGGAGAAATTCTGAGTCCTTTCGTATATTGGGCTCAAACAGAAACTGTAATAACCTTGAAGGTTGACTTGAAAGATGTTAAGGTAAGCGCCAAACTCAAACTATCAACCCTACCGGCTCCACCATTATCTGTCAAAATTAGTTGGTATATTCCTGTCTGATTATTTGACATGTTTCTCTGCTATCATGTATCAAAATCATTTTCAGAACCCAAACGTGTCGCTAAATAGTAAAAAACTGTCGTTTTCTGGGCCAGGCCAAGGTGCAAAAGGAAAAAATGAGTATGGCTTTGTTTTGAGCTTTCATTCTGCCATCGACACCGACGGCAGCCAGTATAAAGTATCCGATCGACAAGTTGATTTCACTCTGAAAAAGAAAAGCACTGGGTTTTGGCCCAGACTTACTGCCACTCCTCAAAAACCAGTGTGGCTTAAGATAGACTTTGATCGCTGGAAATCTGAAGAAGATGTAGACGATGAGGAAACTAGGGACGTCATTGGTGACTATCCTGATCTGTACAGTAAACTGGAAAAAGAAGAGCTGGGATATAGAAGAGAGGATTTGAAAAAAGTGTATCTTGTTTTTTACAATCTGATGCAGTTTATTGGATTTACTTATATTTTAACAGTCATGACCATAAGATACTCACGTGATGGGCCGGGTATGTTACCCAAATACATATTTTTTATGAAATAACCATTTGTTAAGCTGGTAAAGCGTTACCCTCAATGTAATCAGTGCCAGATTTACGCCTAGGCTGACAAGGCTGTAGCCCAGGGGCGCCGCGTCCGAGGGGGGCGCCAGAAAAGACGCCGCTATGGTGTAGATATTTTAGACTTGAAGGGTAAAAATTTACCCTTATTATATTTAATGTTCTCTACAGTGCAGAGAACCCTGGAAGTCAAGTTTTATTGAACTTCAATGTTTGACAAAAATAAAGGCTAAATAAAGCATTACGGTAGTAATTTCAAGGAAAATACAACCGTCGATTAGGCGAATTTGAACAATTCCGACAATTGTGCGATTTTGCTGGCACACGACAACAATGTTCCACCTGGCTAGTCGGCTGATTTACTTTTATTGAACAATAGTCTTCTTTTGGAAATTTAAAGAAATGTCCATGAGATTCGACAATATACCAGCTTTGAAACATTGGTTTCCAGGTTTCTCAATGTTTATTCCCAGTACCTAATTTAATAGTAAATAACGTTGCATTACACATGGTCAGTAGCCGCGTTAGCTGTGATGGGGATGGTTGTGTTCGTGGCGCTACCCGATCCTGGACCTTGTCAGAAAAATTAGTTATGTGGCCTCTGGTGCCTGTGGAGCATCTTGATCCATCGATCGATTGTATTTGTGTGTGAATTCATTTCAAAAGTGCGAATAATTTTCAACGCTGGGAAGGGTTAAGAACCACCTCAGGTCAACAATGGTTGAGAAAAAACTCCCATCAATGTCATGGAGAGCGATTCGTTGAATAAGTTAGAGACCAATGCCGTTATTTAGAGTTTCGCGGAAGTGAAATCACGGCGCAAAAACATGTAGTGCGTTGTCAAGGCAGCACATCGGCATCACATTTGTTGGTAACATTGCTTCCAGTTCGTATTTCTTAAAACACAAATTAATGCGCTACATATCGTGTGGGGGGGAGGGGGGGGAGCGCCTTAATATATTAGCCTAGGGGCGCCAATGGTATAGATCGGGCACTGAATGTAATGCATACAAAATCATTTAACGTTTTACATTCACACAGAATATGAACTTGCTTACGTTTATTCCAGATTCCATGGAAGGAACGTACGTGGCTGTGGGAAGTGCAATGAAGTTTTGTCAATTAATGCAGATTCTTGAAATTATGCACCCCATGTTTGGATATACTAAAGGAGCAGTGTCCACTCCATTTATGCAGGTAATATTTTACACTTTCTAGAGTCCCGAGCTGTGGGTGACATGGCAACTGGATTAAATAACAGTGATTTTGTTATTCTCTCATTGTGACTGCTCAATATGGCATCATTCAACCCCCCAACACTAGAGATTATCAATTACCAAGAAATTCTAGCCGGAAACTGATCGGTGCGGGAAGTATTTCATTGCTACACAACAGATTTCATTGCAGCTATTTGTAAGATCGTAGTAAAACATGGGAACTAATAAAATCTCCCCACATCTCTATCAATTTCACACATTAACTTTAATCATTCATAAAGTAACGTAATCTCTGTGCCTCTAGGTAACCGTCAGTTCCATAATGCTTCGAACAAATTATTTTGTGTTGTTCTTATGGCATTTATTTATAAAAATATCTTTTGAGACTTGAGAGTAAACAGATCCAGAACCTGAGTTGTTTACAGATATCATAATAATATAGATACCATTAGTTGGCTGCTGTGGTTAGGTCTTGTTTTCATCGTATAGGTACTTTTACATATTTTAAGTAAAAATTTGTGGTTTTTACGTGAAATTCAATCAAAATCGTTTTGAATTAAGAAATAGTTATTTCACACATGACAACTACTATAGGTATACAAAGTTCTGCATCTCTTTTTACCCAGTACAAATTTCTATGATCATCGTCAATGCAACGCTAGTTGTTTTTGTGAAGCCCTAGTGTAGGTAATATATTTTATTCATATAAATTTTTGCCCATTTAGGTTGGAGGCCGAGCAATCATTCTCTTCTTGATGATCGAGGCAGAAGTTCGTATGCAAACCAAACCAGTTGTCTTTTATCTATTTTTTATTTGGAGCTTGGTAGAAATAGTGAGATATCCATACTACATTTCACAAATATACGAGAAGAATGTAATGGTACTGACATGGCTAAGATACACCATCTGGATTCCATTGTATCCCCTGGGATTCTTATGTGAGGGCATCGTTGTTTTAAGGTAAACAAAATAGTCTCTACTTTGAATGGCCCAAATAAATATTCTTATACTGGACTTGACCAAGTATTTCATCCCCTAGCTGTGCTCCCAAATAAATTGCAAATATGATATTTTTTTAACTGATATATATATGATATGATATTATAAACTGTGATGATTTATTTATTTCAGAAACATACCATACTTCGAAGAAACAGACCGATTCACTGTTGCTTTGCCAAACTCATGGAACTTTGCATTCCATTTCCCTTCAGTGATGAGAATTTACTTGCTAGTGTTGTTTTTCCCGGCCATGTACGTTATGATGTCCCATATGTACCGTGCAAGGCTACAAAAGTTAGGGCCCAAAAAATGGAGATCGAAGTCAGACTAATCCATTGCATTGTAGCATTTAGGAAGTACCTACCTACCTTCAATAAAAATTGGTAAGCATGATTTTAAAATTATTACCCATACTCAAATAGTTATAACAAAATAAAAGACAAAAAATTTAATAGTTAAACTAATCGTTGTTCTGCACTACATGTGGACGTTTAGGACTCGTCATTCGTAGGTGTCACGTAGGTTTTACATACCTTGCACTAACAGCAAATAATAATTTTTTATTATTTTAATGTTTTAGTTCTACTTCTAATAACATGATAGCAAATCAGAAAAAGCTGGTACTGTGATTGATAAAACTGCACCTACCTTTGATAATGCCTACCAAAGAAAATTGAGCACATAGGGCATGACTCATGAGGCATTTGTCAGAAAACCTCAGTCATTATTTAACATTATCCCAGTCAGCCCTATGTCCTTGTAGTACTTCCTACGATTGTACAATTTAATATACCTGCCCCGTGGCAATAACTTGTAAAAGTTATTTACATATTCTTTAGTCTTTATTAATTACAAGGGTTAATTTGTTGTATATGCATGTGTATAGAAGGCAAGTCGTTAAAACTTGGGACACAGCTTGGAATAATTATCTCAAATGGGTGTTTGCGTTGCATTGACTTTGTGTAACTTTTTTTTTTTTAAATTAAAAAAAATGAAAAGGAAAATAAATACATTGAATCAATAATGGTTGTTTCATTTTACATTATTTCAGACCTAATAAACCATGGCATCAAATTCCTACGTTTCCATAGATGCCACAATCAAAATTTAAGTTTTGCTTCTGTTAACTTGAAGCTCCTCAATTTAGGTCCCAAACTATTTCGTGAATTTCTAGCCATGTCAGAGTGCCGATCATGCGATGAGAAAAAGGAAAGGGTGTCGGCAACCCCAAAGGCCCAGCAGCCACGATACCCACCGGAAACCAGCGGGCCTCTGTTACCTGCCTCCGAGACTCCATCCTACGTTAAGGACATGGCTCACTCGGTAGAGGAACCGTGCGTGGTCGTACAAGTGCGTATGTCACAGATGATTTTTATATTAGATTCCATTGGATGAGATCGCAGATATTTTCCAAAACCCACAGATAGAAATATAGGAACCCATTTAGTCCGGCAGGAATTTGTAAACGGTTTCATATCAGGAACAAAATATTGGGGTGTACACCTCTGCCTGAATAGAGCATAGCATAGATAAGCAAGGTACCACTCATGTTCATTGATGGGTTGCAAGCTTGTTTCACAAAACCAGTTTTATTATCAGTAGACTGAATCTCAAATTTGTTCTCTGGCAAGTTTTGTATTCGATTCCACACACCTTCACTGGTATACAACACTTAAGTTCATAGTTTCTCTATTTCTTTACGTCTACCGAACTTCAGATTTATATTAGATATATTAGGAAATTATCAGGAGATTCGAAAAAAACCAACGCAATTGTTATGTTGTTTTCCAGTTTCCCTCTAGGTTGTAGTTCCCAGTAATTTACTATAGTCACAGATTGAATCTGTGCTATAGTAAATAAGTAGGCACATCCCAGTATTGGCGTCAGCAGCCGCGTTAGATGTGATGGGGACGTTTTCTTTCATGTTGTGGTCCTGGACAAAGAACCACCTCTGTCAACAAAGTTTACTCACAAATAATGCGCAAATAGCTACATTTGTGGATCGGGGTGGTGGGAGGGAAACGACATAAAATACTAGCCTATCGGCTGTGGCGCCAATGGTATAAATCAGGCACTGTACGTTAACTAATTTGGTAAGCTAATTTATACCTCCTAGAAGGTACCTACATTAATGTTTTGAAGAATATTCCAATTGAGGCATAAAAATTGTCAACTTTATCTGAACCAAAGAGAGTTGTCAATTCCCTCAATTATTTATTACTGATAGTGGGTTTCATCTCCACTGAATCATGCATGTAAAATGAAATGGAATTGTTTCATCAGGTTAATGACACAATGCTATCATCAGCGGCCCACACCGGAGATGCACCGCTCAGAGTCACCCAATCAAATATTGGAAAATATTTGCTCCCGGAGGTTCAAAATTTGCAGGCATCAAGGTCCATATCGGCTTGATTTAATCCTCTGACACCCCGGATCCATACAGCGGAGGTATTCTATAATTTGACTGGCTCCATTTTAGGCCTCCCCTCGGGGAACGTGATTTGGCGTTGATGACTGAGAAGGAAAAGGCCTGGTGGGTGGACAAACCCGGAAAAGACGCTCCATTCCTGTATTCGATGGTGGAGCATCAGCCTCCCAGCCCACCCGGAGATCCTTTATTCACGCACAGAAGTGAGTGTTTCGCAATGAAACCTGCAACGATCCTGTAACGGCACAGTTCTTCAAATGTTAGAGAGTATTTAATAAATGTTTATTTACTTTGGTTTGGAAAAATGGCTTTCAGTTTACTCAATGTACATTGAAATCCACCGGCATTATTTCGAACATGAATTAAATTTTAAACAGGTAAGGTGCCCTTGTTTCCTCGACCGAAACAATATGAGTTGGGCTACGCCAAAGCAGCTCAAGAAGCTGCAGCTCTCAATGCAGGCAAGAAAGTGGAATGTGACTGCGAGCCCAAGAAATCATGTTGCGCGAAACCACCTCGCAAATCTCTGGCCTCGTGAGTATCACTATACTCAGGGGCTAACTGGCCTGGGGTGCAATCGCACCACTGGCTTTTCACATTCCGGGCCCCTGTCGCAACCTATTGTAGCAGTGCCTTCATAAAATATAAATGCAATGAAAAGCCTACATTTTAAACAGCATCATGGGCTTTTCGAGCCAGTCTGCCCGGACTATGCCTACAAGATCAAAATTAACATACTAGCATAGAAGAGGGTACCTACTAGCTTAGATATTACTTAGTGATTACTGATTGTGATTGATAATATAATAATTGTGTAAAATGGAAAGTGCTGGCAAATCATCTCACTCAACTGAGCAACCCATGAAAAACTAGACAGATTCAACGTTTAAAAATCAGAAAGAACCCCTTTTTTTCAGAAAAGAGCAAACAGGTGCTATTTCAATTTGACATTGACGACTAACGACCAGAATCCACCAAAATACTACCATATTTTGTCCCGGCCGCTGGAGCTTGACAACATTAATTACTCCCAAGTAGTTGATACCAACATTGAATGTTAGGTGTCAGGTGCCTCCATGGTGGCACCAAGTGCCCTTCTGGTGGTGGGGCGACGCCGGTTGCCGACCCCTCCCAGTTGATGACATAAACACCTATGCCATTATTCCGGAGCAAAATCCCGATGAAGAGTCACAAGACCTCATGAAGATGCTCCTTCTAGATAGGAAAGAACGATACATACCAGGTTTGGAGAGCCCATTTACATTTGTTTTCCTGTCTGCAACACTGTCAATTAAAGTTTGTGCGGCAATATCGTACGGTTCCTTCAAGCCCGTAGTATAATTTGTATCACATAAGTGCTATCAATTTATTGTCAGTAAAAATATATGTAGATTTCAACTTACATTTTGAACTTAAACTTTAAAATTGTGTGGCAACAGCATGTCTCCTTCAGTTAATAATAGTAAAATTTTTATCCCATGTGACTGCATAAGTACTATAACAATTAAATGTCTGCAAAGATTGGATGTAAATTTTAGTTGAGTTTAGTTTGATTTTAATCACTTACAGTAAATTGCCTTGTTTAAAGGTCAAATCTACTGTGACGAGCGTCGCAAAATTCAAGGAAAAGGGAACTGGACGTACGATAAATGCCACCCTGCCCCACCACCCATGACTTCCGAGCAAAGATCGGCCCAGGCAAGACAGGACGAGGCAGACACGTGCGAGAACAGACCTTGGTCAAAGGCGCCGTCCGGCAATGAACCGGAACACAAAGCCGAAAAAGTAAAGAAAGCCAATGCCAAAGAAATACCATGCATAATCTGCAAAGAAGAGGTTGAAAAGCACGACAAGCTGGCTGCCGCTGCTATAGCACAGTGCAACAAACTGCGTAGAGAGGAGTTGTTCAAGTAAGTTAAGGGTCAACAATTGGAAATTTATCCAATGATCCAACATGGTGGCAGAAAACTTTGGAAAGCATTCAACTATGAGCAACATTTAGACCATAGTGAAATAGAAAAAGCTGCAGCTTAGCATGAATTGCCTGGACTGATATCAATGTTAACCGAAAATCTTCCCCAGGGTTGGCCAGCCGTTCAAGTCCGCCGCTTGCCGATGGAACCACCAGATCTACCCACCACAGCACTCGACAAGGATCGGCCCGTCTCCCACCCGCCAATTTCCACACACTCGCCTCTCCAGCATCTAACGGCTAGGACATTACCTATTGCCATTGGCCATCTACCCGATCACATTGGGAGTTTGGGAAAATTATGTTAATCTGTCAATTAATTCACACTATGTTATACAACTAACCAGAACAAGCTGGTTATCATTCCTTAGGACATGGGGAAATCAAAATACAGTCCATATTTGAAAATCAAATACAATTAGGGGCTATTTTTACCTTTTATTCCAAAAAAAAAACCAAACGCTATTTCATTACTGTAACAGAAAGGCCGACTTTGTTGTGTAGATTCTACGAAAGCAACATCTGAAAGAGCCCTCACTCGGTAGAAAATAATTGAAACATTACATACCAACTTACATATATCGAAAGAGGAACGCACGCTATAGTTAATTAATGATATCAAGTTCACCTAATATGCCCAGTTTACATGTTCAGTTTGTCCATCAAACTAGTTGGTGTCAAGGCCATCCAAAGATCTGCCGTGCCTTAGCATGACAAAAAAAGTGTCCTTAAAGTAGCACACTAATAATTATCCATAGGTAAAAAGGTTCACCTAGCATCAGTGTCCTTCATTTTTTATTGGGTACGTTGAGATTAACTGACCATCTGTGCAATACCAATGCACAAAAATATTATCATCAAATAGAACAATGTTGAACCACTCAACCAAGAGCAGCCAAACACAATAAGCACGCCCAACCGAAATAAATTCCCAAGTGCATCAAAATGGTAATAACATGAATTGCTGACGATAACGATTACATTCCACACCTGAGAGTTCATTTCTTGGAATAAGCATGACGCGTCGTCGGTGGTTTCTTGGTCACCTCACATCCGCCGGTACGGATGGAAACTCTGCGCGGCGTTGGGCGGATAGGCGCTGGCGCGAGTCGGTCCCGGTGCCGTCGGGTAGGCGCCGACGGCCGCGGTCGAAGCGTCGCCCTGGCCGCCTGGGATGGCATAAGCGGGAGACCCGTGTTTCAGCTTCTTAACACGATGAAGCACGTAGGGCACACCCAGGGCTGGATGGGAGAGACGGGAACGAGGTCAAGGAGTGATGACGGGACAGGATCTGTCGCCCTCCCTGCCCGATTCCATCGATAGCGTACCGAATCGGCTCGGGCAGGCATCAACGGCGGCGGCAGAAGCATCGCCTTGGTCGCTCGGCATGGCATACGTGGAAGACGGGTGTTGCATCCTTTGAACGCGGTGGAGCACGTAGGGCACACCCAGGGCTGCGAGGGAGAGACGGGAACGAGGTAAGGGACGACGGGACCTATCATCGCACCCCCTGCCCGATCCATCGCTAGCATACCGAAACGCCACGTGACTACTCGGCACGGGATTGATTTTAGTATGTACCTAAAAAACGAATCGGCTTTGATGAGTCGTATGTCTAAAATAGTTGACCACTTACTTAGCATTTAAAACCCAGTTTAAAGATAACCTCACACTGAAAATATGCTGGAATTTAAAGAGCGAGCCTTAAAATTGGAGCTAAAACAATCGCAGCAAGTAGTGCCTTACCATATCCCTGATCTCATTAGAAGGTAACTAACAAATGACAAACAACCACTAAAAATACAAGGAGAACAAGCAAGAGTGCATGTCATTGCTGAAAGGAAACTATGGTCGACATGAATGGGACGGGACAGGATAAGTGGTGCCATCAGGAGGCATTGTAAACCTAGTTACTACAGGAAAACCATCACACTGCAAGTACAATATCTTGTAAGGCCCCTAATCATTTTGGATAAGCCTGAAATAGTAAAAGGCACTGAAATTTGCACTTCATTTCCTACAGATCGGAAGGCACCGGCTTGAAACGAAACAGAGCATTTTGATGAAACAGAGTGAAGATGAGACAGTTACCACAGAGCTACCCAGTTACTTAAACTTGTCCGACAACCCGTTCTCAAATCGACCACGAAACTCGCTAGGGGCCTAATGTACTCGCAATGTTGGTTTTACGATAGATAGTATATATAAATAGATTTACAAAGCCGGCTGAAATCATGCACAGACAATGGGGTAGTTAAATGAAAAAGCACTCCACCTTATATGTTTACTGTTTAGATTACTTAGGCTATTTTACTTATTCCTTAAGAAGCTCTACATGAGAAAATTAAATCTTAATTTGAATACAGTACAAATAAAAAAATATAATGAAATACCAACAAAATAGTGTGCGAAAAGTTAAATGCCAGTTAGCAACATACATTACGTACGTAAGCAGGCGCGGCTGATGGCGGATTGGCACTGGCTTTCCGTAGGAAGCATGCACTCTGGCCTGGCCTTGCTTACTTTTGTCACTCGCCACGACATATGTTTAGTGACTCCTACAAACAGCTGGTTAGATTTAATCATTCAAGGATGGTTTTGATGAAACCCAGTACAGAACACTCACTCTGGCTTGCCTTTAAAATTCATGAGTAGTGGGGACAAGTCCAAGTAACTGAATAATCAATAATAACCATCAATTAAAAAAATTCAAGTATTTACATCAGTCAAGATTAAAATAAAAGCAAGCTTTGATTTTTACATGATACAAATTTCATCCAAAGGAATCAAGCCTTTTGCTAACTGTGTTAAAGGTAATATTATTCTTATTGAAACAGCTTATTCTAATTTATCTCTATAGGCACTGACTAGGTCCCTAGACATTAGACAATATTGTTTCTTGGCATGTGCAAAACATCAAACTAAGTATAGTAGTATTTGCACCACAATTATAATGAGTTTAACAATTAAAACTAACGTTACAGTTTACTGATAAAAGCAATCCTTCCTCAATTTGAACATCAAGTGTAAGAAGTTAATTACATTTACTGGTTTCTTGTCTTATTTTTGAAGTAGTTTTAAAAATATTTCTCAATCGAAGTCCTAATTAATCATCTTCTGTCTTGGCAAATGCAGTGCTTGTATTTTTGTCTGTACTTTTGAATATTATCTGGTATCTCCCCCCACCCCACCCCTGAATATTAATTAGTAAGTCAGCGCCTATCGTCTGTAGGAAATGTCACAAAATTCAGGCCGGCCTGTCATGAAGACGGCCACTCTTTTAAGTCAAACGCCTTGAGCGCACCTGGCACCGGCGGGTGGCTGCCGTAGCCGCCGCCAGATTGGCTCGAAGCGTCGCCACCGTAGCTGCGCGCCTGCTGCCCGTAGCTCGAAGAGTCCTGCTGCAAACACACCAGACAAGAGTTCGTCAACAAGTCCACCACTGACATACGGTCGGCAGCTCACACGCCAAGCTACTGCACTGCCAGTTCCGAACCCCTGCTAATATGGGTCCCCGATCATCGAGAATAGCAGAACACGATTTACAATGAACCGGGGAACATACGTCCAGTGTTCTGGAACTTGACCCAGTTGACTAGAAGACCGAGTTGCAAGAAGCCAAGAAGCCGACAGCAAGGACATGTCCAGGCAAACGGGGAGTGCGTACTGACCTGGCCGTAGCTGTTGTAACTTCCGTACGCGCTGTAATCGTTGCTGCTCTTCTGGGCGGCGCCCGCACCTGGTGCGCTCTGACCCGTCGCCGCCGACGCTGTCTGACCCGGAGCCGAGCTACGTCCGTACATGTCACCTGCACAGAATACGCCAAACTCGTAAAAATATCTGCAGACCCTTTTCATGCCGTCTGCCATATGCTACAAGACGAGTTCTATTAGCCTGTTGAGATTTAGTTTCAGAATACTAAACATTTCAGATGAGAGTATCACGAGCTTTGGAAGCAACTGGAGTTTTCACATATTTATGATCCTTCCCAAGTGGCCAGCACAGATGGCCATACAGATCTTGTGCTTGCCTCGCTGTGTTACAACATTGTCAAGTTAGCCACATTCACAAGCCACCTCAGCAGAATTGCAAAACATTACAACCTCAGCAGAATGTTTAACAGCCCACTTGGCAAAGTGTGGCCCACGTACCGTAACCGCCATAGCCCTGCTGCTGTGGAGGCTGTCCGTAGCTCGAACCCCACTGCGGCGGCGGCATCTGCTGCCCCTGGCCAGGCGGCGCCCCCCAGCCCTGGTATCCGCCCTGGCCGGACGGCGGTCCGTAGCCTGCAACAATCAATGTCCGTCAGGCAACTGCCGACCCTCTAAACGGCGTCCTGAAAATGCAGATTATCGCTGCATGCCTACCTGGGTACTGGGTCTGCGGCGGAGTGCCCCAGCCTTGGTAGCCCTGCATCATGTTGCCCGGCGGACCCATCGGGCCCATGGGACCTCCCATCGGACCTCCCATCTGTCCGTTGGGACCGCCCATGCCCATACCCTACAGAACAAACACATTTATGTCAACGCTTGATAAGATCCAAGTCGACTCACATGCAGATGTGGTGGAGTGTACATCAGTGGATTTGAACGAGTTTGGTTATCAATCACTAATCCAGGATCTCTGTTCTCTGGCCATTTTGTCATCACATGTTCACAATGACAGTCAGGTCCGATGGCATGCAGTATCGAAAGGTTCGACTCACTCCGCCCATGCCCATTGGAGGCCCGCCAGATGGTGCCCAGCCTCCTTGCGGGCCATCGCCCATCTTGCCCGACGCATCGCGTGGCTCCGCCTTCTTGATCTCAACCTGCGCATGGACAAGCAGACACGCATCACGGTAAGGTTCATTACAAAGCTCGGTACTGGAAGGCGATCTCGCCGCCTGTCTACAGGGTGGCGAATTGCTACAAATACCCTCACTCAAACTAATATCTAATCGTGACTTGATAGGCTATATTAAATGCTTAAACACTCCCTAACGTAGTTACTAGAGTAGTATGTCTAGAACTAACAATAAGTACTTAGGTTTAATATTTACAAACTAACACTAATTGTACACAGCCTGAAATATAACAGCATAGAAAATATATGTAAAACACATAATTAATGTATAGCTAACAATCCACCTATCAAGGCATAAAATTATTTTCTATCATTCTAAACATAGGTACCTAGGAAATATATGACACATTTGCATTGTTGAACTGGCCTCTATGTACAAGGAAGTTTTTCACAATAGAACAGGAGGTCTGGTAGGAAGAATGTAATAATAAACGGCGCTTAAATGTATACCTGTTTGCCGTTCATGTTGACGAAATGCTCAGCTACGCAACGGTCCACTGCATCATCGTCCTCGAAGGACAAAAATCCGAATCCTATTGTGTCAGACCAAGCAACACTGCACTTAGTATCTTGTTGATGCGAACTAGTTTCATCACGCTGGGCTTCGACACTGCTGCCTAGATCAGATGCGCCACTCAGCCTCCATCCTACTTTCCATTTAACTACCGTCTACGCTCGAAATTCAGCCATCACACTTCGATACGCAGTCCAGGGGGAAAGGCATGGTTTCGCAATTACATTGTAAATCTAAGTTACGACAGCCTTAAACCTAACTAGATTAATTTTATATCTAGTTTATATGTTAAGCTTATCTTAACAGTAACATGGCATTAAATGTAACTATTGTAACATATACAATAAATCCAAAGTGCCTTGGTTCAAAGTTTGAAAAAATACATTTTGGACAAAATAGGAAGTGGAAAGCTGACATGAAGGAAAATGAAACTTGTAGGATTCTTAAGTGCACTAAAATTGGCAGCAGTGAACGTCCCAAAGCATGAAACATATTAGTAAACAATGTTCATGTATACAGTTGTAAACCTAATGAGAATATTAAAACAGAACATGGCGACACTATGTAATTAAAACCGATGTACAAGTCGAGCATACAAGTATTAGTGAATAGTAAATGTAGTTGCAGAATCAATAAAATGAAAACGGGTACATACCTACCAGCAAAAGTCACTGTCTCTCTCTCTCTCCCACTACATAATTTGCCTTTCATATTATATTTTATTCTATTCACTATCTTTACCTGAGTACTGGTGGTTCATGCCTCTGTGCTTGCCACAAGCATTCATGTTCCCACCCCCGATCAGTATTTAAATTAAACTGGTCAATATTTTGTACATGAATCTGCACTACACTGGTGATTTTCAGATTATTAACGAACGAACTTGTTGTCAATCCTCAACCAAGTATGGTTTCTGAACTCTGACCTGGTAATCATCCTTAAATCACCATGTTGTGCTTACTCCTCTCCCAGAAATGCGTACCACGTTGTCGACTGATAACACTCACCTCTGGATTTCTTCTTCTCTTGATCGTACATGATGACAACCTCCATGACTTTGCCAAAGCGAGTGAAGTAGGTCCTCAGGTCAGTTTCAGTGACATTGGATGGCAGACCCCCAAGGAAAACCTTGGGGAAGCTGTTGCTTCTCTTCGGCTTCTGCAGGCTGCGTGGATTGCATGGCTTCGGGTCAATCTGTTGCCGAGAGAAGAACCAAAAATCAAGATTCCTCAAGAAAAGATATCAAAACCATCACAAATATTTATGCATGGATTTCAGTAAATTGAACAAAATAACTTTCGATCAGTAACTTCTTAGTTTCTGTACTCTGGCCAGTTTTTATCATTTATTACCATGAATTCTACTCCCGGGACAGAGAGATGAATTTTTGCATTTTCTTATTTCATTTGCATAGTTAAAAAATGTGATCATTTTTCCCATACCGTTCGACCGTCCAGTTGATGTGGTCCATTCTGCAGTACTAACGACACGTTTGCAGGATCAGAAAATGTGACAAAGCCAAATCCTCTAGAGCGACCGGATTCGCTATTTTTCATAACAACGCAATCGATAACCTCGCCATAGCGGGTGAAGAATCTCTGCAAATTCTCTGAAAGAAATTATCAAATTCAATTAGTTTGAATTCACAGATTGGCAGGCCCGAAACAGATGTGAACTCGAAAAGAAACAAACGCAAAATAACCCATTAGATATTCAAATAGACCTAGAGAGAATGCTGTAAAAGTACCTACTGGAGAAGTACCTATTCCTTATGTAAAATGTACTATTTAGGGAGGTACCCAGTAAATCAATAACATTAATGAAACCATATGGCACGGCCAATTCATCAAACAAGTATAAAGAGTCTTACCCTGAGTTGTCTCCCAGCTCAGACCACCAACAAATAATTTCCTGAAAATAAATACATCAAATTCATCAGTGACCAATAAGACTGCAAGTGACATTCCAAGAGTGCAAAGCACCATTAAACAATGCCATAGAGTGAGCGTGCATGCCTAAAGTAGGTAAAGAAGGGTAAGTTATTAGTAGAGCTAAGGGTTAATTTGGCTACTATACTAACTCGCTTGAATGTGATGAGTTGTGCCTTCCACCACGGTCATCTCCTCTCATCCTAAACAGAAAAGTACATGGTGAGGATTTCTTTCTTCAGTGCCAGTGCCAGCTTTACATTTACACCAAGATGACAAGCTGTGCCAGTGTCTGGTGCCCTGTTTAAATATGAATTCAAACAAAAATATCGACAGAACATTTCGGCCAACCATAAAATGACATCAGTGCTATAGGACCTAATAACAAAATGCCTGGAATATGGCTCATGGGCTGATTAATCAATGATTAATGAAGCCTTTTTGAAGTTAGTTCACTCACTTTAGGCACTGTTTAACGTTGCACAGCTTTTATTTTAAACACCAAGACAGTCATGAACCTGGGTTTCGTGATTTTCTGGGGAAATAAGCTGATAACAAAAACACGAATCACCCGAACTTCGGCAGTCGGCTTCGGCGGACGAAGCCATTTTTTGTTGCTATTTGCCGGCATCGTGGCCGTGATCCCCAGCGAAAGCATTATTTTCGATACTAGTTCATTTTTACGCGCCAATCTCCTTAAACTAATCGAAATGTGGCGTTAAAATTAATTGCAAAATTTTGATAAGCCGTTCGCCCCGTTCAGTCGCGTATCAAACGAAAACAACGCGCATTTAAAACCACCAAGCCCAGTTCAACGTGGATAGAGGGGGCCTCCCAAGAACCCGGCTATGCAATGCGCCATTCGGACATTATGTTGAATTTCTCTAATAAATACATTGACCAGACTCACCCTTGATCATCATTGTCCATTTCGGTCTTCACTCGCATTGTTTGTTAAACCCTAATTAATCTAAACCACTAGCTTAACCCTATAAATTATAAAGACGCTATAATTCTAAGATGGCTTCATCGAAAAGGACGACCGACGAACGAAGTTCAATCCTACGCAGGTGCACGACCTAGCACTGCATTATGGGACTGACGTCATGGCGATACAAACGATCCAAGTAGCCATGCTCAAAACTAAAAATGTT
Organism: Nemoura dubitans; assembly: GCA_921293005.1. Taxonomy (NCBI): domain Eukaryota; kingdom Metazoa; phylum Arthropoda; class Insecta; order Plecoptera; family Nemouridae; genus Nemoura; species Nemoura dubitans. The sequence continues at coordinate 67,530,323 of OV121074.1, forward strand.
ACCTAGCAGGGCATCTGGCGGTAGAATTTGAACCAAAAACTACTCGCCCGTCAGAGCTGTAGTCAACATGATCGTAGATTCATCGTCGTCGTTTAGTAAAGAGTGGTGGATTCCTACGTCTGCGATCACCTTTTGATATTCCGTTCGTATCATGCATGAAGCCAAAGAGAATATATTCTCAACTTAAAAGTGTGCAAGAAAATTCTCCACCGTGTTACATTGTCTGTTGAAATTCCCTTTGGCTCGCCTAGCTGGTGTCGTCTCCAAACGTTAACATGGAGATCGGCATTTGAGACAAAAATGATCTTGGATTGGTCCAGTAGCCTGCGGCCACGGACTCTACCATGTGCGGTGCGGTGTGATCCTTCGATCTTTGTCTGAACAACTCGAAACGTTCCGCTCCAATAGAAGAACCGCAAGAAGTGCGCTCTATGCATTACGTTGTTAACGACATCATGAAATTAAAAGCCTTAATTAAAACCTCTGTGCAATGAAGTGTAATTTTTTATATGTCTCAATAAGAGTTATAAATTGTATTGCAATTGCCGAAGAATTTTATCTTGATTTAGCATAATATATAAATGAAATATAACAAACCTCATTCGTATTCATATGCGGACGGAACTTCAAACTATAAAATATATTTGTGTATTGTGATGAGAAATGAGTGACGGGCGTAGCTGAGCTGCCTTTCCTGTCACAATCATCTGCGATCTATCGGCAGCCCCGCTGCGGTCTTTGCCGGCAAGAGGAGTTCGACAGGACCAGGCAGAATGGGGCGGCGGATGTCGAAATTGACCAGTCCACACGAAGATGCCCTCAGTAGCGATCACGGCATCTTCGAGAGACCATCGACGACGTGGTCATGGCACCTCCGCGGGACCACGAGCACCGGGGCTGTCATCTCTCCACCGAGTTCCACACTTACAATGCGTCTCTGCGATATCCTCCTCTGAGAATATCGATACCGAAAGTCGATAGCATGGCTCGCCGGAGACGTGTTATCCACGCCGTGTTCGGAATTCTGATCGGTTACCTGTCGGGATTGCTCTTCACATCGCGCAGCATGTTTGTTAATTGGGAATACTCATCAGCTAACGGGTCAACCAAGTGTGACATGGACAGGTCGTGGTACATCGTCAACGTGGAACGATTGCAGGGTGCATCAATCGAGGATGACCCCCTGAGAATCATTCAGATGACAGACGCCCACGAGACAATACACAATAGCCAGCGATCCCTTCTCTTTGTCGGCGTTATGACGGCACAGAAATATCTGGAGACGCGCGCTGTCGCCGTCTACGATACGTGGGGCCGCGAAATACCTGGCCGCATCGCTTTCTTCTCATCCGGTGTCTCCGTGGCGCCCCCAAACAAACCCAGCTTGCCATTAGTGCGACTAAAAGGTGTCGACGACTCATATCCGCCGCAGAAAAAGTCTTTCATGATGCTGCAATACATGTGGGAGAATTATGGCGATCGATTCGAATGGTTTCTGAGAGCAGACGACGATGTTTATGTGCGGCCCGACAAACTCGAACGTCTTCTCCGATCGGTGGATAGCCGAAAGCCGCAATTCATCGGACAAGCCGGTCGCGGCAATCAAGAAGAATTCGGGTTATTGAGCCTCGAGTATGACGAGAATTTCTGTATGGGGGGACCCGGAATTATAATGAGCAGGGAGACTTTGTCCAGGGTTGCGCCGCACATAAAGTATTGCCTGAAGAATCTGTACACCACCCACGAGGACGTCGAGCTGGGGCGGTGTGTACAGAAGTTTGCCGGCATACCGTGCACTTGGTCGTACGAGGTAAGTGAACACAAGCACGCTGTGCCGAGTCAATATTTGCTATAATTGGCACGTAGTCCGAGAAGGTACAGGAAGGCGTCGGCAGACGAGATCTGCCGATAGACGGGGTTAGCTGCGAGAGGGTACTACCATAGATAAATGATTGGCAGTAAGTGCACAATTGACAAGAAATCTATAAGCAGCAAAAGAAAATAGAAAGGGACCAAGATCATATCAAATAAACTGGCTTCGAAATAGTCGTCAAGCCTAACGATCGCCATGCCTCTGTGCCTCACAAAAGAAGGTACCAAGATTAGCATGCACTTTGATTTTGTGGCACTGGCGATTTCAGCTATATTCGCCGGCAGCTGAACACAACACTTAAAATCGACTTCAAATGCAAACTCGGCAGTACCGAGGGTCTATAAAAAAGCAGTTGCCAGTTCATTACTCTAGTCCAGAGTTTGTTCACACCTTTTTCTCAATGTCAAAGCTAGACCGGCTGCAGACGCAAGGAATGGAGCTCGATGCAATGCGACTTCGGCTATATATAGGTATATAGGTAATGAAATATAGAATCAATATATGCTTTCTCATTTTGCACACAGCAGCTGTCAAGAGCATAGAAGTAAGGATTAATTTCATATTGAACATTCAAGCAAAAAGCACATTTCCAGCTAAAGTGATAAGACAGTTTATCTGTTTGATTAGCGAGAAGAGGGTGGTAGTCTAGCCGAGTCAAACATTGACACTGAAACGCTATTGAATTAGCAAATCGCAAAATTCCCCTCGCCCCAGTCATAAAAACGCAATACGTAACATATCTAAACGCTAACAGTACGCTGGTACTAACTGTATCTAAGTCGAGTGGGAGACACGAATAAAATTCTGGAAAAAAATAAACTCGAACAACGTAACCCCCCCCCCCCCCCCCCCAAGATAAAATTGGGTTATCAAACCTAATTCAATGAAATCTAATTAAACTGTATAAAATGTATCCTTCCCAAGCCAAGCACCAGGAGCTTTCCGTAGTTCTGTCCTGAGATAACGCACATTTCCCTGGCAAGAGTAGCTCACACCTTGATCTAGCCTATTTAGATATCTGCGGAAGCCAATGCATACTCACTTTGTAACTATTTCCAGACATTTTGCGTAAACAACCTAAAATCCAACAGGAATTCTTCTCGGGTTTCTCTGCCTCGCTATAGACCATGCGAGGGTGTGCGTGTCAGCCGAAGATGAATTGCTATAAAAACGGTGGGCCAAGCCGAACCCTAAAAGGAGGACCAACCCCTAAGCCTGGGGATCTTATTGGGATGGCATCCCAGCTTCTGTTAACCTTAGGGGCAAGTCGACGGGTGAATGAGGCATTGCCCGAAACCATGGACCTCATGTAGCCAAATTGAAAGTCTCACAAGTCCCACAAACATCCCATTTTACAAAACTGTGGACCCCACTATTCTCGTAGTGACCCACCCAACAAGCTCGTGGGTCGGAAAGGAACAAATACACCCATTGAAATTAGCCGCATATATAGGGGCTAGTTTTTACTGTAGAATTATGTTGATACACGAAATGTCTTAAAGCTCACGTTATAGTTTACAGAGCTCCGTTGCCACCCTCCGAGATTTCTATAACACAAAAAACTGCGGTCCATGATTCCATAACATTCCCATCACATGTGAGAATTGTTTTAGTTATGTGATTATATCCCAAGACGTTAAAGGCATTAAAATCATTAACTAAATTAACCCCAATAAAATCGTGGAATCCTGCCAACCCAGGTTCAACGCATTAATGCCCTATAATTTGTATGTCAAACTTCGAAATGGTTGGCTCCGTATCGCTCCGTATGTTGAATGCGACAGCTTCAATATGTGTTCGACTATCCCAATGCGAGCCGATGAGAATAGAACAAAGCATTATTTTCAATTAAAACACTAGCGCGGCGCTGCATAGATGTTCGCGATCATAGGCCCATATGCAATGCAAAAGAAAAATTGTGTATGCATACATTTTTTCTTTTTTCTTTTATGATATTATACTTTGTTGGAGATGTGAGTATAACACCTCGGGGAGTACAGACAGTGGTTGCTCAAAAGGATAGATTGATACTGACGTAGAGCACCCGGTGCAGGCGTATGATCTATATTTTTTTGTCCGACATATGCTTCGAATCTCTCCACAATGGACGTGGCCTGTATTTACGTCTATTGCTGCAATGTGTTCTTATTCGAAATACATCGCTCTCCTCCTGATTTAGTCGCTCCTCCTTGTTAAATCTTGCGCTCTGTAAAAAGTAAGAAACTGATTGCTTTTGCTGTGCGAGCCATGGTTGAAAGATAATTTAACGGCCAGATTTTTAACAGAATAGAAGCCGTATATTGAGTACCAAATAGCCATGAGTCGTCTTAATGCGCAAAAAACGGTCATCGATTCTTAGAATGTTCACGATCATCTCCGTCGAGCCAGCCAGTTATAAAAAAACAACGAAGAGTTGAAAATCAAAAAATATATGGTATAAAACGCTGTAGGGAACAAACAATCTACGAAAATGGTCAAAATATAATACATCTTGCCGGTTTAAATTGACAGAAGATAGCAATTTACAATGCAATTGCATTGGGGTTGATGTAATTTGCGTGTAATACAAGTTAATGACTAATAATGAGAAGCAATTTGTCTGGGTCACTTTTTCCACGCATGACTAAACAGTAAGCAAACAGCCAGGACGCTCGATTCATGTGAGAAAACTCCACATGACTGCACTAGATGCAGTGGAAGGAAAAAGAGAGAAGTACGTCAATTCCGACGATATTCTGAGCGAAGGATGGAGAGGCGATCACTGTGCTCGCCAGATGCGGGTAGGGTAGACGTCTAGCCTCGCCTCGCAGTCGCACCAGATGTGCCGTCGGGATGGGTAACCGAGGAGTTTTGGCCGCTGCCTCGCTGATAGATCGAGTCTATACACTAACCAAAGGCTTTTTTAATCAGGTCACCGGACAGGAAACGTCGCTGATAATGACGATGTGCTCTCTGACGCAAACGCAATGCAATCCAACTCATTCATTGGATAATGGGCGGGGGTTATTTTATTAAACAATAAATCAGGGTAAACTATCATTACAATGGTCTTGTGTGTTCATGAGATAATTTTTGTGCAATTTGCAACCGTTTGCGATTTATTGGGTTATTAGCTCCGATTAGATTTGATGCCAGTAAACAGTTTTGATTTAGAAAATTGCTTTAGGGATCCGCCGAAACTCAATTATCAAATTGTCGGCATGCCCCCTACACGTGGGGTTCTTGGAAAATTGCACGGGTTAAAATTGGCCTGGGAGCTGCAAATTCTTTTTTTAGCTTCAAGTTTTTTTTATCGCTCCCCTAGTATTTTTATGAACTATGCCGTTCTGGGCATCAACACCAGACGCATCCAACCCTTCTGCATAAATATGTGTATATAGATAAAAACTTCGCATCACTACGAAGAGCTCTGATTTCATTATAAATTATGTTAAAAATGTCTTGTGTCTATGGTAATACATGGTAATACGTTGCTAATACATTCAATAATATTTCGACTGTTGCAGATGCAATCCATTCTGTACCACAACTCGAGCGGGGAGAACGCGTTCACAGGCAACCTCAAGCAGAAGGAAACCCATCGCGCCATCACGCTCCACCCTATCAAGCAGCATCAGCACATGTACAGAGTCCACAACTACATGAAGGTACCTACTATGAGTGTGCATGCTCACGTTGCACTGTAACCACACAAGATAATCCGTGGATGCTTCTGAGACTCTCGAGTGGAAGGGAAACGCAAATTATGTTAGCAGTACTTTATCTCCACTGCACTTACCATGTCAATAATGTATTTACCCAAGATCATAGTTCAGCTTTGTAAAGTGATTGGTGGTCCTTGTGATTGAACATTCCGACTTCCGAGAATCGAACTGTGGGCATTTTCATAATAATGTTTACGTCTGTATCCCTGATCACCCTTGAGACGGAGGGTTTAATCTTTGGAAAGAACTAGATGTAAAGGATTTGAACGTGGCAGTCGGTTTAGAAAATGTCTGTTTAATAAATAAAGCAATTCCCATTTGTATGTAATTGGTCGTAATAAAAAAATATATGTGGTACAGATCTAGAGATCTATCGTGTCGAGACTAACCATTCATTAATTAAGTTGCTCGACTTTTCCAGGCGCTGAAGATCCAGGATCTGCAGCAGAAAGTCCTGATGCTTCACCGGGAAATCGCGGCGATGGCTGCTTTCCTCGGCAAGAACCCCGAAGAGCTGACAGACGTGACTGCAATCAACGAAGCACCCCTTTTCCCCCACCACAAAGAGAGTCGCCAATATCTGGGCGACACCGCCATGCTGGGTATGATGTGTTTCACTTGGCAGTAATAAAAAACGTCGTGGTTCAATTTTTAAATTGGTCTGGCTTGGTTCAGGACTGTTCCTTGTATTATAGTGATATATAGTGCATATGTGATTAGTGTATGTGTGTGAATTGTGATATAGCCATGTCAGCTATATAATAGCATGACTTACTCCTTAGACTCCCAATTTTCATCCCAAAAATATTCATAATACAGAAGATCATACAAGAATATCAAGAATGTCCTGAATTTGCAATACAGATTATTTATACAAACTACATCGGTGGAATGTGCTGCATTTCCAGGCCTGCCACCAGGACTAAACAAGGATCGTCCGCACAGAGAGGAAGACGTTTTGCCATGGGACTTCATTGCGCGCTCGATCTACTCGCACACGAACGCAAATCCTCGCAGAAGAATCGAGGCTCCTCTCAGAGAGGGCCTGGAAGACGTGATCAGAGAGGTGCCAATACATTTTCTCAGTAACATGATACAATGCGTGAATGTTCTCCAGTATTTTCCTGAGACATGGTTCTGGTCTCTGGACTGGATAAGTTATACAAACATTTATGTCTTCTCTGCTCGTGTTCATTTAGGTGATGGACATGATCAACATGTTCTCGAAGCAAAGAGGTCGGGTGATCGAATACCGAGAAATCCTGTACGGCTATCAGCGATTTAGTCCTCAATACGGCGCAGACTTCATCCTGGACCTGTTGTTGGTCTACAAGAAGTACCGCGGACGCAAGATGACGGTGCCCGTCAGGAGGCACGTCTATCTGCAACAACAGTTCATTGGTAAACTATAACAGACGTGATTAGCATTGCTTGTTCGTTACCCAATAGTATGCTGTAATTACAATGGAATTGGTTTGCAGGACTGGAAATAAGGGAAGTCTACGAAGGCGATGAGGTGCAGCCACCGATAGCGCCCCGAGAAGATGTCGCCCCACAATACTTTCAAAATTCGGTTCGAAACACACTGCGCAAAGGGATTTTAAGCAATTTCCAACCAATGTCTCGATCTCAGTACCAAAATTTAAAACATTTCAATGTGCGCGATAAAACGATACATTTTATATTGCCATTGGCAGGGCGATTCAAAACCTTCCAGCGTTTCATTTCGGGATTCGAAAACGTGTGCTTGCAGAACAACGAGAGAGTGACGCTGACTCTAGTGCTGTTCCCGAGTCTAGACAATAGCTTCAATCAAACTGTGAGCGTAGTGACATCGCTGCAAAATCATTACCCTGGTGCGGTAATCAGAATAGTTCCTGTTTACGAGCGGTTCGCCAGAGCCAAGGCGCTGGAACGAGGCGCCTCTGAGTGTACTGACACATCTAATTTATTATTTTTCATCGATGTGGACATTGTCTTTACAGCTGATGCCTTGCAGAGGATCCGAACGAACACCATCGAGGGCAAGCAAGCATATTTCCCAATCGTGTATAGTGAGTATGATCCACAGATCGTGTATCCAGAAAGGGACGGCGTTTCGCCCAACCACTTCGACATCAACGAGGATAGTGGCTACTGGCGCCAGTTCGGTTTCGGCATCGCCAGTATTTACAAGAGTGACTTAAGATCTGTTGGGGGATTCAATACGACTATAAAAGGTTGGGGTAAGGAAGACGTAGACTTGTATGACAAGATTGTCACGTCCGCTAAACTGAATGTTTTTCGAGCGGCCGATCCCAGTCTGGTCCACGTGTTCCACATCGTCGAATGCGACCCAAAACTAGACCCAGTGCAGCTGAAAATGTGTAAAGGTACGAGAACTGACACGTATGGAGGCGTCAGACAGCTCGCAGAATACATGTTTAATCATAAAGATATTTTTCAATATGCGAAAACGAGAAATAAAAATCCATCTTGATCGTGTGTACGTAATTAATTTTGTGGAATTCCATAAATTCCAATCCAATTGATAGTTATTTCCAGCGAGTTCCTGAAGGTCGGAGTGACATGTGCATGCCACTCCGAGGAAACCCCATGCATTAAAGAAAGTAGGTCAAGGGTAGTCATATCTTTAGGGTCACATTTGGTCCACAACAAACAATGTCATAATCGGCTATTTGATTAGCACCTAACATCAGTCAATTCAATTTGAGAGGCAACTGGGCGAAGGATGACAGTTAGATAGCACAGTGTCACTTTTCTAGCTCTATTTGCCACTTGGCAGTGTATATTAGCATTGATAAGTCAAGGTGCCACTAAAAGATTGGAATATCTGTGATTGGCGGCTTCTCACAAAACCGCAGAAGAAAATACCAAAAAGTATGTCCCCGTGTTGTAAGTCAACAAAAAACACAAACAAGGCGTAAGCAGGTGTTTATGAGGGATAAGTAAATATTAATTGGTGGCACTAAACTCACAGTATGATGTCAAATGGTCAACATACACAAAAAAATGTATAATCTTCCAGCCAAAAGAAATAATTGACTTTCACCACTTGACTGGGATGCGAGAGAAAGGAGGAGCCACCAAGCTCAACTGTAACCTTTCCATCTTTTCTTCCAACTCAGCTTCGCTAAACGTCGCGTGATTTGCCGAAGACACTATTGTAATTGCGTCATTTAAATGCCTACTCACTGTACGTCGAGATGAGTTATTGTGTCACATTCTTTCGGATATTCACCGAAACTCCATGCTCTTGGCAGCCGAATCGGTTCCGGATGCTTCGACATTTATTTCCGGGTAGGTGCATTTATAAGTGGAGGCCAGCACAGTAACATTTCAAGCACAAACGCAACGTATAGATACTAAGCCACAAGGGAGGCAATGATGATTCCGATTCGGATAATTGATGTAATGCGACAAAACGATGACTTCATGTCGTGTGATTTTTAAAATGAAATAAATAGTACGTAAATTATATCAAATTCCCGTATATAGATGATTTAAGAAGACTTTAAAAATGCTCTTTGCAAACTCCTGGCTGTATACTCTGCAGGGAAAATTTGTTAATTAGTAAAACATAAGATAGGAAACTATAAATTAAGGTGCTGGGACATGGAGATCAGGTTCCCTATCTAGCAGCAGTGGTGAGACAAGGCAGTGCGTGGACAAAGGTCATCGCGAGAATACACGGCAAAGTCGGCCCGCGAAAGTGAAAGGAGCAAGATCTTCGGATCAAGCTCGGCTCGGTCAATTCGAGCGTGTGACCCCTTGCCGGTTAGTGTGGTCAGATAACCCATCCATCCTCCTCCGTTCGGTTAACATATCCCACCAACGCTTTCTCCAAAGGATGTGCAGCTTCGCGGTAGAACTAATGGTCAGGAAATAAATAGCTGTGAGTTCGAGAAAATAAAACGTTTAATTATATTTAGCAAGATTTTGTTAAATCAAATCATCATGTCTGTTCCAATCCGAACGTACTGGCTTTCTTGAAAAGAACTGTAGCCTGACATTTAGAACTTTGCGCTGAAGGATCGTGTATAATATAAAAAGTGCATACCTATACTATTTTAGTGCCCTAAAACCAGATGGGTCGTTAAACATAAATAACAAAATCTACACTTTGAGATAATCTATTCGTAGCCCCAGTTTACACGGTTCATATCCATCAATTTTTATAGCAATTCACTACAAATCCTTGCCCTCGATCAGAATGGCCATAGAGGTTTTATTGGCACGTACCTCTATCAACACTAGCGGTCGGTTACCACCCTAATGAACACCCACCTACGCGGGTGGGCTGATTTATATACCTCGCCCAACAAGTCGGCAATCTGTCAATCAAATCATCCCCTTAAGGTCAAGACTTGTTCGTGATCAGGGCCAGCGGTGTGCGGTAGTGCCAAGTTAGTGGTTTATTGATGGTGAGAGTATGGAGATCAGAGTTCGGCGAAAGTAAATTGATGGTGCTGCTTTGATGCTTTGTACAAGCATTGCTCACATTATTAAGCTTTCTTCGAGATGAGCAACGAGAGGTCGTACGATAAGGGTTGGCTTGTGATCAAAACGGACAGTTACTAGTAATTTACACGATCAGCAGCCATGCAATTCTTGGCACTGTTGCAAATGTTGTTACCCAGTTACCACTTGAAGTCTTATGCAAAGTGTGTGTGATGCACTGAATTAACGCGATCTATTGTGTGCGCTGGGGCTTCCGTATGTGACGTTTCTCGTGAATAGATTTTTTTCTTGCTATTACTTGTGTCCATCTCATGGTATTACGGAAACAGTTTTAGAAATGTTATGCAGATTAGATTGTACATCGTTATTTTCCTCTATTACTTCACATGTAGGGACAATTCCTACTTGAACATGTCGAAAAAAAAAAGCAATCCTATTAATCACATATCAATCAGTCTTTGCTGCAAAATATTTATCTCATGAAATAAATATTTAAAAAAAATTCATCTCAGGAGTTTTTTGTTGTTTTCTTGAGGACATTTCTAGTGATTATTATTTCAAGTGATGCCTACAGCATATTTTTTTGGCAAAGATTTGTGTGTAATGCTGGCACATGGGACGTAAATTCGTACACCAATAGAGCGAATTGCAGAATTGCATAAGTAGGTATGTGCACGGACACGTTATTGCATATAACCTATTGTTATTATGAATTACAATGAATTTCATCATTTTTGTATGAACTACAAAGACGGGAAGTGATGTTCGTTCTAACAAAGTGTCGTTAGGAAGTATTTACTTGCACATTCAATTTCAGTGCATGATCTTTACCGTTGCTAGCTTATACAAATGAAATTTTGTTATGAACTGCGACGTCCACGATTTACGACGACATGATGGTCATGATGATGACTGCGGATGATAAAGTCATCAAAGCCAAAGAAAAATAGTGAAAGTGAGGGAAGAAAAAAAATCGCCCGACAATTTAAAACTTTGAACCAACATAAAAGAGTTAGAAAACGTGAGAAACATGTGCATCAATTTCAACTTTTCGATCTTCAAAATTGAGATATTTGAATGCACATTGATTAAGAATTAGATAGGTACCGAAGTCGGTACGTCTGATGTGAGTAATATTATGTTTCTTGTGTATAGAAATCTGCTTACCATTCGAAATGTCCATGCCTGATTATTTTACTTTCAGACTGATTTTGGCTAACGGTTTAGGAGCGAAGGATAACGTTTGGGCAAGTATAGCATCATTTCACTGAAAAAACACTCAAATTGCAGTTTGTTGTGAACCATTTCATAAGATTTAACGCTTCATTGTTTGCAAAAAATAGTACAAAATGCGCTTTATGTTTAAAACGTGTTATGAAACTTGTCGTGAGATGTTAATTATTATTCAGTTTCTAGCCCATAACGTGCATTCAGAAGTCTCATAATTATTATGTTAACCATTCTAAATTACATTGTCATTATAAACGTCTTGATGTCCGACTAATGAATCTAAAGTACAATTTATAAATATCCAAAGTGGAATTAACCAATTATCGTATAAACACTAGGAGGGAATTCCTTTCCCTTCCAATTTTACCACTTACCAGATGAAATTAGTGGACTTACAAATATATACCCACTTTTCTATCAAATGCCCTGATATTATTCCAAATTCAGATACTATATACTCCTACTCCTATTGTTTGTATCTGTAGTTGCAGGTGCAGACGCATATCAACCTCACACACGATATTTGAAAATAAAGTGCATCATGCTTTTAAATCGGAATGGGAAAGTTGTAGAATTTTCCAGCATGAATAGGTCATTTGCAAGCAACCAAATCTGTACCCCAAGTCGGTTTCCAAAGCATTATTTAGTGCATTGCGAAAATGTGTTTCAAAAAATTTTATCTCCCTCATTAGTCAAACTTTAGTCCAGTTCGAACCACAAAACCATTTCTGAACGATTTTCTCCTTTTCACCTTTGGTGCAAAATAGCTATTACAAATCTTGTTTCTGCTAAATAGCTGCACCGATCTTATTTTTTCAGTGACAGTTTGAAGTGAACCACGGTGCGGTTGTGGACCTTTGAATTGAGTTTCCAACGAGATCAGGTGGTGACATAATCGCTCCGGACCGTTACACAATCTAGAGCATCTTCATTAAGGCACTTTCAATCTTTCTTATAGAGAGCCACGTCGGTCTACGTGCAGGCACCAACAGCGGTAACTCTCGACTTTTATTGACACAATGAGACGTGTAAAAAGAGATGAAATTAGAGTTCGATGTGTTTTAAAGTGAGTCAGGGCCGATAAGCATTCACCAGTCGAGCCATCGCGTGCAAACACGAACCCAGATGGTTTAACACTCTGTGCATTATGATTATGCACAATTTTAAGGATCATAATTATCTAACTCAATGTCAACCATTGTATATGGAGCGCGTTCCAAAAAGGAAAAAATGAACAGATATTCGGAAAAAATTCCTTTTTTGGCTCTACAAATATTGTGCATGAAAGGATGTTTTGAAGAGCATACGCAATGAGAGAGTAAGTTGCGGTTGTCTATAAAATTAGCAAGTATGTGCAGAAAAACCTACGAGTACCAAAGTAACAATTTATTATATTGGCACAGGTGGATATTAAACACACAAAAAATATACATCAACCAGTGGTGGCTCAATTTGATATAAAAGCTTCATTTGTAATTTCCTTTCGATAGAGGAATCCCATTATGATGCCCCTATAATTATTATTGCATATGCCACGCCAACAATATATTTGACCAATTGCCTGTTATTATTAATCCATGATAAGTTACCATTGTTAGTTGTTTTATAAAAATAGCAGATAGATAAAAGTGTTCGATTCTTTGTTATATATGGATCAAAAGTTAATACACATAACCAAATACCTAAAAACGTTCAACGGATTATCGTGTTATCATCGATTATTGTCCAAGGTAATTGCGTCAAGTTGGCCATCATTATAAAGTCTACGAGATGCTCGCGAACGCAGAACGCGGCGTGAAGTGTGTTGACAATGCCCGGCTCTCTTTACCTGCTTCTTCGGGCGCAATCCCAGCCAGGGTCACGTAGGTAGAGGTATATACATAACGGGCAGGCATGGCGTATTATTGCGCTTTACGCCCTCTTTATGCCATACACTCAAATTTGTAAGGCCAAGATTCTATATAAGATGATTGCAAAGCAATGCAAATCTCAACAACTCAATTGCCAAATCAACCGTGACGACAAACATTACCGTAGGATTTTAATAAACAACATTTAACGTGATTTAGCGACCATAAATAGTGTGGATTGAAAAGTATTTCGGTTGAGTAAACGCCTTGTATAACATAATGCTATGCAAGGCTGTTGTGTTTGGAATACTAATTATCGATTTAGTTGCATTTTTCAATTGATATAAACTTGCAGAAGCTCTATTCGATGCTTGCGTAATGAATCATGCACGGATAAGCAATTATCGCGTTCCATTTTATCAACGAGTAATTCTTAAATACTTATTCTAATTTACACATGTGCAGGAATCGACTTAAAACAACCACCATGTGCGTGGGCATAATTTTTTGGCCGAATCATACAATCATTTGTGAGGAACCAATTTAGAAAGGTATGCCCCAACCGGTGTTAAATTGACCCCGATGCATCCAGCCAAGCTGGTCAATGGTATCCTCCTTGGTCCATGGAGGAGAGATGAGAGGAACGACCATTACCCCAAGCGGCGCACAATATCAGCTAATACGTACTCATTATTTTGTTTGAAGGTAATTAGTCATAAGGTTAGATGTATACCTGACTGCTCTTCTGGAAAGCCAAACGAGCGTTATTAGAACCATTTTGGAAGCTGCAAAAGATTATTGCATTTGCGCACGCGCTTTATTGAACCATTTACGAACGTACCAAGACCAATCTGTATACCTCAAAGCGAAACGAAGTATTTATTTTACAGCACATTATTCGCAAGCATATAATGCATAAAATCTTCCACTCACAATTGTGTCCATTCTCAAGACCAGAATGCGTTAGTTAGGTCGTTAGATCTTGCAGGACAGGATGCAGCGCCTTCCAACTTTGACCTGACCTGCAGACATTGAACGAGTAGAGCTGCCTTGTTTTATCCCGAGAATCCGTACATATTATATCCGACGCCAACTAGACCACCATCAAGCTTAATGACACGTTGATATTAAATTCTCCTTTTGCAAGTATCTAATTTTCTTCTTCTTTTAAAAGTATAAAACAATCAGCATGATAGGCTGCCGTCAGAGATACACTGATAACCTTAGAATAGCATGAATCACACAGCTCAAAGGGTAACAGACCAGCGTGTAAATATTCAAAAAAATATACGCGCTTTGGAACACGCACAGCCATAAAATAATTGTTTGAATTTATAATTATTTTGTTTATGCGTTATGTTGATCTTGGGCGGTCCTGTTTGCTACGACAAATTGAATAGTACAACACAAATGAGCTTCCTCAGTTTTAATTTCAAGCTTTTGTGGTTACCGCTCTGTAGAATGGAATGCTTGGTGCCTGTTTGTTGTAGAATTATTGGTAAGGTTTATTTTATGGGAAGTTTACGATGACTGTGTGTGTGTGTTCAGGCGGTACCCAGTGTATTCCTGAACGCATTGCCAGTCAATCATAAATATTGCTCTTCCAAATACCAATATACATTGCGAGAAAGTATTTGCCCGCCATTCAATTTGACCGCAAGTGTTAACAAACGAAAACAAGCATTATACAATTAGGTGCCCATGGATTGGTGTGTGAATTGAACAAACAACTTTTAATTTGGGGAAATTTGTTTGGAAACTAATCTAATCCTTGGAGTTGGGTTCACACCGCGAAGTAGACAACCGCACCGCAGTGAAATGTAAAAATGTGTGCATTGAAATCACCAGACGCGGACTGCAGGGCGTAGCACAACGCGGCATTTCGACACTGCAGAATCTAGCCAAGGGAATAATATTATGTCTTGATGAAGAGAACAATACCACAATAAATTCGATTTTTTTTTTTGTGTGTAAAAGTATGTATTCCATTGGCACGAAGGTTTCGGAAGTCAACAATTATACTTCTGGGCTAAATGTTTTGAATTTTCTTATGCAGCAATCAAGAACAACAGTTTTTTCGTAATACCTCAAAGGTATATGTATTAGAGTTTATTGACGTTATAAAGTAATATTTTAAATACGTATCTTATTCACGGGAATATATACATATTGTTGGCACTTGGCACATTAGAATGATCATTGCAAGGTTAACATAGAATCAATTATCTAAAAAATAATTAATAATCACGAATCACTAATTCACTCAGTGTTGTACGGTTGCAGTTTGAGACGAGCAGGAAATTTTAGAGCATCCCTTTCTCGGAAAAAATTATCCGTCTACAATTGCACAGAATATAGAATGGATCGGGAGCCAAATTACTCACCGCATCTCTTTGTTAGCGGACCATTGACACAACCCGGTATCCAACGATGAATGTTGCACCGACGCCGACGTCGACGCAGCAGCCGGCGTCGCTGGAACTCAAAGTGGACGCCGGACTCGATAAGATATTGCATATTATTCAAGAAGAATCGCCTACTTTCCATGGCAGCATACACACTCTGCAGAAGATCCACTTTTTCTTTCGCGTCTTCATCTCCTCTTCTTTCTCTGTCTGTTGAATGTCCGTTCCTCTCTCCTCTCCTCTCATTAAAACCACTCTTGAGCGTGTACATTTCTCTCAGACTGAGGCAGTGACGTCACAGTGGGCACTATCATGAGATATATAAGGCAGAGTGTGATTGTAGAAGACATCAGTTCGCATCCCAACACATCTCATTCACCATGAACGCTTTGGCACTGGTAAGTCTTTAGTTAAAAAGAAAAACGCATCTTCGTCGCAGCGGAACAGCAGCAGCAGCAACAGCAAATGCACTTTGGATTACTTCGGAAAAAAGTGTTAACGATAGTTTACAACCACCGTGTTGTATAGTGAACGGTTTTTTCGTTTTTGCAAGAGTGTGTTTTTATTTGCGGTCTTTCTTGAAAATATTGAAATATGTACGAATTTCACGTTAAAATTTTCAAAGGAACCGCAGTGTATTCATTTTTCAAGTCAAAAGGAAGCAAGATAAAGGTCACGAAATGTGGTCGAATATTCATAAGTTTAATGTATTTGTGACCCATTGTGCTCGGTGGCCACAAAATCTTAGCATCCATTAAATTTCTTGCGACTTACGATCTGCTTAGACCCCCTGATATGGTCATCGTGACCCATGACCTTTTGGCCAAAACAACTGAGTCTCGAAGGAATTTAATTTACCCTGCAGCCGATATCTCTAACCCAGTCTTTGGTTTGCTTTCCAGTGTTTCGCGGCCGTTCTTGTGGCCGTGGCCGCCGAGCCCCCAAGTGGCTACAACTACCAGAGGCCTTCAGGAGGCGGCGGAAGCTTCTCCGGCCACGGGGGCTTCTCCGGGGGCGGCGGAGGCGGCGGCGGTGGATACATCCAAGAATCCACCGGATACAGTTCCAGCGAGGGACAGCACGTTGATGCCCAACTTCTGGAGAAGATCCGTCAGATCATCTTGAAGGAAGAATCCCAGAACGTAGGCGGTGGCCACGGAGGTGGCGGCGGCGGCGGCTACCCATCGGGCCCCAGCTCCCAGTATGGAGCCCCCAGTCAGAGCTACGGCGTCCCTTCGTACTCGAGCCGCGTTGTCGGAGTCGACCTCGAGGGAGTGCGTCAAGCCATCCAAGTCGCGCAGTACAGACAGACGTCGCACGCCCAGGGAGGATACCCGTCCGGTCCTTCCCAAGGATACGCCCCGGCGCGTCCGTCCAGCACCTACGGTGCCAACTTCTAAGCGCGACAAGTCGCCTGCAAGACTGCCTCCTCACGTCAGAGGAACCACATTAACATCTCTATCTGGCCGTCGAACATCTCATGTCGGTCCATCGACAATCATCACAAATTAATATATTATCGCAACATCGAAATGAATGAGTATGGGAAAACGGGTCTCATGAGTGAGAATTGTCCACTGTTCGCACAGAAGCATATTCAATGATACACAGGCGTGTTTTTTTTACTTGTATATAAAGCTTTTTTATAGGAAAATAGAAAGAAATAAAAAAAGATACATGTGCCACCGTTAAAAACATGGTTTTTCTTTATGTACCCCTGTCACGATCTGCCATATAACGTAAACTTTCTCAATGTGCGATCCTATGGAATACGAAAATCTCTTGCAGACAAATGTGCCCATACAGTTATTAGCATTATAATAGTGCAATGCAATTCCCACTAATATGATAATTTGCTGATGCCATTAGAAAGGCACTGCCGTGGTCTCTGCTTTCCCTTGATCCCACCTACACTGCAAGAGAGTCCGCCAAAGAGCGGTCGAAAGACTACGTTTCGGAGTAGGTACGCCGAGCGACCAGTGGAGACTATATTATAAACTATAAAGCACAGGCACTATAAAGTATGATAAATTATGCCTAAAGCTAGACGACCCCTCTCACGAAACTGTGCCACCGGCACTCGTCAGCGCAGACATTATGCACAGACACTGCAGCGACGGAACTGACCGGGCATATGCAGGTTACAGAGAAAGTGCTTCTGGCGAACTTTATACAAGAGAGAAAACGTTCAATTTGGATGAAAATGTAACTCGAGGATTTGGTATTGGGCCAACCTAATAGGTACAAAGTCGTCCCGTTCTTCGTAGGTCTGTAGGTGTAGAACACGAGTGTGTTATACAATCTTCTCGTCTCGCGTCTTGAAACGAAACGAGGAAGAGCTCAATTGATTTGAGTTTCACTTTTCATTTTAATAGCGAAATGATGATTATTAGAGGTTACCTACCTACCGAGGGATACGCAGTGTCGTTATGGGAGTTACGAGTTATGCACTGTAGTACGCAATCCTTGACTAATCGTCAACGATCTACTGGTAATAAGTATCATTGGCACCATCTTTATAACGACATTAGTAGACGAACAGTCCCAACCCATTCCGGCTCCGCCAATCGTCTAAACCAATAATAATTATTATTAGTCGTAAGCGTTGGCGTAACGTTAGGCTACGAGCGTCCTCAAACACAAAGATAACAAACAATTTAAATGAAATCTATACCCGACTCTGGTCTTCCATGCTGCCGACCAAGTCAGGGACAAGGGTGATGGACAGAGATGCGATTTTATTATTATGTACACAAATTAGCCTCCCAAAAGTGTTGTCCATTCCGGGATTTGAACCCGGGTCCCCAACTTTCGCGGCTGGTGCTCTAACCGCTGAGCTAAATGGCCATTAAATTTGGGAGAAGTAATTTGCATACAGGGTGAGAATTGAATGTCCCCAGGGGGGTATGGTCCAGAGTCTACGAATACTCATAGTGGCTCTGGTACCGCGTGATGCTATACTGCAACCACATTTTACATTCAACCTCGAGTAACTCCAAATTAACGTTGGATGTGTTGAATTCTCTTTTAATCTTATTTAAATTACGAAAGCTCGTAATTGGCTATTCATTTTATTATTATGTACACAAATTAGCCTCCCAAAAGTGTTGTCCATTCCGGGATTTGAACCCGGGTCCCCAACTTTCGCGGCTGGTGCTCTAACCGCTGAGCTAAATGGCCATTAAATTTGGGAGAAGTAATTTGCATACAGGGTGAGAATTGAATGTCCCCAGGGGGGTATGGTCCAGAGTCTACGAATACTCATAGTGGCTCTGGTACCGCGTGATGCTATACTGCAACCACATTTTACATTCAACCTCGAGTAACTCCAAATTAACGTTGGATGTGTTGAATTCTCTTTTAATCTTATTTAAATTACGAAAGCTCGTAATTGGCTATTCATTTTATTATTATGTACACAAATTAGCCTCCCAAAAGTGTTGTCCATTCCGGGATTTGAACCCGGGAGCACCAGCCGCGAAAGTTGGGGACCCGGGTTCAAATCCCGGAATGGACAACACTTTTGGGAGGCTAATTTGTGTACATAATAATAAAATGAATAGCCAATTACGAGCTTTCGTAATTTAAATAAGATTAAAAGAGAATTCAACACATCCAACGTTAATTTGGAGTTACTCGAGGTTGAATGTAAAATGTGGTTGCAGTATAGCATCACGCGGTACCAGAGCCACTATGAGTATTCGTAGACTCTGGACCATACCCCCCTGGGGACATTCAATTCTCACCCTGTATGCAAATTACTTCTCCCAAATTTAATGGCCATTTAGCTCAGCGGTTAGAGCACCAGCCGCGAAAGTTGGGGACCCGGGTTCAAATCCCGGAATGGACAACACTTTTGGGAGGCTAATTTGTGTACATAATAATAAAATGAATAGCCAATTACGAGCTTTCGTAATTTAAATAAGATTAAAAGAGAATTCAACACATCCAACGTTAATTTGGAGTTACTCGAGGTTGAATGTAAAATGTGGTTGCAGTATAGCATCACGCGGTACCAGAGCCACTATGAGTATTCGTAGACTCTGGACCATACCCCCCTGGGGACATTCAATTCTCACCCTGTATGCAAATTACTTCTCCCAAATTTAATGGCCATTTAGCTCAGCGGTTAGAGCACCAGCCGCGAAAGTTGGGGACCCGGGTTCAAATCCCGGAATGGACAACACTTTTGGGAGGCTAATTTGTGTACATAATAATAAAATGAATAGCCAATTACGAGCTTTCGTAATTTAAATAAGATTAAAAGAGAATTCAACACATCCAACGTTAATTTGGAGTTACTCGAGGTTGAATGTAAAATGTGGTTGCAGTATAGCATCACGCGGTACCAGAGCCACTATGAGTATTCGTAGACTCTGGACCATACCCCCCTGGGGACATTCAATTCTCACCCTGTATGCAAATTACTTCTCCCAAATTTAATGGCCATTTAGCTCAGCGGTTAGAGCACCAGCCGCGAAAGTTGGGGACCCGGGTTCAAATCCCGGAATGGACAACACTTTTGGGAGGCTAATTTGTGTACATAATAATAAAATGAATAGCCAATTACGAGCTTTCGTAATTTAAATAAGATTAAAAGAGAATTCAACACATCCAACGTTAATTTGGAGTTACTCGAGGTTGAATGTAAAATGTGGTTGCAGTATAGCATCACGCGGTACCAGAGCCACTATGAGTATTCGTAGACTCTGGACCATACCCCCCTGGGGACATTCAATTCTCACCCTGTATGCAAATTACTTCTCCCAAATTTAATGGCCATTTAGCTCAGCGGTTAGAGCACCAGCCGCGAAAGTTGGGGACCCGGGTTCAAATCCCGGAATGGACAACACTTTTGGGAGGCTAATTTGTGTACATAATAATAAAATGAATAGCCAATTACGAGCTTTCGTAATTTAAATAAGATTAAAAGAGAGATGCGATTTTTTCCGTTATCCCGGACGGCCCGGAAGGCTACTTTTTTTTTTGGCCAGAACCGGCCCGACCCTTTTCCGGAAAGTAGTGTCGGTCCGAAAATCCTGAAAAGCCTTGAAAGCCCAAATAGCTCGGAAAATTCCGAAAGCCTGAAAAAGCCCGAAATTGAAAAGACAGACCCGCGGCCAACCCACGGAGGTTGAAGAGTCTTTAAACATGCTCCTTGGGTCAGCCCGTCTTCAAAAATTCTCGGCCAGTGCCACCCTCAAGCCAATTTTTTTTTAAAGGTCGGTCCATGTGCCCGGTCTGAAAGCTTTCGTTTTATGGCGCATAAATTTTCGGGCCCTTTTCGAATTTATACGGTTCTTGCTGGGTTTCCAAGAACACAAGCTCCTAATCACGGCTCCTAATCTTCGATCATAGCTAAGATCGAAGTCAATAGACATTAAATTTTTCCTAGGCTCCTGTCCGTTATGCAACCATATCTACATGATCTCTGATGTGAGCTTGGTGTGGGAGCTAATAAAATAGTGCCCCCTATGATGAAACTGTTCACTTACACATTTCCTACATTTGAGGTCATTGGAGATAATTCTACCTATAGGCTATAATAAGTAGGTAATGGGAATAATCTCGAGCTTAAGACAGATCAGAGAGCGACTTAAGTTGTTTTCAGCACTGTATTCGTCGGATCGCCACTCGTCGGATATCGCATCCTCACTTAATTGACACACCCGGGGCGAAAAATATCCGGAAAAAAAAGTATTTTGTGACAATCAATATGCTAAAAAAATTAATTAAGCGTCTAGCCTTCGGAATGTATAAGACCACAAACAATTCGACATTATTAAATAGAGATACTGCCTAGGTTCCTATCAGCTTACAGTAACATGCAAATGGAAGCACTTTATAGTATGTGAGACTGCTTATAAACTAAGATGAATAGAAACTAGAAATGTGTAGGTAATTATAAATTGTAGCTAAAAAAAATTCAATGATAATTCCATAACGATTAAAAAATAAACAACATCAGTTAAATATATCACAGGTATCAAGTCAATCAAAAATTATTCTAAGATTACTTTAAATCTTTTTGAGAATTGTAAATAAAAAGTTATGATGATAATTCAATAATAGTAGGGCTTCGCGAACGCAATTTGTGTTGCGTTGAAGATGAGCGTAGCGGTTTGTATATAGCGCATAAAAATATTGAGGCAAAAAGCCTATGCAAATCATGGACCAGCAAGCCGGACCATTGCTTTCTCAAAAATTATGATCACTTGAAAATGTACGCGATTCTAATCTTTCTTTGTTTCTGTCCGAGCTGTCGGGTAGCAGTAATATGCTAAATTTGAGGTCATTGAGCAATTTGCATGTAAATATATAGATGTAACTCATGCCCAAGGGTTTTTATTAGGTTGGAGATATATTTCTGCCGCAGACTTACTTTCAAAAACTTGCATGCACGGAATTGACAAATTTTCTAATATCTGTCAAATCTTGAAGTCAACTTTAAGTCAAAAAATCTGGTGTGATATTTCGATTTGGTTTCGATGGTTACTAAAGACAACAATGGAACTTGGGGAAATTTGCAAACAATATGCACTTTTAAATAAATTTCCGTACTTTACCAAACTTTCTCAATTGCCGAATATTGCTACTTTTTCTGCATTGAAAGGAAGAGGTATGGAGGATTTTCTTGAAAAACGCAGGGGGTCTAAGTTGAGAAAAAAGTAGACACCTTGAAAATTTCATGGCAATCGACGCAGGCGTTTGGCCTGTAGAGTGCCCACAAACACACATACAAACAACAAAAACACACACACACACACACACAAGTGCTTTTTTTTAGCAGTAGTGATATTGAAGATTTTGCTTCGCTTGCTTCGCTCGCTACGCTCATCAATAATAATTCAATAGTAATTAATATCAATTAAATATATAGCAGTGATATATCTACCTAAGATCACTTTTTTTTATTCTGGTATGTTTGGTAGAAACTTATCTAAATTTCCTCTTCAATTTTTATTGAAAACATTATTAATCTCGTCAAAATTAATGTTCTGAGCCAAGTCAACTTCTATTTAGATCAGTGTTAACCCTCTTAATCTATCCTTCCCCATAGCGTTCCTGAAATACAATTTAATCAGTTTGAATTTAGAGAAAGATTTTTCAGCCGTGACTACCGTGAATGGCAAAGTTAGAAATATAAGATAAGCTGTACAGATGTCAATGAAATCGAGCTATTCTCAACAATGAGGAAATGGGTCATGTCTTTAACTGTGCTCAATTGTTTCACGGAAACGCCTAAAGCGGATTTCATCGATAGGAGCATTCCTGTAAACTTTAGCGAGATATCCAGCGTGTACTGTCGAAAAAATGCTTTGGATTTTTAGGTAATTTTGCCGGTGGAAGCTGCGCAGATGAATCCTTGATGCAGAATTTCAAATTTTGCAACTACTTCCTTTAATCGTTCAAAGCGACGAAAGAAGCGAGTGACTACCTACCTAGTTGCGTTCATGTTCACTGTCGCCACTATATGAAACCCCTGTAAGAAGAACTCAAAATTACATTGTATCAGCTGTGTTGCCAGAAATATTTATTGTTCTGAAATTCCCATGCCGTTTATCCATTCTAATGCTAAAGCAAAGCTATGAATTGGACGTGAGCCGAAATTGGAGTAGCCATAATACATGATTTTGTCGGCAGGCCCCCCATAGTTGGGAAAACTTCTGGGCCAGGGGCGGAACTAGGCGCCCGCGGGCGGGCCCAGGCCCGTCCACTTCCGTTGGGGGCCCGTCGGCCGAACTTAAATCAGAAACTCGTGAACTTTTTTATGCGAGACTTTTAGTTTTATGTTTCCTTGATTCCCACTTCACTGCAAATATACAATGTGTGAGGCAGACTGACCAAGAACGCGGGGGGCCCCGTATCAGGCCTCATCGAATTTCGTACCCTGAGGACCCCTCTTGATATAGATAGTGCAGGGTAAAAATTACAGAAAAAATAACAAAGCTATAAAGAAAAACATCGTCAATACTTATCATTAGAATGCACCCATGTGAGCAGTTATAAAAGACAGGACCCTTTAGTGATTTACATTTGAAAGTATCGTATGCTGTGATCTGAATCAAAATTTCCAGGCAAGGGTCTAGCCTGCTGATTGCAAAATGAAAATAATCGAGCTGCTTTTCCAAATCTGTCGCAGTTTGAAAGAGATTGAAACGCATAGATTCACTCTAAAAAATGACCATGATTCAAAATTTTCTCGGTGGCTCCAAACCCTGTTGTCTTGAGGGGGGGGGGCCTTCTCAGCCAGATCTGCGGGCGGCCCGTGAATCGTGGTTCCGCCCCTGCTCTGGGCCCTGGGGTGGTCGCCCCTACGGTAGTTACGCCACTGATTGACACCCTTCAAGTATCAAAGGATTTCACTTGCCAATTACTTTAAAGATTTGCAAAACAATCCTGTTGAGCCGGTTCATTGACCAGGGTACTCGGCTTGCTTCCAGCTGCCCGCACATAGTTTACCTAGTCTCCACTTTACTAAAACTCTGCTGACTTCCACTGTCCACTGCTTCCACTGGTTATGTGTGTAGGTACTTACTTTTGAGCTCCTAGCATGAGCATAAGCAAGATGGATTTGTGCAATCCACACTTTGCTGGTAAACGTAAACGTAGTTTCCTCTAGTAGGGAAAAGAAAATACAATTTGGTCTCATGAATGCCTAAACCAGTTGATAAGCCCTTTTTTAGGATAGGCATGCGCAGTGAATTATGAAAGTGGTCTCTTTATTACATGAGAAAATGGAAGTCAATATGTGTTCTGGGTGGCAATTATGGTTTTTTATAAGTTGGTATTTAGGGATAATGATTGGTACCTACCTGGGGGCATTTCAATGTAATTTAGATTATATGACAAGCAGTATCTTCTGCATTATTTCCACCCAGGAAAGCTGTACAGGAATCGATGTAAATACTTTATCTCGGGGCAAACACCCAAGAACAAAAAAAAATCATTTTTTTCCCGTGACAAAGACCCTATATTTTGAGTAGGTACCACTCATTTTCGTCAATTTGCAAGCAACAACTAGAAATTTATTTAAATTATAGAAAATATTTGTTATTGCATTTGACAATAATTGCATTTTACCATTTGGGAAGATGGCACGTATCAACATATCAACCAGAAACTAACGCACGGATTATCAACAAGAAACTCAAGCAGGGATTCTCATAAACACATAGAATATAATAACGGGAAAGTTAAAAAAGAAAAGTCTGCAAGGTTATGTGTATAGTTTTAACATATAATAATATGTATAAATATAAATTTTATTCAGTAGTATGTGTTTTTGTCCCGATGGGACACGATGGGACGATGGGATAAGATGGTAGCACTTTATGTAGTTCGCTGCCATCATATGAATGCCAATTGTTTCATCATCCGAGGATCAGCTTGAAGAATATCGTCAATATGTTGAACAGAATAAGTGGAACTGAAAGAAGAAACAAACATTAGAATACTTTCTGTGCTATTGACATTGGAAGTAGAAATTAGATTGAAAGTTACTTCAGATAGGACCAGCAGTTAGTGTTTACTGGATATCCTTTCATGAAAACCACATTTATTTTAACAAAGTTTTAATAACTAGTAAATACTTAAGTAGAGGACTTTAGCTAGGATTCCATATTGTAGTTCTTTTCATTTACGAGAGCAGTAACTCCTCTGCTGGGAATCGAGACCATGGCAAAAATGTACTTTTCTCTTCTTGTGGTATGTAATTTTTAAACTTTAAAATAAGATTACAAGCAGAATCTCTAATTTATCTGGTTTCATTAAAATACAATGTATACATTCACAGCGGTTTTTTGTTGCCTACTCATGATGTATCATCAGCGGCACTTAATGGTTGAGAGTGTAGGTACTTTCAAGGATGAGTTTGACAGGTTCCTAGGCAAAAATGTATGTATACTTACATCTGGTGACTGTTCGTATTGATCTCACAAGGTTCAATATTTGGTTCTTTACTGTCGGTGGCTCCCCGAATCCTTGGACATTGTGGTTGACACCCCATCCGACTGTCAAAAAGGATGAAGCTGGGGTTAATGCACTTTGGGTTAATGTATCGGTAAAAGTGTCATCAACAAGTGTCATAACGGGCATTGTTGAAATTGGTAGTGCATAGGTTTTCTGAGCCATGGTATGATGATGGTTGTGGTTTTTAGGTGTTTGCTCTTTTGAGATTTGATTTCAGTCCTAAAATGGTGTTTGGCAGAGTTTGCTCTTCCATCTTCAGGGTGAGACCAAAGATGAAGACTCACCCTGAACATGGCAGAGCAAACTCCGCCGAAACGTTGGATTAACAGGTCCTTTTTAGGACCGAAATCTTATCACAAAAGAGCAAAAGAGCACCAACCAAAAAACAACAACCATCACTCTTGAAATTGTTATTTTTGGGTTCCTAGTGAAATTTTGAGTTGATGGTTAATTTGATTACTTTGGATGAATTCGGCTATGTCAAATAACGTGGTCTTTTATGGTACCTACTACGATTCCGGCTTATGTCAGCACTAACCTCCACAATGGGGCTAACTTGCAGAATGGCCGCCGTTACGAACCAAAACTACCCATATAATCACAAACTTTATACAATTATCAAGACCCAAAAATCAATCAATTTAATATCTTCCTGCGACCCATGCCGAATCAAAATTTTACAAGGAATCCAAAAATACCAGCATCAAGAGTCTCTTAAAGACACTAAAACCGTCCATGAATTTGAAATTGCTGTCCATTTATTTAAATAACAGGTAGTGAAATAAAAAATGAATGATTTTGAAACCACAAGAATTGACACCCTACTGCAAAAGGGGCTTCAATTTTGTCAAAATAGCACTCTACTGTTCAACTTCAAACACCTCCCAGGTTTTATAAATTTCCTGAAAAAATTTAAAATGAAACATCTTGCACACTTCAATAAGCTTTTACTCTGCAATTATTAAATTACTTGTTGTCGAAAAATCATATCAATAGGAGACTGATTTCCAATGTAAGGTTAGGTATAGGTAGGTACCTACCTACAGTACTACCATTACTACGCCGGAACCTAACCATGGTAAAAGAGAAACCCACGAAGATGTTGAATTATCACAAAATCTTCGATTTATTCTCACCTTTAGCAAGAAATCTTTCTTCGTGGAGGATGCACACTGCATTTAAACATAAAAGTGTCGCCTCAAACAGATTCCACAACGTAAACGCCATGTTGAATGTAAAATTATTGGCTGTCAGAGTACAGCACAGCTGTAAAGTTTGACGTTGCATAAAATTAGTTTTGACGTATATTTAGGCGCGGAACACACCGAAACAAATATAAGCCCATGATGTGACAGTAAAAACCGAAACGAACCTGTGTAAAAGCATTGATGAGCATTGAACAGTTACTTTCTAAAACCTCTAAACGCCAAATATCTAAGAATAAAATCTAAACTATAAACTATAACAATTTTAACATATAAAATTTTAACAATAATATAGGTAACAATTTTAACCTATAACAATTTTTCAACAATGGAAACACAATTTGAGAAACTCGGGGCTGTTGTGAGATCTTTTGCTCTTGGCGCAATTTCAGCCAAAGGTGCTAGCATTGGTGCCAGAGCAACATACTCGGATGAAGATGCATTGCTTTTATCAAAAATCAGAGAAATGGAAACTGCAATCAATATAGCCACGGCAGTGGACTTGGTGCTAAAAACTTTGTGCGCTTTGGGGTTGGAAATTTCTGGGACAAACAGTCCAGATGATTCAACGTCTTCGTCATCATTGGTGAACAGTTTAGTGCGTGGACGGCAATCCACAGCAATTAAAGCCGTAGAGATGCAAACTCTTTGGAAGCTAACAACCAAAACTGCCTCTCAAGCAAAAGCTTTCAACCAAATTGCAGTAACACGCAACATATTTGAAAACAAAATCAGAGATCCAAGATCTGACGAGCATTTTGACAAAATTCTGAAGCTCATTACATTGCTTGGGGATTACGGTCGGCACCTTCAAGAACTCACCGAAACCCAGCAAAACCAAAAAGTAAAGACAATAAGGGTCAATCGACAGCTAATGAAGGAGACACACCAATTCTCAGAAGAACTTGATGCCCAGAAGATTGAATTGGAAACCAAGAGAAATATTGACAAAGATGCCAAATTGGAATTGTAAGACAAAAACCTCTTTGTTGACTTGTTGCTTCAATAGGGGGTCCAGAGCGCGCGTTCACCGCAGACGCTCGGTCGGGCGGTCTGGATAGAGGGTATGGTCAGAGTGTGTGGGGTGAGCTTGCTCTGCCATTATCAAAAGCTACAGAGCACGCGCAGTGGACACTCTTGGAGTTTTCAAACGCACTCTAACGCTTCTCACTCCAATTTGGGCCAAATTCATTTGTTTCTTGATATAAATGTATTCATTTGCCACTAGAATTGCAACCTGCAGATCCGACTCGCTGGTTCCTTTAGACGGCATGTTTTGCTATTCCACACAGGAACGCCAGAGTTTCCTAGCGTATGCGCAAATCAAAGTCATGAGATTTTTTTACTCAGCTTTCTAATGCTATGCTTCCAGACATGATAATGACCTTGCAAGACAAGTTACATGCCAAGTTACAAGTTTACAAGTTATAAGTTAGTTTCCGGCCAATTCATTTCGTAATAGAAACTCTTACAGCTGGTTGCTGGCTGATGTCTTGATTTTTTTTGTCTTGATAAGGGAATTTGAACGTATATATCTGTAAAATCATTAAAAAGATTTGAGAAACAATATATTTTCATGTCATTGACAGACGAATAAAAGACAACTGACCACTGAATTACGTACCTACAAACACGGTGGAAAAATGTATCTATAGACATAGCTTTGACTTACTCCAATCCAGCCAATCAATGGTATAGTACGATGTTTGGCAACCTGTCTATTATAGTATTCTTGTTCGCCTCAACTGCCGCACGCATGCGCATATGACGTCACAACGAACCCGTCGGTTCCAATCCGTGGGCTGCAACCCAAGTGGAATAGTGGAACATAGCCTTCAGATCAGTGGTCGCCAACCTCTGCAGACCACTTATATCTCACTTGATATCTAGTGGACAACTCACCGTGTAAAATACATATGGCGGGTAATGCGATTGTCTACGAAGCGAATGGGGGTCTGGGGGGAGGGCCCCCAGCATCATGCAGGTCCTGGGCGCATAGCCCCGAGAATAAATTGATTTCAGGAATGCATTTGGTGCGTTTCTACGCGATTTCAAACTAGTTTCGAAGACAATTTTTATTTAATAAATTGCGAAGTGGTTGCGAAATTGAGGAAAAGGTGACTTTAACGCTCTTGTGGTACCACGGAATGACTGCTAATAAAAGTCTAGAACCACCGCCCGCGCAAATTCAAATTAAAAACTGTAAATATTTTGAAGAGCATTTAATTTTTTAAATTAAATGAATTAAGTACACTGAAATTTAAAAAGTACATTTCCAAATTTCTCTGTAGACCACCAAAACTTTCTCGCGGACCACAAGTGGTGTGCGGCCCGCCGGTTGGCGACCGCTTCATTAGTTCAACACAGACACCCCCTTTGAACAAGCAATTCTCCCTGCTCTATCCAGCAAAATGCAATTGATAGTTTTTTAACCATTACAAATTTATGAAATTTTTCATATTTTTCAAACATTTGTTCAAACTGTAGAGCCAAAAGACAGAACAATTAGATAGAACATTGAGAACATTAAGATAGGCACTCATTTTCCTGCTTCTCTGGTTGGGATAAGGAGATCTCCGATCCCTCGGAGATCTGAGGAAAATGTGTGTCTGAGTAGCGCAGATGCAACTCAAATTGCATTCGCAAAGCCCTAGTGTAACCTACCGTGTCAAAAAAATAAGCTCGGAGGCAACAGGGTGGGGTCAGAGTTTTGTCTTGGCTGCCCAAATTGTTATGGTAATTTTAAGTAGGTGGTACCTAATATTTATAGTAGGTTTCCTGTTTGTAACAGTTAACAATGTAACATTTATTTTACAGAACACAAAAAATACATGCTAAATTGAGAAAGGCAAATACAACAAGAATGCTTGCCAACATCCTTTTAATAATAAGCGAAATTGACTTCAAAGGAAACCCGTCATACAAAAAGCTATTGAGAATGTGCCGCACTCCTGGCACGATGGAAAGTCTTTAGAATAAACTAAGGTCAGTATTAAACGTAACATAGTTGACATGTCAATAGATTGGTGCAAATCTTCATTTGTCTGAGCAGATCCATATTCGCTAACTATTAAATAGGCATCAGTACTTCCAAGGAGCTCTCATAGGTAGCCATTACGATACCTCCTCGCGTCCTTGGTACCGCTTAGCTCCTCAGAAAATGAAATTAACTTTTGGCCAAGCTCACTTAGAGAAAACTAGACTTCTTATGTCAGTTACAGATGTTTTTAAAATTAATGTAAAATGAAATTCAATCAATAAAATAATATTCAATGAAAACCCTCCCGACGTTGCAAATACAAAGAAATGAGAAAACACTCTGATCTAAAAACTGAATTTAAATAGGTACAGTACAATGAAAAAAAGAAATAGGTACCTTCTTTACAAGTACACATAGGTTGAGCAGCAATACAGCTTGTTGTGGTTCTGACATTACGTCCATTGGGTTGCTTTTGAGCCTCGGCAAAAGTCTCCTAGCCAAATTGTTGACTGATGGTCTCAACACAGATATAAGGTTTCCCAGATATTCTACCATACCTAGGTATGGCTACTTCAAAAATTTGATGCTAGTAATATGGCCGGCAATCGCTGGGGCGCGTTGGCAACCTTGTTTAACATCATCAACCACGCCATGGCACAAGGTCAATATAATCAAGGAACCCAATGTTCCACAGGTGGTTAGAGTTACCTTGTTTACAGACTACAGGTGATGTAATAATATACAGTGGCTACATCCCTTGACTGCCGGCGAAACTATTATTACGGGAGGATGGCTTTCACGGAGCTGCTTAAGTATGGGAGTGGAAAATCTGGGAAGCCCTTCTATTTGTGATATAAGATAAGGGTATGCTTGTATTCATGGTCGTTTGCTTGCGATAATCATTATTTATGTCAAGTAAAATCAGCAATTTCTTCAGTTATTCCCAAAGTTCCAGCATTACTTCATTCCTGGAACTCTGTATAAAAATTCCCCGTCGTCATCGTAGTAACAATCACCTGCTTTGTAAGTTCCCCCTTCTCTCCACTTGCTTTTGGGGATTGTTATTCTTTCTGGATATTGCAAATGAAAAGGCATTTGTAGTTTCTCAGTTCCAAGTACTTCTTGACTTTCTTTAGCTTTAAGTTTCAATTTTCTTTGATCTACATTTACATGCATAATGTTGCTTACATTATCTTCGACATCTATCCCATCGAGATTATACGCCTGCTTGTATTGGGTCAACGTTACCAGCTTCGTGATTTTTTCTGGCTTTTCAGAATCTAAATCTAATAAAAATGTGTCCGAATCATTTGAACGGCTCCTGACCGAAGATTCGTTACAACTAGTTTTATTCACATGCTGGCCGAAATAAGCCGGTATCTTTAGTTGCTTCGTGCCACCTTTTTCACTTCTGCACAATTTAACCATGTTTGAAAATTCACCTTCAACATTTTCTACAGGAACTAGCACATTTTCACAGTAGTTTGAATTTTTTAAAAAGGTGTGAGCTAATCCAGCCTGATTTCTTTTAGCAAATTTCAATAAATGTTCTTTTATTTGTGAATCTAACTCCAGCTGGCCACGAAGCAACTCCTTCCAATTCTTTTGTACTGATTTGTCGTGACGTGATATCTGATTCAAATCTTCTTGCGCCCAGCGTGATTTAATAATTTTCTTAATTACTGTTTCAGGAGCTGGAAAACTTTGCGCCAGCTTTTCTACAGACCATTCGACTGCATCGCTGTCGTAGAGCTGTCGAATCTGCTCCTTTTCGGCCCATGTCAGAAAATTTGGTAGCTTTTCAGACTTAAAATACTTCTGTTTCACTATTTGACGCTTCAGTATTTCTCTATCCTGCTCCATTTGTCTGAAAATCAATAAAGAAACTAAATTAGTGAAACAATATGTTTTGTGAAAATTGTTCCAATCGTCCTTTATCTACACTTAATACTGCAGTTGAGCCAAAGTAAGATATATGCATATTGAGCTGCATTTGGCAGCACAATGATATCTTTGCGGACTCGACTACAAAAAGTTTTTACAGCCCTTTTATTTTGCAGCCCTTTTCTATTTTGTTATTTTGCAGCCCTTTTCAAACGATTTTGGCAAATAGCGGGTCGTATGGTTGTTACTGTGCAAGCATTTGGTTTGCAGCAGTACGAAAAGGGCCATTCCAAGCAGGGCCGGACAAAGACAATATGCGCCAGTAGGCAGTTTTTCCGAGGGGCCCCTATAAGCTGCCAATGCTAATCAGTGAAGCCTAAGGACCCAATTTTGAAAGATGCGTCGATTTCGTAAGTGAAATTATCAGACTGGTATATAGTGGTAGGCACCAGCTATCTTGCAGGCATTGTAAAGTAACCCAAAATATAAGTATTAAACAATAATAATATTTTAATTTTATCTGCATTGTGCTTCCTGCTGGGCATGATCTGACTGACTTATGTCGCTCTCGTTAGCGATTTTGTTTTGTTTTGAGCTCTAGTTTTGCCCATTGTCTTACTATCGAAACTTTCAAATGCACAAATTAAGAAAATGCCCCGAAAATCGCGCGGGGTGACCAGGGTGACTGTGTGGACCCAGCTTGTTAGCAGCACTAACAAAGGCACACTGGAGTGCTCCATGCTCAATGTTTTTCCCAACATTTGACAACAGGAGACAAGCAATTAACAGTTCCAGGAGTGGAATTAGCCATTCTGCCAATTCGAGAGCTGAATTTTCTATTGTACATACAATCCTATCGTAAAATAAGTTCAAAAAACCTCTCAGTCCGTACTCTCCGGCTGCAACTTCCTATCATACAGGAAACGCGGATAAGCGCACATACGCAAGAAAGAAATCAGGAGGAAAATCAATTTCCTCACGTGAATTCAAGGTATAAACATAAACTTAGACATAAACTAAGACACACATAAACTAGACAAAGATTTCAGAGGTATTGTTGCTTATATAATGTGATGTTGACTGAACACATGACATTGCAATTCACATTGTTCATAAAAAAATAAAAACAAGAAACACATGGGTGCTGGAGCCGGCCAAAACCTCGGCGCCCCTAGGCGATAGCCTACTCTGCCTACTGGTAAATACGGCACTGATTTCAAGTTTTGTGACGTGGATCAAAAGTGGTGCCGACCATTGTAAGGTCACTTCGACCGGTCTTCGTCAGCAGACTTGTGGTAGTTTGGGCCTTGGTACATTTTTGTAAGTGGTACGGGAGGCAGTGGAGTGAAGATTGTGGCCCAGGGGACCACGGCAGGTACCTACCTACTACTTTTCTACGAGGCTCTTGATGGCAATTTGCTATAATGGTTAGCAACAAAGATAAAGTTTATATAAATAGGCTCTTATAATTTAACCCCCCTGATAAATGTTAACCATAGATATAATTTAGTTTGGTTGGTGCAAATTAAAAGACTTCCACAACTAGGTATAGTTACTTATAGATACTACCTCTCATTGTTTGCGTGGCCGTTTCTTCCTTTAAATTTAAAATCATCTTGCAGGATGTCTTCGTCAATAGTGTCAGCTGCATCACTTTCGTCGATGTCGTCTTTGAAAAGGTTCAGTCTCTTATCCAACCCTGGATTTGCTTCATTTATTCTCCTCCTACGTAGAAAAAC
The DNA here is from genome assembly GCA_921293005.1 of Nemoura dubitans. NCBI lineage: Eukaryota > Metazoa > Arthropoda > Insecta > Plecoptera > Nemouridae > Nemoura > Nemoura dubitans. The sequence goes on from OV121074.1 coordinate 67,563,626, forward strand.
ATCACTTGTACAAAGAAAAACAGCATTTACTTGGTTGGTATCTACCACACACAGAAAACGTTGCAAAACGCAGAGTTTTTTTAAACAGCGGAACATTGCAGAACTAAATGATGATTGGGATTGAGCAATGGGCAGTATTCTCTGGGCAGGAGATAACCAGGAGAAAATACTAAAATCCTTGAAGCACTTGAAGTATTAAACTGGCACATAATAGACATGCATGCACGGACCAGGGGAAGGATTTCAGGTTAGGTTAGCACTTGTGTAGCGGGAGATTATGAACTGTTCATTTTCACTGTACTTCCGCGTTCACTGGCTGACGGCTATTCTGTTTCTGGTTGTATGAGGAAGCGGTACAGGTATTTGGTGGAACTTTTTGTTTCAGCTGTGTGGCAATTGGCAACAGTTAAAAATTACCTACAGTCAAATAAGATGAAATTTGAGCTAGGTAACTGAAATGATCGCTCGCTAAGAGCGATAGGTCGGCACGCATTTCCATTTGTCAGGCCCTATTGACATTTTTGGTTCACGTTTACCAAATATCAGTTAGCTCATTTGAAGTGACGTGCACACAATCCCCTCAATCTAGGTACCTGTGTAATTTGTGGTCAATCCCTCCATGGTCTAACTAAGCATTACATAGGCAACTAAGCAAGACTAACTAAGCATTACATAGGGAGGGCATCGCAAACGCAATTTGTGAATTGAGTTGAACATAGGCGTGCGCAGCGTTGCGGCCGACACGGCACAGGACAGGTCGTATATCTAATATTTTTCCAACACGATACAATTTATTAGATTTTATTCCCTAGAATTCAACTAATTTTCTGAATGAACCTTGCCACTTGCCAGCGCCCGCTAAACTGATTTCTTTCGATTTGCTCGAATTCAAACATGTATCTAGGTGGCTATCTTTATGCGAAATTCATTCCTAAAGATTTTTTTAAGACTCTGACATTACCCACAGCCTCCTAGCAACATTCACACCAAGTTAGCAATCGGAAACATTTTCATCCAGATTCCAGAAGGCCCTGGTGTGTGCTCAGATAGAAATTCAATGTGTGGCGTCGATGGCTGCCATGCCCTGTCACAACACTACACTTGCTTTCGCGGTCACGGGCAGAAATCGGTGCACATTTGTGACCATCATTATCCATCATTATGGTCCATCCCATGCTGTTCCGTTTCTAACCATTTACTCTGCGCACGCATGTGGCATTGAATATGAGTGTAGCTGATTGTATTGAATAAAGATCCTATTTTGCATTAAAAACTCCTAATTGGGGGACAAAAATAGGAACCCTGAAAATTTCATCGAAATCGGAGCAAGCGTTTGAGCTGTAACACAAAATACAGACACACATGTAATCTTTCTTTTTGGTATATAGTGAAATGAAAGATTTCGCTTCTGCAGTACCCACCAACAAAACTAATATTAGCCAAATCAACAGGAAGATAATGCATCGAATTCAAGAGCACTGGCTAGCTGTCACGAATTCCTTGAAGACTTCAACGTTGGAACAACATACAGATTCAATTAGGGCACGTGGTGGACTTCACAAACGCACGGACGGTGGCGAAAGAAAAAAGATTTTACTCGCGCATAATCAGAGAATCTATTGAAATAGAAAAGCGCCCTACCAACCTAACCAGTTTGGAAACTAGCTCTTCTACCCTACAAAATTACAGCCACATCCCCAAAATCATCATGCGAGTCGAAGACTCAAGCAATACATGCACCATTGGGTCCTACACTGCATGAAGACAGAATCGACCTTGACCTTCTGGTTAAATTTGTCTAGTCAAAATGTAATTTTATATACTTTGGTTCATTTGTTGAGATCTCTTAATACCTTGTGTCCAATGTTTTGCTTTTTAGTTCGTATTGATTGACCCTTGAGAAAGACCAAACAATTTGGTCGAAACGTTGGGAAATGGAATAATATATATAGTGCTTTTTTGTAAATATATGAGGTGCCGGAACGCCTATTTTCATAATAGAAAATGACCCTTTATCCCCCACCCCCATTCACCTCCGCCAATAAACGACAATCTGCGTTGCATTTGTTGTTTTGTTGATACTGGACGCCGTTCTTAGCTGTGATGAGCTGTGAATGCAGAATTCTTCCCATCTAGCTATTCCGTGTAATTGTTGTAGGTTTCTTTCTGATTCAAAATGATGAACTCCTGGGTTTATTTTGCCACTTTATACGCGGTACGAACAATTTTGCCAGTGAGTGACAACTCTTTCATTGGAGAGTGGTTTTAATAACACTTTGTCCAGTGCCTGATTTTAATGCACTTTCTTGCGCAAAGATGTCAGCTGCTGCTTTCTCGTTTCCCCGTAAAAGATATTTCTGCGTTTGCCCATTCCTTCACAATTTTCATCCCTGCTCAGAGTTCCAATTTCTTCGCAAGCAGTGCAGCCGAGTTTCTTGTTTTGATAACAGAACCTGCAGTTGTTTTTCAAGCAAAATTCATTCTTCTGCTCTAATGAATATAATTCCTATAGAGCACCTATAAGCCAGAGCTGCTCTTCAAGACGCCCGGTGCGTTTCCTGATATCTCAGACCACAGTTCTCTCAGACCGAAAACCAACATGGACGCAAAACCGTATATCACGGTAAGAAGGAAAGACTCTTCGCCTTTTCCTCCTGGACCCTCTGCTGCTAGACACAGGCAAAGAGTTTCAAAACTACCCATGGCCATATAGCCTTTTGTCTGGCTCAAGACATGACGTGTAAGTTTTCAAACTCTTAGCTCTTGTCTAGTAGCAGAGGGCCAATGAGTAAGGTGCAAATACACTCTCATTCTCAACATGAAATGGAGTGCTGGATTTTTTCTAGCGATCGGCGAGCGCAGATATTCCCACATGATGTTTAATTTTTTGTGTGTACCGAAATGCAGGTGCCGGAACTGAGCAAATTCTTATTCCTTCAACGAAATATCAACGAAACGATGTGAAATCAAATATAGGTTTTGGTTATCGGATACGCATTGTTCGGGTTTTACTCAGAGGTATAGTACGTTTGATCCTGTTTGATTGTCATGGTTTCATTATGGTTGTGTCGATTTAAAATAATTAAACCACGAACCACGATTTTATCTGTGGAGGTTTATTTTATTGTGGAGGTTTCGTGGTGAAGATTGACAAAATAGCATTGACTGAATTTTTCTATCGTTTCTATCCCTAATAACTCGTCAAATAACAATGGAAGGAATACATTTTTCAGTTTTCTACGTCATTGTGAGGAAAGCCAGGTGTACCTACTCTGCAGCCCTTTCAACAACGATATACCTACTCAGTTGAAAAAGTGAAAATATTCAACAATGGAGAGTTTCGTACCCGGACTTCCAAATCAAAATTTTAACGAGGTTAACTTTTCCCGACTCGTGCTAGTCTTGTGTGTATTTAGCCGTTAGAAAATCAAGCCTTCCACACACAATGGAAGCCGCATACAATGACAGTTTGAATCAAAGAGTTCGAATGAAAAATAAATAACTTTGATGAGATCATGAATGCACAATGAATGTCCCTACATATACCCTACATATGCAACCTATAAAGTAATACAATGACACTTGCTGTGGATGCGATAGCGTATACAGTGTAGGTAATATAAATAAATTCGTTAGCTGCGGTGATGACTGCGGTGATGACGGTGCATGGGAGTGTTACCAAAGAAATCGCGATGACTTGCAAATACAATAAGAAACAATATTCTCTGTAGTATATGGGTCAGTTTTAATTGATTGACATTTAATTTGTGCCTTTTGAATGCCTATACTATTGTGAATAGACTGAAGTTCGAAAACGAAGTTTGGAATGCATATATATATGCACCTATATAGGTATATACATTTCACTGATTATATGTGGGCACCGAAAATGTATCAGGTTATTTTATTGAACATATTTGGTGAACATATTCTTGGATAAAAGTCTAAGATTTGTGAATCGTGACCCATTAATAGTTATGTATAAGCAAATACCTGCATAAGCATTGACCTCTCGATGCTTGTATGAGGGTTCAGACAGTTACGACGTGACCTTGGTAAACGTGGTATGCTAAAGCCAGGGCAAGTCATTTCCCCCATATACCCCAGTGACCCAGTACAAGGATATCACGTTGACATTCAGGAATAGGTTATTATAAGTGCAGATCCCGAGTTATTGGGAAAAGTCTCCACACTTGCAAAAATTATTTGTGACCCAGTGTGTATGCCTTTCAGATTTGCCGTACAATGCACTGAAATGTGTAATTTTGTTATGAGCACGTCAGTGAGGATAAAAGTAATTGTGATTGTTATAATAAATGTGTGTTACACCTCCTTACACATGGATCGCGACAGAGTAGGTAACAAAGACTTATATGTCTAACGTCGCAACGGTAAATCTTGAGAGGGAAACGAGAAATATCGTCTTAAAAATATCAAACAATGAGCATTATTTGAGCCTTTGTCGAGGAAGGGTTATAAAAAATGTCTGAGTAGAGATGCATGAAATATTTAGCACGAAGGGCGTTATATTCACGACTTGAAACGTTTAGATTGAATACGAATAATTTAGAGATGCAGACTAAACAACTTCCTTTGGTCATCATAAAGATAATTAGGAAACTATGAGGCCACTATTCGTTCGGTTTCCAGTTTCCACTGCCTTTGATACTTGCAAGACAATGGCCATGAGACAACGGAAGTGAAAATAGAGTGACAACTGTTCAAGCTTTTTTAAAGTCTTCAAAGGAGTTTATCGGGCATCGACTAGATTTAATTTCTTGTCTTGTCGAGTTGTATTTGTAATAGATATTATACGTAATTTACATTTTCTTTTTTGACTGTTAAAAAACTTTAAAGTACAAAAGGATGTTTAAGAGCCGTTTGGAGAAACAGGAGTTTGAACGGAACGCATCAATTCGTGTGCTTGAATATGAAGGATGTAAACTGCCAATCTCGACTTGAATCTTGTTCAAATTTATGATAAATTGCTACAAGATTCAAGTATCCCCGAAAAATTTTCGATTTTGTGGCCATCACGTTATAGGCTTAACAGTATTTGAATTTTCATTGGCCCCGGATTGATTGCTAATGGCATGTATTTTAGTGAACATGTAGCCTGGAAGTACTATAACTTGTCTGTTAACCACATGTGTAAACAAGCAACAGATGAAATAAAAATAAATCAAAATCGCTCATACAATGAGGCGAAAAAGCAGCACGATGCAATTTTATGCTTTTCATGGCTTCCCGTATTTTATAATTCCTGAATAAATTCGACCTTTTTTCGCCACCATCCATTCGAATCTATAAATGCGAATGCTATACAGAAATCCAGAATTAAAAATAGGGAAGTTGACTGATATATTATACGTGAACAGCACAATTACATTGTATTCACGTTTGTATATTATGATGACGTTTGCATTTCGATGCAATCGCAGTTGCTCTTGAATTCAAACTAGTAACTTGCAAATTGCCGTACGTCTAGGGCACTTTCGCACAAGCGCACCTCCGACCAAAATATCGATTTGGCGAAGTAAGGGTGGGCCCTCTGCTTGGGGGTTCAACCCGACCCAGACAGTTCACAACCTACGCTAGCAGCGTGTCTTCCGTTCCATTCCATTCAATAATACATTAGCCCTTCAGTTCACCTCTAATCACAGTTCTTTGTACACTCATAACATGTCATTCTGTCCGTGATTATAATGTGTGATTTCCCAAAAATTTGTTGTTGATACTTGTGCAATGAAATAGTTGTCACTAGGTATAGGAAAACTATGCAAATTTGTCAATCGGCCAGGAGAATGCTTGTGCTTTTGCGAACACAGTTTTCGTAACAATAAATTAGGTAGGTATTTGTTTACAATATTTTTTCTACTAATCTATGCCTAAAGGCACATGCAAGAAGGTAGGTAAATCAATAGTGAATATTTTGAGGGAATGGAGTTTCAAAGGAATGGAAAATGTAGTGTAATTTGACTGTAAAAAAATCACATGAATTCCTGTCACTTCATTGAAGGAAATTTACCATTCTCGAAGGTAGCTGTACTTTGGCTGCGCTCTGCACAGTGGTTTACAATACCACAATTATTTTTATTTCTGAATCTGATGAGTCCACAAAAAATGTGACAAATGTTAGAGTCAACATTGAAAAAGTGGGTACCTACCTACCTAGCACAATAATGCTGTCATGTGTTCAATGGCACTTGCTATGTATGCTAAATTCTGCTGTGTAACACATTACGGTATATAGAAAAATAACAATAATGATACACAATGAAAATGGGCTTGCAGCCGAGTTGTAGTGGGGTGAGAGGAGACAAAAGGTGTTCCACTGTCCAAATGTTCTGTGGGTGCCGACCATAATCTGTGCAGCAGTCTAGCAGTCCGCATTGCGAGAGCCAGCAAAGTTGAAGACAGTTCACGACTGCAGAGAGATCCGATTTATAGTATTTAGATGGTTCATCACTGACAAATCTCTGTAAGCTTTTTATTCATTGGACGTCAATATCCAATACCAAACCAAGACGTTTTTATATAGACATGTTTTTTTTCGAATTATTTTGTTACAACTGTTAAAGTCCGATTTCATTTCAGGTGTAGTTGCACTTATTTGATGCAGCGTTAGTAACGACTCAATAAGATGTCTGCAATTCTGAACACGACGCAGTCGTTCATGACTGAAGCATACGGATATTATTTGTGGACATTATCATTGGCAGGTATGGATTTTTAATAACAAACTGTTTGCTTGCCCCACAGCTAGACACCACTTATATATGGATCGATTTTCAATTCGTGCTTTCTCATACATTTCCACTTTTTATTGTAATGAATTTACTTTTTTTTATGTGGTTTGCCGTCACATGCGCATATACAATTTTCACATATTTTTCTTCTTAATTCAGACTTACACTTTACAAAAAAAGTTTACAAATATATTCTTGACATACAGACTCGAATTTATTTATAGCGTCTCTTTATTTACCAACAATTCTCACGAATTGTTGGTAAATATAGAGAAGATATAAATTATATCTCCAACTTTTTCCTATACTATTCCTGTGTTGTTTCCATCAACTAAATTATCTAATTAACTAATGTACCATCGTGCTCTCATCTCTGCAGACAACAGGACCAAAGGATGGCTGCTGGTGGACTCCCCCACGCCCACCCTCGTCTACACCGCGATCTACTTGGCCATCGTGGGTCTAGGGCCCCGGATCATGAGGGACCGAAAACCCTTCAAGCTCACGTGGGCCCTTGTCCCTTACAACCTAGCAATGGCCATACTCAACTTCTACATCGCTTACGAGGTATTCATAACGAACTGACCTTTCAACTGACATTTCGCCTGGATTATAGTGCTCTGAGCTCGTGTCATAGTTAAATAAAATTTGGTAAAATATTGTTTTTAATTTTCAGTTATTGATGGCATCGACTGAGTTGAAGTACAGCTATGTATGTCAGCCAATTACGAGACTTCAACATCCAGAAGAGCTGCGGGTAATTCTTGACTATTTATTTTGGTAATTGCAGTTTTTAAAACCAAGTAATGGGGACTAGAGCAAAATTACAAATCACGACAATTAAAATCTATATCATGTCTTTCAGATAGCAAACGCAGTGTGGTGGTATTATTTCTCTAAGCTGTTGGAGTTTTGCGACACATTCTTCTTCATTTTACGCAAGAAAGACAGTCAACTGACGTTCCTCCACGTGTACCACCACGCAACGATGTTCTCGCTCTGGTGGATTGGAATCAAATGGGTTCCCAGTGGATCAAGTAAATATCATTGCCTTCCATGCCTTCCATGCCTTCCATGTTCCAGATTAACTTTATATGCCACCTGTGACTAGCGAGAACTAATCCATTTTATTTTCCCAGCTTTCCTACCAGCAATGGCCAATTCGTTCATTCACGTCCTGATGTACTCGTATTATGGGTTATCAGCACTAGGGCCCAATATTGCTAAATATCTGTGGTGGAAAAAATATCTCACAATCCTTCAGTTGGTAAGAATCATAAAGAGTATTGCTTTATCTTTATAATCTTATTTAAATTACGAAAGCTCGTAATTGGCTAATCATTTTATTATTATGTACACAAATTAGCCTCCCAAAAATTTTGCCCATTTAATTCTCACCCTGTATGCAAATTACCTCTCCCAAGATTCATGGCCATTGAGCTTAGCTGGTTAAAGCACCAGCCGCGAAAGTTAGGGACCCGGGTACAAATACCTTAATGGGCAACATTTCTGGGAGGCTAATTTGTGTACATAATAATAAAAAAAGTATTGCTTTATTTTTATCAGCATCTTCGGAGCATATTATTTTATTGACATGCTGCCGCTGGCATTTTCCTCTAGCGATAACCTTGACCATGAACATTACTTATTGCACAAAACTTTCCAATACTCTAATAAGTAAAATCTGTGCTAATAACCCATGCACTTTTTAAAATTATTGTTGGTGACCAGTTGTTAACTGCACCTTCCGTTTCTTATTCGAATCCCTCGCTATTTTCTCCACAGATCCAGTTTACTACTGCTATGGCCTTGGGCATCAATGGCATAAAGAACGGGTGTGACTTTCCATTGTGGATGCAGTACACTTTGGTGATCTACATGATTTCTTTTCTCGTGCTTTTTGGGAACTTTTACGCCAAAGCCTACATCAAGAAGGTAAGATCCGTAATTGACTCTTAAGCTAGGTACATATTCGCGGCAAAAACGGCAAAACTCGGGAATGGGAGTCGGTAGCTGTTGTCTAGCTAAGCTGGCAAAGGATCACTTACAATACTGATTTTCTTTTGTTTTCAGGGAAGAGAGGTGTATTATGGACAAAGGAATGGTGTTTCGCGTTGCAAGAAAAGTGCATAGTTCTACCAATAGAGGCCTATAAGACATTTTAGCTTTAGCTTCGTTGTGTCTTGTGCTCAAATATGGTTGTTCGTATTTTAGTTTTTTTTTTAGATTATTATTGTTTTTTTACTTTAAAGAGTGCCGCTTTGTAACTCACGTGTGTGCGTGGTGCGTGTTTTTACATTTTACCAGAGCAGTGCTCAAAAGAATTTACTTTTATTTCAGTTTTTACGTACAATTGCTAATATCAGTGCTTATATAGCGCACAATTATTTTAATTTTGTTGTACAGCCAAGATCTGTAGAGATTAATGTACTGTAAGTATTGATATTTGATAGATTATCAGTAGGGATAATAGACTCAATATGAATATCGCATCTGCACGACCATGGCGTAATTATTTGTTATTTAATATTTATTCTTGTAAAATTTTATATACAAAAATGCATATTTGTTAATAAATACACTCGATTGCTTTTAGTTGTACCAATATATTCATCAACAAGAACTTATATAATAATACATAATATTACAAATACTATATTCATGACGCCTGATTCTTGCCTAAACCATAAACGACGCTACATTTTCAGTCGGTACGGAGTCATAGGCTGACGTTGTTTGAAGGAGACGATGACCTTCTTTTATTAACCAACCCGGCCTGGAAAATTTGTATCATTGTAATAACAAATTATGCTAGCGATAAGTGCATTGATGTCAAACTCAAAAAGGTATAATTTCTCGATAAAATGCTGCTCAAGTTTCACTGTACAAAAATAAAAATGCGTGAAGTTGTATATCAAAGGTAGGTTGTATCGGGTATCTATTTGTGTAGTTATACCGATCGTGTTGTATGTGCTCTTTCATCCTCAGAGAGTACGGTACGTCATGGTAGCTAGTTTTGGTCTTCCGAGGTCCTCTAGACACTATGTCTTGGACGAGTGTTTGACGGTATTGCAGCCACTTTCGATGCTCCAGAAAGTCCTGGAAAAGCTCTTCGCTCGAAGGGATGTGTCTGTTCATGAATGAGGTTATTCGCTGCCATATATTGCCCTTCTTTTTCTGCAAGATCCAGTATCGAGGACACAGAAGACATTTTGTGTTCACGTTTGCTATGATCGTTCGTCCATAGTGTTTCTCCCCTGGAATGTGCAAACGTTTTTCTTATAGGAATGATCAAGAGTAATTTTTTTTCGATATAGCATGTTATAAATAAATATAAATGTATATATATATATATATATATATTTTTTTTTTTTTTTTTTTTTTGCTTTTTTTTTGCTATTGGGTAGCAGATTGTATTGTGGTTGCATACTCGGACTTAAATTTTGTCACTTGCTGATAACCGATTCCATTGGCATTTTTCTGAGTATTCCTCCTAAAGCCATGCTCCAATTTCCACAGCAATATTTTTCCTAACGTAAGACTCACAATCGCTTTATAAGCGCTAATATAAGATACAGGTCGACGTCAGCTGTTCTGGCAGGTTTTCATGGTTTTCAAGATTGTCTCAAACGGATTTTTTTTTAATTTACCGAGTCCGAAACAGGAGCCTCCCCTCAGCAAGCAAACTTGCATGAAGTAAGTCTCTAGCTGTTCTTTGGGGCGCAGTGACTTGACATCATGCAGCTGCCGATAAGACGTCAATCCTCTACTCCTCGACACCGCGAGCTTGAGTACTTCTATCACGCGCAGCTCCCCAGCGAGCACGAAGTGCACGAAGCTAGTCTGGCCGGCTCCGTCGCCTTCAATGCACCATGGTCACATCACATCATATATTATCACATCAAGAATTGCAATCTCACAGTCACAGGTCGCTACAAGAGGCCAACAAAGCTGCAAAGTTACAACTTGACAAGGGACATGTTTCATTCTTCGGCTAGGTATTTATTGAGCCATTTTTCTCCAAGGAGGGTCTGGGTAGATTTGCATGCACTAAGGGGTGCATCAACATCGGGGTGCAAGGAGCACCCCGATGTTGGTAAATATTTGGAGCTAAAAGTTGAGAAGTGCTCTATGAGAAATTTTTAAACGTTTGGCTCTTGTCTAGCTGCAAAACAGTGTTCCAACAGTGGAAACCAAAGACTTCAGATTTGAAAGTATGGGCTATCTTTCGATTGAAATCCATGAAATCGGTGAGCGTGAAATATCTACTACAATTCTTTGACCACCTGAACTGAAGTGTCATGAAGATGGCAATGTCACGAAGATTACCGAACACTGTCTCGTTGGAAGCAAAGTTCCTCATCTTGGAGAGTATGCAGCACTCTCTGATGCTGACGTCTGTCCACCCCTCGAAGTACGGGAAGGCCTGCATCGCCGCCTTGCACTCGTCCCATTGTTTGGTCAGCGACGACTTCAGGACTGTGTCGAAGTCAGCCTTGCGCAAGCACAGGAGGTTGCAATTCGCTGCAAAAGTAAGTATACATTTGCTTGCTGTCACTGTACAGTGTACAAACAAGAATGACTTTGAAAAAACTACTTCCAATTATTGGGGTTTCAATGCTAAGTGGAAGTTTCATTGTTTTCCCTTCGTTTCGTAACATAATATGCTTTCGTTATGTTCCTCAAGAGTGATAACCCTTGAGGAAGTAACGCAAATGTTAAGAAACGTCGGTGAAACAACGAGACTTTTATCCAGCATTCAAAACCCAGAATGAAATAGTTGTTTTCACACCTAGTGCTAAAGATATAGTATAACTTATAAGTAAGAAGACAATATAAGCCTAATAAATTTAAAACATTTGCTTTAAATAATAAACTGCTTGGTGCAATGTCAGAATTCCGTACGGTTTTCTTCAAAGGCTTGAGCGACAGATTCTTCTTCCATTTCGTGGATTTGGTGGTTCACAATCACAACGACAAAGCTAGAATTAAGAACTGTTTGATCAATATGAATATGACGGATATTTTCAAGTTTCTCGTCTATTTTCAATGTCGCGGCGCCTCGTTCTGTGGACTTGCGCATAGAGGATATTGGAACCTGTTGATGTCGTGCGTCCGAGAGGTGTTGGATCTAAACGGCAAAACCAAGCTTAACCAACGTGTTAATTGCTGATGCGTTTTAGAGTTCAGCGTCACGCTCTATATAGTCTGATCCTCCACCCGCAATGCACGCAGAAACGAGGCACGTGTTTAGAAATTTTCTCGGGTTTAGGACTGTTTTTTCTATAGAATTTTGCTTTTTCCCATTACCGTTTCAGTTAAAATGCTGGACAATTTAAAATCAAAGTCGACATGTTCGAAGCTTTAATTTAGTGCCCAGGTGACGACCAATTAAGAATTCAATTACAGTGTAATGAAAATCAATAGGTAGGTAGGACTATAATTTCTTATATTTCTCATTGATGAGCGTAGCGAGCGAAGCGAAATCATCAATTTCACTACTGCTAAAAAAAACACTTGGTGTGTGTTTGTTTGTTTGTTTGTTTGTTTGTTTGTTTGTTTGTTTGTTTGTTTGTTTGTTTGTTTGTATGTGTGTTTGCGCGCGCGCTCTACAGGCCGAACGCCTGCTTCGAGTGGGATGAAATTTTCAGGGTGTCTACTTTTGTTCTCAACTTAGACCCCCTGAGTTTTTCAAGAAAATCCTCCACACCCTTCACTTTCAAAGCAGAAAAAATAGCAAAATTCGACATTTGGGCATGTTTGGAAAAGTACGGAAATTTATTTAAAAGTGCGTATTTTTTTCAAATGTTCCCAATTTCGAATTGCCTTTAGAAACCATCGAAACCGATTCGAAACATCACACCAGATTTTTTCCAATAAAAACCAACCCAATAAAACCCAATAAAAACCCTTGGGCATGAGTTACATCTATGTATTAACATGCACATTGCTCAATGACCTCAAAATGAGCACATTTCCGCTACCCTACAGCTCGGACAGAAACAAAGAAAGGCCAGAATCGTTTACAATTTCAAGTGATCAGAATTTTCGAAAAAGCCAGGGTCCGGCTAGCTGCTCCATGATTTAGGCTTTTTGCCTCAATCTTTTTACGCGCTAAATACAAATCGCTACGCTCATCTTCAACGCAACACAAATTGCGTTCGCCCTAGTACTTTCCATTTCCCTAAGATATGTGCATGTGTGTGTGTGTTTTACTTACGTATTTACATTTTTGTTCAAGCTTACCACTTACCAGTTGGTAGTTGATGAGCGAAGCGAGCGAAGCGAAATCATCAATTTCACTACTGCTAAAAAAAATACTTGTGTGTGTTTGTTTGTTTTTTTTTGTATGTGTGTTTGCGCGCGCTCTACAGGCCAAACGCCTGCCTCGATCAGGATGAAATTTTCAGGGTGTCTACTTTTGTTCTCAACTTAGACCCCCTGCGTTTTTCAAGAAAATCCTCCATACCCTTCACTTTCAAAGCAGAAAAAAGAGCAATATTCGACAATTTGGCAAGTTTGGAAAAGTACGGAAATTTATTTAAAAGTGCGTATTGTTTTCAAATTTTCCCAATTTTGATTGTTGCCCTTAGAAACCATTGAAACATCACACCAGATTTTTTTACTTGAAGTTGACTTCAAGATTTGACAGATATTAGAAATTTTGTCAACTTCGTGCATGCAAGTTTTTGAAAGTAAGTCCACGGCAGAAATATATCTCCAACCTAACAAAAACCCTTGGGAATAAGTTATATCTATGTATTACTATGTATGTCTATGAACATGCACATTGCTCAATGACCTCAAAGTGAGCATGTTTCCACTACCCGACAGCTCGGACAGAAACAAAGAAAGGCCAGAATCGTTTACAATTTCAAGTGATCAGAATTTTCGAAAAAGCAATGGTCCGGCTTGCTGCTCCATGATTTAGACTTTTTGCCTCAATCTTTTTATGCGCTATATACAAACCGCTACGCTCATCTTCAACGCAACACAAATTGCGTTCGCAAAGCCCTAGTATGATACATTTCATATTATTGTATAGGTACAACCAACCTTATGTGTAAGGATTTAAAGAATTCATTGAAATAATAATAATACAAAAAAGCTGTTTACATGTTTGTCCCCACAATAGAACGTACTTGCTGTGAAAATCGTTGCCGTCCTGGGTATATTATGCAGCAATGAAACCTCTCCGAACATGTCGCCGCCCTCCATGTTGCCGACGTGCTCCTGGTACACCTCCCCAGTGATGGGGTCCTTGGTGGCCACCACGACGTCCACCTTGCCCTCGAGGATGAAGTAGAGGCCTGTTGCCGCATGGCCCTGCCGCACCACCTCCCTTTTCTCGTGGTAGTACATGAAGTAAGTGCATGCAGCCAGCTGAGTGCGGACATCCTGAAGGTATGAAATGGATGCAGCTCCTTTATAAGCAGTTATTCCTGTTTTAACAGTAATTTCACGTATCACTGATTTACTGGTAAGGGAGAAGTAATTGAATGAATCCTGCAGCATGAATGGTCGACAGTAGAAACTAAATAACGGCGTTGTTGCTGAAGATATTTTAATGTTATGTACTACAGGCTATAACTTCGAAATGAGTGCAAGTTTGTATATACCTCTGGATATCTTCTAAAGCACTTCAATCCTCCAATGACAAAACATATTCTTCTTTTTTCTTCATCCGTTCGCTCTGATGCATCTTTTAGCAGAATAGATTTCTCCTATAAGTAAACACAAAAATTCGTGTTCTGAGCTTTGATAATGAGCTTGATCGAGATAATATCGTGAGCTGCAGCTACAGCAAACTTACTGCCTGTGAGAGGATACTTTTCTTGTCTTTGTTCCTTTTGCCACGAAGCATGATACGATTTAATTTGGCCAAGTCGCCTTCACCAACATCCTCCTCGTCACCATCATCTGCCACCAACCAGTCCATGTTTGCGATAACCATACGAACAGCGGCCCGAAAACGGTACTTCGCTTTCATTTTCTTCTTCTCGACCTGCGAAAGATGATCGGTATTTAGTAGGTAATACAAATGCTTTCAGTTACCTCAAGTGATAAATAAATTATTTAAACCTTCTGTGGTTTCTTCTTAATTCTTTGTTTTATTGATTGCACATTGGCTGGCTCAATCTGAGGTTGTGCCATTTTCCTTATATTTTACACTTTGCTGTCTGCGATGAGTTTCCAAGTACCGGTTCCTCCACAGCAAGTTCTTTGTTTATCTAATGATTGAGTCACTTTTAAATATCAAACAGCTACATAAAAACACCTACTGCATTCCAATGTTTTGCTGTGGTCATGGATATATTTCAATAATATGTAACCAACAGATTCCCTGTTTAAATATTTGCCTCCATTTAAAATAGTGCATGCTGATTGGCTTTGGACGTGCACCGCCGACCGCGACGACTCAACCTCGAGAGTCGTGACCGAGTTCGACTAGTGAACTTCCGAATCGTTGTTGTGTTCTGATAGATTCGGTTTCGGGTTATCGAGTTTGATAAAAATTAATTAGTTTATATTTCATACCAAAACCATGTCGGGATTTGGTTTTGGGGCAGCTAATAACCCCTCAGCAACTGGAACTTCATTCTTAACGGGAACAAATCAGTAATCACTCCATTCATTTCACTTCAAACATAACCAACAAATTTACAACGGTGTCTTAAAACAACATAACATTGATAACATACCGTTTCTTTTACAGAAATGCGGCTTCAACAGGGTTCAATCTAGGCGGTAACACTGCTGCCTCAAGCTCATTATTTGGTGGAGCACCTACGCAATCATCAGGATTTACTGGATTTGGAGCTCCTGCATCTACTAGCTTGACTTTCGGTGGAGCTCCCGCTCAAACTAACACAGGTCTCTCGTTTGGCTCCACTTTGGGTCAAACATCTGGAATTTCGTTTGGTGCTCCTACAACTACTGCGACAACTGGCTTATTTGGGTCATCCTTTGGTGCACCTGCTTCTCAAAGCAGTGGCCTAACTTTTGGTGCTCCCACTGCTCAAACAACTGGCTTATCGTTTGGCCAAGCAGCAGCTCAGCCTGCGCCGGCATTTGGAGTCCCTGCTAGCCAAGGACAAGTGACGTTTGGTCAACCAGCAACATCAAGTAGCCTGAGCTTTGGGTCTACCATCCCACAAGCATCTGGAATTTCTTTTGGGGCTCTTGCTGCATCTACAGCTCCAACAAGTTTATCATTTGGTGGACCTACGGCTAGTGTGGCACCATTAGTAAAGCCCACGACAGCATCAACTGGATTTTCTTTTGGATCGACAACCCAAACAGCTGCGTCGACATCAGGGTTTTCCCTTGGTACGACAAACCCTACAACTACATCAACAGGTCTCTCATTTGGTGCTGCAACCTCAACTTCTGGTAAATGTGAAATAAATGTTTTGCATATTTTCAAACACATCTGTTTACTTTCTGTTAAATTTGTTGATGTGTTTGTTTTTAATTTGCATAGAAGTTGATAGGGATTTTTTTTTTATTGATAACCTTGTGCTTACCGTTTGTCCAGGTCTTGGTTTTGGTTCAGTATTGGCAACAACTACTTCCGTTGGGTTCCAAGGGTTGACTACCACAATGGCAACGACCAAGCCTCTTACATTATTTGGTTCGACGGCAGCGACAACTGCATCAGGGTCAGGACTGTCATTGAGCGCTCCATCCAGTCAAGCATCTGGATTTGGGAGCTTGGGTGGTGGGACTGGCCTATTTGGTGCATCGAAACCACTTATGTTGGGCTTGGGACAAACGGCGACAAGCACTGGCATAAGCTTCGGAACAACACCATCTTCAACACCTGCGACTACAACTTCCGCGGGTCTGGGTGGAATTGACACAACCGTCAACACGATCGGCCAAGCTGGTACAGAACATTTTATTTTAGTAATTCTAACTCAAATTTCTGGAAAAATGAGTTAATGCACATTACTGGTCACCGATAATGATCTCATGGTCCTCAGAAAGGCTTGTTCGAAAAGATCATCTAGGTAGGTCATAGGTACGGTTCGGGTTCAACACAGAATTACAGTTTATTCGGGTTATGGGTTGGGGTTCGGGTTTGATGCACTGTGCAAGATGACAAAAGTAATTATGAAAATTACATATCATGAATACCAACTTCTCGCAAATATCGAAAAATTGATGCAATAGAAGTGTTGGTCATACAGATATTGACACAGGAACTGTTTTAACTTTAAATGTAGGTAACTTAAAAATTGCATCATTGAGACCATTTGGCTAGTGTGCAATCACATTAAAAACTCAATAGTAGGTAAATCGCTTTGTCAGCTAGGCCGATTCTCATTTAACGGAGCAAGGCTGTTGCTGATAAGAGATCTGGTTTGTTACAGCGAAATTAGGTCTCTTAAAGCATTATATCATCCAGTTCCTCCATATGCTCATCCACATTGTCGGTTCTTGACCTATATCAGAGATACCTACTATACTTTTTCAAAAAACTTTTCCTGGGGCAAAATTTGAAGGGGATTGTTTTCAGTGTCCAGAGGTAAACCTACTGTGTACCTACTTAAAATTGTAAAATATTGCCTACCACATATTACTTATGATTTCAGGTTCTGGTATTGGTAGGGCAGAGAAAGCAGTAAAAGAAAGTCAAATTCCCAATGAAATTACTCAAACGATTGATGGATTCAAGTAAGTCTTATTGAAAACATGTCTGTACGTAAGCAATAAGTGCATAAGGAAAATTCTTACTGTTGCTACTTAATTGCAAACTAGCAAAATGTTGGGTTTGTACCTACGAGCCACAATTCAATTCCCAACCACTTTTTTGCGATTTTTGCAATGACAAACTCAATCCCATCTTCTTTCCAGGGCGTTTGTAAAGTCTCAAAAGGCGTTCAGCTCGGACATTGCGCGGGGCTCGATGAAGCCGCTGGACAAGGTACGCGAAGACACCGAATCTCTGCGGAAAGTCCTGACCGGCATCTCGAGCGGCTTCCAGAAGAACCGCGTGCAGTCGGACCGGCTGAAGACCGACACGGCTGCCGCGATACGCCACGCCGAGATGGCGCAGCGCACGCACGACACGCCGCCCGGCCTGCAGCTGGACAACGTGGCGCCGCTGCGCTTTTTCAACGACCTTGTCTCGCAGTTCGAGAACGAGATGCACACGTTTCGGCAGGAGATTGAGAACACGGAGAAACACATCGGGTCGTTGACAGAGCCTAGAGTTCTCACTCCGCAAGGTAGCGTAACAGTGTGGGTTTCTCGTTGGGAGCGGTCGAGTGAGTGTTGTGATTATTGCGTCATTTTTCTTGAGTCATGTTACTCGACTGGGCTCATTCAATTACCGACCTTAGGTATTTTAAAATATAAAGTGGAGTTTTTATATATTTGTGTTATATGGATATGAGTGTTGCCACTTCCAATCCAAGTCACCTGTAGGTCCTGTAACGCAGCTAATATTGTGTGCAGTACAATGTCAAAACGTCTTATTTTGGTGATATTCGAGGAACAAGGAGGAAACGAGGATAGTCACAAATCACAATGCACACAATGTCAGTCAAACAAGGATAATATCTGTGAATAAATACAGTATCAAACAATAGAAATTCTCTTGCCAGCGACCGACTCTTGCAGGGCTGCCGATGACTGGATCAGAAAACCAAAGATAGCTAGGTACTAGTTGTTGAGGGTTGAATTTATTTTTGTCAAATTCAGAGGTGTAGCGATCGCCCTCGCAGACCCCGCGGTGCGGGGGCGCCGAGGGGTTCAGGGGGCGCAAATATCTCTCGAGAGACGTTTTTTTAGGGTTTGCCCCCGGGCCGGTCTTTTCTGAACTGCCCGGGCCGGTTTTTCCCCCCTATCCAACCCTGGGGGACGCCGTCAAAACTTTTGCGAGGGGGGGGGGGCGCGTCATATTCACGCTACGCCACTGGTCAAATTGCTGATTGCTGTAGGTACTTGTCATTTTTTACATACATATTTTTTTATCAGCTTGTCCATGCTGTATCCAATCAATAAATCAAGAAATACATCATTAATAATAATAATAATAATCAATAATAAATCATTGTTCAGCCTGCTCAATTCCTATTTTTAGTTATTCGTCCAACGTAATTGATCTGTGATCACGGGTTATTCAAGACCACATAATAAATCAATTTCATCATTGTCATTACAGAGCTGTCTCTGGCAATGCGTCGCCTTCATGACAGTTTCGTGGCGCTTGCGGGCCGTCTACAGACTGTCCACAACTCCGTTGAGATGCAGAAAGATCAATACATGAACCTGAGGAAGTATTTCTTGAAGGACACGACCAGCGTCTTCGAAGACACCAAGAAGCCCATCACGTTGATAGGACGCCGATCTGTGCCGAATCGAATTTCTCTGGGACCCACACCGTTTTCATGTGCGGTAACATGTAGATAGTTTAGATCTGCCTATGCTAAGCCTTGGTTTTGTGACTAACTTTGAGTTTCATGTTTCAGCTCTAGGAAATGAAGGGTATGGCACTCCGACCTCTTTGCCGAGTGAACCGAAGTCCACTTTTTTAACGATAGGTTCATCCGGTGAGTTTTTTTATTGCCTATTTTTCCTGTATTTGTAATTGAAAATAAAACTAGGTATATAGGTACGTACTAAAGTGCACTTTATTGGCACTCTTATTTGTAAACACATCATCAGTACGTCCTACAATTTTGTGGAATGGACTTAAAATGGAATCAAATTCACACAGGTCTTTTGATTCTCTACCAGTTCTGATTTGATCTTTAACTGATTCTCTAACACCTAATCAATTGGATTTTACCCCTGTGTGTTACAGGTTGGGGTATGGGACAGCCGCAGACAAATTTGACAAGTAGCTTCCTCACAAGTGCCAACAATTCACTCTCGATGACTTTGCCCAGCACCACACAAGACAGTCAGAACTTCTTGCTGCAGAAGCCGCCACCTGGCACTAAACGAGGGAAGCACTAGCGAAATTAAACGACGATGAATAAATGTATAACTGTGATTCATTAATTGTAAAAACTTTTAAACCGTAACTTAATTTCGAACTTTTAAAAATTATTCCTTACAAAAATCTCTATGATCTATTTCTGAAGTCATTTGCAGCATGATATTTTCATCTGATCTGTTATCATTTGATTCGTAGGTTAATAGAATTTACGGTACATTGTGAAAGAAATTAAATTCAAGTTTTTCATTTTTTTTGGAATCAACGATTTTTTTTTTGGTCGCAGCTCTCTTCATCTGAACATGGGTTTTAAATTTGATCTGGAGGGTGTCGAGTTGCTACGACTGGTGCGTCGCGTCACTAGATGGCTCTCGCATTAACACTCTTAACGTTCGCGCGTAGACTTAGTTGACATTCCTGCTACTTGGTGGCTCTTGCCTGAAGAAAGTATCAAATTGAATGGAATGCAACCGATTTGCATAGTTCGTAAATTATTAATATTGGATCTTCGTCTGCCATGAATATAAATTATATATGGAGGCAAAATGATTGAACATCATGGTTAATAAAAAGCATGAGAAATTAATCTCGAAGGAAGTACCAGATCAGGAATGACACAATGTGTTTTCCTGGCAGTCAAGTGGCAACTAATTTAACAAAACAGTCGTTATACCTCTCGACACACGAGTGAGTGGCGTACCCAGGCCTGGCATCGAACTAAAGAATCGCACATTCCTTTCTCGGAGCATCTGAACGCTGATTGGCTGGCGTGCATGAGTTTCGACTGACGTCACTACGCTCATGATAATGAGGTATTCAATATGGCGACGTAGCTAGGTTGTGTTGTGCCAGTTGCTGTACGTTTGCATGGGTTTCGGTGGTGTATTATGCCAAGGAGAAGAAATGGTGAGATGCCTTTACCTGATGGATGGGATTTCGCACGGGATTACGACGGAAAAGTGTATTTCATCGATCACAACAGCAAGAAAACTACATGGATAGATCCGCGCGACAGGTAGGATGGATTCAACACTTTACCCAATGCAGGGCCCCACGTCAAACCGTGGAATTCCTGAAATGTTTGTGTCAGTTTCGACTAAAAGGCTGTGTTTAGTCGTGTGATTGTGACATTTTTGACTTCGGGAATTTTTTCTACGTTTTTCGGTATTAATTTTTAATGAAATCAAGCGTCGTTGATCCTGTTTCAATAAAAAATGTGTTTAACAGTGAATTCATGAATGTACATATTATGCGTGTGCTGCCATCTGAATGAAAGCATGCGGGATCAGTGTTTAAATTGCGGTATTAAGGTCTAATTTATTTTAATCCATCAGTCAATGCAAGAATACTTAAAAGAACAATCTGTCGTCGTCGCATTGTCGTATCATATTGTACCGAAATACGTATTCGATTAGGGGTCTCACGCATCTACTACGCGATTTGGCTTCAATGCACTATGCAGCTGCATTGCAGACTCGGAGCACATAATGCAACAGGTGTGAATTCCTAAACCGCGCATTGTTGTCGCTATCTCCAGCTATGTTGATTAATGCAGACCATGGCCTGACCCTGTGCTGGTCCCTGGCCGTCACGAACTAACACAGAGCAAAATACAAACAGCTGTGGAATGGAAAGGAACGCGTTCGTTTCGGATTGATTTATTATAAGAGACCCTCGTAATATAATTATGTGGCGAGGAGACAGCTTGGCGTCCGGACGCCGACGACGCCGACGACGGTAGCTATTTTCGGAATGCAAGGTTCATTCGGAACTGGTGCCAAGCCGTTCACTCATTCGGCGCCCCATGTAGCCCGCCATGCGTGTGCATGTGTGCGAGTGTGTGCAATCCACAATAACACCGAGCGTTCGGCCTTTCCGTTCATTCCGCACGGAATACTGATGGCTTGGATTCTCTGGACCACCGTCAGCGATTCCTGCCACTGGCATACCGACAATTTGTGTGTCGTGATTTTGTTGCTTCTCTTTACAATACCTCGAGCACTCTTCGTGGCTTTACTTCTGGTAAAGCCACAGTATGTCGGGCTCCGATCCTCCACAGCAGATGCTCTGGTCCCTGGGCGCCGAGGAATGTCATGATGTGCAATCTTTGATGCCATGAATGATGAATCATCCAACGAGCAAGCAGCGTATTTATTGTAAACGCATTCCTCCAATTATCAGACTCTGAAAGCATATCAATAACGTTATCGTAGTTTTCGAAGAAATAATCTCAATACTTAGAATTGAACGCCTATAGCAAACTGTGCGACATTCCTAAACAAATTAACATCTTTGCTTTGAGAATCATTAGTGTACTATCTCATGTATTGGTCAACAAATTGTGATGCTTTCATTAGGTACAGTTTACAGTAGACGCAAATCGTCAAGCTATTTCAGTTTGCGCTCAGTAGCAACTCGGAATTTATGACATGTACTGGTATTTGACCTTTTTATTTTTATTGCTATTTTTTTTAATGGCATTCGTCTTTGCGTAACCGTCTGCACAATTGAATAGTAGAAACACCCGTTCGCGTATAATTCAGCGACGGCCTTTACCCACCGTCTTGTCTTCTACCTTCGTCCATTCATTGACTGCATGCCATTCACTTTCTCTTCGCTTCATGTGAGACTAAGGTTAAACCGAGAGCCGACATTATTCAGATATCCGAGCGCCAATTGACACAATTTTACTGAAATAGATTTGTCAAACTTAGATCCAATCAATACACGAACTATTTTAAGACGGCTTGGTCATACCGTCTAACCCAGCAGAACATGCTCTAGTATGCATATTGTAGACGATCTCAAAGAAAGAAAAAAATAGGGCCCGTTCCTTAGAAATCAAAGAAAGGGTAACTAGTGTATTGAATAGTGAGCACCCACGGTGCAATAAAACGATAGTGTCAATACAACACTCAACTTGGTCGCTGCCAAGCCGGCGCCGTCGGCATGCACTTGTTTTCTCAATTTCTCAGCCCGACATATGCTTACGCGAAGACGTAACGTATAGTATTAGTATCTACGTACTTCACTAGTTAATACTATCTACATATTTCTCAACGTCTGCAAGGGTCTCCACTCGCACGCATATCCTAGACGTAGTCCGCTGCCGCTCCGCGGCGAGTCGAGCCAAGGAATTCGCCTGGCATTTGGCATTGATCGCGAGTTGACGTCGCCGTGCGGTGCACGCCGCACGGTCGGCCAGCCAGCCAGGCACAACGAGAACCTACTCGGGTTGTGGGTGTTCCCGCCACGTGACCTATCGCACCTCGACACCGTCAGCCTGCCTGCCTGCCTGCCTGCTGGCCGGAGCAGGCAAATTCCTCTGCGGCCACGAGAGCGGAGAAAAAAAGAGATTCCTTAGAAACCGTCAGGACAATACCCTCTCTCGCCCATTCCTGTCCCGTAAACAAATCTCCCTATAGATCGCCTGTCCACCTCCATTCCCCAATCGGTCACTCACAATCTTGCCTCCATTCAATCTCTCGCTAAATCTTAGATGTGTGCTATAGCTGGGTACCTACGTCTTGGGGACTAGCATTGTTTAGTCGATGCATTTCTGTTCACATGTTTACGCTCGCTTTATTGTGCTGCTTGATTATAAAGCTAGGTACTCTGCATGCTGCAAGCCATGAAAGGTCAACTGTAAAAGAAATTCTTTTCGACAAATGCTTGGAATTTCTTCTATAGCTACATACGACTACGAGTCGCCTATAGGTTTCTTACACGTTTCTCAGTCTAGCTCGGAAATATGTGTGCGTGCGTGTAGCTTTGATTTTACTCTCATTCCACTCGATGTGGAAATAGTTGCTTGGACGAAGGCATCTTTTTCAAAATTAGGCGATGCTAGTTGACACTCGCTGTGTTTTGCTTGTCACGTGACGTAGCCTTACAGAACCTGATTAACCCTTCGCGACGAGTGTCATTAATCTGCAATCTAGTTTCTCCTTACTGACAATGTCTCATCTTCTCTTGATGATACCTAATTGTAATTGATAAATTGAGAGAAATAAGGCTATCTGGCAGTTAACCTCACTGCACCGAGAACTCTCCCTCATTTCCATTCCTCGTTCAAAGACGTCACTGCCCAGCAATGATTGACAGGCGCCAGGCCCTTTGAACTTGTAGGCCAAACTAATTATTCTTATCCTTAAATAATAATTAATTGGCTGCATTTGTCCGGACAGAATAGCAAGTTTCATAACGAGCAGATTCGCAATGATACGTGTCCGCATTCGCAATCACCTTCACTCGCCGCTTTGGCCGGCTCTCGGCTCGACTAGAGACTCGACGGCGATGACGACCTCAGACCTTACCTCTGCAAACAGTTTCGGTGTACAAACATGGAAGGACGCTCCCTTGTTGATTAATGCAAGCGCCGAGCAACGTCTGTCCGATCCGATCCGTGCGGTAGGCCAGGTAGCGCCGTGCCGCGACCGCGAGTGGCGCCAGCGCTCAATTAGGGACCGGGCCGTCTGTAATCGAAATCTAACGACAGGGTACATATTGGTATTTGGGCTTTTCGCAAAAACAGACTAAACCTCGGCGTCGCGATCGCTGCCACCGCCGACGTTTGAGAGAAAGCTTGCGTTGTCTCCACACGGCGCCAGCGGGAGGGTGGGATGTCGGCCGCTGGAATGTGTAGAATGTCGGCGGTGCGAGCAGCTTGCCGAAGCCAGATCCTCCCCGGCTATTCTCTATGACGTGTGTGCCACAATGCGCCGCCGGCAGACATGGACGACCCGTGCCTAACATATTTATTCGGGTTAGACCGGGTGCTAGGCCTCGAGTGAACGTCCCGGAAGGACTCGATCCATCCATACATCCATCCATCCATCCATCCATCCCCGTCGTCCGTCCATCTGTCGTATCAATCGCACTCGCACTCAGCACGCAGTCTGTCTCGATCTGGCCGCCCCCACCTCAAGCTATCCCGAGCGGCGCATTCCGATCTCCCACCAGAGCACGCGCATCCCGTCCTACTAATCTTACAGCAAACATGTACTTCCATATCGTCGTCGTCATCTAGATGCGCACTCCCAATGCAAATCACGCCACGACCGAATATTTGTGTAATTGCCCCTTCCTCTCTCGGTCTCGCACGCTCGCTTCGGTGCGATGCGTTTTTGCCGGCGACGCTGCGAGCGAATTCTGTCGCCGACGAAAACTATGCGTCGGCCGCGGGCCGTCGGTCGGTGTGCTTGCGTTTCGGAGGGCGTAAGCGGACCATTAGGGACGTGTGCCGAGGAATTTGCAAGAAAATGCCACGAACGTAGCCTCTGCACTTGCAACTCGAGCGGCTGCGACTGTTTTAAATTGACCATAAAAGACGGGAGACAGCCGTCCCTCGGCCAGCCCGCCAGACGTACAAGGAGATATGAGCCCCTCCATGCCACATGCCATCGAGACGCAGACGTCGCCTTTCGAAACTAGTCTGCGTGTGTAGCGTCGTAATCAAATTCTCCGACGGACGAGCGGAGCGTTCCCCTGCTCTGTGACCGGTGACCGGTGACCGGTGACCTGATGGGTCGATCATGTTCATGCTGCACCTGTCCCCATCCCGAGAGCGACCTTTGACCATCAATCGCTGACTGTCTTCTCGTCCGCAGGTTCACCAAGCCGCAGACGTTCGCCGATTGCATCGGCAACGAGCTGCCTTTGGGCTGGGAGGAAGGGTTCGATCAACAGATCGGCTCTTATTATATCAACCACGTTAACCGTAAGTGCCACACATGTCATTACTCATTACGTTTGTATTCCACGTTATCTCCGCTCTCCAGTAGCATATTAGGGTATGGATGCGTTGTGTTTCGTATAGGAGAGAAAAATTGCCGAAAGAACCACTTTTGAATTGAGCAACAGTTTGTCGTTAGCGGAAAGGGAGTTGCCGCACCAAATAGTTTTGATGATAAATAACCGAACATGTGCTCTTGTTTGTCTCTTATCTTTGACAATATCTTTAACAAATAGCAGCGGCCCTGCCTAGCTTGGAGGACGTTCATTACAGCCAGCGCATTCCACTTCCAGAAAGCAGATAAAAGATGTCGTCTTATCAGTCGCTCCTTTACAGTAATAATAAATAATGTATATGAGTAAGAAATAAAAGAGCTTACATGTGCTGCACTCGAGTCATGTGGCTGTGCATTTGTGATGCATTTCTGATGCATGCATCGCATTATAGCGCAAGGCGAGATAATTTGATAGCCGATGATGAGGCTCGAACCCGCGTCATCACCGCACCGAGAGGCGAGACGGCGTGCACGACGTAATTCTAGTAATAATGTTTGTAGATTCTTGCATCTCTGTGTTTGATTATATCACACGTGCGGACTGGCCCAACGTCTAACATTCTTGATAACAAGCGTGCAGGAATTCTCTAATCTAATATCATTATAATGTCTTGTACCTACAACGCAACGCAACGCAACGCCGCTGCTGCTGCGCCTCTGATGGGAGTAGAGTTTCAAGATTCGATGACACTCTCTATTTTTTTATCGGCTTTACGAGGGTTGATAATAATCGTCTAGTCTTGCCGGTCTCACGATAGGGGAACGCCGAACGATCTGGTCGGTGCGGCGAGCACATGGCCGGCATACGTCTCGGCTCTCTTGGTTGTATCCGTCCAATCGGTTCACGACAGCTCTTTTCGTTCCAGAATGCACGCAGCTGGAAGACCCGCGGCTGGAATGGCGGGGCATCCAGGAGGCGATGCTTCGGGACTACCTGCAGACGGCGCACGATGTCTTGGAGGTAAGAGCGTCGACGGTGCGGCGTCCACAGGAACTCGACTCCCGAGGAAATGCGTTCGTAGGCGGTCGGGAGCGGTGACCACCTCTGGGAGCAGATCTCTGGCAACTATAGTGCGGTGCATTTCAGCAATTGCCGTGATATGACCTCGCCAATGGTATTGTTTGAGAAAATATAATTGTCCGTTCGATCAAGGTGGAATGTTAGTCTTTTAGCAGGGGTGTTCAATGGTTTGGGCCTGGAAGATGGCATGGATTAGGGCGGACGAAGGTAGGGGTTCACCTCCACCTCGGGGAGTCCACGGCAGCATTGATTAATTCCGAAGCACGGCGCGACGCGGCCGGGCAAGCTACTCGCGGACGCGCTGGCCGGAAGTCGGCAGGGAGAGTGCGGAGGGTGGTCGTGGGAAAGGAGATCGAAACTGCTTTCCTCTTTACTCTGGTTAAATACCTTCACCTCAGCTCACCGCGGACGGGACCGAACCGACCGACCGACGGTCCGCGCACATTGCTACTCTGTTCTCATCAAGACGACCGGTAGCAGCTGGCGACTGGCGGCTACCTAGCTGAGAAAGTTGATGCTATGCTGTGCGGTATTCCGGCGCTCCGGTCGGTCGTCTCATGGTGACTGACATTTTCAAACGGCAAGCGATTGAGCAGATTCGTTTGTTGACATTTTACCATTTCTCTTTTCCCTCTGGTCACGCATACCTATATATATATACAACACGATGCATTCTACTGCTACAAAACGTAGCAACGGAGAGCAGAGATTGCCTTTGGCGCCTTTTCTATAACGCTATGTAGTGCCCGTCGATCTGCTTCTCCAAAGGAAAGGTGAATACAGTATCCAATTATCCCGAGCCGAGAAACAAATGGTCAAGTCGTGGATGGCTGGCCGTGGCCGATACAGAACCGAGAGCATCTGCTGTGGCCTGTGCCGTGGCTCCGCCGATGCTTCAGATACATTCCATTAGCAGGCAGCGCGTCCGCCATTTTGTAGGTCACATTTGAAATAATGTTTATGCCCAGTCTATTGAGAGCGCTCAATTTGTATCACTGGGGAGTAGCCGGCGCGTCGCGTCTATATGTCACCTAATAATATGTCATATCGATATATTGCCACACTGGGTGCTGGCACGGTCGCGAGATTGGTGGTTCGGTGGCGACTTGGACCTTTCACCAGCTTCCGTTGGGTTACTTCTTTGCCCTTTACAATTTAGGCAACCTGATCGTTAGTCGGCGGCAGTCCATCTGGTCGTCATTACCAGATCCAAGTGCGTTTTCTCGCGCTGGTCGGAACTGGACCACGGTGCATTCCTCTCGATCCATTGACGTGGACATCGGTTTATGAGCCCGTCGAGGGGACAGCAATCACATTCTTCACTTACGCGGTCAGGCAGGGCTGACATTCTAGACTGACGCCGTGCTGCACAATGTTATTATTTTTAGTCGTCATTATTACTTTTCGTTTTTCCTCCCGTTCTTCGGCAGTGCCCGGGAGCGGCACCCATTCATAAATTAGGCAATTTTTTAAATGGTTCACGAAGAAATGCCCTTCGGCACGTTGGTAATTTATTTCTAAACCGCGTTCGAAAACATTTTGAATTAATTCTTAGCTGAGATTTGTAGGCACCTTGTTTTTTTCCTCGCTCATTTTGGTTGCTCCTGTTATATAATTTATAAAAACAATTGCCTTCAGCTCTGTTTTTCGAGCTCGCGCCGTTCTGGGATTGGTTGGTATTTCCAGAGAAATAGTTTTAATTATTTCAATGTATTTAAATTTATTCCGTTTTTCAGAGAGCTGGCTTGATTTAATTTCTGATGAGATGTCTGTCTTGACTCTCGGTCGTTGTTGATTGCTGCTCGTCTCGCACACCAATACTAGGTCTCGAGTTTCGACGCGCTTAAACATTGGAATCACATTAACCCAGCTCTTCGGCGTCATTCTTCTCGGTCTTGCTGCATGAAGTTTTGGGAAGCGTCTCGCATTGTTCTTCGGAATTATTCCCAGACTAACTAGAAGAAGCATTAATTAATTCCCATTCGAAGGCGCTTGTTTGCTTTGTCTTGGACTCGGAAAGGTGGTCGGGAGATTCGAGTGGAAGATCTCCTTGCCAGCAATCGCCTTTCTTATTTCCCTTGTGCTTTCGCCACGCGAAAGCGAACCAACCCCCTCGTGATGCACCTAGCACCGGCCTCGGCCAGCGAACCGCACCGAAATCCCGCGTTTCCGCCGAGATTCGAGGTGGCTCGAACCCGTGACGCGACCCCGTTGTCACGTGGGCCGGCGCGCTCGCCAAACTTTGTCCGAACTATCGGTGACAACGCCGACGATACCGTGCACATGTCACCTCGTGTTACGCGCCCGGCTCCGCGCCGCGGGGACGACTCGTTCGCTGCGCGGCGGCCGTCAGCTCGGCGTACCCGTACAGAGAGCAAGTCTTGCGAGAGGCAAGGCAGCCGCCGCCGCCGCCGCCGCGGCCACATCATCCGAGAATATGTGCTCTCTGTGTGGATGTGTGTGTGTGTGTATGTGTGTATCGCGGGTCGATCTGCTATGTGCAAGATGAGAGAGAAGGGAGAAGGCTCGGAATGACGAGATGAAACGAGACAGATGCTCGAGGAATGTGCCTCCATTGCGCTGTTGCCATAATCTCGTACGAGCTCAGGAATGTTGAAGGCTAAACCGCACGAAACCAGGTACAAATAAAGTAGACCACATTTCGTGCGGTTCTCTCAGCGCGTCGGAGACAAATTTCACAAATCGCTTTTTGCAGGCGCTTTTTTTTTTACGTACGCGTTGGTTTTTACGGTTGCGACTTGCGTTGCTATGATTCGATGGTTTTTGCTAATCGATTCGTTGGTTGTCGTTGTAATCTGCAGTTGAGTATCGCTCCTTGGGTTGGGGTTGACCTAAGACGACTTTGCGTTCTCAAATCTGCATTACATCAGCCACCCGTAGCATTGTAATCCATCTGTAACGTCCAACGAAAGGAATGCGTTTGGCGATTTGGGTTTTCCTAGCCCACTCGTCCATATCTCGTAGGTGCCCGTGCTATTACGTGTGTGGTTGCTAGGTATGCATAGACACGTGATTGCTTGCGTCGCTCGGAACGTTGCAGCACCTCGCCTAGCCTCGCGATCGGCCTTGGTGTAGTTCAAATTCCGTTGGGGCATCCCAGGTGCACATGTACAATCGTACTCAGACCGGGCGTCGACTCCCGGCCACATGGCGTCGAACTTGAGCGACGGCCAGCGTCGGGGAAGGGACGACGCCGCACGCGGGGAAACCCAGCGCACACCAACGCCGTTCCGAATGCTGCCCGACGCTGCCCCCCCCCCCCCACAAATCGACGTGTACGCGTCGCGATTTGGACGCCGACGCCCGAAATGTCCCCGCGGTCGCGCCGATGAAGTGAATGCGCGACGGAGGAAACCCGTTTGCCAGACTGCAATCTCGGACCGCCGCCGCCGCCGCAGACGCACGCGACAAGCCACAACAAATGTCTTTGAAAATTTAATAGACGGCTCGTCGTGATGAATGGTCATGTAAATCAGTAAACGAAACTATTGTCTACATTTGTTCAGCTGTGCGGTGGTGGGCGAGCTGGGTGACGGGGGCGTCCGTTGCGCCTACAGATTCGAACTGCGAATGTCTGTCGTGTGGCGATAACGTCTGTTTGCGATAACACAGAAGACGCAGGCTTGACGTTTGGCATGCGTCTATTGTGATGAATCGTGCGTCGTTCTAGCGGCCGGCATCGCTGTCGGGGTGCCGTCGGGGGAGTCGAGCGGGGAATCGTTCGCTTTTGGCATGTGCCAACTTTCTATTCTTGAAAAAATGCCAAATATTCTGGCATTTGTATGCGGCGCGGTGCTGCAGCCCGTATGCTCTCGCGTCGTGGCACGCCGGGGTTCTCGAACCTGGGGGAGGGGGGGGGGGGGGCGGACGGGCCCGCGCAGCGAACACAGCTTCATAAATATTGTCCCCGTGTTGTGTACACAAGGCACCACCTTCGAAGACGCGCGCAACCATTATTGCCCACGATTTATTGGGCTGTATATTCAGGGATTGAATATTAAAATAACAAAACAAATAATAAAACAGTGGGTAGCTTCGCTGCGTGCGGCTAGAGAGCACGAGACGCCGTCACCCATCACCATAACGTTGGCCGAATCTTCTTGTAACTCTCTCTGGGCGCGAAATATTGTTATGAACTTTGAGTTACACGTAGTATTTTCATATCGACGGGGGGGCAACTTCGAGCATGCCATTCCTTGGGATGGGACTAATGGCACTGGCATGGCATGGCATGGCATGGCATGACATGGCCAACTCCTTCCTTCGGAGCTCATCGAGTTTTAAAAAAATGGCATAGACTCCAATTGGTCGAGGCGACAGAGACGAACGGAGGAAGAGCGAGAGGAGGGAGATACATACTCTGGCTGAGGGAGGAGCTGTACAATCTTGATTCAATACTCTTCGATAGGAGAGCACAGATTCAAAACGTTTTTTCTTTCGCTGCTCTGGAGCAATGGCAACAATGCAGTTGGTTTGCTTTCAAGTCTCAGCCTCGTATTATGATTTCAGTAGCTACCTGTGTTACACGCCATCCATGGTCCTCTACCTTACGAGTTACGCAATTATATCCCGCATAGCTGCGCGGCGGAAAAGCCCGAGCGTAGCCGACCGTCGCCGAGCGCAGCGGCAGAGGTCTTCAGCGAAACCTCAACGATTTTCTCGGGCCGGGTCCCCGCCGTGGAGCGTTGACTAATCAAGGCTGCTTCATTATCACCGCGTTATTATTACTATCATTATTTCCAATATATTATAAACAATATGAACGGAATTTTGTAGACGTCATCGTCGCACCATTGGGCACAAGGCTGCGATTGGCAGGCATTCCGCTGGTGTGCGTTGGGATTTGTTCGTCTCGAGGGCCTGTTGCTTGGTTTGCTCCGTTGCCTGCCTGCCTGAGTGAGTGCCTGCGTATTCAATCGCAGGCAGCGATTTAATTACACATTCTCCTCGTATTCGGGAAGCCGTTCGACCTTTCATGGCATCCGACCGACGGGCAAACGAACGAGCGGTGGCATACCATGGCAAAAATATATACTGCACAACCATCCACTATCGGCGTTCGCGGAACTGTCTTTTCCAGAGATTCGTCTCCCATGTCAGTCGACCGGCCGTCCGGCCTGCCTGCCGTGACGTCACCCGCGTGGCCAGCGCTCTTCTGCGGAAAGTTACACTATAAATAATTAATCACGTAATTGCAGATGGACTCCAGAGTCCGGATCAAATTGTTTCTGCACTGACGTAGCTGGTTTTTGCCACGCCGAGACGTGACTTTTTGCTCGCGGCGCGTTTTGTGTATTACCATTCTGCTGTGGCGATCGCGAGCAGTAGCCAGAATTTTCAATATTTAACTGCAAGATAAGCCGATCAGTTCCTGATTATCCTCTTTCAATGTTTCAGCATGATTTTGAGTAATTTATTTCATTTATTTACTAACTTGCCAAGCAAATATTTATTCTCTTCTTTTGAATAGTTGCTATTTGAGAGCACATTCGACGCCTACATAAAGGTAGTATGTGATGTGGCATCTTATCGTTCACCGACCGCGCTTCGCAAATCCAAATGCCACTTCACAGCCACGCGTTTTGCGACTCATTGGCATCGCGATCGCGTTGTCGAAGCGCTATGCAGTGCGCAGTGCACTTTGCAGCGTGAAGCGGCCTGCACAAATCAGTGCATGTGCATTCACAGTCGGTAGTCGCATTCTAAGCCCGTGCGTTGCATCGAATGCGTGGGAACGGAAGTTAGCTCAGCACTGTAGCGCAATGCTATTGGTAAACAAATACAACTTAATATAGTATCGTCGATGTAGTTGACACTCGGACAGA
Source organism: Nemoura dubitans (assembly GCA_921293005.1). NCBI lineage: Eukaryota > Metazoa > Arthropoda > Insecta > Plecoptera > Nemouridae > Nemoura > Nemoura dubitans. Next base: position 67,595,980 of record OV121074.1, read on the forward strand.
ATGTAGTGACTGCTAGGGTGTTGCCGGGAGGGGGAATTATGCATTTATCAGCGAATTGATGTTCGCCCTTCCAACGCCTTTACCATGTTAGCGCATGTGCGGTCGACAGAAATAGACATAACAACAATGTGATTGCACATTCTTTGTGCTCGGTACCAGGTCATTTCACTCGCCGCACAGCAATAACAATATTGCCTTGTTTTCGAACGCGAATAGACTTGCAGTCAAGTATAGGTAAAATTGTCCGCCTAGAACACACCGTCGCATCGTGCAGAAGATCCGTTTCGCGCGGCGCGAACTGCTCGCGATGCACGCCAACTCTTCTGCCAATCTAGTACCGATAATTTCACCCGGCATCGGAATTGTGTTCATGCTATTCGTTATACGTCGAGGCGTGTTACAACAACACCAGAGCTAAAATAACGTCCGCCAGTTTTCGAGCTGTCGTTTTTTCCCCCCGCGTCCAAACCTATTGGCTGGTCGCGGATCTTGAAATAGCTTCGCGTTCCTCCATGCGGCCCCAGCGAATATGTTCGATAGGAGATATTGATTGTGTCGAACACGAAGGAATGCTCGATGCTGCAGCCGGCCAGCCAGCCAGCCACTAGGGCGGAGGACCTTAGGTGGCGGACATAACTCATCTACGAAGGCAACTCCCCAACCAAACTGTTCGCATACTAATATTCCCGTGGGTAGAATCTGATTGATGTTAATGATAGAAGAGTAATCAATAATTGCGGTGGTTCTCCTCCGGTCGGCTCCCGTATTACCCGCGGGCCTGTTCCGTACGACCAATGTGGCAAACACACGCATTCTAAACGTCCGAGAATAAATTACTGCGCGTTCACAATTTGGCTGGGATGGCTTCTCTTTTAAAAACTTTGCCCAAGTGGAATGCCAAGATGAGGAACCCGATTATTTTGATACTGATAGTCGTTTATCTTCAGTCCAAGATCTCTGGAGATGTTAAAACTCGATTAGGAGCACTCTGAGATATACACACATACCTGTCCATAGCATCATATAGGTACTTTCATATAATATGTTGTATAATTATAGCCTAGCGTTACGTTATACCTTCCAATGTGAATCGATTCGGAGTTGGTAGATTGAAACCGCTGCAGCACATGAAGAGGTCGTCGCCAGATTAGTAATTTGGTGTTATGTGATATTATCACGCAATGGAGCGATTGGCATAAGCGATTTGTGCTTGTCTCTGGTTTCGTATTATAACAACCTGTGTTGTGTGATGTGGGGAAATTTAGATGCCCGCTTGTGTTTCACGTGTTTCTTTTTGATTAGGAACAGAAAAACTCTGTAGTCATCATCTTAGATCGTCCATTAAAAAACCCTTTTAGCCACGCTGGGCTCACGCTCTCGGTCGCGGACGCGGCTACACTGCGCGTCCGCGAAAGTACAACGCGCGACTTCATTACACACCACATAGGGACTGATCTGTGGCGTCAATGTTATACATAGTCGTATAGACATACAGTCCTCCTTGAATGGAAATCGATGCATTTTTAATTAGCATCTCCCAACTCAGCTATAATTTGAATCTTTGTACATGTATATGCATCCAAGATGAAAGCAGGCGAGGTTTTGTGGACGTCTCCATGTGTCTTGCTGGACAACCACGTGTCCTTCAAGTGGACATCCAGGTGGACATCCAAGTGGACAACTAAGTGGACATCCTCTTCAGGGGGGAGGGGGGGGGGGGGGGGTTAGCAAGTCGGCACCACGACCGCTCGGGCAGCGTCGTGAAAGTAACGCGCTCGCATCGGAATGTTTGTCATCGCCGCGATCGCGTGCGTGTCTCCGACTCTAATTACGATTTCTTTTCAATCAATCTACGCGGCGAGTCGTCTTATTTTTCTAATTTTAGATTACACAGGTATGCAGCGGCTGCAGCGGCTGCAGCCGGCGAGCCACGGCTGTTCGAGATCGGACAACACTGTCCATCAGATGGTGATCAGATGCCTGGTGTGGCTGTCGGTGGTTGTTTTTTATTTGCCCCCCTCCTTCTTTATTGTCGACGCGCAGAGCCCGAGGAGACGCGCTCCGCGCTCGTGGTCGACGGGCTCCCTCGACCCAGCCAGCCACCTGCGTCCCGGCCGCAGACTCGACAGATCTCGCCTCTCAGATAACGAGTATCACCGCGCCGTGCCGGCTAATTTACAACACATTGTCTCTCGTGCGCTGCGCGGAGGACCTTACGATCGTCCCGCCGCGTCGCTCTTTCGGACGTGGTAACATGGAACCAGCGTCTCTTCTCGTATCTTCTCGTAGCGACCCCATGCCACATGCGTCTGCGCCTGTCTAATTTTTGGCTCCGATTTCGCAAGAGTGGGGAACATTCGACATTGCCGAGTCTTCGTTGTTTTTTCCTTCGGCCCTCGCGCGCATTATTACCGAGCCGTGGCGCGCCTGCTCGCATCAACATCGTGATCTCGTCATCTTATTATTTGATTTTCTTTTTTCCCTCATCTCACCTCACAATGGCACGACGCGTTTTGCCGGTTGTTTTTCTTCTGCAACATTCTTCGGCGGCGGCGGCGGCGGCGGCGGCGGCGGCGGGAAGTTAATATCTCTTTTTGCTGTCATCTGCGGCTCGACCGTAGCGAGCGCACGCTAATTCGGCGGCAGCTACCGTCTTACGCGCCATCATAATATAATACATTCAGGCATATCTAATGAAGTTCATTTATATATTAGGCTATTAGTCGTTTGATAGCTGGTTCTCTCTATATAGAGGCTAGTACCACTCCACCATATATTGCTCTCTCCCTCTCGCGGCGCATTCCGCTCTTTGTGATGCGAAGATGTGGCGGCACGGATCAAAGGGAACTCTGGCACACTCCACCGGGCAACTCTTGTGTATTAGGCCCAACCCAATCCAGTGCACGTTACCGCGCGTTGATAGCGGCGACGACGCAGACGCAGACGCAGGCCGGCGTGCCCGGTGCCGGCGGACTGAGCAAGGACGCAAGGAAGGCCGATGATACCCGATCTCTGCGCTCACCGGCCCATCTGCCGTCAGCAAATATTGTACACCTTTGCCTGCCTTTGCCTGCCTTTGCCTGCACGGGATGCAGTATGCACTGATATTGCACTGTCTGATCTCTCCGAATCGTTTCACGTGTAGCGCAGGTTTCCCGGTCGCTCACAATGCAGATGGAATTTCCTTCTCCGCTTCGGGGAACTTCGATCTTCGCCCTTCGGACACATAGATTATCAATTATGTGATTACGTGTATTCTTTCCGAAGGTGTGTAAAATCTAAAATTACCGTCCCCGCCATTTCTGAGATGCTCGGAGAGTTTGGTTTGGTGATCTTCTTGCGGTGTCCCAATCTTGGAGCTATGTGAAAATTATGTTCTGTGTCATTAGACATTCTTTGTAAGTTATTCATAGATCTTTTGACTCGAATGCTTCTTTGGTAGCATTGTATGGCAGGAAGATTATTTTTAATACCATTCGGGCTTTCAGCCGTCAATCATTTGACCATTAATAAACAATGTCATCCATCAAAGGTTCATACACACAGCCCTTTGTACACACACATTCCTCCTCTGGCTAAATGCCCGTGGAATTCTTTCATTTCTTTCCTACAATATATAAGTATGCTGAATTGGTATGGAGTTGCCCTCTCTTGATAAACTTTCTGTACGCCGGTGTAAATTGACAAAGCACGGAGTCTTATACATATTTCTCTACGAGATGTGACTAATGCCCGGAAACCAAATGTAACATTTCTTATCAGACGATGTCATGGAATTCTTGCTCGCCTACTATACAATCCCCCCAATCCGTCAATATATATATATTTATATTTACGTAGCACAACATTCTTATCGATCGATCATTAACATTCCTTCGTCGCTAAGCTATTAGTCTCGGCACTTCTTATCACATGTCGCATGACAATCTTTTAATAAGCCCACAAGAATGCGTGGCCTCTCAAGCCTCTCGCATCGCATCCCTTGACGGCCGACGAATTCTAACGAAACAATTGAAAGTGTCCGGTACCTCAAACCCTTTGCGCGCACATAGCTTCCTTCCTGATGCATACCAGCGAGCCATGTCCATCGGCCGTCGAATGCCAGTCCACACAGCAGGCAGGCAGGCACAGCGTCTGAGGCGGACCGGGAGGCTGGGGGCGAGCTCTCCGAGAGCTGAGAGCACCCAAATTCCTGCGTCTTCGAAATACCTCCCGAGGGCCTTCTTACCATCATCATAATCAGCAGCAGCAGCACCGGTCGCGGGCCGGGCCGGGCCGAGTCGCCAGCCAGCCAGCCGGCTGCAAGCCAGCGCGCCCGAGGATCACCGCCTTGCGAGGGGTTCAGTTCTCGGCGGACGCTCGCTCGCCGCTCACGCTCACGCTCGGTCGTGAGTCGTGACCGTATCATGACCATCATGGACCCGTGGCCATCTATCGATACGTATTTCGGTACTAAATTGCACCAGCACTATCCGGACGTGGTGCCCGACTACAGCAGCGAGACGTCGTCGTCGACGCCGTCGCCGCCGCCGCCGTTGCCGCCGCCGCCGGCGTCGCGATACCGGTATCGGACGACGCGCCGGCACCACGAGCCGGTGCAGTATTACGCGGCGTACCGGCATGTGCCGGTGCAGGGGATTTATCATCTCAACGGCGACAGCATTGTCGCGTACACTTACGAAATTGTGAGCAACGCGTGTGGTTTTACTTCTCGTTTGGCGTGATTTTTGGCGTTTGAGATCTTTTTTTTTGGCGTCCACACACGTGGAGTTTGTGTTGACTGTGTTCGATGTCACGTTTTGACGCCTCACTTTTTGATAGCGAGTGCCTCCGTCGTTTTTGTTCGGGATTTGACTCTGTGTTGGCTCAAGTGTTATTTTTTCCCTCTCTTTTATGGCCTGTCCAGAGTTCTTGTTGTCAGAGCTAGTTCACAAGAACGCGATTTCCTCAGGAGTTCCACGAAGTCGTCCGATCAACCGCATATTGGACGCCCGCGATTTAGCATTTAGATGACCGGCGCGCGGACTAGCTGAGCCGAGCGCGCGGCGCGCCAATCATGTTCTTAATTAATTTTATGTTAATTGTGTGTGCGCAGGCCAAGAAGGAGATCTGCGACGTGAAGCAGCAGCGTCTGTACTTGGCGCAGGAGGAGTTCAACCATCTGCACAACCTGCACAACGCGCTGGCCACGCTCAACACGTCGCGCACCAGTCGTAAGTGCAAGTGCAAGGGCATGGGCATGGACAAGTGCGCGGGCAAAAGCATGCACGAGTGCAGCGCTCGCCGGTATGATGGGTACCTATTTGGCTAGCTGTACATCTGTGGGATGTACTTTTCGGTGATCATCTTACCGATTATGTAACTAATGTCTTGATCTATATATGGGAGAAATAAGCATGGAATTTTTAACAATCCAAATAATAATTGAATAGTCTTCTGTATTTTTAATGGCTAGTTATCATTGTATTGTAACACCCACCCCAAGCCCCACATTGTCTAGATGTTATAATTGAAATGGATGCTACCCTGCTCCGTTTTTTTTTCTCAGTAGGTACATATTTGATTTATTTTTATGTGGTTGCCTCTAAGTTGAGCACATTCCTATGAACGTGAAGGCCTTCTGGGCTTCTTCTGTGTTAGACTAAAGAGTGAAGACATTCCAATGTATTCTGCTCTTGAAGATTTTCAAGGATGAAGGTATTATGTTTAGGAATGTCAGGTGAATACAAATTTCCCAATATGCAATGGGTACCTTTTTATACATTTCATTTTTTTCCTCAGTTTTGTATTGCCATGTTACTTACCTTACTGATATATGCAAGCAATAAAATGTCAAAAATTCTTAGTATGTACACTTAACTTGATCAAATTGGTTCCCAATACCAGAAGCAAATCACAACGGTTTCCAGGTGGATTGCTAATCCCTGCTTTTCTGTTCGTAGTTTGCTCATCAAGCAGCAGCGTGAGCACCAAGTACGACCCCGACCTGCTGAAGTCGGACGTGGCGCTGGCACGGAACCGCGTCTCGCGGCTCAAGCGCGAGATCGAGCAGATACGCGCCGAGATGACTTGCACGCAGCGAGGCGTGGACACGCTGGCCTCGTGAGTTACACACCTCGTTAGCCATCCGTCATTTACGCTATCAAAGCGGAATTTGCTGCATGTTTTGGGGGTTATTTCAGATTCCTATCTTGGATTTTGATTTCATCCGTGGTGCCTTTGTGGGTTCCATTTCAATTTTGGAACAACAATACAACTCATCTCTCTACTTGAGATTAATTCCATACGAACCCGACCTTTCGTCTAGTTCCGGAACTAACCGCTCCCCTCTCTCTGTCCAGCGTGGAACAAAAGCTGAGCACACACCAAGGCGGCTGCTACAACATCACCGAGGCGCAGGCGATCGTCACCGAGCTGCGTAACATCCAGAAGTCGCTGTCGTCGGGCGAGAAGGAGAAGGCCGAGCTGATGCTGTCGCTGGCCAAGCTCAAGGACGACCTGACTCGGCTGCAGCTCTGCGAGAGCTCGCCCGACGTCTCGACGCTGAGTCTGCCGCAGGAGCGGCTGAGCACGGCCTCGCAGACCGACCTGTCCGGCGAACTCGTGCCCATCGGCACGCGGCTCGCCGAGATGGCGCGCATGCGGCTGCAGTACGACGAGGCGCGCAAGCGGATTCAAGTGATCCAGCAGCAGCTGGCCGATCTCGAGGAGAAGGTCACGCCCGGGCAGGCCGAGTCCGACAAAGACAGGTTGGTTGGGGCTGCAGCTGCCCGAAGTCTGATAGGTCGAGACTGGGTGTAGAATGGCTCTGTCTAGCTTTCTGCAAGTCTGTTCGAAGAATTGATCCCGTATGCCGAAAATGAAAATAACACATTAAAATCCTATGTGGTCTGTAATAGATTTAATGCTGAAGAGAACTAGATTTCAAGAACAGGCCTATGTAGTAAAAGTCTGTTCTAACTCGAAAGCAATTTCACCCTAAAAATTCACAGCAGTTCAGCCTTTCTGATACCTATGTTTTTACACACTGTAATTTGTTGAATACCAGCATCAAAGACTGATCCATTGGTTTTCTGTGCAGACTGCTGCTGTTCCAAGAGAAGGAGCAGCTGTTGCGCGAGCTGCGTAGCATCACGCCGCGCACGCGCAGCCAGGACGAGATGCGCGACATCGAGCAAGAGAAGCTGCGGCTGGAGCAGGACCTCAACAAGGCTCTCGAGATGTCCAAGCGAGCCATCACCGACAGGTAAACGTCGGCTGACTGTACCTGTGCAGGGAATGAATGGCTTCACGGAATCAATAGCAGTCTCACTACGATTCCTAGTATGTTTACATCATAGCTACAGTCTTCAGTTTAAAAAAGAGGATTTTAATGATTCCATCTTATTCTACCTTGGCAGCTGATTTATAATGGTCACATCTGAGATTATAGCAATATAAAATAATCACTAGGTAGTAGGTATATATAGGATTAGAAATAACAGGAATTATTCTATTTTTGTATTTAATTAGAAACTAATGAGGGTGAGACTCATTCTTGTATTATTCGAGCTGAGCAGTCTAGCACTTAATCGCCTGCAATATAAATATCCAGGTTCCCTTGAACAGAGCCGCATTTCTGAGCGCTGACCTGCCTGTCCACAGACTGCGTCTGCACGACGAGAAACAACTGCTGCTGCAGAACCTCCGCGACGCCCTCCACTCGATGACTCAGCTGGAATCGCAGCTGAAGACGCTGTCGGCGTCGACGCTGTCCGTCAGCAGCAGCTCGAGTCTGGGCTCGCTGTCGACCACCTCGAGCAAGGGCTCGCTGAGCTCCGGCCTGAGCTTCACCGACATCTACGGCGCGCCACAGTACCTGGCCGTGGGCGCCGCCATGGAGCGACCGGTGGACATGGCGGACCTGCACCGTCGCGTCGAGCGGCTCCTACGCAACGCGGACAGCCGGCTCTCGCCGTCGCTGTCGCCTCGTTCGTCGTTCTCGGCGTCGCCGCCAGTCTCGCCGCTGTACGACGCCGCGGGGCCGCCGCCGCCCGCGTACGACCTGGAGATGCAGCGGCGCCAGCAGCCGCCCCCCAACCTCCAGCAGGGCCTCGACCGTCTGCAGCTGGAGGATCGGCTCGTCGAGCTGCGCATGAACCAGCAGCAGATGGCGGCGCAGCTGGAGTACGGGCCGCGCGCCGGCCGGCTGCCCGGCAACATGCCGCTCGCCGACTTGCTGGAGCTGTCGCGCAGCTGCAACATGTCGCAGGGCTCGGGACTGGGCAGGCCGCGGGCCGGCTATGATGGCGAGCCCCCCCTGTCGCCCATCTCGGAGACCCCGCCGCTGGACGTGGGCGAGGACGCCGCGCCCCACACGCCCCCTTCGTCTGGCACCAACACGCGGTCCGTGTCGGCCGCCGTCAGCGACGAGTCGATGGCCGGCGACTCGGGCGTCTTCGAGGCGTCCAACAAGAAGCGGTCGGGCATCGCCGGCGACAATCCGCCGCTCGGGGAGATGAATCTGGAGACGGCCCAGGTGCAGATCAAGCTGCGGTGAGTCGATGTTGCGATGTTATGCTGGTTTTGCGTCTTGCTTTGCGAGTATTTGGCTCGGGTGGCCATATTAGTAGGAATCTTTTAATGCAAATTTCTTTGTTTTTACAATGTTTTTTTCGGTTTTCTTACAGATATTCCGTCTGTGACGGACTTCTTCATGTAGGCATTGAGAGAGCGCGAAATCTGGCAGCACTGTTCATACCCAACAGCTGCAAAGTGTAAGTAGAAAATCTCTTGTTTCAAATATACCTGGCATGTACTGAACTGTTGTTGTGGTTAATGGCAGGGTTCTGTAATTAGCACACGTAGAAATCCATTTAATTGCTTTTTGGTCAACTAAGAAAACTTGCATAACTTCAGAAACTTTAGCAATGGCTTGTGTTAATGATAGTTTTGTTGGCTGCTAATGATAAAGTTTTTTGAAAAAATCTTCCAAGCAAGAATGTATTGCCATTTCAACCGGCTCTCAATAAACTGCCAAGCAAGACTACGATAGATGACCATAAATAATAGCAACATCAAAATGAGCTTTGTGAACTCCACTATGATTGCCATGCCTCAATCTAAGCCTAGAGTGTTTCGGCTCCGAAATGTTCCCGACGGCAACTAACGTCGCTCGACGCTCTCCAGGTTCATCAAGGCTGCGCTGCTTCCGAGCCCGCCGCCCATGGTGCTGGCGTGCTGCACGAAGCACGTCGCCGACCTGCGCAAGCCCACGTTCGGGGAGAACTTCCCGCTCGCCGTGCCACTCAACAAGCTGTGCACCAAGACGCTCCAAGTCAACGTGTGGTCCATCGACGACGCCGACAAGGAGGAGTGCCTGGTGAGGATGCATTGACAATCTCAGAACGGCTTAAAGGGAACGCATAGACTGTGCTTGCCTTAACTCAGCTAGAACATCTTGGCTTATTATTGGGTGGCTAGAAGAAAGTAGTAGAAATTTTCCCCCAACGTCATATAAACAACTTAATAACGAAAAGTATTTGATAAATGACAAAGAAAGAGACATATACTTTCTTATTTTTTGGCAGAAAACTGTCAGTTGGGGTAGGATTCTTAATGATGTTTAAGTCCTAATAGTTCGAGAGCTGTTAGATTTCTTTTAAGTTCTCTGCGGCTGGCTGATATTTGTAGAAAATGTATTTTATCAGGATGGATTGAACCATTTTCCTGTGCTGTTAAAATCTCCAGCCGACTTGACTGCCTTTGAACTGCCTTTGAACGACCCTCTGCTTTTGTTCTAGGGTTGCGCGCAAGTGAGCCTGGCGGACTTTGGCTCCGACAGCGTGTCGGTCAAGTGGTACAACATCCTGAGCTTCCGGTTCATGCAGCCGCCGACGGAATGTGTGGACGGGTCGCGCGCTGATGTGACCCGCAGCCACGACAAGCAGGAGAGCGAGCTGTCCGTGTTTGGCCGTTCGGTCACCGTTATCAAGGAGGAGAGCTCTGACGAGTCGACCATCATTTCTTCGCAGACTTCCACCCTCACCAGGAGTCAAGGTAGGGTTGGAATTGCTTTTTGAGGCTAGGTACCCTTGTCAAAGGGTTCTTTTTGGCACAAATCGATAGTTCCTTGTTTGATTGGAAAACGAGGATTATTGTGAATGTGCCTAAATCTGTCTAGACCACAAAGTTCGTGTTCTTCTGCATGAGGCAAACATCAATCCAATTCTTTATTCTTTATGCCATCAGAATACTGCTAACTGTACTTGTACCTAACACAAATGTTGTCTACTGTCAGGTTTCCAGTCAACTGTCAGCATTCGAGTGGATGAAGTCTGTAGTCAGGAGGACGATGATGACGAAGACGACGATGAGGATGACGACGACGACGATGATGATGACGATGAGGATGAGGAAGGGATTCTTGTAGAGTTCTGCCAAGAAGACATCTTGGACCAGGCCTTGGAATATGCAGTAAGCTTTCTTTAATCGTCAGTGCCAAATGCACCCGGCTCTGCAAATTATTTTGTAATTTTAATAGCAAATAAGTGCAGAGACTAACAACGCACTCGTTTTGCAGGAGGACACGGCTCTGACGGATTCGCTGGCAGAATTTCCGATCGACACGCTGGACAAGGAAACCAACACGGAGTGCGTTTTCATCCCGGAGAAGGGCATGCGGAAACGAGTGGAAGACCCCGGCCGCGCCATCGTCATAAAGCGATCGCAGACCTTCAGTCCCAGTCCCGTTGTCAGCAGGAACCAGTACATTTGCAAGGTATGTACGACTTTTAAGTACTTGAAACACTCCAGCACTCTCCGCTAAAACATTTTGTTCGTTTTTCTGCGTTCATTCCCATTTATGGACTAGATTATAGGAGATTACCTAGTTAACCATTCGTATCCATAAAAGTAACTCTCAGACCGGAACTAGTTTCTAGTAGCAAGGGTTTTCAACTACAACCAGCACTACAAAGGCCTGTCTCCTAAGCTACCCAACACTGAACTAGTACTATTGCCTAACTCCAACATGTGTGTATTGGTTCGTGTTGCAGCTGAACCGCAGCGACAGTGACAGCTCAATGCCGCTCTACCGACGCGGTGGCCCGTTCCAGCGCAATTCGGTGGAGAGGCGGTCTCTGCGCTGGCGTCGGCCCTCGGGTACCGTGATGGTCTCGAAGCACCGGCGCAGTGCCAGCGTCAGTCTTCAGACAGCCACTGCCAGGTGAGGAGCTCGGAAGGGCACCCTGCGTTATCGTTAGGCTTCGTTACTGACTGCTGCTTCAATTCAAACATTGGCACTTTTTAGTTCTGTTGTATTGGCATTTTCCAATCAAAGGCCATTTTGACAACTTCACAAAATCTTTTGAAGGAATCTTGTTTTTCTGGAGAAGGCAGATTTTAAAGCCCAGGTTTCTAGGGGCCAACATAGTGAAATTTACAGCTTCAAAATGCTTCAAAATTCTGAGATAAGCTGACTCCTTTAATATGTCACCAGTCTGAACCATGACTGACTGGGACATTCGCACATCTGGAATGTTCATGAATCATGACAGTCGATGCTAAGTGCTGACCCTGCGTGTTTTCTCCCGGCAGAACGTCACTGGACCTGGAGCTGGACTTGCGGGCGCAGCACACGCGGCTCGTGACGCTGCAGGACGACCTTGCGCGACTACGTGAACTGAAGTCGCGGCTCGAGACTGCCAAGAGCAAAGGCGACCAAACCGTCGCCGCATGGGTGCTCGAAGACCAGCAGTTCCAGAACCTCGTGGCGCAGGTAAATGACTCGAACTGAAACTAGTTGTTTTACTTTTCATATGACTATGTTCTTACAGTCAGTTCTGTCTACATAACAATAACAAAGAACAAAGCTAGAAATATGTCTACCACTTTTGGCGTAGGTAGGTATTGTCGCTAAATATATCAGGTGACATTTCTTCCCAGACAGCTAATGTTTCGTTGTTCTCCAGGTTGAAAACGGAAAGAAAGGAAAGAACTCGGATGATCGCAAAGTGGAGAAAATGTTGAAGAAAACTTCGAAAGAAATCTACAAGCTTCGGAAAAGCAAGGCTGGCAAGGGAAAACCGGACGTCATATCATTCAAGTGAGTGTTTTATGCAACTTCTCAAAACTAAGTTCTCGTCCTTTGCTGCTGCAAAAAAAAAATATGAATAGTAGATTCTTTTCAGTTAGCCTGTCTTTTAGCACCACCATCACTGAACTTCCATACAACGGGATGTAACTATAACCCCACCGTTCCTTCCCCAGAGAGAAGATGGCATTCTTCACGCGAGTGAATTCGTCAGTCCCCATTTTGCCTTCGGAAGAGTGTCCCAGCTCGGAGAGCAGCACGCTGACGCGCGGCGAGAGCCTGCGCGACGACGAGCTCGGCGGCACGGTCGCCGGCGACGACATCCTGTACACGAGCGGTGCGTCTGCGGCCGCCACGGAGCCCGCGGACGTCGCGGATCTCGCAGACGGCGCCGGCAAGTGCGCCGAGGCCGCCGACAGCCGAGAAGTGGAGGGTAGGGAGAGCGTCGACGATGCTGACGAGGCTCAGCGCTTTCACTACGTCGTCGACAGGGTGTTCGGCGTGGAAGTGTAGCGCCGTCCGCCAACTGCTCTCTCTCCCTCGTGGCTGCTCGACACAGAGGTACCGTTTGCTTTCGGTCGGACGCGTCTCGACTCCGGGCCGAGTGGAAGGTGACGTTCCGCCGATCAGGGATTTCCGTTGAGATGGCAAATGGAAGCGGGTGCCGCGATGTTGATGTGGTTTCGGCCGACGGTCTGCGACGCGTTTTCCAGCGGGTCACGAGGCCGACTGCGGCCGCTCGGCCAGGCTTCGGCCGAACGCAAGCCGGTGCCACGAGTGTCGACAGTTCACCTTTATTGTCGTGCCATGCTGGTTGCAACAGTTTTAAAGCTCGGACTTTCAAGCCCCACCGTACTGTGACGTCGTAGGTTACACGCAGCTGGTCTGCAGATGTTTGTTTTTAAGATTGAATCTTGATGTGGAAAATAGGGTCCAAATAACTTTATTATTTTTATTGTAGATAATAATGATTGATTAGGGTGTGTTCGAAGCTCTAAATCTGAAGGTAATTAATATTGGGCTTTTTGCACAACCTTCAGATTTGTGTTAGCCCTGAAATTGAACGTCAATCTCGTCCGACGTGTAATGCGTTTTGCTGATAACAATATTCTCTAAACCGTCCAGTTTTTTCAAACAAATCTTCACTCCAACCGATGACTATTTTGTGTATGAATCGGCCCGCGTGCGCATGCACATTTTGGTGACGTCCCGCGGCAAGTAGTTGATCTATTTAACAAACGTATTTAAATGTAATATTTTTTATTACCAATCGGGTGGGTGGATAAATGGGTCACGGATGATCAAATAATTTAACATGTTGATATTTTGTAAATTGTTAAATAATGTGCCTTGAGAGCTGGAAATATTGAAACACAATAGAGAAGAACAAACTCGAAATTGCCTTATTTACGTGTCACTGTATGAAAGATTAATGAAAGATATCCTGCCTTAGCTCGTTCATTAATATTCGTAGCAATGTTCGATCGAAACAAGTTCTCGTTAATGATAGATCTGATAACAATGGTTAAACTAATGTTAATTGGATATATTCATTGTGATGGGTTGTCTGCCAAATGTTCATTTAATTTAATTGTACATTTTATGTTTATTATGTAATATTTATAATTGTTAACTCCTCTAGTTAGAGACCTGCCAATGGAGGTTCCATGTTGCTCAAGAAAATAATTTTATTTCAAAAACCTTATTATTTTATTGCCACTGTAGCTGGGAGTCCGAAATGTTCTATTGATACTCCTCTTGTTCTGTGAAGGCAAAAAGGAAGTCAATTCTACTTCTTGGTTGTTACCACGTTGAAAAGTTGACAATCTTCCAATCTATTGAATGACTAGCGAGCCAGTTGCAAAGTGTGATCCTCAGGATATTGTTATTGTTAATATTCTTCAATTGCAGCTAGGGATTTCATGGCACAGTTATCAAACAAACTGGCATTTTAACGGTTTCACATTTCATTGTAAAAATTTCATTCTCATTGTATCATTTTCTATCATTTTATTTGCTCATGTAGCTATTTTAACAATGCTGTTTCCTCATTAAATTTTAGTAAACTGAAGTACAATGACTTATGCTTTCCTATTTGAAGCAACAGACTCCCACACTCACACTCAAACTAAGAAGTGACTTGATTGTGGTAAGTCACTACTACATATTTATATTTAAGGTAATACTAATGCCACAGATCCTAATACCTAATTAACTTATTGTTTGTTTTTCGTTATTTTATCCTATGGCCAAGGGTGGTTACGCTGATTCCACCTACATTGCTTTTCATTGGGCACCGACTGCAGGAACGGAAACCTCGACCAGACGGTGTTCCATGCTTTGACAGTTTGCTGCATTTCACCCCATTTAATAGCGATGCCTACTCCCTCCGATTTTCAATTCCCATTGATAGGGATGTTGCTCGTGTTACATTTCAATTTATTTGAGCTAGCACTTCTGATGTTGCTAGCTATGTCAGAGCAACGCTGATGACTGAACAGCCATGGACCATCTATTATGGTGTATAATTACATTCACGTTCTCTGTGCAAGAAGTGCCAAAGATATTCGATCCTCGTGCTGTTTGTGCTGATTTCAGATTGTACATTTATCAGATCAGCTACTAATTAATCACATATTAAGTCCAATTTCGGTTCATGACACTAATCTTGTTGAATCAGCAGCCTAAAGGGACTATTCTGGATAAGCAAATCTGTGGAATTATTAAATTATAAAACAAAGAAACATTATCTAAGATAAGGGTACCTAGGTACTCATCCCTAGGTAAATGATGTTCAGCAATAAAATAATAAAATGGGATTAGGGAGCAGTAAATAAAATGGGAGATACATTCACTCTAGCTTTGCAGTTTAAAAGTAGAATTGGCTTTTATAAAAATATCGATGATAATAATTGTACATGCTGTTATTGTCCTCTCAATTTCTCTATAAAACTGGAATGGTAGCTTTGAACTTTTGAGTAGACTATATCATAGCACTTCCAGCTATGCAGAAACAAAAATATTTTCATTCATCCTAATTAGACTAGAATAATATAATTATTAAGGCACAATATTGGAAGAATTTCTGTACAAAGTACAAAGTAGGTAATGTACCAATCAAAGTATGCATCTAAAAACAATACATGGAAACAACATGACAAATTAATTATCCACAAGAAAGTCATACTGACCTACTGGTAAACACTGGCAAATACGACATACTGGGAAAGTCTGAACTGAGACTGAAAATATATGGCAAATTAATTGTGAAACAAAACACACATTGCCTTTCCAATCAACTGAAATGTCACAGATCATGTAATATATATAGCTAACTAAATCGAGCGAAAATAAAATAACTACTTGTCGCACTTTACTTTAGTAACAAACTGCAATGTGCCTTAACGACCCGATTCACAACGCCAGTCCCAATTCGCAGTGCTTTGTGCATCATAATTTGTACAAATGCATTTTCTCCACTAACTCATTTCGATAATAAAATAGTACAAATTAAAAAACTCTGTTTAAATTTACGAAATCGACCTAACATAAATTAATTAACATAAGGGTTTTCTTCGCGTTGCATCTCAATTCCACTGTCGACTTTGGACGAATCACTATTTGGAAAGTGGACGAACCCTTCCCCATCTTTTGACTTTGTAAATGCCATTTGGTTGAATGCTCCAATGCTTGGTTTAGCCATAGGAACATAGTTACTGAATGCCGAGTCATCTGTTTCGTCCATGCTGGCCTGCTTGTGCTGTGGCATATTTATATAATTGTCAGTCGTAGGAGCAATCGCTGCACCTAGCACCTGGTACGACGGGTTGGAAAATGATGGCATAAAGTTTGAATTCTGCTCCCAGCCTTGAGGTTTTATATTTGTCGCTTCTTTGTTGAGATTGTTGACTGCTGTCGGAGATTTTGGAGTCAGATAGTTATTTTCGGTGGAGAGCAAACGACTCTTTTCGAAAGGATTTCCCGACTCATCTCGAGAAAGTCCAGGTTTCGGAGAAAAACTAAACAAGTCGTTTGTCTCGGTGGCTCGAGGACTGAAGATGGCGGCTTCTTTGAGTGCCGGACTCATGCATAGGTACCCAGAAGCTTCACCTTGGTCAGGGCCAAGTGCCAATGGACTTGATGGTATTCCGCTACAAAAGGAAGAGTGACAAATATTATCGCAAAGGCTTCATTTAAATGCCTGCTGAACGACAAATAGTAATGTTATATAAGGGGGGAAAATATGAAAAGCACAACCGTAAAACTAAATATGGTACCTATTGATCACTTACCCATTCACATATTGGTGCAATTCTTCTTCGTTACACTCTGCTCCCGGCGCCACCATGTTATCGTATGTCGGTGCTGTCATCATAGCGAGGTAGTCGCTTTGCTGGCCGGCTTTCCATTGAATGTCATTCATGTTCATGTATGGGTCATTCAAGTCCATGTAGTGCTGAAATATGTCAAGAGAATTAACAGAGGCAGCTTGTTTTCCAGAACCAACAATTAAGCTGCAATTGAAGCAATCCCACCCAGATTCACACAGATAGAAGTTTTACCGTTTTAACGCTGTCTTCAAGCATGGACCCTAAGGTCTCGGACAAATCTTCAAATGTTGGTCGGTCAACTGGCTTTGGCAGCCAACAGTTTTTCATTACTTCATATCTGTGTACATTAAGGATGTTATTGACAAAAACCAATACAAAAATCAAGACGATAACAATTGCTATTATTTTCTTGCACGTGTTACGTGGTCACTTACATTGCATTTGTGGCGTACTCAGGCTTATCCATTCGGTATCCACCAATTAGTTTTTGATAAAGTTTCTCATCAGCTTCCATTCCTAGATGGAAGTGAAAGTATAAATCAATTACTTCATACAATTTTAAAATTAAAAGATTATATTTATTATTAAAATAGGCACCTATGCGGTTGACACCATTGTTTGGTCGGTAACTTACCTGGGTAAGGAGTTTTGGCTAGAGAGAAAAATTCCCATAGGACAATGCCATATGACCACACATCCGATTGAGTTGAAAAGACTCGATCACTTATAGATTCAACTGCCATCCATTTAATCGGTAATGGTCCCTGAAATATACTTAATTAGTTTTTCTTTTATGAATAGCAAAAAACTGCTCCATTGTTATGTAAAAATTCTTACATCTCCTTTCTTCTTGTAATTGTCTGTCTTGTACATGCTCTTGGCAAGACCAAAATCGCAAATCTTGACAACATTGTCGTCAGCCAATAATATGTTGCGTGCGGCTAAATCTCCGTGTAAGACCTGAACAGAGAAAACCAAGTTTGTCATCAACAAACTCGAAATTATTTCTCCTCGGCAAAGTCATTGGATGACAAAAGTGATCATACCTTCCGACCAGCTAAATAGTCCATACCGCGTGCAACTTGGAATGCCCAGCAAAGCACGTCCCTCGTACAAATCGGACGGACGTGTCCCTTGTAGTCGCCCCTGTAGTTGGACCGCCACTCCGGCTGCTGCGTACTGTTGTTGCTCAGCATGCATCCCTCCTCACCTAATCACAGTCACTCTCAATTTCCATTTAAAATGCAACATCCCAACAAGTTGTTCTTTCATTCTTTTTAATTTGAATAGTATATTAGAACTTGGAAGCTGTCCAAACTCCCAAGATGGTTGTTGAGTGATTTTGTGTCTGGTTCAGTTCCCCTATTTATGGCCCTTTCTTTTGGCAAACCAAAATCTATGCTTTTCACTCGATTGTCTTTTCAATGAAAACTGAAGGGCAAACTGTACTGCAATTACGTAACTCCGGTTTTGCCGTTTTCGGTTTCAAATTTAAAAAATTAATTGACAATAATAGGGATTTTATCAATCAGAACCGATAACGGCAAAACGTAAAAGTTATGTAATTGCTATTCTGGTACTCCAACAAATGGTATTTGACCAGTGGCGTACCTAGCGTGAATATGAAGCGCCCCCTGCAAAAGTTTTGATGGCGCCCCCCAGTGTTGGATAGGGGGAAAAAACCGGCCCGGGGCAATCCCTAAAAGAAACGTCTCCCAAAAGTTTCCAAGGGCAATCCCTAAAAAAACCTATTGTGCCCCTACACCCCTCGGCGCCCCTTGTGCCGCGGGGTCTGCGGAGGCGGTCGCTACGCATCTGTATTTGACCAATCTTGAAGGTTTTATTTTGTCAACTTGCCTCCTGTTGGCGTCATTGAAATGAGGGCTGCGTCAGAGTTGAGCGTTCCGCTGTTGGACGGACTGCAACCCGAGCTCTCGCTGTCGCTTCGACTACGGGAGAACGATAACCCTGCATACTTCATCCTGGCAAAATGTTAGTAGTGTTAGTTGTGTTAGTGGTGTTATGAATATTGCATTGCATGCTGCTGTACCATAAATCCCATGACCCAGAAAGCAAAAAATGTTAATAGTTAACAATGCAGTGATTGGTTGTAGTAGACAAATTAAAGGAATTGGGAAAAAAGAGAGAGTGCTACATACTGAGCTTGTGTTGAAATTGGACAGGTGCCAAACACATTTTTTTAAATTTCTACATAATTTACAAAAGTAACGTGTCAGTCAAAATCCTAATTTGGTAAATGTGAAGATAATCAGAACATTGAATCTTGTCCAATTTGGACCAATGGCTCTTTGCTCAGTAAGCTGCACACTTCTTCCATCTTTGATAGGTACCTCTATAAATAAACTCATGTACTTTGTTAGTGCTGGAAGTTATTAGTCTCTTTGTTATTAGTAACCATGGAAACTGGAAATATTAATGTAAGGAAAGTGAAGCCGGGAAAATGTTTAACCAGACCGAGATATGAACCTGGGACCTATCGTTACCGATCAGGTGCTAAATATTTTACTAGGGCGAACGCAATTTGTGTTGCGTTGAAGATGAGCGTAGCGGTTTATATATAGCGCATAAAGAGATTAGGCAAAAAGCCTAAATCATGGAGCAGCAAGCCGGACCAATTCTTTCTCAAAAATTCTGATCACTTGAAATTGTAAACCGTTCTGACCTTTCTTTGTTTCTGTCCGAGCTGTCGGGTAGCGGAAATATGCTCATTTTGAGATCAATGAGCAATGTGCATGTTAATACATAGATGTAACTCATGCCAAAGGGTTTTTATTAGGTTGGAGATATATTTCTGCCGCGGACTTACTTTAAAAAACTTGCATGCACGAAATTGAAAAAATTTCTAATATTTGAGAGGAAATTGTTACTGGTTTAAGCAGTTACCAGTATGCAATTGATGGAAGGGAGGCGAAGCTGGAAAAATGTGCACCCGAACCGGGATACGAACCCGGGACCTCCTGCTTGCCGGGCAGGTGCTCTACCAACTGAGCTATTCGGTCACACATTCTCCCTGCTTCGCCGGGTGGGACAAGGGGGATCTCCGGGGAGATGAGAGGCCGAGCGACCTGTACATGGGACGGGTAAACGGACTTGGCCCCAGGACGGCGATGGCGCAATCACTAGACCCTTTGTCCCGTTCTCAGATGAAGAGACACGAGGTGGATGAGAGGAAATTGTTACTGGTTTAAGCAGTTACCAGTATGCAATTACTGATATTTGTCAGTATTCTAATATTTGTCAAATCTTGAAGTCAACTTCAAGTAAAAAAGTTTGGTGTGATGTTTCAATGGTTTCTAAGGGCAACAGTAAAAATTGGGAAAATTTGAAAAAATACGCACTTTTAAATAAATTTCCGTACTTTTCCAAACATGCCCAATTGTCGAATTTTGCTCTTTTTTCTGCTTTGAAAGTGAAGGGTGTGGAGGATTTTCTTGAAAAACGCAGGGGGTCTAAGTTGAGAACAAAAGTAGACACCCTGAAAATTTCATCCCACTCGAAGCAGGCGTTTGGCCTGTAGAGCGCGCGCAAATACACATACAAAAAAACACACACCAAGTGTTATTTATAGCAGTAGTGAAATTGATGATTTCGCTTCGCTCGCTACGCTCATCAATAAAACGGTATACAGATGGTCGCCACTAGCTCCCAACCACCAATTTGAGTATTTTTACTTATAATGAGCATTATGTAGAATAATAATTTGAAATATTATTTATCATCTCAACCTAGTGAAATCTTTACCTATCAGCTACATCAACAGCAAAGTAGAAAATGGAAGTGCCGTAATAATACCTTGATTTCATGACCATCGAGTCATGCCTTGCGATTATTTCAGCGCCAAAGTTTGGGTCGATAATGCCAGTTAATTGGTCCACTTGATCGATGAAATCAGCTCGGTGGCGTAACAAGTAGTTGTGCAAGTTACCAAAACGGCAATATTCAACTATAACCAACAGTTCCCCTGCAATACAAACAAAATTATTTCCAAAATGAAGTAAGGTCATTACTATATAAAAATCAATTCAAATGACCTACAGGCAAGAAACTTGATCAATGAGCTTACTCTTGTTGAGATTTTTGGTGCACGCGCCCAGCAAATTGACAACGTTGAGGTGTTTGCCCAGGTGCACCATGATTTTCAGTTCTGAGGCCAACGCCTTAATGTAAGTGTGGTCTGCATTCCGCTTCACCATTTTGACGGCCACCATGGAAATGGCTTCACCTTCGCTAATTCCGACCGCTTCTGCCTTCATGACTACGCCAAACGCACCTGCTCCCAATTGTTTGCCTGTAACAGAGAGTAAAACTTTTTTAAGAACACAAATTTTGAAAAAAAAAACTCTTAAGGCCATATTCCACTAGGGTTGCAACTCGCAGATCCGAAACGCCTATTCCAATCCACCGGCATGTTTTGCTATTCCACACAGAGACCTCAGACTTTCCTAGCGCACGCGCAGTGCTTTGAATTATGACAAAGTTCTGGCAAGACAAGATTTCATGCATGGGTATATCGCATTGGGTTTTCAGCTAATTTACTTCTTAATACTCTTCAAGATGGTCGCTGGCTAATTTATCTTGCATTTATTTGTCTAAATAATGGGTTTGAGACGTATATTTCTGTGAAATCAATCAATAAATTTGAGAAATTATGTATCTCCTTGTCGATTTTGGCAGATGGAAAGAAAACAGCTGACTGTGGATAAATACAGAGAATAGTATCGGCATGGCTCGCCTTGTCCTATGGGTCGGTTCTCGAAAACCCGCCGGTTCCAATCTTTCGCGATAGGAATAATCCTATCTGCCGAGCTGTTCGCCCAATCTGTCGCACGCATGTGCACTGACATCAAAACGAACCCGCCGGGTCCAACCCCCCGGGTTGCAACCCTAGTGGAATATGGCCTTTACAAACACTACTTCTGTTGGTGCAACTTATGAGAACCAAGGAAGATATTTCGAGGGTGCCTATATTTTCATAGAGAGAATGAATGTGTTATCATTGGTTTTTTAGCAATTCATTTAAATGACCATACCAAGTTTCAGTTTCTCCCTTGGAAATTCCCACTTCCGATCGTAAGGTAGCAGTTCCGCCTGGTCATCAATCGGCAGATCTGGGTTGATGTTGTCCATTGCTCCCTTGTCGAATTGCTCCAAACCAATGGCTTTCAATTCCTCACGAAGTTTCTGAAATTATCCAAGTTGGTTTCAGTGTGACGTTAAATTTTAATGTAGCTATAAAGTACATGATTGTTTTGGCCTGTTGGCGTTTTGGAAAATACCTTCTCTTTTCTGATTTTTATCACCAGGTATGCAATAACGCAAATAGATATAAGCACCAAAACAAGGAATGCTCCAAGAATAAGCTTCGGAGCAGAAGACGGAGGTTGTTTATCTGTGAAAATAATTGGCAACATTAATAGTTGCATGTTAATTAATATATTTAAACTATTTCAATATCCTATAATCAATGTCCTTGAATCATGGGAGTCAATAATTCCCTTTGATTTCAGAATAAAATAAATATTACTTTTTCAAACTTAATATTTCTTTTGGGTTTAACAATTTTGAAGTATACCAAAAATTCAGTTTGTGCTCATTCCCAATATTCAAAGCTATTTAACATTCTTCAATTTGAAACTCCAAGCAAAAACATCTCAAGGCATATATTGCAAATGCAATTGCGCTTCAAAATCTCAGTGCAGCGTGTCAGCTAGGCTCGAGTTCACCGCAAGATCATCGCCAGATAGAATCACTCTGCGAAACTGCGCACGGGTGGCCTGTTTTATGCAACGAGCCTGCCGCGCATCAAGCATCGCATGCGTGTCCAGCATAAAAATACGATTGCATTCAAAATGCAGCAATGAGAATTGTGTTACCTACCATTTTATTTATTACTATCCCTTGAACTATTACACCCTCAGTTTTCAAAGATGTTGGCTGAGAAGCGGATATAAATCACACATAATTCTCAGCAGAGTCAATTTTTAAGAATGCATTTAAATTTAATGCATCTGGCAACTCGGGACACTTCGGGACTGGATCGGTGGGCCGATGAATGCCAATTGCTGCTGACACGCTGCACCAAAGATCCCCCCACCAATCAGTAAGCCATGCATGGATCAATACTCGTTTAACGACACTACGTCACTAATTAATGTCTTTGAGCAAAAAATTGAAGTGACATGTAAACAGTCAGATTAAAGTGTGCATCTTTCGGCTCTATTTAATGCGAAACTGAACGTCATTGCAACAAAGACACAATACGAGAGAGCTACCAGATTTCAAAAAATAAACTGTAACATGCAATTAGGTAAAAAACTTTACCAATCTTGATCAATGTGGTCTTTTGCTTCGTTCCTGCTCTGTTTCGAACATCACATGTATATTGGCCTTCTATTTTCGATGGTGAATATGATATGTCCAGAGATGTGTTTTGGTCTCTTAGAGTGTACAGAGTAATATTATCCTGAATCAGAATCAAGGGCTCGCCATCCTAAAAAAAAGATACGATTAATTGTCCACGGAAATTGCAGCAACCAAACTTTGATAACTCTAAAAATGTGATGGGGATGTAGTAAATCAAGAAGGAACGCAACTTCTGCATTTCATTGCCGTTTCGACAAAGTCTTGTCGAATAGAGAGGTTTTTGAGGCACCTACTAAAGTGGACCAAAACCTTACGTGAAATATCAACATTTTTTTCTAGCGCGTCACCTGCAATAACTCTACTTCAATGGAAGATTTGAATAAGTTACCTTTAGCCAAGTTATGGTCGGTTTAGGAAGGCCCTTAACATTGCAAGTCAGCGTTGTCTGTGCTCCTTCTTTAACCGTTTGTTCAGTATCGTTCATGTTCTCCGATAAGATGCTTGGAGCTTCCTGAGCTGCAATTAGTAATTTCCATAAAATACACTAGAATTAATTTGAGTTAGCTAATTTTTGGGGATCTCTTATCATAGAGTACCAAACATCAGAGTCCACCAGGCTGTGGTAAAGTAGGGCTAACACGAATGTATCGTGTCGCCCAGTAGATAGGTACTCAGAGTAATCTTAAGTTACAGAGCGATACCACAGATAATCTTGTTATTTCAATGCATGCTTTGAAATGTAAAGGTTTACCCTAAATGGACTTCAAATGTTTGTAAAAATGTCATGCTCGTTGCTGAAGAATTTGCTGTGAAACACTCTAAAGGAGGATGTTCTCGCCTCGAGCGGAAAGCAGGACGCTGAAAATTCTCCTTGAAAGAATCTGGTGGCAAGTGACTCAAATGCTGACTTTTATATAATGCGGAGTTAAAATAAAACTTTGTTAGGTACCTTGAACAAAAAAGTACATTTTCTTTGTTGCTGGGATTCCATGCGTATCATTTGCTGTACATGTATATTCACCAGAGTAATCTTCTGTAATATTGTGTATTATCAAACTCTTTTTAAAAGAAAAATTTGTTGTTTGGGGATCTGGAAAAAAATGAGAAACAAGAACATTGAACAATGGTACCAAAACCTTGCCTGTTACATAGCTATGATTGATTGAGGATGCTTATTGGGTTTAGGCAATATGAAAAGATGTCCAAGAGAAAAAAAGAGTTCTGTTTGATGTCAAGGTTGGCTGCGTTAACAGCCTAATTGGAAATTTTATACAATCAGCACCCAGTATTAGGTACCTACCTAATGTATGTTCATGAGTACCTAGGTACCTGGTCACTACGTGTTGCTATGTGCAACTAATCACGATGTCGATGGAATGCAAAGAGGCGATTCCCTTACATTTTTTTTGGTTAAAATAAAGTAGCCTGTTGTTTAAATATTTTCTTCGATTTGCAAAATTTGACGAAAAGATGATGCTTGTATTTAAAAAGTTGCCTAATGAATCCCATTAAAAAAGTATGGCCGTCATCCCTGCAGGAGCTTGCTTCCGCCGTACCTCAGAAAGTCATGTGTCCGTGAGGTAGTGTGAATAATGAATAAGATGCGCCCCTCCCCCCGCAAGATATTTGATGGCGCCCTCATATATTTCTGGAAACAAGGTAAGGACGCGTGGAAAACTCCTCACCGCTGGGGGGTGTTCTAGTTTCGACTTTAACGACCTGGTATCTCGTAAGGAGACATAAAACATAGCAGATAACACACTTTTGAAAATTTGGGAATTTGGCCTTGAATATTTAAAGGGAAATTCGTCCTGTGGTACATTTCCAGGCGTCCGGCAACTCACGAGCCCCCCCGGGTGTCGGGGATGGTCTTCCAGATACTGAGCTAGGAGCCCGGTGTTTGGCGGGCACGGGCCATGCCTGGGTTGAGGAACGCTTTAAAGAACTGATAGCATGCGGTGCTGGCGGCTTGGGATGAGGCTTCGGCCGGTATGATCAAGGTGGACCGGTGCTAGCCATTGCAAGTGAATGCGCGTGTTGTATGGCAGTTTGCTACGCCACTGTCATGTGTTAGACATGATTAAAACCGAGATGAATAAATATGTAATTAAACCATTTGAAAATTTGAAAATATATTGCATTCCCTATTTATTGCCAATATTTCAATTACATTTGAATTTATCACCTATATCTCCTTTTACCTCAGTGCTGGTTTTTCAAGGGTCTGTTATGAGTTTATAGACCATTACATTTTAATGGACTACTAACAATCTTTGTCTTGTATGGCAACTCTTACCAGAGATGTTATACGTCATTTTAGCAGAGTTCTTGTCTGGACGGAAACTCCAAACAAGGCTGTCAGTGTAGTTGTATTTCGAAAACCCACATTCCAGAGTAACGTTATCCTGGGCGACAATGTCTTCAGGTCCAGCACCGAAGGGCGCCGTAACTTTTACTTCCGACCCTGTCTCACCCACATCTGTGGATACGTAAACAGTGAATAAGATTTATGTCCGTGATGGATTTCATTAGCGTTGTCGAGGCATAAGGATTTGTAACGACATTTCTGACAAGTGATTTCAAGATATTATCTCTGATTGTCTTTTCTCTGGCTTTTGGATGGCACTTTCAAATTTGGTACAGATTGTCATGACTCATGTATATTAGTTTTGGTTTTCATTATTTAGAAAGCCTATTTATGGTGGGTTGTTTTTTTAAATCGTAATTTTAAACATGATTCACAGTATAGATGGGTGCGTCTGATAGGTAAATCCAGAGCGCCAGCCCTGTGTTCACAGTGGAAGCTTCGCTCGGTCGCACGGTCTCGGTTGAGGGTATATGTCAGAGTGGACGCTGTGAGCACACTTTATCACTATCAAACGCTACAGAGCGCGCCCAGTGGACACTCTGGGAGATATCAAACACACCCAATATACAAGTGTATAGTGTAATGTTGTGATGAAAAAATAAACAACACATTTAAAACTCAAACTAAAAAACTAAACTTTCACCATGTTATGGAAACTAAGCGACCCACCTGAAACCCAAAACGTCATTCTTTGTTCCACAGAACCAAATTCGTTCTTCGCAGCGCACCAGATGTATCTCGAGCGGTCAGCCGTTAGCAAGAGAGTGGACCGATATGAAGAGCTCCTGTGAGGCAAGATTGTCTCCGAAGGGGTTCTCTGAAATAGGTATTTTTGCAGTGTTATTTATTTATTTATTTATAATTATCTTAAAGCATTGTAAGGTTGTAGCTTATAGAATTACAGCATAGGTAGTAGGTATACACACAAATGTATGTACACTTCTGAACACAACACATGCAACGGTATGTACATTTTCCAAGAAGGGGCATTTGAAAAAAGTGTAGACAAAAATAGTGTACAGCAGTGTAGTCATCCACGGAGTCAGTATCTAGACGACCTATGTTCTTTTCACAAAAGTTTGGACACGTACCTAGTTGAATTTTGATGGAATCGTTTTCTAGATCGTGTCCAGAAGTGTACATAATATATTATTTTATATTACTGTCATACCTAACCTATGCATTATATTATAATATATGATTGATCATACCTTTATATTTGTCTTGGTGATTGTGCAATTCGGTGGATTTTCGCAGAATGATTGTTTCCAAGTAATGCTTGGCTTCGGATATCCGGTTACGTCACAATGCAGTTCACAGGTCTTATCCTTAACGTAATAATTAGGCCCTTCTGCCGCTAGAATGACTTTAGGGCCCTCTGCAACAGTAACAATGTAGGTTCAAGAAATTGAACCAACTTTTCTCATCAGATTATTTCCAAAATTTTTACTGCCATGAATACTGATCATCTATTTGCTACATTTACTTAATTAATATTATACATTTTAAAATTTGTTTCTGTGCTCTCACCTTCAACTATCAGCTTTAAAGCCAAAATTTTCTCCAATTGCGTGTTGTTAGCTTTAAGCTGGTAGACGCCAGCATCATTAAGTGTAACATTGAAAATACGCAA
This sequence comes from Nemoura dubitans, assembly GCA_921293005.1. NCBI lineage: Eukaryota > Metazoa > Arthropoda > Insecta > Plecoptera > Nemouridae > Nemoura > Nemoura dubitans. Next base: position 67,622,769 of record OV121074.1, read on the forward strand.
GATAATTTCACCGGCTCTTTCAGAGACCTTCTCATACTTCAATCTTGCAAGGCCAGCCGGGCCAGCAAGGGCACTCAAGTTTTTTCCGGTTGGGCTTATCCAGCTCAAAACTGCAGGTGGGTGGGAGGCAAGCTTGATCACCCACTGTACTTGTGTTTTTGATACCACAGTTATCACTTCCGAATCCGTTGTGATATTTATGTACTTGTCGTTAGACCCTGAAATAAGCATTCAAATAATTACTAGTATTTTTTCCGACTGCGTACAACTAATCGAAGAATTTTAAGCATCCATAGCGAGTTATGATTTTAAAAAAACTGATCAAATGTTTGTCAGGGCCCCAGCGGGGGATGGGGAAGGGATTGTCAAAGTATAATTTTGAGGCAAAGCAGTTTTAATGCCAATGCAAATGACAAGATCCAAGGCTGCCCAGAGGGATTTTCCTGTGATTGGTTACCAGATCGTGGCATTACTAATTTTAAACTACCAATGGTCGCAACTTTTTTCAAAACTTTTTAATGTGTACCCATTACGTACCCATTATGTTTGTACCCATAGGTTTTAAAGTCACAAACTGATTGATTGATTTCCATTTATTGTCTTCAATAAAAAAACATTTAGAAGCCATGAATCCCGATCGTCAGGTCGATGGTATATAAAGATATTAACGCTAATAATACAGTTAAAATGATCCGTAAACATTTAAGGAAAAGATAACAAAGTACAATAAAATAATAGAAATAATTGGTCTCAGTAGTTGATACTTTTACAAAGTAATAAATCTAACTTCAACTTTAAAACATCTGATTGTAAACTGGATCTCAATTTGACCCTGGCTTGTAATCACATATGTTTCAGCTTATTTTTTATCTGTCACATCTAAGCTCACAATGCTCTCATGTCTTATATTATATGTCTTTGATACATACCACTAATATGGAGATACTTTTCTGCAACATTGTAATTGTTGTTGTGATCTTTGACTTCGCATTTATAAATTCCCGAGTCATTCATTGTCGCATTGTTGATCGTCAATAGTCGAACTACATTTTTCATTGGGTTATTTCCCGTAGATATTGTTCCAAAATTTGTAGTGTTGTGGACGGTTATTTTCGTAGACTGTGCAAATATTAAAAAGCAAAATTAAATATTACCTTATTAGAACTCTAAGAAATGACGATCAGTATGTATCTTGCTGATTTAAGATTTACATTTATATCATTAGGATGCGGTACGGTCCAAGACATGGAAAATACGACTTCTTCGCTAATTACCACGCTGCATTCCAGTGTGACCTTCGTGCCTTCGACTCCAAACAACCGCTCAGATGTACCATTGATGAATGGACTTGGCATAGTGTCAGTGAATGCTAAAAGAACGTATGCAACAAAAACATTTTGTGAGAGTGCTTATCTCTGAAACAGTTTTCCTTAGTTTTATGACTATTACGGCTATCTCAGGGTGTGTCTGAATTAAAATGAAATGGTTTGGTTAACGGTCTCGTGTTTTTGGTTTTGGTTTAGACTACTGGGTCTAGGTGATTTTATCCGTAACATATTCGTACAACTTCTAAATCACATCATTACAGTTCTGACCACCATACCACAACCATCAGACAAGTCACCAAGACCAAGTTTTTGAGACCGCATCGATGGAGTCTCGCGTGCTAAGCTAAGCGGTCTTGGTCTCGGTGGCTTTGCTTTTCGGACAGCACTTATTACGTTATTTGTCACAAACAAAGATGCGAGACCACAAGAAACAGCTTATTCAGACACGCCCTCAGTATTTAATTTATATAAATATGTCACATGGTTTTCGTAAAATTTTAATAAAAAAAAAACAAGGCTCAACGTACGTAAAACTTGTATGATGAGATTTCTTTCATCTTCCAGGCCAGACCTATTAGCAATACAACTGTAAGTGCCCGAGTCTTTAAGATTGATATTTTCCAATGTGTAGCCAATTTTGGGGTCAAATGAGACTTTCAAATTGTCACCAAATTCTCTGAGGTGCCCAACATCATCAATCTAAAATTTAAACATATATCTAATTAGTTTTTCCTTTTTTAAATCAATTTTAGGTAGGTATACCTACATTTCAATGAAGAACTCTTTCAATAAATTTAAGATTTGAGAAAGATGTATGTGGGTATAAGTATTTATACTAACCCTTTCCCCATCGACAGCCAATGACATTTGAACATCTGGGGATGAAGGCCTGCATGGAATTACATACGTGCTGTACTGGATTACCGTTTCAAACAACGCGTGGTCTTCAAATATTAAAATGTTTTCGTCGTCTGTAAATATAAATGAAAAAACATTAGCAATTATAGAATAATAATTAAGATGATTCAAATATAATATTTCCAAGCAGTAAGATGGTTGCCAATTTTTGCAAAATTATTCTCTGATTTATCACTGCTTCTTCTGCGACTAAGAAGTCAACTAATAATTCGAGCCACTTCCTCAATTTGAGTTGAGATTTTCGTGTCAAAAGTTTCCTACCTTTAACATAAATATAAACTTTTGCAACGTTGTTTGCATCATCAATGCCGTTTGCATCATCAGTGCTACAATAGTAGTAGCCCGTATCCCTGTAATTGCTCTTGATCACTTGAAAGTTTGCGACGTAGGAGCCGTTAGAGTATCCACCGCTATTATTAAACATGGAACCCTGAGAAATAAAAACAACTGTGAGGTATGTAACATTTACATATTATAGTAGCTGTACGGACCTATGTATTGATTTCATATATGTATAAAAATGAAGAAGAATATCAGTTCAGTGATTTCAAACAAGTTCTGAAAATTTCATGCAACTATAAGTTAAAGCATTTGGTCCGCAGAGAGCAAGAATTCATAAAAAAATATGTAGACGTAGAAAATTAAACGAATAAGATCGAACCTACCTAGAAACTAAATAAAATATATATTCACAGTTACTCTCCAAGATGCTACCAAGATGTTTTTTTACCTGCGCCATCCGTAAAAATAAATACAGAACATGACATTAGGGGACTCCCCTACCGTCCTACATGAACTTTGGTGAACGTGGGTGCCAAATTGCTGCATAATATGCAAAAGAGATAGTAAATATATCAGGGGTTGTTGCAAGAAAATATAAAAATTGAGTTGACATTTCAGCAAAGCCTTGTTTATGTGAGAGGTATTGTGGCAAGAAGATCGGCAAGATACATTTGGATTGGCAGCTGCACGCTCCTCTATGGTGGTGCCACAAAGTATAGGTAGGTAGAGGAACCTACGTCAAAGTGCAAGCGTCCTTACCTCATCTTCGTACGTGGGATAAGAAGTCCAGTTGACGTGCATTGGGGCCACGCAACGGAGCGTGAAGCCTTTGCCTGCTTCCACTACGAGCTCGCCGCCCTTGTACGGAAGGAAGTCCGTTTTGATGGTTCGTATTGTCGGCTTCTTGCACCATGCTGAAAAATGAATTTTTTTAAATTTATGCACAGTCTTTTAAATGTTGATTCTTCTTCAAACTATGGACCCCTGCATTTAGCAGTCTATTTTTATTGCTTGGCATTAAATTTATTTCCTCAATTGTCTGTCGGCTTGGGAGTGGGGACATGTAAAACATGATGATCGCAAATAGCCATGATATCCTATTTCATAATCGTGATTTTCAACGTAGTTTCATAAGTTTCTGTCCTACCTTTATCTTTATCTATCCTATCTTTAAACTAGTACTAGTTTAAACAAATTATTTCAAACTGCATTTTTAATGCTTAATAAAAGACTCGTGGTTTTCCTGACGTTTTGTAACAATATTATGCTAGTTTCTCCTTCAAGAGGGATAGTTTGTCTTTCACCCTTGAAGAAGAAACTAGCATATGTTTTAGAGACTTTTAATTTGCATTCAAAACCTAGTCTGAAAATTTTTCTTCCCAACATTATATTTCATTGTTGGTGATGAAAAACAGTTTCCATGTTAGTCTGGAATTGAAAGGTTGCAACAGGAATGATGGCGATCTCTATCAATCGCTATCTTTTCAAGGAGCTGCAACCACTTCCAACCGGAAAATTGGAGCATATGAGACAGAGAAATGATTAGGAATATATTGCACAAATTTCCTCATGCTATTAAAGGGGTGATTGCCTTGGATGCTGAGGGATTGCTGAGGAGAGGGGGGAGGTATGCTTGAAAAAGAAATTGGTTTCGATGTTCAAGTTTAATGCAATTTCACTCAAATAATTTGACTTGGTTGTCGCATTGCATCCACTTCATCAGCCAAATCTCTAGGCCTTGATAATATTGACCTGTGTAATATATAATGTTAAATAGGTATAACATGTTGTGTCTAAACATTTAAAAAATTTAATTTCGGCACAGATATCAAAGCCTTGTCATTCTCTTTTGGGATTTTATTTCTAGGAAGTCAAGGCAAAAATAATATTTAGGTATGTACCGAGTGGCATGGCTACCGCTGGTGAAGCCGGTGCGGTTGCACCAGGGCCCGGAGGCTTTTTCCAGTCAGCGGTACACACCCACGAGCATTGGCTCGAGGGCTGTGAAAGGGTGAATCGGAGAGTACATCTCCCGTCCGCTTATCAATCACCGAATTTGGACAGAATACTTGACAACAATGGCCATGGAAACTGCAGAATTTTCGCCTGCGGCGCCAAAATAAATTGACCAAAGAGCGTGGTAAGATCGGTGAATTTCAATGCTTCTTAAAGAATTTTTGCATAACTACTTCTTTCTTTACCGCCTTTCCATTCAGAAAATGTAGTGCCCGCCGTTAACATTTATGGGTTGATAATGAACAATATTTGGTCCCCTTTCGTGGTCCCCTAATTTCCCGAAGGTCATGGGTGGGGTGGGGGGGGGGGGAGGGGGGAGGCCCAGCTGTAAATCTTGCACCAGGGCCCTGCAATGCCTAGCTACGCCACTGTATATACCTACACCTACTTGAACGTAGGAGAGGTATGAATTTGAACTAAATTGCCCTGGAGCTGTACTCAGATATCATTCGATTCAATGCGCTATGAACTCATGAACTCATTTGTCAGTCAGAAGTCAGAGACATAACTACGCTCGTGCTGGTGCCGTCAACAGAATAAAGTACAACCACATGGGGTTTAGTTAACGTCTGTGCGACAAATATAAGCCCATGGTATGACGTGCACCAGTCGCCATTCGCCACTTGTAGAGCATAAAACAATGTTTACGTAATACTGGAAACCTCAAGTCGCAAAAAGCAACACTATTGCCTGACGCACGATGTTGATTTCCTTCAAAGATTTTGTCGTTTTTCCCTTCTTCCGGTTCTCATCATCAGGTACTGTGGTCGTGGTATTCGAGCCTCGGGAGGCAAATTTGCGGGGAAAGTGCCATCTTCACCGAATCCTTCAGTTTTTGTCAACTCATAATATGTCTGTTCACTCATCTTGTCTGTTCTCATCCTCCCATGCGCACCCTTCCAAGTTATCTCCCGATGGCGATACCCCACAAATCACAATTCAAATCTTAACTTCATTCTCTGCACTGTTTACGGTACTGGGTGGATGGTTCCCGGAAAATTTGATGAAGTCATCCGTAAATCCGACCGGTCACAAAATAACCTCTAGGTACCTATAGAAAGAAAGAATGCCGCGAAATTTTTCCATGGTGCAGAATAGCTGTCTTCTCATGACTACAAGATTTTCTGATGTCTCTCTGGAAAGCGTTTGCAATTGGGTCAACTCGACACCGGGGGGTACGGTGGATTTGTAGGGCTACGAGAGGCCAAAAAGAGCCATTTAGGCCAAACTTTTCTAACGGTTCAATACCACACTGTTTTCCGTCGAAGTTATCATTTATCTATTCGAGTATGTTGACAAAAGACGAAGAATTCGGGGAACAAAGCCCTTTCCCCGCAAATTTGCCCCCCCCCCCCCCCCCCCGAGGCTCGAATACTATGACCACAGAACCTAAAACGATAACGAAGTATTTTCAGTGCAAAGTGAGAGTGAAAAAGTACAAACACATTTTCTTCCTAAATTGTAGCAATGGAAATGTATGTAGATCCCTCGGTGCCTGAAGCATGAAAGTGGTTAGGGCCTTCCTGATCCTGGTCACCCCTGATTCCTGCGCCAGTGCTCTGCTATTGTCTTGGATCTGCACTCTAGCTGCGTCGCTATCAACAACGAAGGTGCGGTTTTGCGAATGAACGGAAATCGAAAGATAACACATTTCTGGCAAACAATCTTGCAATTGAATCAACTAGAATGCATCTAAAATGAATTCGTATATATCCGTTAAATCCACTGTTAAGTCATAGATAATTTACATTGAAAGTATGACATGGCATGTATGATTTCTCATTGCTTTGCATCAACATATTCACTACATATATATTAGTTTGGACAAAATGAGTCACCAAAAACGAGTGCAGACTAATTTAGAATGAGCTTGAAAATTAGTACTCATGGTTCCTCCGTCCACGCCAAATCGCAAACGGTGGCAAATGTCAGTTATCAATTCGCCACCGGGGTCTGTTAAAATCGTATGACCAGTTAACTTGAATTTGATTGGTAACAGCCAATATAAGAACCTGCTACTTGTGCTAACGGCCTCTTACTGAAGGAGTAAGGAGTTAATTTTACGCAATGCTTAACAAGTCATCAGTCATAATGGAGTCATTAAATCTCATTTTTCAAGCAAACAAAAATATCAATTACGCACTCCGCTTTATCTTGAACGGAAGGAAGCAGACGACCGCGCTACGAACACTGGTCGCTCACATCGCTTTTATGTTCAGCGAATCTAACTCAAATACGGTAAACGTTGCCCAAAGAAACAGAGGCAGAGTATATGTTTCAGGGTATTCTGCACCCATCACAGCTCCGCATGACCAAATTGATGTAGGTAATCAATTAGGATCAAAGCATTGAGTTTGTAGGTTTAGTACCAATTATCAAAGATTATGATGACCAAATTAAATGTGCGTCTTCCGTCTGCCCCCTTCCCATAATTTCACAAACTCATCTTTTTGATACAAGGTCCGAAATTAGACGTCCCTCTGGGCTGGGCAGGCCCTAAAAATTGTGCATGCTGCGAGCCAATAATAAAATAACACGTGAAATGGGTCAATTCCAAGCAATGATTAGCTTATAAACATTAACTTTGAGTGCTTTGAGCTTGTAAATTGACGTTTATTAAAATGGCTGTTCGTGTATATTTAAACATGAACGAACTGACGCGTAATTTTTTGCGCGACCAATCTGGTGGTCGCGTCAACGAAAGCTGGCATTTGAGTTAACAACTTTAGCCAATTTCTGCATTCTTTGTGTTTGTTAATGTTTTTAACATACTGCCTGGGTACATGAATTCTCAATTAGCAAAGATTGAGTGATATTTCGTCTGAAAGTGAAACATTTCACATTTACCAACAATAATATATAACTTGGCAGTTGATTGCAATGAATGTCTGCTTGGTTTCTTCTGGTTTCTTCGTGGGGTGATGTTACCAGACGCAGGGGTATTATAGTTATTTTGGATTTCGTTTCATCTACAAAACGCGATACTGCATGGTTGTGCGAGATTCCACGAATTTACCCAACTCATACGGCTCATACTGGAGATGTTGGTCCTTTTGTGGGAAATGGAAAAGACTAGACTGGTTAGTTTATTGGTGTCTTTGCGTTGTCTATAATCTAACAATGGGTAAACTGAATCTGAATATACTAGTACTGTAATAGCTCAACCTATAGTACGTCTCAGGTTCTTTTGTCAGCGCCCCCGGGACATTGGTCAGGTGCTGCAACTTTGCACAGCCTTTGCTAAAGGTAGCAGTGGTTATGTGATGTTACACGTGAAGAATTATTAATCACGGCACAAAAATAATCTGTTCATGACTTTGAAATTTAAAAATCGAAGCAGAATTAAGATTTCGTAAATCACTAGGAATATTATTTTGACGATGATCACTCAGTTTACTGACCATTCATTTGATTTGTTTATAGGTATGCCACGATGATATTATGTTTAATGACCAGGCAGCAAAGACCGCAGCGAACCGATTACTGATTAGAAAACAAGTTATCCAGACCGAAATCTGCCATTGGCCATCGGTATGCAAAACGAGGGTTCTCGCGCAAATAAAAAAAACGCTCTGTGGACTTCAAAACCTGAGACGTACTATAGTCCGGAATAAACGCTTTGCAAATAGTTGTGTTTTAAACACTGCGTAGCAATGCCATCCAAGGCAGAAGGATCTCAATCTAAATTTATTGCGAGGTGTAGCAAACGCATGTTCTCGGATTCCGTGGAGTAGCTATTTGGCTGACACAGATATCGATGTCTTCAAGGATATCGACTTCCTCAGACCAAAACAGTCTTTGGCATTCGCTGTCTAATTCACATGCAGATCCACCGTAACATAAATGTCTTCTGAATAAATGCCGCTTTTTCAGGCAGTGGAGCATCAACAACTTTATCACGTTCATAACAACACTGAAAGCTTAGCTGAAAGTCCTTCGGAAGGCGAACGGACTGTTGGCTCGCACAAGGAACTAAACGTGTTCAAACTCCGCTTTCATATTATTATTACTCTCCTGTTTTACATTTCCTTGTACAATGTTTGGGCTATATTTCTTTACATATAATCATAAAGCGATGAAAATGAACGCTGAAAACGTAAACCCGTTTTTTTAAAAGTTGAATAGGATGAGGCGAAAATTGACCATCTGAAAAGTGCTAGCATATGAGGGGGGGGGGGGGGAGCATGATCTCAAGAGTCACAATAGGAGGAAGGGGTCCGTCCACACTTTCAGGCCTATCTTTGGTTGGACCGCTGAGCCTCCAGAGATCCAGAGCCTAAAAGAAGTCTACAGAAATTTTTGAATAGTCAGCATTTGTGTAACGCCTTGCTCCTGCATGCTTATCTGCCGAACACTTGGCAGGATGACCAAAGGGGGTGTCTGCTGCATATGGGAGAGTAACTTGTCGACAACACTCTAAGCACAACGATAACGTTGTCTTCCTCCCTTCAGATAGAGTCTGACTCGAAAGGTCTATAAAGACTATAAAATTAAGCTTCAAAGTGACACGCGGACCCTGTAAAGCGCGAAGAGTTGGTACTTGACAGTCAAGTCTGTATACTGTGCAAATAATACCTACCTTGACTTACTGTACCATTTGATGCATTATCGATACATTTTCCATGCATTATCAGTTTGCTATTTTGTTGTGGACCGTATGTCTAGGTATGTAGGTAACCATTTAGTACTCTCTTATCTACAGCGTGTATGTTGCCGAGATGCCTATTCTCAGGTATTACGTAATTGCAGGTGTGACAGCGTATTCAGTCATTTACATCGCTACAAAGCCTTCGTGCATGCGTCACGCTCAGATAATTCAAACCCAATCTCAAATCAAAATAAATTTACTTGAATGGGAAGTAATTGAATAGACAAAGGGGTACGAACAGTCAGACACTTTCGAAGACAGCAGAGTGAGTTTCACACATTCATGTCACTTGACAGGTTGCCTTACCTGAGCTGATAGCGTAAATCCCGAATACTACAATGTACACACACAACTTCATCTTCAATGGCCCATTTCGCGCCACCTTGAGTCAACTTTCTCGACCGACTAAAGACTCGAGCACTCAAGACCAAAGACGAGCACACGCCTTCCGCTGGCCGCTAACAAGTGGTCGGGGTGGGGGTACGACCTAGCGCCTTACTGATAGGCGATTATTGTTACATTTGTGTTCGGCAGGCGGTCAAGGGAAAATAGAATTGGACGTCTATAAAGAATAAAGATCCCGGCCGCTTGACGTGCAAGTCGAAATCACGTCGAAAGAGTATGTAATATTTAAAAACAAACTGTCAAGATGTGTATGTGTATGTGTTTTCTGTGACAATAAACAAGTTTTTATTTTTAATATTCCGTAGCAACTTCGGTAATTTATGGATGGCCTTCAGGAATCCTGTTCTGCTCTGCACCCTTAATAAAATAACCCAAAACAATTAAATTGGGATAGTCAGATCGTGTTTTGAAGGGCCAAGTCTTCTACGGGCGTTGGCCCACCTCTGCAACAAGGCTTAGGGGTGGGGTTGGGCGGGGTTGGTTGGATGCTGCTACAGCTCCTTCCTGTCTCAGCTTGAGTCTTCGGACTATTGACTTCACATCAATTACGTCACAATATTTGTGTGCAGCAGGAAACCCTGATTTATTCACATTTTATACGTTTTAACGAACGAGCCTGTTTGGTGTGGATGGGGCTTATCGTTTGCGCAGATTACATGAGGTACATTAGGTACCTATACATAGTTGCATTAGGTATACTTGGTCTCCGCCAGAAAGATCTTCCTCGGCGACCAAATTCTGCGGGGGGGGGGGGAGCTTCTGCTGACTCTGGATTAGCAATTTAGCACGGTCCAGGAAATCAAACATCAAGGTGGTGAATGGTGATGCAGCAGGAGAAAGAAATTGGCGCAGCCCCTACCCCACCCCCGAAATGAGTGCTAGGCATTCAAAGTTACCATTTCAAGTCAGACTATGACCTTATATTGAATACTACCTCAGACAGACCTAAAATTCTTGAAGAGGGGTTTAATTTTTAAAGGAAATATTATTCCAATATGATTTTCCGATTATGGTTGTCCTTATTTCATGTTACAGAAAGTTTTCCGTGCGATCTACAGGAAAAACACTTATCTTATACCAGAGTTTAAACCATGTAAATTTCTCACGACCAAAACTAAACAAAGACATAGCCCTCGGCCCTCGGCTTGCTAGTCCCCATTCCCCAAAAGACAACTGTGCCGATACCGAAGGTTATGATAGTATCTTTAGCGGTGATGGTAGCTTAAATCGAAGGAAAGAGTCAATTTCAATCAGTGGAAATTGGAAGGGCTGGCGATGATGACGAATTCGAGATCACCGCCCGCTCGAATCTTTGGGCAGGGCAGCAGGAGGCCACTGAATCACATTTCCTTGGCAACGCCACTGTCAAATACAAATGGAACAGGTTGGCAAGGGGGGAGGGGGGAATTGGGTGACGGTCGAAGACCGCCTTTACCACATGGCTTTTACCACGCAGCTTCACGGTCACTTTAAAAACATTATATGGTCTGGTCCTATTGTATGGTCCTGTTGGTCCTGGAATGAGAGGCAACTGCGATCTGGTCCTGTCCCTGGTATGCGAAGCGATAAGAGGTCATTGGTCTGCCATGGTGACTGTCCTGTCCTGACTGCGCGTGCTGCGAAAATGATGGGCCGCCCTCGAGCCGCACCATGGTATAATGGATTTCATACCGTGGTGGCATGGTATGGTACCGAGTCGGTTTATACACGCAGCTGTCGCTTGTCAATTAGGAATTAATATAAAGGTCGTGTTTGATACTTTCCTTTCTCCAGACTTCATCTTCCGCTTTCCGTTGGGTTTGACCCATGAGTTTGACCTATCCAACAGACTCGTGGTCAAATCATGTCGGAGTCCCTCTCTTGACTGCCAAATTTAAGGTGTGAAGATGACCATCGATCTAGACAACATTTTGGGAAACGGGGCCCGGAGGTCGGCATGACTTCCCGTTACAAAAAAAAAACAGCAAACAGCAAACACTAAACATTAACACAATTTGAAGAACGATGTTAAAACGAATATCTAACTGCAGTTATGTCGACTTTTATATTATAATAATGATCAAGCCATCTGTGATCAAGTATAGGTTCGATCACAGACAGATCGATGAAATATGGTGGTGATACCATGGAGGTTATGTGATACCACCTTTTTGTTCGCACTATTTCATTTTTTGTAACGAATTTAACGAAGCATGGGATGTCTTTTCAAGAAGCATTGAAAACAATACTTAAAATACAACAACTTAGCTTCGTCATCATGATTTATTATTTTGAATTCGACGCCAGTGAAAGCATAGCTGTCGCCTCGTGACGTCAGAGTAGAGCAGCGGAGTGGGTTTGGTGTGGTGTGTGGTTATTACTGGTTTAGTCGTCGTCAGTATAGATCAGTGCGAAGGATAATCGACTTAACGGTCTCGCTTGCAGTCAGTTCACGATGCAGCTATTGTGTGCTTTGAACGGAACTCAGTTACGCTAATTTAGTTTTGTAATCAGCTAGATAATTGCTCTATGGTAAGACATCTAAAATAAATTTGGTGGCTAGCTGTCGATAGTGGATAGGAATTTGTCTGAGTGGCCAAGCATGAGCGCCAGGCGAGGACAGTGGGTGGGGTTTGAGAATGCCACATCTTAAAAATAAGATTTGGTAGTCTGTTTAGCAAATCCACAGTAGCATATTGTCCTGCCACTAAAGCATAATCACTGGTGATATCAGATATATACATTAACAAAAAACCTAGGAAGCTGTCAAATTTGTCTCTTCAAAATTTCAAAACTTTTGAGTGACAGTGCTGCTGCTGCATGTTGTTGTCAGCTAGCTTCCTTTACATTTTCCTGGTATTTTAGGCGAAGTTTTAGGTGTTCAAAGCTGGTATGAAATGATCGTCCCCAAAGCAATTGCCCAATGAAAATGGCATCTCTTAAACTAAGTATTCAAGATAAGAAGGACTTGGACAAGTTCACAAAATTCCTTGCACTAAAAGCTGCACAGATTATCGTGCAGTCTCGGCTGGGCGATAAAGTGCAGACAAAATGCAAACCACACTCATCAGGAACAGACTGGGTAAGTCATACCTACATTTTTGGTGCCTCTCATTTATTTGAGTGTTGAAAATTTACCTAGGTATACCTCTCTACTTGGTAAGAAATAACAGACTTTTCTATTGTTGCTAGTTCAACTTGGCGATTCAAGACATGCCAGAGATATTGACAGAAGCAAAAAAAGCATTGTGCGGTGAAGTTGTTACATCTCGGCTCCCGCTGTGCGTCGAAATATCTTTAAAAACAATTGAAGGAGACACAATGATGCTGGAGACATGGTGTCTCGGAGTTTTACCTGAACAATGTGACCCTTCTATTCGCGTCACATACACAGTTTATAATCGAATGGGAATCCTACTTAAATCACTAGTATCAGTTACAAGAGTAACTCCTGCATACAAGTTATCTAGAAGACAAGGCCCCGACTCTTACGGCATTTGCTACAGAATTTATTTGGGAGAGCCACAGTTGCACACGCTTGGGGAAGGGTACAAGCAGGTTCGGATCGGTCAGATCTGCACTCCGGTGGGAACTATTCACATGTCGGTGTCGTATCGGACTAAGATGACAATTTCTCCTCAACATACTGGGAGAGACACATCAATCATGCTGAAGAGTGATCATTTTCACCCAGATCTTAGTCCACGACATGCACGGTATAAGCAAAGGTGAATGAACTACATTGACTTATATATAAATTTTCATTCTAAATTCAAGGTTGAAATTTACGAATAAATTTTGAAGTTCAGAGTCAAATCAGGGATCAAGCTAGTGTGTAATCATTGATAAGGAATATTATGATGACAGCCAATGTGATAGTTGTTAAGAAAGAAACCAATCATACTTTCTTTTTGACTGACTATAAAACGCCATGATATATTTAAAAAAAAATTACTGTCGTCAATTGCAGTGAAGAAAATTCAGCCTCACTGAGCGAAACTATAAAAGTGGGGGCATTCGCCGATAGCTGCCGCCCCCCGCCACTTCCATTGGATCCAGATCTGGATAATGTCAACGTTCCTTTTAGTAACCTTCTGACCTCAAGAATCAAAACACCTCCCCAGCAGTCACCTCTACAAGCTCCTGCCCATGTAAGTGTAATAAGAACCAGTTCAGTAAAACTAAAAACTGATTGATTTGAGTGTGATTTCCAAGTTACACTTTGTCTCTCTTAACAGATCCCTGGAAGCTATCACACCTCTCCAGGAAACCTCTGCCAGGCAACTGAAAATGCGGAAGACGAAGGAAATGGGAACGTCACACCGCGGTGTTCGTCTGCAGCTGATTCTAGGAGGTCGAGCTGCTCTATGCTCTCTGCAAACGATGACTTCATAATGGTAGACTTGGTAAGTTGTGGTAATCTAAACTGGTCCAGTTATTACGCAAGAAATATGTATCTAGGTAAGTACCTACATGGTTTCATGTGGTTAATGGATAAAAAAATTTGCAGTTATTTGTTTGTTTGGTGTACCATAAATTCCACATTTTGCATGGGTGGCAGTTTTTTTTTGCATTTTATGCAGAGGTTCATCAAGTGGTGAAAAACATAAGTATAAAACTTGTACAAAAAACATTGAAGATTGCAAACAGCAAGGCAGTAGGTACATGGAAGTAAAACAATATAGAATTGTTGGACTGCAGAGCTGGAAGGTCTAAGGGCATTGATTTTCAATGTATTAACTTCCAATGACAAGAATGGTGGTATGTTGTTCGGTACTGCTCTGTTTTGAATTACGTGTGGTCCTAAAAAGAACCTTAGTCGACGTTTTGTCGGCGTTGGCGCTGACACTTCAGGAGTGGAGGACACCACCTGGCGCACTCGGTTCAGACCGAGTGGAAGACACCACCAGGCGCGTATATAAGCAGCGATCACCAGCTGGAGAACACACAAGTCCTGAAGATGTCGGCGCCAACTCCGACAAAGTTCGACTAAGGTTCTTTATAGGACCGCAAGTAATTCAAAACAGAGCAGTACCGAACCACATACCATCTAACCGTGGCTCTGAACCACTCCGTCATTCCAATGACAGGAATACTTACTTTTCGATGCTTTGCTTTTGCAGAAAACTCCCTTTGCAGGGGGCAACACAAACAGTGAACTGAGCACATTCTACAGAGAATGTCAAACGGCACCACAGCTTAAGATTTTCTCGGAGGACCTTTCCGACATGACACAAGTTGAAGACATTACTAAAACTCTAGAGAACTTCGAGTTGAACATTAAAGAATATGACGAGATGTTAAGTACCCTTTGCATGAATGATAACAACAACTAGGATGCAATTAAAAATCTAATACTTGTTACTTTCTACTACAAGGGCAGTTTATTTCCGCCAATTTTTCAGTGAAGAATACATGTTATGACTGAGGTATGCCTTAGTATGGTTGAAAGGTGGGCTTTTTTAATTAGTATATTATTCAAAATAGGTTTGGACTTTGATATTTAAAATTTGAATAACATCTCATTTTATGTGAAGTTATATGAACTTATACTCTTTGCAGAGGCTTAAAGAATACTGCTCTTCTTGACACAAGTTGTGCTCAGATAGACAATTGTATAACCAATCATGGCAGAAGCAAAAATTATTTTCTGCCAATGGCCTTTGTGTTGGCTAGGATTCGTTTTCCGGCCGTAATAACCCCTTGGCAGCAATTCACTCAATATACTTTACGGAGGGACTTACATGAACACTGCAAAATAAAAATTGGCGAATTAAGATTTCAATTTTTAAATTTCAGTTTGAAAACACCATTAGGCAAAACAACTATTGGTAGCCTAAGAAAAAAATCAAATTTAGTTAAAACCTTTCAATTTATTTAGCACAACTTGTGTTCAGATGAACGATTCGTTAAAAGGTTGTTAAACCGGTGACTGATTTTTGTGGGAAAGCTTTTTATCATTATACTATTCGATTAGCTTTTGCATAAAGTTATGTGACAATTTTAAAGACTGATTAATTATGTTAATGTTATTGATATTTGGACATATTGTGTAACAATATATGCACGAATTAAAATCACTTACATATTTATTTATTATGATACAGATTCTGAGTTCAGCATAATATTCAGGATTGGGCAAAGATATCAATACCTAAAACTAAAGGAATCCAATGTTGTGGAATCAATTCTTGCAACAAGAAATAAATGGCCTTTAATTTAGCCCAACAATGAAAACACTCCGATTCAGACACAATTTTGATTCCTAGTTAGTTACATTTAACAACATATAAATAGTCTCGATAAAAGAGTCACTGCCAAAAGAGGTAGAAAATGCTTGCTGTTTTTATTTGGCTATGCAGTAATTTGAAAAATTGTGAATTTGTCAATGTAAAACTTTGCGATTACTGAAAACAAAAAATGTGCAGTATCTCCGGTTCTAAAATATCTGAATTGTACATGCGGAACATGGAAGCATGGATTCTTGCAGCACAGCCACCACTGATGGATTTCCATCTCACAGCTTGCAAGAAATTTCAATTATGTAAAGCTATGAGTTTGAACTTATACATCCTTGCCATTGCCATGCTAGGTCTGACAGCTTGAAAAATTAAATCTTGGGTGCAAAGATGTGATTATTTTTCTTCGTGTGATTCATCGTTTCTAGCTCCTTCTTCTTTCCAACAATTTCTCGCAGTCCTTCGTCCCATGACCCGAAGTAGAGACTCATTATATTGAAAGCCCGTTCCAAACATGTCTCAAGTGCCTTGTACTTGCAGCTGTAAGAAAGTAGAGTTTGTTTACACACATGTTGTGAAGCTTGTTATTGTTTACCAGCTCTGATTACAACGAGATTGCAACAGAGGCCACTGTGATGAATAACAAATCAAGGCCACCAATTTAGGCAATGCAGTGCCATGTTGCAAAAAGGTGAATATGCACAGTGCTGTGTTCTAAATTGCCAACAGTTATGCTAAATTACTAAAATCCAGCAAATTGCAGCTTGAAGAGGAATGAGTTTAAGTCAGATTCTTTTGGTTGTCTGCCCTCTTTATACTCAACTACAGCTATTTGTTGATGCCCACGTAACTGTAACTAGTAAGGGCTAATAAAGTACAGGACCTACATAAAACTTTTACTGGTAGGCAGTTCTTTTCGCAGATCTATTATGAGAACGTCGGAGAGTTTCTGCAATTCGTTCGCTACTTCTGCGCTCTGTTTCCCAAACTGTTCTTCTACGGCTGGTAGAGCGAGCAGCAAGAATTCTGCACTCTTTCTGTAGTCGCCCAGTGTCGCGTGGCATCGGGCAATCATGTCCAGACAAGTTGATCGTTGCCTATGGCTCCGATACAGAATCTTGTCTCTAATTCCCAAACATGAGAGGAAAAGACACAGAGCTTCTTTTTCGTTTTCTGCTTCCACTTTTGTCATGCCTGTAATAATCCAGTGAATTAACTGTATTGCAGCTTGCAAGCCCTTTTATACAACCAAGAAAATATTTAGACGAACGCTATAGCCATAACATACCTTGATTAAAAAGAACGTCGGCTTTAGCTGATTCGTTCTCCAGACTTTTAACATTCTGGTTTTTACCGCAGTCAAGACAGCGCATAAGGTGTGGCATTTTACCTCTGGATGTTTTTACAAGTGGACCTTTGCATGAAGAGCAAAGGAGGCCTTGAAAACGTTCCTGTAAAAATAAATACAAATTTGAAACATCTAAAATCTAAATAAAACACATTCTACAGACAACACTATATTTACCTGGAAGTCATTTTCCTCGGGCTGCAAACATTGATTACAAGCGCAATCAAAGAAATACTGCATTTTTAGGGCTTCCTGCCGCTCTTTTCGAGGCATGTGCCGAAAGTGAGGGCCGTAACAGTTAAAAACCTCCGCCCCTTTTGAAATATCTCGGCTGGCTTTCACATATAAACGTTGCCCCTCGAAGCTGTTGACAATGTTCGGGTCACACGAATGGTTCAGCATGCTTGCTGAAGGATAGATGGCGGTAGCCACTCGGACTTGTGTCTCCGTTACCACTTTGCCACAGGTATCTGGTGTGCTTAGCTTGGTGATGGCATGCCCATTGCAAACTAGTTGAGCTATATGACGTAAAATCACTTCTGATACAAATATGATGTCTTCCTCACTTGCTTTGGAGTCGGGTCTATTATTAAAATAGTCCGTGCAATTTGCTAGATATAAGGTGAGCATGGTTGCTGTACAACCATACTGAAAAATGTCTTCACTCGTCATGTCTTCCAAATGCGGCATTAGCCGATAGACATCTCCGTAACCGTCGTCTGCCAAGCTAACTGTGGTGTTTGTGAGAGTCTCGTGCCTTTTTCGCAGCAATGCTATGGGGCTGGCTTTCAGAGTAACACGAAGACCGAGGTGAGCGATGCCGATTGAGTGGAAGATGTCAAGACCTCCACATTCCCAGTGGTGATACTGGTCCCAGGATTTTTGCCGGCATTGGTCATCGCAATATAGCGCCTGGGTGCACTTCCAGCACCTGCAGAATGAAACATGCTGAATAGGATAAATGCTATAAAATCAGTTGAGCGGTAGTATAGACACACATTAAAACCGATTTTACCCTCACACCTTCCTTACTGCATGTCAGTCAAACTCAAACTTTGAATGGATGTATTAATGACCAACTACATGTGTGACTGTTGATCAGTAATTTGAAGTGTTTTGGGAGAGCCAGGTTGGCATAACAAGTGGTAACTTACGGTAGTGGAACAAAGATATTTGCACAACAGTGATGACAATATCCACTGTAGTGATCGGGAAGAACGACAAGAGCGTACGGCGTCTCCGTTATCAAAATTTGGCCGATTTTCACATCATCATTGGTGATAACATGTCTGCCCTGTAACTTATTGTACTTTACATCGAGCTTTTGTGAAAGTACTGGGTTGTTTCCTTGTTTAATAACCTCAACAGGATGCTCAGTGACCTTAATTTTTTCCAACGCACATACTAAAAACTCATCCAGCTTGTTATTTAAGAAATCTGAAATGAAATAATTAAATAAATGTACAAGATTTTCTCGACAGGACAGTAGCGCCAACATTTTTATGGTTCAGTGGCCTGTTAAGATACTAATGGTCCAATAGCAAGAAAATTAAAGGCTCTGATTAGACGTTGCTATGCAAATTACAAGTCAACAGACCTATAGATATTTAATGTGCCACTGAAAACCGGGCCTTAGACTAGTAAGGAAATTAATAACTTTTCTGACTAAGTTGGTGGTAAGGTGTTCGGTAATGCTCTGATGAGACTGACTTGCGGTCCTAAAAAGAACCTAGGTCGACGTTTCGTCGGCGTTGGCACCGACATCTTCAGAACACACAAGTCCTGAAGATGTCGGTGCCAACACCGACCTAGGTTGACCTAGGTACTTTTTAGGACCGCAAGTCAGTCTCATCAGAGCATTACCGAACACCTTACCACCATCTAACCATGGCTCTGAATCACTCCGTCATTCCATTTCTAAGTAGCATTCTCTGTCTTACCTCTTTTACTCTCATCAAGACTTTCAGCACATTTTATGGATTCCCTGGCTAAATCTACAGTACCCAAGGCCAATTCATATTTATTTAAGGATTCTAAACAATTGATTTTCCTCAAAAACAGTTTGTGCTGAAGAGATCTAGGGTAGCCTTTTAGAAATGCTAGTTCAATGTCTTGCAAGCATTCATTGTAATATTTAAGGTGAAAGAGAACAGCAGATCTATTTCCCAATGCCAGATGCAGCTCGCTGCTTGATTCTGGAGCATATCGAACGCTCTCGGTGTACATCGTCAAACTCGTAAGATTGTCATACGCTTGGAAATTTTCATTGCCACGTGTGCGAAAAAGCCTGGACCTTTTTTCTGACTTTTCATAATTTTGACTACTGCCAACTCTTTTCATCCATTTTAATAGTGGATCCCTAGAGTAAAACGGCAAGTATTAGATATTTTGTAATGCATTGTCAGTTCTATTTCCTAATGGTTCCATGAGTTTGAGATTTGAGGGAGTTTGAACAAGAGAACCAAGTTAGGTTGCTCAAAATGCAATACCTACCTGTATTCCTCCTTGCAGTAACAAAGCTCAATAACATTTTTAGGGCGTTCTTTAAGTGCAGTATCGTCGAAGGAGGATTCGATTAGAGCTGCAGAAGTTAAGGCATTGAGAAGTTCTTGCCATGTTGGTGATGCCATAATCACAATTTCATGTGGCTAGATGGCAACTTTGGATGGTAGTGAGCGACAAGTGGGCTCACAACGATCTTCAGAATCAACCCCTGAGAATCTACCAACGTTGATTCAATCTGTAATAGGTACCAACAAACTAAAATGAGATATAATGTACAAGTTCTGCATGATGCAATTTCATTCAGAAGTGACTAATTGAGCAAAAGAAGTGTTGTGTTTATAACTGTGTAGAAATTTGATTGGATTTGAGGTTAGATGGGCATCGCTCGCCCAAGGACACAGAAATCAGCGCAAAAATCCGTCAGGACAAGCAATTTAAATGATAAAGTTTTGCTCATCCACGTAGCTGGGAGCATACCGTTCGGGTGTGCTTTGTTGGAGTGGAGTTTACCCTCGGCCTCAGTCAGGCCTCGAGGCTCAGACAGTCTTGAATCGCGATTTGGGCGGCCCGGTCAGTTCAGGTTAGGTTAGTGACGTGAGTACTTCAGTGCGGCAAGTTTTCGAATCTTCTCGCCTCAATAACTCAGGTAAATAACCAGTCCGGGCAGCTATATTCCGTTTCGTGCCTCGAAAACGCAATGTTAAATTTCCACCGTGTGGTGAGCGGTACCTACTTAGAATACATAGGCTCCGAACAAATTGCCCAAAAAGCCAATATAAATGTGGGAAACATAACATTGTGTCATCGATGCACGAAACGGAAACACACAGTGGTATTTGTCCCATAATTGATGAGCGTAGCAAAATCATCAATTTCACTACTGCTAAAAAAAAGCACTTGTGTGTTCATCATTGCGATGAAATTTTCAGGGTGCCTACTTTTGTTCTCAACTTAGACCCCCTGCGTTTTTCAAGAAAATCCTCCATACCTCTTCCCTTCAAAGCAGAAAAAATAGCAATATTCGGCAATTGAGAAAGCTTGGAAAAGTACGGAAATTTATTTTAAAGTGCGTATTGTTTTAAACATTTCCCAATTTCGATTGTTGTCTTTAGAAACCATCGAAACCAAATCGAAACATCATACCAGATTTTTGACTTCAAGATTTGACAGATATTAGAAACTTTGTCAATTTCGTGCATGCAAGTTTTTGAAAGTAAGTCCGCGGCAGAAATATATCTCCAACCTAATAAAAACCCTTGGGCATGAGTTACATTTATGTTTTTACATGCACATTGCTCAATGATCTCAAAATGAGCATATTTCCGCTACCCGACAGCTCGGACAGAAACAAATAAAGGTCAGAATCGTTTACATTTTCAAGTTATCAGAATTTTTGAGAAAGCAATGGTCCGGCTTGCCGCTCCATAATTTTCATAGGCTTTTTGCGTCAATCTTTTTATGCGCTATATACAAACCGATACGGTCATCTTCAACGCAACACAAATTGGGTTCGCGAAGCCCTAGTATGTATTACATTTAGTTGTGTAGCTGTAGAGCGCGGTAGAGTAATTAAAAACTAAATAGAGATTATTGATGAGCGTAGCGAGCGAAGCGAGCGGAGCGAAATCTTCAATTTCACTTACCCCAGAAAAAAGTCACAATTGTTTGTTTTTTTTTTTTTTTTTTGTGTGTTTGTGCGCGCTCTACAGACCAAACGCCTGAATCGACATGGATGAAAATTTCTGAGTATCTACCTCTGTTCTCAACTTAGACCCCCTGCGTTTTTGAAAAAGATCGGTTCGGTAAATTTTTTATAAATCAATTTTTACGAAATTTTTCGATTTTTTCAGAATTTTAAACCCCTGTAAATTTCAAAGTTCTGAACATAACTTCACCAAAACTTCTAAACATGTTGACCTTATACATATTTATCATGCCTGCAAATCTTAGTTCGGTTTTGTTTTTCCAATTGGTTTTTATTAGCATTTTTGTGGTGTTTTTTTTCGTGATTTGACGGCTGATTCAATACGAGTCCGGTTTCCTTCGTTTCCTTGGTTACCAGCTTTGTTGACCTCGAAGAGAAACAAAGGAACGTCAGAATCCGTATACATTTTCAAGTGATTAGAATTTTCGAGAAGGCAATGGTCAGGTTTGGTGCTCCATGGTTTTCTTGTGACTGCTGCCTGCACCTTTTAATCCGCTATACACAAACCGCTACCTACGCTCATCTTCAACGCAACACAAATTGCGTTCGCGAAGCCCTAGTAAATACAAGCATACATATTATTATAGCACCAGCGTTTATAAAATGGTATTCTTGGAAGGATGATTGCGTTGATAATGCAATCTATGGCACGTGCTGCACATTCACAGCGGACGCTTGGTCGCGTAGTCTGGGCTGAGGGCATGCATTGAGCACTATCAAGCACTACAGAGTGCGTGGCTATATCAAATGCACACTAAGTTAACTCTTCAGACAAATTGAAACAAATTACCTACAAGCACCCCTCTGAATTTTTGGGTGGGTACCTCTACCTATAGAATGGTTTCCAAGAGGCTTGTTGAGAAAATGAGAAGAGGGTTGTATGGGTAAACACTATTGATGCGGAAAAAGCCCAAATGCCCGGCCCCGTCTGGGTCCAGCCCAACTTTCAGGCTGGGCTCGGGCCGAACTTTGGAAAAATTTTCGGGTCCAGCTGAGATTTTCCGAAGTAGGGCCGATTGGGCCAGTTTCTCGGGCTTTTTTGGGCCTTCTGAAAATTCGTAAAAAGCAACCGAAAAAGAGGCGATGACGTTATTTTATGCAATGGATATAAAGATTTTTTAATAGAAAAATTGAGGCGGTGACCTTTTTTGCAGTCTCGGGCCAAGATTTTTCGAAGTTGGGTCGCACTTCTGGCTTTTTCGGTCCGATTCAACTTTCCAGGGAAAAGCGAAAAAAAATATCGCATCTCTAGTAAACACTCAAAAGAGTTGCAAGCGAAAGCTGTCTTTAAAAAAATTCATAAATCGGCACCCACGTAGTGAGGGGCCCTGAAAACAGTATAAGTTTTAAATTCAGATATCAGGCCGTGTATGCGCGGTTAGGCCGCGAGGGGCTAGAGATTCCTGTCCAAATTCCTGTCTGTCATCAGATGATACAGAAATGCATACATATTCATATATTCTAGTCGGTCATGGTTTATTTAGTTAAAAATGCAAGAACAAAAGTTACAAATTATGGTACATGATTTCGTGTATTGTGTGATATGAGTCGCTGAAGTAGAGTTGTCGCAGAATTTGAGGGAACACACGTTTTGATGTGTGAACTTGCAAATGGATCGAATGAGCAATGAGTATTGGCTGACCAACACTAAATAAAAGCATGCAAAATATAGCGTAGGTAGAGGTTTGAACATTATCACATGCTTGCTTGAGTCCAATACTACTGCATTTCTTGATGCGTTGCTGGTCAAGTCTCGATTTACAACATTAACATCGCATATGAAGACCTTGACATGAAAACATGAACCTCCTGAACATGAACCTAAATCTCTCATGTAAGGGTGCCAGGTTGTAGGAAAGATGCATATTCATCAGCATATTACACAGAAGCATAAAACATCTGTGGCCATATCTGGAGCACCCAATGTGGTAGAATTAAGACTGAGTTACAAATGCCAGGGTCTTAAATCTTAATAGTCTGGATCAGCTCACATTGTACCTAAATAAACACACAAAGATAATATCAATCATGTAATATATTGGCCGCAATAACTTATTTAGGCATATGGCAACCTAGTTTGCTTTATAGTGACGGACTTGACAATATTTACAATTTATAAGTTACAATATTTGCATGCATTAAATGACTAACAGCCGACTGAGGCAATTACAAGTGCTTTAAGTCTTCCTTAGGAACGGTTGATGGAGCGTATGATGAAGCGTCTTCGCTTTATGAGCACCAAATCCTGGCACAAGCTCTAGCTCCGCTTCTGTTGCTTGGATGATTCGAGCCATTGAGCCAAATGTTCGAAGTAACGTTGCAGCATCTGTTTTGTTGACACAACGTAGGCTCGTTAGCGCGTTTGCTACCTGCAACCAACATTAGTGGTAAAAAAGCATTTCTATGGACAATTGAATTGCAGGCTGAAGATTTTAGACCCTGTACCTTTGCATGCAAGCCTTCTTCTTTTCGCTCCATTATCAGATCTGGTGGCTTTCCCTCGAACATCTTGTAAGTTTCAAGCATCTTTCCGGCTTCTTCGGCGCTTCCAGCTAGCATCAACGTCAGTCCAGCAAGGAGACACAGTCTGTTGAGTTGCTTCACAGTATGGCCTGGGTCTGATTGGTCCACCTGATCAGAAATTGCAAAATTGGTGTTTTTATAACACATCAGCTCATAACAGGGTCAAGAGCTAGAGAATTATCATTCGCAATTGCGATTACTTTAGTAATTTGATTATTAGAGATATCTAGCCTTTACAGGTTGCCTTTGCCACGGCAGCAATTTTTGTAGTACCTGCAGCAGCAGAATACGCAACCTGTACTTATTTCCGAGCGTTTTTAGCCTCGTCTGGATGTAGTCGGGGTTGAGATTGTGATAGCGAAGACTGAGGAATAGTGCACACGTCGAGCTGCCAACAACATAGTCAGGGACAAGGTCGTCTTCGAATTCCCACGGAACAGAAGTGATGGACCGAAGTAGGGGGTTGCCACGCTGAAAAAATGTTCACACGTGGTTTCACGTTGCCTTGTTACAGATTGCCAAGCATCTGAGGCCATTGCCTCAACCTCAACCAATTGCAATTTAGACATGCATTGACAAACGTGTTGATAGAGAATTAAAGAAGGGTAGGTACCTGTCGAGGGCTGACTAAAAGTGATCCAGACCTTCCAACTTTCTGCACACCCGGCGCTACAGGCCGGCCGACTGCAACCGCTAGCTTTGACTCACTCGTCGAAGGTTTTGCTAACTCAGCATCTTTGTAAAACTCTGACTTCTTTAAGTCACCAAATGCATCTGCAAATTCACAAAAAGATTTTGTCGAATTCAATGATTGGATCAAAAAACATGTAGTTAATTATGTTATAACATTATGAAGGTAGCAAATAATAGCATATAGGTATGCTATTATTACAATAATTCTCATTATAAGTAAATCAAAGTATGGGCACTCGTTTCTTTACCTGCAAAGTTTGAGCTTTGAGCACTTTCTGGATCTCGAGGATTATAAGCCTTGACAGGCGCTAAAGGTTTGTTTACTTTGTTTGGCGGTTTTGCCTGGAAATCTTCCTCATCCATGTCAGACAAGTGGGTTAGATCAAACTCTTCCATATTAAAAGTAAACGTTGGGTGCAGTTCTTGTGTTCAAATGATTCAGTACAAGCTGGGGTTGATATGTACTAACATGCACACTTTAAAGCAAATCTGTAGATATTATAGTTGTCAACTAAAAATAGGGTTTCTTTCACGATGTATTAGAAAAATGGCTAGCAATGTTTTGTATGGTGAATATGGCATTTTCTTTAAAATTGCAGGTGAAAAATAAATTGTTTTTGAAAATAATAAAACTATGATATCTGAGAGTGAAGCCGTACTCCCGTTTCAATTTGTAGGTTAACTGAACAACTTGGTGGGTGGTGGGGGATCCTTGGCGGAGGGAGAGTTTTGGTGCCGGGGGGGGGGGGGGGGGGGGGGGGGGGCAAAGATTGGTTCATTAGGATTAGTTCAAGGATCTTGAGTTCAAGGTATGAACGAGGGATTGTATAATGCATTTAATATTAATAATACTGTAATTCTGCCGTAATACATTTCATTTCAAATTACGTAGTTACTAAGGTACCTACACCTACAGGTTGCTAGGGAAAATTTGGTCCTTGCACAAAATTCCTTACTAGATTGCAGATCTGGTAGGTATACCTATGCTTTACAACCCTTCTATCTGTGCTTATACCTCTTTTGTTTGGTATCTTCAATTTGCTCTAATGATTTTCAGTACCTACTACATAGGCATATGGTACACATCTCAAGTTCGGATGACAACAGCATACCCCATTGCCAAGAGGCGGTGACAAAAGAACCTGATACCTACGTACAGGACAGGAATACGCACAGGAATTTTTTCATTTTAATCTGAATAAGTGACAGGTCATGTTAAAAATTGATCACATCATAAAGAACACAGTAATTACAAGTTAACATTTATAAGTATTTATTTTTTACAATAATTTCCATAATTTTCATATATTAATGAACACCGGGGGATTTGGAATCTGATTTTCTTTCCGGTCTAACATCAATTTATAAATTTGAGCTTCCTCTTCTCTTCTGAAATAAATAATTAACACTAAGATGCTTTAAAATCTCCCAAATCATTTTGACGTTGTTCGACGCAGTCTTTGTAATCCTTGACCTTTTCAATACATCTCAACATGCCAGAGGAAACTTTCTCACCTGAGTCACGTAACTTTCGTTAAGCTAACTTATCAAAATTCAGTCTTCACTCTTGACCACTTGAAGGAGTCCAATTCATGATCCATTTCGGTTCCATTATCTGATTGATATCTTCGGTCCAATTCGGACTTTTCTCTTCATACACGCCTTAAGTTATATTGGATCCTTCAAAATCCGACCACAAGTCTTGGACCTGTACCTCTAGAAACGTAATTGTTTTCCTGCTCTCAATAACAGATGCACACAGCGCAACACTGCCTCACAGCTGCGTCTGCTAAACAGCGATGGAATAGTCTGACTGGTTATTCGTGCCGGGTCGTGACCACAGTGACGATCTCAGACCGAGCTTGAGTTTTTTCAGCGTATCGATGTCGCACTCAGCCTCGCTGAGCTCTGGCCGGTCCGATTGGTCCCGCGGTCTACCAGAAAAGGTCGTCTCGGCTGCGCTGGTGGGCGGCCTAAGCGTAGATCGCCCCGGCGCAAGCCATCTGTAATACCGCTTTTAAAGTTTTAAAATTTTAGCCGAATTCTATTTACGATTCTTGCATTTATTTATTTTTTGTTTGTGAGTAGGTGCAGATTTTTTGTTAACAGCTGTTGTGTGGCTAGAAGTCTTGAGCTATGCATGTCTGGTTATGAGTTGTTTACCTTGACCTGCCTCGACGGGGAAGAGTTTTTTGTTCTGACATTGGTGAGATGTCGGATGAAGTGCTGGATTGTGCGCCATGGTAGATGAAATCTGGAACAGTGGTAGGTACATTGTTATTACTAGGTCTAGAATCACCTTCACTTAGTTATAAAGTTACTGTTGTATAAATACATTTTTGGAGCACTGTAGCTCAGTACTCGCTAACAATTTACAAGCAATGGGATCGGTGCTAAGGTATTATTGGGGCAATGCAATGAACGAGTGGTGACTTTTGACTACGCACATCAGAAGGAAATCTTAGTTTCTTACTGCTTTTCATTTTGCTAGCTTCCAGATGATTTGACGACTCCGTTCTGCTAGAAGTCAGTTGGTCAGGATCCGAGTCGGATTCGTCAGAGTCGACGTCGGTTTTTCTACTGCTACGACGGCGACCCCTGCCCTTGATTCCTTGCTGCTTGGAGGACAGAAATTTCTACATTGGTCAATGTAGACGGCACCAAGCTGGATGTCATGCGGCAAACAAAGCCGTGGGGTAACAGTGCGGTACGTACCCCACTAGGAGGGGGTGAGGCACAGCCCTCTGTGATGGCCTGCTCGTGATACATGAAGCTGTGCAGGAGCGTGTTGTTCGGGTCCCCTCCCGGTCCAGCCAACTGGAACGTTGCGTAAGGGGATATATCTTCTGATGTTTCTGCAAGAGATGCATTCTATCTTTATTTCATTCAACGTTAATTACCAGAAAAGGTTGTGCGAGGAATACCTAGCCTAGTTACAATTTTTTATTATTGTTAGAAATTTAACTCTACATATTTCCTAAAGAAAAACAATGTTTTGAGGAAATTGCAACAAATTCAGATAGTCTACGGCGCCTTTCCAAATTCTTTTTGAAAAGCATGTGCAAGTACACCACTTGCAATGAAGAGCCTACCTGGTATTTTGTCTTGTAACGATACTTTGTGAATTGTTGCATAGTATCGTTCTCTCTGTGTTTCAGCATTCTGTTGGTTATCAAGTGTTTCTTTAACCAGCCGAGTTTTTTCTGGAAATACCAAAACAAACAACATTTATGAAAGAATAGTTGATGATTAAAGAAATTTAATGGTGCAATCATGTGGTTTCAACTATGACTGCATGGATATGCAGATAAAACATCCAAGACTATTTCATTATTCTGATTTCCTGAAGACAAACGAGCCTTACTTCGCCTCCAGCAGATTAGGACTGCCAGGCAAGATGCGGACAACGTCAGAAGTGCAGCCGCCAGCGGCACGATGACCTTCAGGTCGGTGTAGAACGGCGGCGTCGAGTGGCCGAGTTTGACAAGGTCGGGCGGAGGCTGCTCTCCGTCCTTGGTCAACGTGATGGCGGTGTACTCCGCTGTCGAAGAGCCTGCGATGTTGTGCGCCTCCACTTTCAAGTGGTACACCGACGACGGGCTCAGACCCGAGATGGTGAACCGCCGCTGCGGCTTCAGTGCATTGGACACTGCAAGTGTGGGAAAACGTGTTTAAGATTTGTGAAAGTGCGTAGGTTTTCAGAGCCACGGTATGATGGTATTAGTGGTTTTTCGGTGATTGCTCTTTTGGGAATGGATTGCGGTGAAAAGGTCCTGTTAATCCGTGTTTAAGAATCGATGAATAGTGAGGAATCAACAGAAAACACTGTTTGATTTCATCTGTCTACTTCAATCTTTATTATGTTTTTTTCTGGATTTTTTCCTGGGGAAAATGTATAGGTACCTAGTGAAAGTAAATGGCATGTCTTTTAGCTATGAACTGCCTTCAAATGGGAACTGCGGTAAATGGAAACTGGGAAAGGACACTGATTCTCTTTTCTAGCACAGCCTCAAATAGGTATATTATCTGAAATCACTTACTAAGTTTTCGGCATAAAAATTGGCTGGAAACCTAGGATTTGTTTCAAATAAGCGCTTTAAACTTTAAAAAAGTGCGAGTGTACATGACCACTGCCTGACTGATGATTGCAGTCTGTCACCTAACGTCCAGTGCGCGCTGTTGCTAGGGCGGTACTGCAACACGAAGTACGTGAGCGGACAGCCGTTGTCGGGCCAGACGTGCAGACGTAGCAGAATGGACGTGGAGTTGGGCGAGAAGAACGCGGCGCCCGTGGGCACCCCCGGCGCCTGGCCCTGTGTGCGCACGGATAGAGTGGCACTCGCGGGCGATGCCCCGATCTTGTTGTGCGCCAGCAGGTACAAGTGGTATGTGCTCCCTACGAAAGGGAAATTGCCAGATTGGTCCGAAGCCACTCGCAGTGGGGTAGGTGATTCAAAACAGTCTTGATACTCGATCACATGTAACGCCATAAAGATCAGCTTGTCAGAAGTAGGTGACAAAGGATTCTTTTGATCTTTCAGCTGACTGACACCAAGGACTCTTTTTGCCATGTAAGTTTAGGGCCAAACAGCCCTTTGTCAGCACAGGCTCTTGTACCAGCTGCAATGTCCCCAAAGCAGCCCAAAGTCGCCCGCTAATCCCCAGAAGGTTACGGGCTCACCGCAAAAGAGCCCCCTGAGCTCGTGACTGGTGGCGCGCCGCGTGAGAGGCAGCTCGTCGAGGTCCCCATGCGTGCGGCGGTAGTTGAGCGTGAACCCGGTGAGGGGTGCGTCGCCGCGGTCGCCCGCTTTCCAGTGCAGCAGGATGCTGCTGCTCGTCGCGCTCGTCACATAGAGCACCGGCGCCGCGGGGGGCACTGGAAGATACAAGAAAACACCTTTCTAGAGCTTGCATTGCAATATATAGATAGACAATCTTTAAAAGTATCAAAGAAAGGCATAGGTAAAATGAAAGTCGAAATGTAGTATTTGAATTAAAATTTAGTCAGTCTTCTAGAAGGAGACGTAACTTTTGCTGAGAGCTTGTGATTCTGTTAAGGTTACTACGGTATCCCTCTTCTTGACTATACATCTTTCGGCGTCATGGATATAGAATAGAAGCGGAGGTAAACTGTTAAGAAGGGACTTCAGAGACGACTGATTATGGTCTATTTGGTCTGGTGCTCTTGTGCAGCCAAGAGTGGCTACTTTTCGATACTGGGTGTTTCCCCATTCTTTCAGCACATTTCTAGACTATATAGACTCAATTAAATCATACCTACTTTAAGTACCACAGTCCACAATATGTCATCATTTTCCCCAGTATAGGCACTATTATAGGGATTGTTGACATGAACACCATGCCTGCAATTACCTTGCACCACTAGCTGGTGCATGATTGTGTCCGAGCCCTGGGCGTTTTCCACGTGGCACGAGAAGTTGCCGGCATGCGGCTGCTGCAGCCCAGTCAGCATCAGCTCGCCCGACTCCATCAGCTGTGCAAAGTGCGGGCTGCCGGTGCGGATGGGCTGGTCGCCCAGCGTCCACTCGCGTCGCGTCAGCGGCTGACCGACGGCGACGCAGGGCAGGGTGACCGTCGACCGCCAGGGACGAACCACTAACCCTCCGAAAGACGCGATGCGGGCGGGGACTGCACAGGCCGAAAACGGTGTTACGCTGTGGGATTTGTTGAGGAAGCAAGACCCGTTTAGGAATGCAAAATCTAGGGGACTGAGAATAGGGACATCTTTTACGAATTTTAATTTAAGCAGATCACTTGTGGCATCGCAGCAACAATCCAGGGGCCTTTACTTGACGTTTATCACATGGAGCAGAAACAAATGGGTGTGGTTAAGTCTGAATTGGTACGCGGAGTGCGCTGACCTCTAGTGGACGGAACTTGAGCGACGACCCCCGAGCTGTCGCCCTCCCCGATGCGGGTAGACGCCGTCACGTAGAACTGGTACTCCACTTGCTGCTGGAGGTTTTTCACCTCGAAGCTCTGGTGCTGACTTGGAAGATTCCGCTTCCCGTGGGTGATTTCGTCTCGACCGTCGATTACTCTACAAATGGGAAGTCAGACTCAACAGAGTACGACATGAAAGGGTTCTTTGAATGACTGGATTCAGATATTACTTACCTGGTGTATAAAATGTATTTCGTAATGATGCCATTGAGATGTGTCGGAGGAAGCCACGAGACGAGAAGCGATTGAGCTGAACTGACCACCACTTTGATGTTTGCTGGCGATCCCGGAACTGGACGCATCGAAGGAAACATGTTAAGTATAAAAGTACTGGGCATGCAGCACCGTGCGTTCCTTGTGGTTACATTTGGTTACATTCTTACCGTCTTCTTCGGTGTTGCAATTGACTGGCTTGGCGCCGATGCCTTCGCCGACTCGCGTGAACGCGAACACTTGGATGCTGTAGTTGGTGAACCGTCTCAGCCCCGTGATGACCGACGTCAAAGCAGTCGTCTTCCTCGTGTCGATGTCATCGCTCTCTGTAATGACACAGACTGCACATGAGCTTTTACAGCTCAAACACAAGATATTATAAATCTACAATTTTTTTGATAGAAGAGCTTGCGAGGGCAACTTCCCGTATGGACGCTCGAACACTATGAGCCAACGCGCCACCACGGGCGAATCACTCGCCTTGCAGGATGTCTTCAGCGACCGGCTCGTAGTAAATCTTGTATCCCTGAATGATGCCGTTCGAGTGGATCGTCGGCGGAGGCTGCCAGCTGACTTGCAGTGACTGGGACGTAAGCCCGGCACATCGAACGTCTTCTGGAGGTGAACTAGGGACTAAAAGAACCACGCCGTCGTCAGTGATGTCCTCGGCAAATTGGCGAGGGTTTCTTTGATCTATTACGTAAGCATGTCCCTCACCATCCTCTAGAGTCTGCGCTGTGGCCGGCTCGGAGAGTGGTCCAGGCCCCACCTGGTTGAATGCTTGGACGACTACCAGGTAGCGCGTGAATTTCGAGAGATCGCCCATCAGCATCTCGGCGCCGCCGTCGTCGCCGTCCCCGCTGATCGACGTGAAGTTGTAGCTCGACATGCCCGAACTGCGCACGCAGCCAGAACGCAAGCATCATTTCAATCGGGTTGAAACGCGATACACTTTGTTTTAAAACTTCCACAACACCGACGGTGAAATAAATAACAAACTCCATATACTCTTTTGAGCCAGCAAACTTTCCATTTATTACCATTTTCAACTAGTTTATACTTTTCTGGTCTGTTACACTCCAACTACTGCGTTATTTTGATTCGATTTCCTACATATGAAAGTTTCCAGTACGAGCATGATTCATGAATAGTTCCACATGGGTGTTTTTCTAGTTTTGCGTTTTTCCGTTTGAAGCTATATCCTCCATTGATTCCAATTCAATCGCAATATTATATGCTATTTCCAGCAAAAGTTTGCAGAAATGATCAGTCGGCTTGAAGCAGTGTGCATAGCGCTGTAATAAACTACAAAGCGCACTAAAACTATAGTTCCCCGGTGCAAAACAAACTTTCCACGGTTTCAGCCCCTAACTTGAAACTCACGTGGTATCTCTGAAGCCCACATTGTAGCCCTGTATCTCTCCGTGTCGCAACTCGGCGATGGGGGGCGCCCACGTGACCAGCAGCTCGGTGGACGAGACGGGGCGCACGGACAGGTTCGTGGGGGGCCCCGCGGGTCGCTGGGGCTCCGTCTTGAGCGTCAGCTCGGGGCTGGGGCTGCTGCGCCCCGCGGGGCCCTCGGCCACCACACGCAATGTGTACCGCGTCGCCGGCTTTAGGTCTTCGATGAGCGTCGTGTGCTGAGGGCCGATCACCTCGTGTTGCTGCCAGGAGTCGGGCTCTGTGTCGTGGAAAGAAGGACTTGTTGGTTTAGACACGTTAGCCATAGGTGGATGGCTTCAAGTTGAAGATGGTTTGTTTGTAAAACAGTGGAATATGTATCACTATTTCAATTGCTGATTTAGTTGGCGAGAGACAAAGAATGCAACCATTTTGAACAAGCAAAAGTTGAACAAGCATAATTTCAAACCCGATCTCTTGTTATTGGCTTTTGATGCTAGTTCTGTATGCTGATCTAGTCAGCAGTGTCATAGCAGTAGCACATTGGCGCAGAGCAAATCAAAATAGGTACAGCCACATCGCAATGTATTACTTTGGCGTCCTTGGCCCGTATTCACAACGCGACGGCAACAATGTCCCCTGAGAAATTCCCCTTGGTCCCATACGGCCGGCAATCCGTTGCTCATTCAAAGATCAGTCGTCGATAGTTGGATGCCAGATGATGCTTTTCAAAAGGACATTTCGAATTGGAAGCCTCACGGTCGTGCGCATGTGATGAGATTAGGATAAACGTTATTCAAATTCAGTATATTGGATATTGTTTAGCAAAGAATGCTTTTCCTTACTGTCCCCTTCGCGGTATTGAACGATGTACTTGGACACTTCGCTGGCGTCGCTCGCCTGATGCTGCCATTGGATGTTAACCGATCTGCTGCTGACCATCACCGACTCCAAATTGTTTGGATTCTGAGGTGGCTCTGTAAAATAATACAAAATATATACCACTGTAAATAGAAATCTCTTTACACAATCTAAGCGCAAGTGGCGTTAGTAATAGAACCTACCTTGAACTAGTAGCTGCACCAGCTGTTGGTCCCTGCCGTAGAGATTGTTGGCTTGACAGAAGTACGTGCCAGTGTCCCCTGCCTCCGCCCCTGCCAGCTGCAGCTCGGCGCTGACGCCTTCGGGAGTCGAGTCCTGCTTCACCGAAACCCTAGAGGGTAGTGCACAAAAACTTTTAAAATATTTCCAATTTCAGATGCAGCACAATAAATATGCCGTGCAATGCAGTGTTCTCAACAAACATAATATTATTCCGAAATAGCAATTTATTCTCTCGTTTATTGTGTAACATCAATAATGGTATACCTCACATGTAAACAAAAGTCATATGAATTATGCAAGATCACTCTTGCACTGTTTCTTGCACTTTTTTCTCGGCTCGTGCCCAAGGCACCAACAAAGCACCACTGTAAAATTCCAAGACACTCGTGACAAGCGAGCAGCTGCCACGCGTGACACCGTAGCTTGCCTGTAGTTGGAGGACGGCGTCAGCTCCAGTTTGCCGCCTCGCAGCCAGAGCACGCTGATGGGCTTGTCGCCGTTGACGTCGCACCGGAGGGTGGCTGTGTCCCCCTTCTTGACAGTCACTACACGCGACGGTGCCGAGAAGTACGGCGAGGCTGCAAGATGTTTGGAACTTGCAAACGGGAATGTTGCACCCCAAGTCCGTGCATTCGGCAGTACTTATTGGGTTTCTTTAGGGCACAGCTGTTTTGTTCGTACGTTTCGGCCAGTTATTTGGCTTGCACCTGAACGCAGCCCGCAGAGCAGTAAACCCGGCACTGCCACCAAACAATTTTTTCAATGCAACTGAGATTGAGAATTCGTTTCCACGTTGATTTTGCGAGTCTTAATTGATGAAGCCAAGCCGTATCTATATTCAACTCCTGAACGCAGTCCATAACTTGAGAAAACCCGGCACCTCTACTACATCAACTGTACGTAAACAATTGAAACGATTGGTTTTCAATTATATATTGACGTTGGTAGTACCTCAGACTATTTTATTAACTTTTCACTGCCATAAGCCTCGGCTAAATGAAAAAGCCCCTGAATGCTGCAAGCAGAGCACCTCCACCAAACTCCGCCTATATACCACAAAAATATTCGCCCCACAAAAGTATATTCGTCTATTTAGCTTTCTAGGGAAATCAAAGCTAATCATTTGTCAAATATTTGTTAGACCTTAGGCCTATTAATTCACCTTTCCAATGCCTTTGAGAACGGTTCAATACAAAAGTCCCCGAACGCAGCCCGCAGAGCAAAATGACAAAATTGTTTTGTAATGCTAATATAAGCAGCGGGTGAAAATGATATGAGTGCACGAACATATAATCTAATTACATTCTCAGATAACACACATCTTATTTCAGTTATTCATTTTACATTATTATTATAGCTAAAGCTCTGATGCCACGGGGCTGAAGCAATCGAAATGTTAAGTAATCTTCTTTTCAGTTATTACGCCCTAACGACACTTTCTGAACATTTCCTACCAGTTATGTTAGTCGTTTCGGACAAGTACTCACAGTTGACTTTGACCTGGATCACCTTGCCGATCCCCGTGCCGATCCCATTGTTTGCTTGACACAGGTAGAAGCCCTCTCGGTCTTCCTTGACGTTTTGCAACAGCAGAGATCCATTGCTCAACAGCTTCGTGTAGATTCGTTCGCGTATCTCCTCGTAGTCCCCGGATTTGCTCCCTTCATAATCGCACAGAATCATATCAAACAATGCAAGCGCGGTTCGGACCTATGCATTATTAGAGCGGCTGGAAATGGACCTTCGTACCTGCAGCCTTCTTCCAGGTGATCGTCGGCTGCGGCACTCCTTGTGCCTGACAGTGAAGGAACACGTGGCGGTTTCGTTCAACGCTCACGTCGCGGGGCTCGACGACCCATCGAGGGGGCACTGCACAGAAGAGCGGGCGCACTTGTCAAGATCCGCCGGGAACGCGGGGGCGAAGGATCGGGATCAAATAACGATGCTATTGGTCAGAATTTTAAATCAACCAACCAATCAAAAGGTGCGGTAGAATAATATTTTGTGCGATACACTTTTGGCTTGTATAATAATATATTAAAAAATATTCCACATGTGTGCTTGAACTGCCAAAGAACAAAGTGAATGGTGGCTCAGGGCATAATGATCATGATGTTGATATTAACCATACAAAAATAATTGGAAAAGGGGAGTATTTACATTAGTGGGCGTTTACAAAATCGTTTTCAAAGGTGTACATAAAAACAGATTGAACTACTGTACATATAGATATACTGCTGTAAGCAAAATCTCCGAGTTGTACAAACGAATGGGGTAAAAATATTTCAAAAATTACCTAATTATCAATAATAGTACACAATGGTGACTACCTACGTTTTGGAGGTGCTTGTAAAAGTGGGATTGAAGAGTAAGAGAGTGAAATCGTAGTTTTGTAACAGTGGGAGGTAAACAGCAAGAAGCAAGCAGGATGCAGAAAAGTTCGAAAAGTAAGTGTAACAAAAGTAGGTGCAAAAATTACCTTCTTTACTCGCAACCGACCGAAATACAGTAATCTCACTGGTGCCAAAGCAACTAAAACTTTTAAACACACATACGTAACTCGGGCTGCGTAAGGGAAAGTCATCTGCTACCGGCACATTAAAAAAAAATTTAACTCTCGAATGTTGAGGTGCAAGATATTCTACTATGATATATTGGCACAACGAATCCGACCCTTCCCCTGTTCGAGTTACAAGAATTAAAATAATTTAATTTTTCTGTTTTATGATTAACTAAAAATTGGAATTAAAAAAATTTAAAGAATACATTTCCGTAAATGAACAATTCTCTAAATAGCCGTATTCATGGCTACATACTTTCAGACCGGGATTTCCATAATCGGAATTGCAAACCTGACAAACAGATCAACGCTATAAGATCCCGTCTTTTAGGTATTCAATTCAGTGATTCAATCTCCCACAAGCGGCGATTGTCGCACTAGAAGCTATCGTCTGCACACGGACACGAGTGGCGGATGACTTTCCCGACGGCGAGGCCATAGTGTGTCGGCGGTACCTTTCACCTGCAGCTTGGCCGTGAGGCGTACCTCCGCCGCCGGGTTAGCGGCGACGCAGGTGTAATCACCCGAGTGGGCAGAGGCAAGACTAGAAATGCTCAGCAGGCTAGAATAAAGATCAAGAGCCGACACGTTTGCCCCCAAGGCGTGGGCCATCGGCTGGCCATCCTTGAGCCACGTGATTGAGATGGGTGGGTCGCCTCTGCTGACACCACACACCGTTCGCGTTCGCATGCCTTCAGAAAGCCCCTCTTGGAAGGAAAAAGGCTCAATTATAGGAGGAACTGGAAAGAATTCAAAAAGAGAGAAGAATGTACAAAACACGAGAGATAGATTGTAAGAGAGTTTCAAGAGTAATTTATAATATATATGTATATATTATAAATATAATATAATATAAAAAGACTAGAGGTAACAAGAAAGAGAGAGAGAAAAAAAGCAAGGCGTATTGTAGCTGGTGTTATTTGAATTTTTTTTGTGTTAGTTTTTTTGGAGGATGTTTTTACCGTTGACCACCAGCAGCTGCGAGTGCGCCACCTCCGCCGCCGAGTTACGAGCTACACAAGAATAGTTTCCGTTGTGATCTGGAGATAAACTTTCAATCAAGAGAATGCTATTGAACTGATCGACTTGAGTGATGGCGACGCGGTGGGCGGGGTCCAGCGAGCGGCCGTCCTTCAGCCAGGTCATCGAGAGCGGCAGGTCGCCCTTGGTCACTGAGCAGGTGAGACTCGCACGCTCCCCCACGTGCTGGGTGCGGGTCGGAGAGAAGGGGTTTAGTTTTGGGGGTACTGAAACGCACAAGAACAGTGTCACTAGACAATTTGGTGTAGCTTCACGTCGTGGGGGAGACAAATCGCATTTTAAGGGAACGATTTCGCAGCTCCGACGTCTGAGAATCCGATCAGATAACAAGGTGCAAGACACGAGACAACTATCGGTTAATTTAAAGGTCTTATTGCAAAGGGGAGCTCTTTTTCTCTCTCTATTGCTATTATATACTAAGTGTTTTTAATATGTTTTGGAGCAAAATGCAACCATTTGATACATTTTAGATTATTGTTCATAGAAGCATTGGTTCATAACTTCATATTTGTTTTCCGAGATACCTTGGAGCAAAATACATCCATAATACGAGTCAGTTGTATCATTCCTGGGCGTATTATTTCAACGTCATATTCATCCAAGCTTCAATTTAAATAATTTAACAAACCAATAATATGATCTACATTATACCGGGCATAAATCAATCGTTACTTTGGCCCATATTCTGCAACTTCGTGGAGTTTTGAAAGCGGCACGAACCTATGACCGCGACCTCGCCGCTTCGCCGGGCACTGTGACCTTGCTTGTTGCGTGCCGAGCACGTGTACACCCCGGCGTCGGTGGCCTTCTGCACGGGGCTGATGGTCAAGGTGCCGTCGGGAAGCACCTTCTGTCGGAGGTCGTCCGGAAGCTCGCGACCACCTGCCGAGCAAGAGGTGCATTTTAACTCTGCCGTGGAGACGACTTGGGCATGTTGATGGTTGACTCTAATGTTTAAAACATTTTTTTAGTGTTGTCTTATTTTGCAATGATAGCCAATAGGAAAATTTGTAAATGGTTAGTTCGCAGTGCAATGGAACAAAAACTCTAGGAAATTGAAGTAGGAAGTTGAGATAAATGTTAAGTATCATCCAATGGCATTCCATGGGATAACATTTCACTTTTCAAATACTTAAGACTGCTTGTCCTAACCTTAGCACCAGTAAATAAAAATCAAACTGGGTATTAAATGCTAAGCAAGTCTAACTGGTATCCAAAACCAGCCAAATCCACTCGTTGATTGTTTCTGGGAGAAATTTCGGCAAATCATATCTATACTCTTGAAATTATAACGCATTTCTACTGAATGTAATATCATACTTTATAGCCACATGTTGTTTATTTCGTTATTGAAGGCACAACGATACATATTTTTAATTATATAACATCGCCTCCAGGAGTCCAGGACTACAACGCAAAGTAGCATTTACCTCAACGTTGACTGTTTATCAAGAAAGTCTGCCAGTTTCCAAATTGTGTTGTTACTTTTAATAGTCTCGAGTCAACGTCTCAAGGCAGTTCAATATCACCATGTTCACTCGAAACTTTTTGTATAGGACAATATTTATCTCAGAAACATTTTCTCTCTTATAACAGTGTCGTCAGTAGATATAGGTATTTGATTTTCTATTGCTTTCACGTCAATTCGATACAGCGTTTTATCGACAGTTTTGTGAGTGTGCCGATGGCAGCCCTATTTGGACCGATTTATAGACTGATCTAGCCACTCACTTCTCTCCCAGCGAATCTCCTCTATCGGAAATCCAGCGACAGGACACTTTAGTTGCAGCTCCTCGCCGGCGACGGCAGTCACCTTCGGTATCAGTCGAATGTACGGCGACCCTAAATCACAGGACGCCGCCGTTAATCAGAGTGAGTCGCCGTGGTGAAATTAAATCAGATCTCAGAGGTGTGGCGGGGGTTAAATGTCACCACACGCTGAAAATAGAGTACTAAGCCCCTTGATTGGAGATTCGGTAGGGTCTTCATTTTAACAGACAGGAATCCCTGAAACCGAACCGTTTCGCGTGGGTGACCGTTGCGGTTCAATCCATACTCCAGGAATCTATAACCACACATGTTCACAACGAGCGTATATGTTAAAATGGTCTGGAATACTTTTTTTTGCCATCAAAGCAACGCCTTATAATTTTGCTAAAAACCATTAAATTTCACGCAAGAACCTCTATTTTGAAAAAGCTTTTCGTTTTTATCTGCAAATTTATGCAAATTCTGCCTCAATTATCCGTACTGGCACTTTGCATATTTTTTATGGCGATAAAAAATCTGATTCAATATTACTTGTCAGGACTTGAAAAGACATGATGTATGACCAAAAAAAGATTACCGTGTTACAGTATCCTGTAATACGAGTACCTGTGACGTATAAGTTTTGTCAGAACATTGCAATACTACCAAAAATAAGGGAAGGTACACGACGCACTCTGGATATATCAAAGAGATCTATCAAGGAAAGCCAGATCGTGTCCTGAAATTTTTATTTAAATATGCCAGTAATAATTGCACTTGTCCTCAAGGATCGTATTAATTAGTGGACATAATATAACAGTTTCTCGCATGCAGCGGAAGTTTAAGAAACGCCACACTTATACATAACTCAATTTTAAGGGTAAAAGTTCAAGACAACACCCAACACAACAGTGACCAAAATGACCCTAGCTCGAACAAGGTGGTTCCGATTTCAAAACCCAAACGTGAGGCTTTACCTCTTGCGTTCGCAGCGGCAATGTAAGTCCTGAAATAAAACGATGTAAGCTGTGCGTACGTGTCCAAGACAATCGGTGCTTTGTACGCTTTGTACGCACCGTAAACGTTGAGCCTGGCCGAGTGTGCCGTGCGCCCAGCCCGGTTGTCCGCCACGCACGCGTACTCGCCGCCATCCTCGACGGTCACGTGACTCACGTTCACGTGACTGATCACGTCGCCGTGGACTGTCACGTACTGGCCGATCACGAATCTGAGAGATCATAACGCAGCGTCGTGGGCGGACGTGGACGGCTCAGAAGTGCGGGCAAATTGGAGATATACCTCGTTTTGTCGTTGGAGATGACTATAATGATTGATACCTGGGTTACAAATGAGATACTTGATGCCAATTTTACTTTCTCGCTTTAGTTTGTAACCTATATAGATAATGGCTACCAACTTAGGCTTACCTACCTAGGTTTTCCTTCTTCAAATAAGTATATATAAGATTGATGTAGCCAGTTTAGATTTTCGTGTACGAGGAAACTTCTTACGTTGAAGATATTGATGAGATAATTCAATGTATATACAATAAATTGATTTCTTACAGTCTTTTAATAGTTCCAAGTCTGTGAGCCAAGGGTAAAACAGTTTCATTTTTAGAAGGCTCGCCACAAAAAAATGGCTATTCGTTTTAAAAAGCTTTCAAGTTATTGGTCCGAAATCGTTCTTTTTTCACGAATCGGTGCAGATTTTCTCCATTTTCCTCCGGGAATGTTAGAAGAAGCGAGGACAGGAAGTGAGTGAGATGGAGAGCGATTCTTTGACATGTCGTCAGTCATTTTACGTCGTTCACCTATATGTGTGGAGCCGAGTTGCCCCTGGCGGGATGACAAGGGATAAGCTGGGATAAATCGGGATGGCTAGGGGCTGACAATGTGCACGTCGCTAATGCACTGTCGTCCTGGCCCCGCCGACAATTTCAGGAATTGACGTTTCGTAAAGAGCCATCCGAAAGATTTATCATTTACATATACGGTAAGTTACGAAAAGAATTGGAGGAGGACGTGCATTTGGTTATAAGTCACTTCCTTGCAGAATTATTGTTGGCGAATGCGAATGCGATAACGGGTGATCGATTTGCGATGCCAGCGGTCATCTATTCAAAGCTTGGCGTCACATTTTATTCAAATCCCGGCAACGGCATAACTTACTATGTTGTTTTAGACTAGCTTGATTTGTGATTTTGCCAGAGACGCATGCCGATGCTGTCAGGCACTGATTGCAAATTGATACGACCAACACATTCCAGCTCTGTTCGAAATTGGAATAGCTACGCGGATAAAGAATCCGTTCCAACATTCAGTAGGTATCTGTTTGACTTTCAAATAATTTATTTTCGAATTACAATGGAAACAAAAAAAAGCTCAGTAGCTCTAGAATATAGTTTTTTCTCACAGTTCAAGTTCGGTACACAGAAACGAGATCTCCGAATCGCGAGTTTGAGCTAGAAATTTATTTACACGGAATTGTCTATTATAACAATAATTTTCCACGCAACGAGTATACCACGTGACGGTTAATGCGGCGCATTACGAGTTCCAAATATCATTCATGTTCCTCCGAATCCAGCTCGAGCGAGGTATAGTTGGCAACCATGTGCTATTTGCATCGCAGAACATTCTGTCAGCGAGCCGAGATGTGAATAGATTCTCCATGCTCTGGATAGGTAACGAGACAACTATTGTGTTTCGCATTATTCTTCATATCACTGGAGCTTGCAGATTGAATTCGACCATCCGTGAACAGAGATATTTTATGCTACACGTCGTTCTCTAACATCCTTTCAATTTTCAATTCAATACGTTATTTCGCGACGTCGTCCCTCATTCATTCTAGCATTCGTGTGTAGCATGTCGCAGATGAATTCAGGTGGTTACAAAACGAAAAGCGCAGTTGAACATTTTATTTGACACAAAAAGTACTTGTACCTCGCCAGTTGAAACATTCAGTGGAAATTATATTATATGAAAAGAATATTTCAACACAAAATAACGAATCTTCTTTTTACGATTTCTTTTAAAATTTTGCTGCCAATGCACGGAATAGATGGGAGCACATAGTTGATTAAAAAAGGTGGTTCCACTGCCAGGTAATGGCCATCAAATAACCGTTAAAAGTTGGTGACACGCGTTTTATTGTTGACACAAAAATGCGTTGTCGATCCACTTCCCATCACTCTGTCATATAGCCATGAACTTAGTCCTAACGAAGTTGTGGAGCGAATGCATACCTGCCGTTCGTGGGAAGAGGGAAGCCGTCGAGTGTCCAGCGAATCTGAGGGGTTGGGTTGCCAGCAGCACTGCATTTGAGCGAGACCGCCGGCCCCGGCTGCAGCGTCTGCTCGATGAAGCTGTACAGGAGCACGGGCGGCGCGTCTGCAAGCACACACCAACACATCACGTGTGCAAACTGCAGGGAAAGCATACTTTTGTGGGTCGAATCAACTTAAATCTGCCGTTACTGGACACACATATTCCAGTCTATGACCAAGGCTCCTTCGTTATGTTATGGCTGTCCAAGCGGCTAGATTGGTTAGACGGAGCGTGCACACATAGAAACGTTCTCAGAAGGAAATAACCTTCATCGAATTCTAAACTAACCGAATTTGCATTGTGGACAACATCAAGACAATTATTTAGAATAAACCAACCATACATGTTATGGATACTCGGCCTCATAATGTTATATTGTCTGTTATAGTACTGATCACTGATTTGTATAACATGTACCAACGTATGCTATGCATACGGACCTTACAATGCATAGCAACATCCCCGCTTTAACCCAGCTTGTTCAAGCTTTAAATCGCGATATAAAGAATTACTGGAGCCAGTTGAACCCTATTGCTACACCAAGACTGTAATAAGATTCGTATATATAGCTATATTTAGTTCTTGTTGCGTTCGCTGAGGCTGCCTTGAAACGCAGACTCCCCTCCGAAAAGTAGCTCCATTATCTCGCCTATATAGCGACTAGGAAAAGAGTTTTGTCTCTTATTTCTCGTTTTACTTAATTGCGCCGCGTTATTCACAGATGGTTTGTATTGTCTCAGCTAACTCGAGCGTACAATGTCGATCATTTCACTTAAAATCTTGGGGCGCAAGGGAGTTTCCCTCGAATTCGTCGGCTAGCGAATTGAATTGAAAGACTTGCTGAACCCGTTGCTTGCCAATTTGAACTAACGCATTAAGTTACGAATTAAGTCAGCGAAGAACGCATCGACAATTCTTTCGAGTTCGGGTTCGTTAATCGTAAATAGCGATTTAGAGTTAGCGATTATCTTTTGCTATACACAATACAATCGCTAAAGGGTTTCATGACCCATACATATTAACGATTCACCAATGGTCTTTGTGCAGTAAGTACTTCTCAGAAAAAAGGTCGAAAGAAAGTTTTTTGAAAGTTTTTTATTTCTTGAATCTTCATACAAAGTTAAGCGCATTGAAATAATAGTGACTATAGGTATCTGCAATCGCGATTAAGCAAATATTCGTTTCATTTGTCACAAAGCCTATCGCTTTTCTTCATTGTAGAGCTATTTTAATTTACTTTTCGCTTCAGTTAACCTCTCTTCGATAACGTTTTCTTCTATATATGAGCTCTTTCGTGACTTACGAAAAAGTCTGAACGCCTGATTACAGATGCTCTGCAATCTTCGTTCCCCTTTCTCTTAAAAGCGCGTTCAAAGATTGTGCTCTTCCAGGCCTGAATAAATTATTATGTCGTTATTTATAATGAGATCTAGAATTTGCAAGAATCGCGGGCACCCGTTTATTTTTATATCAAAGATCTGTTGATCTTTTTGGCTGAAAGGAACCAACTTAACGCTATTAAATTAAATTATCATTGTATTATAAACCTGATTTGATTTGATTATAACTTATAATAATGTATACAGAATTCCTAAATGCCGGTGTAGGTTGGTACCTACTTTCACAATTTCGACGATAATTTTATTTCAACTCTTTGCAAACACGTCTTCGTCCATTGGCGGGGATAAGTGAAACCTTTGATCAGGAATCGAATTAGCATTTCCCAACCCCATTTTCGGCAGCCTGGTTCCGATCCTGTAATGCGGACATAGAAGCTTTCTCTTCTCATTAGATTCGCGTCGCTGGAAGAGTTCGGTTAAAGCAGTTTGCTATCGAGTTTGTTCTACCAAATCCACGTATAGCCGATGAAATCAAAGAAAAAGGAAA
This sequence comes from Nemoura dubitans, assembly GCA_921293005.1. Lineage (NCBI taxonomy): Eukaryota > Metazoa > Arthropoda > Insecta > Plecoptera > Nemouridae > Nemoura > Nemoura dubitans. The sequence continues at coordinate 67,666,609 of OV121074.1, forward strand.
CCGCTTCGAAAGCTGTAATCATTATCAAGGTTAGTGTTACAGAGATTTCTCTCAATTTACTCGACGAAAGTTTCACTCTCTTAGAATCGTGATTGAAAAAAACTAGACGAAAACAACCACTAAAAACCAAATACTTTTCCTAAACTCTATACTCGTCTTGGGATCCACGTCAAAAAGCAGGATTCAGCAGCCCGTCGTTAATTGGATCGTCAATGTTAACGGCAGGTGTTATATGAACCTATTGGTGATTCAATTAACCTTTGGAACAAAGGAGCGTCGACAAACATTTTAATTACTTGCTTACCAAAGTCATCGTTTTTGTCTCGTAATATTGTGAAATGATTTCACTCACCCCCCAGCTGGAGCTCGGCCGAGCCCTGCGCAGTTTCGCCCTCCGATCTGCGCACGAGGCATTGGTACATGCCCCGATCTTCGCGGCCGACGTTCGTCAGGAAGAGGCGGTCGCCCGAGCTTCGTCCGGCTCCTGGCAACGGCCTGCCGTCTTTGTGCCACGAGATCATCAAGGACGCACTGCTGTGGTGCGAGGAAGACGTTTCGGTGCACCGGAACTCGGCGCTGCCGCCTTCAACAGATCACCGAACGATGTACGCATGACCTTGAAGAGAGCACCCGCCGTCTTGAAAGAATTACCTTTCATTGAGTGCATGCCATTAAAAAGGTCAAAGTTAATGTTAAAGTGAAGACAGCGAAATATTCTCAGAAGTGTGCTTGACCTTGACGAAATAGGTAGCATACTCATTGAAAGAATGATCTTAATTGCATGAACGCGGCCTTTAGAGGAACTTAAATATTCAAGTTGAACTTTTTGTATTTTGTCTTGTTGAAGAAGGACGCTGTTTTTTCTTATCGGATTGTGAAACCAGTGGTATTATGCATGGACCCTCTCTCTCTCTCTCTCTCTCTCTCTCTCTCTCTCTCTCTCTCTCTCTCTCTCTCTCTCTCTCTCTCTCTCTCTCTCTCTCTCTCTCTCTCTCTCTCTCTCTCTCTCTCTCTCTCTCTCTCTCTCTCTCTCTCTCTCTCTCTCTCTCTCTCTCTCTCTCTCTCTCTCTCTCTCTCTCTCTCTCTCACTCTCTCACTCTCACTCTCTCACACAAACACACACACACACACGCACACATTCACTCTCTCTCTCTTACACTATTAATTCCCAACCTAACATGAGCAAAAACGACTAAGTGTTTTTGAGTGTGTGGTCGAGCGCTTAAGTGTGTGGTGTGGTGCCGGCTTTTGAGAAGATGGCGCGGACAATTACGGACGAAAATGATCGGAAAAGCGCGATCGCTCGAATCTGCTGGACCTCGGTTTGCAGTGGGATGCTCTGGAGGGTCCTGAGACAATGACAGTTATGATTCAAAAGCAATCAAGCACTTGAAAATAATGATTATACACACCATAATGATAGTTTCGAGTTTCGTGGCAAATAACGCAGTTTTTTTGTCTACATTTCATTTGGTGCAGTAGCCGTTGATAAAGATAGCACCTCTGAGATGTTCTGAGATGTTGTGATTTCCGGGGCTGCCAAACCTCGAATCTACCATTACACATTCTATGCTTGGCAGTTTTTATTGACTCCCATTTGGCAACAAAAAATGCTATTTAAAAAAAAAGGTACATATATGTACTTTTTTAACTATATATCACTATATATATAGTTTATATACACTTTAATAGCACTCTGAGATAGAGCAGGACATCATCTTATTTACCAAGATAAAACTAATCCTGCAGTCGACAACCAATTAAAAGAAACCCAACAACCCGACAAGCGCACAAATGTCCAATGCGATGCTGAATGTCCAATGTGATGCTGAATGTCCAATGCGATGCTGAATGTCCAATGCGATGCTGAACTCACCCAAGTGCACACTAAGCAGCGCGGGCGTGACCTCCACGTGCAGAGGCGTGGAGACGACGAGGCGCAGCTCGGCGCTCGCCTCCCCTCCCGCGTTGGAGGCTGTGCATCGGTACATGCCCGAGTCCTCGGGAGTGACTGCTTCGATCACCAGCACGGGGCCCAGGATCCGTGTGCGGGGCCCCGGCACCATGGTCAGCGAGTCGGAAGCACTCGATTGGAGGTCGTACCATCTAAGCGGCGGGAGTGACAGGGGCAGGGTTAGGTCTATATTGATTTACCCGTCGAAATGTGTATGTCGACGGGCTTTGTTATTCCCTGTCTGGGTTTTATTTGAATATTCTAGTGGTATTCAACCTTGTTGCATGTTGTTCGGTTATTAGTACGTGTACCATTCAAATGTATTTTGCGCAAAATAACATCCAGGTTGATTTCCTGTCTTTGAGTTATCACTCAACCTCAGCTCCTTTAAGTTCTTGGGGAATCAGTTGCTAATTTGTGACGCAGTCAATGTTCTGATGACACACTGGATAATTGAGTACAATTAGTTGAACGAACATATGAGGAACACCACGCAATCGAGGGACGAAGTGTAGGAATATTATATGGGAAAGCGAGAAAAACACGCACACACCCGTGACATGATTAAGTTTGACAGTCAACACTTAAAATCAAATCAGAAAACTTTGACAAAATTGTTTGTCGGTGCATTATAAAAATAAATGGTTGTATTTTTTTAAACGCGGATTGCTGTGCTGCTTGCATTGGTTTGCTTGGCTCGCGATTTACAGTCAAGGCTCTAAACTTTGAAAACAAATATTACAGTACATTGGTAATTAGCAGGTTTCCAGCTGGACTTTGTGAAGGGTGCATAGTCCCGACTGTGGCTAGGTATTATTTATTGGAAAACATTGTTATCCACAAACTCGCGTTTATCAAACGATAACACACTTAAATCTAATTGGTTAGTTTGGTTCAGCAATTAGCATTTTCTTCACAGCAAGTTGCGTATACTGTTGAAAGCTTGTGGATACACTAATCCCCTTGATTTAAACGACCTATTTTGGGATACAACGTTATACGTTACTGCAAAGTGCCCCTTTAAGAGACCATTTCAATTTGAAGTGAATTTGCAACAATTAAATAATCATTTCTAATTCCTGGCCCTCGGAAAGCAAACATTATAGGGCTCACGGTCTGTGAGAACTGTGTAGCCGGCTTTCCACCGTGTTCTTGTGATAGCCAAATTGCGCGATCAATTAGTAAAGTAGTCGGCAATTCTAGGGCAGACATGCTAGATGTTGTGCAGGGGAGGGGGGGTGGGGGCTGGTCGCGTGGGGTGGGGGAGGGACGAAGATTAAGCGCTGGTAAACCTGCGATATAACTTGCTAATCTTGCGAATATTATAGGAAAGTCAGTGTTCCACCTGGAATCACGTGACTGGATAATATGCGATGTCTCGAATGTGTGCTGTAGCTATATAGGTGGTATATACCTATATATAGATGGAATGCATGCATCTCCGTCTCTTCCTTAGCTTGGATAGTCGAACACACAACCTCTCACTGCCTGCCACCATTTTAATCATTTTCTACTAATGTAAAGAGGGTTGAAATCCGTTGCACGATGAATTTTAATGAAAGGAAAAGTTTCATCAGAAAACTGTTCCTTGAGTTATTCGTGCCTATTGAAAACTTGCATTTTAACATGCCATCATTGTAAATCGAGCAAGCCGGAGAGCCTAATTGGAAACAACGATTGTTTTCATAACATGCTCCTGTTTTTAATGACACATAACTTTGGGAATAATTAGATTTTAGCTATATACAACCGTGCTTTGTATTTACAACCCTAAATTCATGGCTGATGAAAGCTAGAATTTTTATCATCACTGTTTCGAAATTTTTTGCAGCCCTTGCAATTATGAATGTTTGCGAATGCGATGGATTAGAGGGAACATTGACACAGCCTTCCTCTCCCTTTCTCTCTCTCCCTCTCTCTCCCTCTCTCTCTCTCTCTCTCTCTCTCTCTCTCTCTCTCTCTTCCACCCACCCACCCACCCACCCACCCACCCTATCCCATCCCATCCCATCCGTGTCTGTGCGTGACCCACTACATGAATATTCATTGTAAAAGCTCGGCCGCTGCGAGAAATATAATTTATTGCGCCAGGGTTTTGTATTTTATACAGATTGTTCCGTTTTTAATGCATTTTTTGCTGGAATCGTGAAATTTAGTCTGCGTCAAAACTTAGATAAGACTATGTTTTAAGTGGAAATAATCACTGATGATGTCGACTGTTGTATGTAATCACTGTTGATGTGCTGATTGATGTCGTACTTTTCCCTCTAAAAGTTATGTATTAAAATACAAAATTGTATTTTGTTCCGAAGAATTTGTATACAAATTGGATGGTATACGAAGCACTGCAGTGAAGGTTAGGGGCGGCTCACTACCACAATTGCAGCCTCTAATGCCTGTGATGGTGGAGATTTATCTAATGCACGACTGCAGTTCCCGAGTCAGTCATTGATTTGCCCACATAAATGCTATTACTTGCCCACACAATGATCCGTAGAGTTAACGACATCCGACTTGACATGGAGCGCATTTATTGTCCATAATACTATAGTAGAATAAGCATTAAAAATTATATCCTTTGTATAAAATTGTTACATTCCTACATTTATTTATAAGGTTTTATGTGGTTTTATCTCTACAACCAGATACATTTGCCCTCTCTCTTTTCTTCTCGCTGTCTTTCCCTTGGCTGAGCTATGTTTGATTATTCAAACAAAAAAGCGACGTCACCCTGTGGTGAGGGAACTGGGATGTAATGGAAGAAGACACTTACTTGTAGTCTGGAGTCGGGCATCCCTGAGAGATGCAGAGGAGGACGGCTCCTTCGTCCTGAGCGACGTGGACACTTCCTGTGTGCTCCACGATCATCGGTGACATGATCCCTCTATGCTCTGTGCGGAAAAAACGGGAAACGTAGTTTTTGTTCGTGATTTTATCGACTGAAATCTAAAATAATATATATTTTATATTTTTATCAGTCGGGATGTACTTGGCTGTGGCTGCTAGCTCTCCAAGTAAAAATACCAAAGAATATTAGAAAAAATAAAAACACGTGATAAATGTCTTTAGAACTTCACTATACACATTGATAGGGTTGACTAACATGACCCATAATGTCTAAACTTCAGTCTTAATCCATTTAGTTATAATTACTTCGTCTTGGGTTGACATGTCATTAAAATAGATATCCTTAGCAAGAAGATAATGAGCTTGTCTCAAGTTAGAATTGAGGAAAACATGTTGCTTCTGCTGAAATAATTCTCTATTAGTAATTGCTGGCGGAAATCGCAGGGAACTTCGCGAACAGTTTCGGAAATATTGAGTTTGAAAAAATGTCTCTCATGAAATCCGTCCTGTGTTTGATGTGCAATGCATTTTGATTGATAATTATCATTCATTATATAAACAATATTAATAGCATTCTATGTTATTAGTGTGATATTTCAGCTATAATCCTGGCGTCAATTAATCATTCTAACGCGACATGCAACATTATACATCATTAATCAATATGCTCGCCTCATTCATCTAATATTACTCTATGTAACGCAGGGAAGAAGAATTTGCGAATACGCGCTAGCGGCGCACTGTGATGAATTATTAAAGAATGGATCGCCACTCTGTTTCATCATTTTATCTTTCCATACTTCGAATATTATAGCACAAAACAACAAAAGCAAAAAAACATGAAATTGAAAACAAATACGACGCATGGCGAGGCAGATATTTTGAATATAGCGGAAGCCCAATACCCAAAAGCCTCTATGTTTTAAACCCATTTTCTGGTGCACACGACTGGATAGTTTATATATTGCCAATCAGTAATTTTGAATCATTACTGTAAAGATTCACTGTTACGTATCTCTTGACGAACCAGACTAAAACATCTCAGTAACACAAAAAGATATCGTCACTGATGCACCCGGAATAAACGTGCTCCAAGAAATCTCAGTCGGTTCCTCTATACTCGTCCGCGTTGTCATCAAATTACTGTCTTCCCTATACACAGAAGCATACACTATACATATTTTATAGCTTGTCCGTACTTTTATTTTCCGCTTATTAAATTGGAGTATGGCTGTACGTTGAAACGAGCGGCAATGTATATATCGGCAGTACCGCCAAAAAGAGACTGTTATATCCCGAACACAAGACGGGAGCCACTGGATTAGATTGGTCTCCCGGGAGATTCCTTTCACAGAGTCCCGATTCTGTCGCGGGCCGGATCCTGAAGTCTCCTAGTCGTTATTTAATAACGAGCCAGAAGCCGAGGTTCTAGCGTACCCACAGGAGCAATCAGTTTTCATATAACAACCCTGCATTGCTTGCTGTTGCCGGGTACGCCGGGTACGCCGGGACCAGGGAACAACTTGGAATGGAGCGTAATATATCCAAGAGAACTTCCTAGACGAAAGACAGCTTAGGGAAAGAAAGGAGGGTAGACAAGCCTATTTAATAATATGTGCTGTAGAACGCTGATAAGGAAATACGAAACTGTGTGGTATGACGACGATTAATGAAATCGCACGTTAGTGGGCCCATATTAGTTTTACTTGCACTGAACGCAGAGCGAAAAGCTATTTGCTTTTGGGACACATTTTAAAAGTTAAATATAAAGTGCTAGAAGAAGCGCTCATTTTGCCTTTAAAAGGAACCGTTTTATATCCAAAACAAATTTGAATGGAACGAATTGCGCACAACACTTTCCTAATTGTTTTCAAAGAAGCTATTACCGAGCTACAAAGTTATGCTAGTTTGAAAAGTTCGTCAATTTGATCATCTCCGAATGTTCTATCGGTTGCTTCTCTCGCTCCCTTCCTGAGTTCCTGCAGCCGGGCTGACATCTTATTCTGCAAGTCTACTTAAAATAAATGGTACAAATTTAGTACGTCGGATTGAAACTTTAAAAAGCTTACAGTTATCATTTATAATTTTGTTCTTTACGATTTTCTCTTTGTTCCAGATTTTAATTTAGGAAAATTTCAGCCACTGATTGCCAAATTGAACGAAAGAGATTTAAACGAAAAAACTTAATTTCCAATTGCTCTAGAATTAGATTCAAAATGTGGAGAGATTATGAATGCCATGGTTTTTGTATTGTCAAGTTTATAAAGGTCAAGAGACACGTCAGTTTATTTTATACTTTGGCATATTTTGCTTCCTCGCATATCTATATAAATTGTTCGTATTCAATCAGAGATAAAATATTTGACTCTTCGCAACTTCACATTACAAATATTATAAAAATATGAACTTTAAGAGTAATAATGCTTTTATCTCATTAGGTAAATGTGCTTTATTTAAGTAATTGGAATGCTGGAATGCTGGAGATTTTGAACCAATGGGTTATACCAGAGGTAATAAATACATTGTTTACATTTTGCAACTCCCATTAATTTTTCAGGTATCACAGACCAGCTCATTCAATAAAGAGAGAGGCATAGCCAGCCCTGACATTAGGAAGCAAGAAGCCTTGTGGTATGGACGTTGACTTTGAGAGTGAGATGCAGTTGATTTAGCGCTGTTTTGAGGTTTAAAAGCTCATTCGCAAAATCTGAGCGTAAACGGTGCGTACGATACAATAAGGAAGTCTGTGAAGTGTACGTGTAGTGAGCGGGATCATGAGTGAGAAGAGCATTGTGAAATCAAGTGTATTATCTCATATCAATCAAACCAAATCGGTGCCAAATCGACGTGGCTTACTTGCTCTCCGTGTCCGTGTGTGTTGCGAAGCACCAAAAGCAGCTTGCGAGTTCAGTGTTAAGGGTGAACCAAGGAAAAGGACATACTACATCTTCTCCGTCTGCCGGTAAGTTAAACTTCTAGCACCGACATATTGTGCTCTCATCCTCAAATGCCAACAAAAACTATCCCCAGTAACTTGCAAGATGCGATTTTCAGTCTGGCTCTCCTTCTAAGTAGACTCGAGACTACTTTCGTAAGTTCGTACCTACTAGTAACCTGTCTCCCACGAGCACACTGGGCGAAAACAACTCTAACGCGAGCAATCTTATTAAAAATATATATTTGTTCTCCAAATATTATGTAACTCGGGTTTGGATCAGGAGAGGTGCAGCGTCATCCATGCATAATTCAATGGATACATACACCAATGGATATTTGCGAGAGAAATCCTGCTGATTGCATTGTACGTATCCGCGGACATCGCTTAAAGTGGCGGTGGCCAGATTGTGCATTTCCACAAGACCTACGTGTGGCCACCGGATTTCCTTTCCCTTCTTGAACCAATAACGTTCAGCGCCGACCTCATGTTTGCCTTATTGCAGCCCTACACGAACACACCGCCGTCTTGGAGATAGTGTGAATATTATGCGTGGATAAAACACAAATGACCAGTCTTATCGAAATCTTGTGCCTATTGAACCATTTCCTCGACATCTTGCCTCTTCTGGCATTTAGTTATACTCGGCTCCTCCACGCATAACGCTGATAGCTCGGCTCCTCTACGTTTAGCGCACATTGCAGTTCGACCTTATACAGAAAGATCATCATAGTGCAATCTGCAGCATTTCAATTTAAGTCAAATTGCAACAATGCTACCCTGATCCGATACAGTTGAAGCAAAATGAAACCAGACACCCCTAAATTTAAAGCATACTGAGACCTGGGTCCACTTCAATTAAAACATGTTTAAACCTGGCTCTTATACATTTAAAATTTAAAGAATTCTTTAATCAGAATACACACTGATATACCGGACTCCACTACATGGGGGTGCGTTAGCTGGTCGAAAATTCGACTAGTCGGCAAACATTTTTGGGCGAAAAATTGAATGGTCGAACCACAGAAGTCAAACATTCGGCTGGTCGAGAAATGAGAAAATTAATATTTTCGTATAAACGGTTCAAAATTTCGACACGTCGAAAATTCTACTGATCGCAAAAAAATCATTGTGATGAGTCCGAAAAATATTTCCATCGGGGCAAAATATGAGGAAGAGTACCCCACACTATTTTTTCTGCTATTTCACCTATTAAATAAAACCCTTTCCAGTCTAGCGTGGTCACATGCTACAAAATATTATGTTCTTCTGACAAAATCAAGCAAAATGTATATATTTTTTTTATAAAGGTATTTTAATTATATTATCCCATACACTAGAGATGTAATCTTTCCTATACAAACTCATATTTTGATTCATGCATTGCTGTTGTCTGGCAAATATACTTGCAAACGACCAGCCCCCGAGGATATTTACAAAAGTTATTTCATCTTTTAAATACGCTTATCTAAATTCGATTATTTGACCCGTTGAAAATTCGACTAGTCAAATTTTCTACCGTGTGGGAAAAACAAGTTTTTCTCATTTTTCTACCGTCCGAAACAATCACTTTTTCAACCCGTCAAATTTCCGACCAGTTATCACCAATCTCCCAAAATAAAAAGCATGCAACCGGCTTCCCTCAATATTTGATAATATGCTGCAAGCCAGCATCTCCTTTGAAAGCTGTCGGACACTGACCAGTAAGCTGCACGTTAGCCGGTGAGCTGACCACGACCTGCCTACTCAGCCGATGCGTCGTCTGGCAGCGGTACGCCGGGTAGTGGTCACTGAATTCCACGTTGTGAATCAATAGCTCACCCGTCGGAAGCAGGTGGAATTTACCGTCTGAAACACACCGCGAACACGCGTTGATCAATCAAAGCGCCGGCTTTTGAATTCGGCGTCGGCACGATTGCAATCACGATTGCGCTGCCAGCCGCTAGAGTTCATCCTGGAAATGAATGCCTTGATGTGAACGCCTTGATGTGAAACAAGCGACCACATCTGGTGCCTACGTTTTTAATCTGAGATGAACTAGGTTATAATTTGGTGAAGGTGTTGGACGTTTGGAAACATGAATTGAAATGATGGGTCGTACTAAATAGAGGCTGCCTGTCTAGAGGTCATGGCATTAAGGGCATTTACAACCACCACTCAGTCTCATAAGGAACATAAGCATTCCTATGAACGGACTTTAATCAACGGACGAAAGATGTAATGTACGGTATTGTGACACAAGCCTTTAATGGTGGCGGAGAGTTATCGGACCATTGGCCTTGCATTAGGCGTAGGTGCTTAAGAGGCACTCGCTAAACGTTCGGTCCGCCTCCATTTAACTTAATTAAAGACGTCAGACATGGTATTGTTTGTTACTACAGCAAGAACAACAAAGGCTGTCATGCCAACAATTGTTATTTACGCCGGCCTACAAGGAAAGCTTCACTTGAAAATTGTTGATGTATGATGTTTGTTTGTTAGCCTCGTTATTTCTCCCCGTCTAGCTGAAATGGTTTTTCATTGGTGCATGGTTTTTTTTCTGCCCTCTCTTTTGTGTAATAAACGTTTGTTCTACGTGTGCTTTAGTGTTTTCCCTGTGTGTGTGTTTTTTGCGTGTGCTAAGTACAATCGCTGACACAAACAATGATATGCTCGGGAAATATACGCGAAGTGATTATACTGGAAGTGTGGGACTTCAGCGACTGGAAAAGCGAGCTTCGTTCCAGAAAAACTGTACACGTCCCTCCGCTCAGTGTGGGACGCTTTTATTGTAAATTTGTTAATTTCGTCGATGGCTTTACGATTGTGACAAAGACAACTATAGCGGCGTATAGAAAATAATTACACGCGTCAGAAACGCATTTGGAGTCCTCTAGGTCGGAAGTATGTGTGTTGGGACTGCCGTTGGCCAAGTGTAATTTCGCGCTTGTATTTATAGAGGCGCCACGCGTGTGAAAGCTTTCACGCTACAACTCAAAGTCAAAGTTAAGCGGCGCGTCTTTTTGCTAACCCGAGCTTATTTCGCTTTTTTAAGCCCGAAGCGACAGACAAATGACGAGAGGGAGCCCACGACGGAACCATCCACCTTTTTTTGTACTCGAACATTTCTAGTGCAGCACCATCAAAAACAGAAAGCTCGTGAGCGAAAATGAGACAGGAGTGTGTAGTTGAATTTAGTGTCGTGGGGATGGAAGGAATTACAGGATCAGGGTAACACAAGTTTAGTGGGTACGTACAGCTGTAAATAATTATCATACATAATTAATTCTACCTTCACTACCTTGGCCAACTTGTGATGTACGATGTAATTCCTGGGCTCCCCGCCCAAACACCATTAACGCTAAGAAAACGTTCTTGGAATCCGCATGAAAGTGAACTTTAGAGAACCTCAAATATTGACCGTTTCGAACGACATTCGAACGAACGCTGACCTGGAGAGAGTTGAACTTCGCCGAGATGATGCCAAAGTCCACAGCTCGCTGACCGATTCGGAAATCTAATGGCGATCTCGCTTTTAACTACCCCTGCAGAAAGTTCTTGTGATGTTGGGTCGGGTGGCGTAACAAAGCGTTGGTGATCGATACACGTCGGCCCAGTGCAGACAGAACCGTTTAATTAAGCGCTCGTTTGGGCAACGCGTCCTCGTGGTGGTGAAATATTATCACCGTTCATATAATAATAACGAGCGTGTCCTATGTGAAGCTCCCGCTTTATCCTCTTCCTAGCCGCTCCTAACGGGCTTAGCGATGTGTGAGCTGGTGGTGTGAGAATTGTGTTCTCCGCGCATGGACCAGTACATCTGTAACACTGCTTGCAAATCAACCGCCGAAAGACCCCTTCGATGTCAGTCACTCGTGTTTCTATCTTGTCTTACCATGACTTGGAAATGGTGCTGTTTAGCTTTTCAGTTATGCATGCGGGTCACAACTAATACATGCTCGAAGATTGCAGATATATTGTACAAAATTTTCTTTTAAATTATATGCAAAAAATAATCAACTATGGCTTAGAGTAAGCCCTCATTCACAACGGCAACACCCAATGCAATGAGTGATTTAAAAACTATATCCTCGAGGTAACAGAATATTCATTTTTAAAGCCCACCTCGGTCATCGCCCATCCGATTTAAACTGCGCCATTTCAGTTTCTCAAGCCGCAAGAGAAAGGCTAAAAAAGTATTTAAAATAAAATCGATCGGACGGCGTTGGTCACGAAATCAGGGGCATAATTCAATTAGTCCCGCGTACTCCCACAGCCTCGAGGGCAATGCATCTCGTCGCGACAGAGACCCACGGCCAGCCAAGTCGTCGAGTAATTATGTCCGCAGCCATTTGACCCCGGCCATCAGCAGACGTCAGTGGCAGGCTATCTGTGCCGGACAGGCCGTTAATGACGGCTCGTGTCAACTGTAGTAATCACGTTCATCACGGAAACTGCGCCGGGTCTTTCGACGCTGTCGAACGTTGCAATCGTGTGTCCGTGTCACAAATCGTGTGTTGGCCAAGAGGTTTATTTGCGCCCGAAACTTTCTGGGGTTTTAGTTTGCTAAGTTTTTAGTTGTGAAGGTGGCGTGTATGATAACGCTGCAGCCAAGAGAAATTAATGTCAGACTAATTTTCATCTCGGAATGGTTAGGTATTTGGGAAAACGCAATGGTGAAATAATTAGAATTTTACGAGTAAATTCGAAAAGGTTTGGCATTAGCAAAATATTATTAATGTAAGTGCACGGTTCCCTGTAGTTGTGTTTGATTTTCATCGGCTTCTGCACTGTTATTTGCTCCAAGTACTTGCTCATAGTGGGTATACACGTTCTTTCTCTAGCGTTATTGACGTTTCCTTCTTTGATGCATTAATTTCTCTTCAGTGCATTTCAGTTATTACCCGTTTAATTTAATTAAGTAATGACGCCGCCGTAATAGAACTCGTGGTCGTGGAACGGTGGAAGTACCCACGCCCTTCCATGGTGCAGCGTTTTCTGTTTCATGAATGCCCTCAAAGATCTTGACTTTTTATTCTTCACTTCTTATCCCCGTCCTTCTCTAATCTAGATTTTATATTCAAACAAGATCAATGCCACTACTTTTATATATGCCATAGTTTGATTTTCTTTTTGAAGAGTGTTCGACTCGGTCTCATGAATAAAATTGAATGCTGGAATATCGATGAAAGACGTCGGATGATTGATAGACGAACGAACCAACGAGCGGCGAATCGTTCACGAGAACGAAGACGAATCATATCTATTCCTTCTTATCTGATTTGCATGATCGATTTGATAAGCTTGGAGAGCGCCACGGGGGTAGGTATAGTGATATTAAGTTGCCGAATTTTACTGAACAATAAATGCAACCCCGTGGATATACTGCGAAGCATGAAAGATTTGCGAAATTAAATCGCAATGACCCAGCCAAAATAAGTGTGGGGCTCCGAAGTGAATTGCATGCGAGCATGGTTACAACATTATTTTTTCTCTTATCGTGCACATCTTTAACACGATTTCTAAGGGTGGCGCAAGACATGGCTATACTTTGATCTCTCCCCGATAAAATTGTCTTCGACACGAGAAAGTGCTAAAGCGTTTTCGTCTCACCTCCTTGCAGAGAGGGGTAGATGTAGAAGGAGGGTTCTTGCACCCATGCGACGACGCGGACCATGTCTTTGACGAAGCTCGGCACGACGCAGCGCAAAACCGCCGTGCAACCGCGCGCCGCTCCCAGGACCTCCACTTCCGACTTGTAGGCTTGCGTCACCACTGAAACAAAACAGGCGACGCTAGCTGATCACAAACGCTGCTGCGCCAGGGTTTACGTCGGTTGACATCTTCACAGTGAATTCTTTGACGATTTGTTTCAATACGTTCAGATATTTTTCATTGTGTTTTTTTTTTTTTTTAATAAAGAAAGAATTGAACGGTATGAGAAAAACCACGCGAGTATTTGTATTTTGAATGCATTTATTTTGAAAAGAGAATATGAAGTTATTTTTGTTGATATCTGTACAAAAGAAAAACGGATAGAACAAAAGATGATGATTTTATACCAAATTTCTAGCAAAATGGTGTACTGTGTAAACGAAATCCAACCAAAGAGCTGAATTCAATTTCAAAGGACTTCGATTGACAAAACGTGAGAGATTCGATTCCGTTAGTTTTGTATTTATTGGCTTCGAAATCTAATACAAGGTCTGATCCTGGTCTGATATCGACAGCAAAATATCGTTGACTACGCTGGCAACGGGAGCTGACGGAATGCGAAACAGGAAGCTGGCTCTCGCAGCTAGTCCTATTTTATTTTGCGAGGCATTCTCTTGCTTTTGCTCGTCACACCATTGCTAACAAATTAAACAAATATGGGCAGCTCTTTGAAAGCAAGCGGGAGCAGCCTGTGCTTTCAATATTTTTATGTCAAAGGAGCTGACATTAAAACATTCTTTCTCACAAAGCCAGATTTCAATGGGACACCGGGTGGATACGAGGCAAGAGATCACAGAGGAAAATACAAAATACAAAATACAAAACAGAAAACACATATTGCCCGACCTTAGTTCAAGACTGCGGGAGAGGAGTAATAAAAGTAAAAATGGTTGACGCGTTTCCGTTGTGTGTAGCATATCCTTGTTTTTTTGATAAAGTTTCTGTGCATGTGATGCGCTAGTAAAAAATTCTAGAATACAAAAAATAAGCGGAATAAAGCCCTCCCGGGAAAAATGACTTGCAGTGCTAGAAAAGCATGATACTCGAAAAAAAAAGATCCACTGTGTTCAAATCCTGTTATCTTCCAGGGGCTAGTGTCTAGCTCACTTCATATAATGGCTTTCTTTTCACATTTCCTTTACAAGTAATAAGAAAAAGTTTAACCGTTTCAGTAATTGACGTAAGATTGGCGACGCTAATTGCTTTCAAGAGATGGAACCGAAATGGCGATGAGCCTCTTCCAAATCACCGACGTTTCCGAGTAAACACGGGCCGGGGTTGTACGTTCTCGCACTCGCTCGGAAAGGGAAAGCTGAAGCGTGAGACACAGCTCAACTTATGCAGACCATAATCGTTTACTCCCCGCTTTTTATTGAAGCTTAAACATCGTGCTCTGTGGCGTTCACAGCAATTTTATTCATTTTATTGCCTTCTTAAAACTGGTCCGCGAGGCTTGCTAAGATATTTATTTCTACTTTTAGAACGGAGGACATAAAAAAGGGAGAGAAAACACATTCCGTTATGGGAACTTGTTTAATATGCAAATAATTGCAGCGTTTTTACATTCCAAAACGCCAAAACGGTATTTATTTTGACTCCAAGAGTAAATTTATTTTTTCGTTTATAAATTGTTTGTGTTTAATAGTGCCTAGAGTACAAGAAGAGTTGTGTGAAATTTGCTGGTTGTTTCTCGCGGAGTAATTGGATTGGCGGGCTTCCAAAGCGGCAAAACGGTGTTTGGCAGGGGGGGGGGGGTGCCATACTGCGGGGCGCGAAGTTCTGTACGAGACCGCGTTGTCGCCGTCGTCGTCGTAGTCGTCGTAGTCGTCGTAGTCGTCGCCGCGGAGTCGGAGTCGCCATAGTAAACAAGGATGGAAGGTGCCGAGTGGTAACCACCGCGATTTCGCGTGTACAGCGTGACCAAAGCAATCTAATACATTTAGTCAAATCGTATAAATTACGCGAGGAATGTGCGCAGAGCGGGCGTCGTTTAAGCTTATGTGATACAACAGCGTGGATTACGCTTTATTCAATTCGGTGGTATTATTTTGTTCACTGAGCGTTACATTTGCATATATTATATTATGTCTTGTCCATTTCATATGCTCAATATAAAACACCGCAATAGGTGCTATTTATTTACACAAATTATAAACACAGAGGTTGAGATCTAAACGTTGAAAATCGATAAAAATCGATTTTCCAAAAATTCGAAGCTAAAAATTCCAGAAATTTCCAGAAATTGCCAAAAATTCGATATATATTTCTGCCAATCCAGTCGATTTTCTATACATTTTTGGAAATCGGAGGTATCGACGGACCTTCTGTGAGGCCTGCTCCTGTCTTTCGGACGCGATTTTATATTTTTTGATATCACAGAATATTTCCTCAATATGTTTTTTATGACAATAGTTTCCATAGCTTTAAGGAAGTACGATTTCACCTCATATAAACACCGGGAAATTTGTAACTCTCTTTTATCGCCCGTAACTTTCCGAAACAAACCCATACACCTTATTCTTACATTATAAAGAAAATTTACAGCAGGTGGCGCGCAAGCGGCAGGTTTTCGCGACACATGTTTGCACCATTGAAGGCGCGCGGCTCGCGGCGCCCTCCGTCGCATAAAACGCGAAGGCGTCGCGACGCCGTGATGGATAACGACCGACGTCTAAGGTGCACACAGGCGTCGCCTCTTATAAATACGACGCCGCTCCGACACTACCGTGACAGATAAACCTAGCCAGGCGTGAAACTGTGACAAAGAAATCCAATAAATATATCCTGTTGAAGTGACTCAGGTTATGATGAAACAGGAGACGCGGTGAAGAATAACACTGTGGATCGCATTAGGTATTTTATGTACGAAGCTATTTTTTCCGGTTACGTACGAAGAAGAACGGAATTGATACTGGTATGATGGTGCTTCAATAAATGTCATTTAACGCAGTTTTCACGTTTTCTTTCGTTTATGTTTCTATTTTAGGCTAGCTGTGTGGTCATGTCAAAGATCAAAGCATTTTCTTTCTGGTCACAGGGTAAAGGTATTGCTTAAAAGAATCGCATTTGCGAGGGGTATGGACCAGTTGGGAATACGGATCATGTATTGTCAAGAGAAAGGCATGATACCCACGGCAAACGAGGTTTCCGGAGACGACAAGCAATTTTCGAGATGGAAAAAAACACAACTTGGCGTGCATGGAAATTTTTCGCGCGCATGTTTGGAACATTTTTTCCTTGTGAAGTGCTTCACGGACGCCGATATTGAATGGAAAAGCAGTTATATATGATTACGGAACAAAAACGAATAGCGATGCAGCGCTGCGATATTAGAGAAAAGCGTGCTTTTCTTTGAGATGAGAACAAAATAAACATAATCTTGTTCAAACAAGCTGGAGCCTATGTGGCGCCTGCGCGCACGGAGAAAGATCTCCAGGAAATGAAATCAGAGCGGCGCGCTGGAAGTCAACGATTCCGACTGACTCACGGCAACATAATATCTCAGGAGAAAGAGAGAGAGAGAGGGGGGGGGGGGGGAAGTAGGGTGAGTGAGAGAGTTGAGGGGAATGTCAGCAAAGTTTTTTTTAGAAGAAAACCGAATGGGGTTAATAATAATGCTTGCGTCAGCAAGGGCTTCTAGTATCGGACAAAGATATATCAGAAATTTCTTCAATTTAATTACACAACTTGAAAAATGAAATTACTCTGTAAACAACGCGTAGCCATACATCTGCTGCAAGCTCGGGCCAAGGTAACTTAATTGTTGGTTTATACAATATTTTCACAGGACGGAGTAATAAATTACTTTTGCATGTAGACGAGAATCCTTAAAAGGGAAATGTTTTCAATTATTATTTTTATTAACATTACTTATTTTAGTTTCATGATCAAAGCGAATAATTTAATTTTCACTGTGATTGTCTCGACACGTTCGTGTACGCATTCAAAACGCACTCGCGTTTTAGTAGCAAATTCCTAGCGCAAAACTCCGGGCCAGTAATATCTTTCTCGCGGCATCACGCATGCTAAAAATGATTATGACAAAAAGCAAAGAGCGTTTGCATTATTCATAAAATACGGGCGCGGATCTGGGGAAAGTTGACATTCGTAGGCGAGCGAGCGGAAGAAGGAGCCGAAAGCTTCAAATGTGTCAGCGGAGATGCTGGCCGGAATCTCAACGCTTGCGCTCTGGAGCCCTCGTCGGGGCACGGCCATTCACAATCGCACATGTCACCCTAGCGCATAATAAAATTGTATATATATATATTTCTTTTTCCAGCGATGCCTAACTGTCAAAAAAGTTTATATCTTTCGTTGGAGTGTTCATGGCCAGGACGAAATCAGCTTGTTTTACTTGAACGGCTGTCAGGAGTTGGAGAAACAAAGGGGGTTGAAATAATTTTTTTACCGCTCTGAAGGAGGTATACAAACCTGCGCTATCTTACGTGTCTGTTATTGGAATTTCCCACAGTCTAAAGAAAAAACTTGATCATGAAATACCTACTCCATTTCTGTGCAGTTTTGTATAAGACAAAATTGTTAGCAAATCGACTATAACGTGAAATTTGAGATCCAAAATATTATATTAATTTTTTTAATGTAAGTCTAAATGCAATTGTTGTTTTTGAAAATTCGAAACAGACGAGTGATAATCGACCACAGAAACAAGAATGCGCTGTTAGTAAATGAGCCCCTGAACGCAGCCCGCAGAACAGACCGCTTAAACAAATTGAGCAGACACTCTCCACAGAAGTGCGTGATTGAACAAGACGTTTTTAACTTTAGAAGAGCTGATGGACGAAGAGATGGGGAGCTGTCTTTCTGAATGCACCAAGATTTTTAAAAATGTTGTTGTTGAAGCAAACGTGATATATTTGGAGCTCATTTGTTCTTCCCCTGACCGCGCTAAAATAATCCCTGTAATTCGCAATATAGGTAATGTGCAGCTATCTCCCGCTCCAAACTTCTATAATTAATTTACCAGTTCGCCATTGCATTAGTTTGTTACACATGTTTTATTTGTGCATTTTTAATGATTTTACCGTCGACACATTGTGATTACGTGCCGCAAAGCTGCTGATTCACTCATGCTTGAAACTAAACCAAACTAAAACATTTTATGTGAAGCTAACCACCACCAATGATATGCAAACTGCAAGCAAGCACGCTTTCGTCCTTTTTTTCACCGCCAGGGGTTGTAAAAATGAGCAAACCAGTCAGATGGTTACAAGATCCACCAATATAGCAAACGTCAACTTGTGCCACCATGCTGCATATGGAATGCTTTCTTGTTTGTTTATTTTGAGCATTTACTAAAACCGGCGCTTTCTGTAGTGTGGATTTTTGATAAATATAATAGTATCCATATATAACAAATGTAGTTATGTGCACAGGTTTCGTTCCATTTTGATGCCCCGGCTAAACATTAATTTTTGCACCAAGGCTGCGCTTGCGCCTGCCTCATTACAAATAGATTGAATCCTGCCCAGACTATCGTGCATTACTGACCGGCTCTGACTTGCACGTCCCTGCTGATGACTCTGCCGACAGTGTTGGAGGCAATGCACCGGTAGACCGTGTTGTGGATGTCCTGGCGGTACCCAGCAGGGGAGAAGGGCAGCAGGACCAGAGTGCCGTTTCGCAGCACCCTTCGCACCCCGTGGACCTCACCTGTGGGAACATTACAAGGTTTAGCTGGAGGACCGATCTCGCTGAAGGCGGAAACAAGTCTGCAAACACTTCAGAATAGGGAATTCGACTCGAGTATACAGGCTTGGCTGAAAATGGCTGGAAAAATTACAGTACTCAAAACCTAAAATGGTGGGCAAGGGTCATCATGATCAGAAATGAACTTTGTGTGGATTTTGCAATATTGGAACGCCAGCGTGCCTTCTATCATCTGGATCGGCCACTGTAAATTACTCATGCCCAGTTGCACCATCGTCCACTTCGCTATGTGCCACTGATGCTATGTGCCTAACGGCGAGAAGACTGCCGAACGATGTTATATTTGGAAATAAACAAACATTTGACTTAGCTGTAAAGAAGACCAAACTCAATCAACCAAACAACGCATTCTAAATAAACGGTATTCACGAGGAATGTCGATCGTAATTTACGGCTGGCACCCAGTTTCGCATGACGCGAAAAACGAATTTAAATCTGCTCTGCATTAACTGACGAATCGATGTAATTGCACGGCTAAATTTCGTGTCTGATTTTCAACTGTAGCTACTGTTTCAACTGTTTCAACTGTTTCAACTGGGACTAGAATTCAAAATCATTTATACTTCCTTTAGCAAACAATTATAAATTTAAAAAAAGTTTAATTAACCAGGCGCGAAATGACCTCAAGGATTTCTCACTTCGTGATGGCCAGTTGCACCAAAGTCCTAATCAGAGATTACCTCCTTGATCGTTGATTATAATTTGGTATGGTGTTTTATCATTGAAATCGTTAAGTTAAATTGGACTTAATCTCAAATTTAATTTCTATTTAATTTATGATTATTATAATATTAGTATAAAAGTACATTAATCGATTAGTTTAATTACACGATTTCAAAGGTAAAGCACCATACCAAATTATAATCAACGATCACGGAGGTATAGTCTCTGATCTTCGTTAGTTCTGCAAGAAAACCGGACCGTTCTGATTTTCATTGGTCGCGTGACAAAACTCATCCGATAGAAATATAAAGGTGTATCAGTTAGTGAGTTAGTCAAACACCTTCAGTGCCTTCACTTGCCTTCAGTTCTTAGTTTTATTCCTTACGCCACAATTTAAAAGGCAGAATTCTGATAAGCAGCGTTCACTTTGCACCTGACTGCTAATGGAAAGGACTCGCACACTTCAACCATGAATTTGCCACAAAATGTGGTCAGCTTTTTGCTGTCCCAAGTCATTTTAATTGCCATTGCAAATTAATTTAGTTACAATAGTTGAAGCGTGGGTGAGTCAGATTTGGCGGTCAACTTTTGCCGCGTCGACTTACTACCACCGGGTTTCATTGCACAAAGTTTTTGTGTAGCTCGTTAGCGCACATGTACAAATTGGCAATTGAGCAAAGTTGGACACTTGTTCGGGCAGCAAAAAGTCCGGTGTCTTCGTTCAATCTGCTTGCTCGTCCAATTAATAAACCAGTGCCGGATAGTTTACTCTATTTCGCTCGTGCGGTTGTGAGCTAGCAATGAAGGTAATCACTCCCATGGCATCGAAATGAGAAACTATCGATCGCATAGCTCGAGCTGAAATAATTTCTGAACGCAAAGGTAATTGATTCAGTGAATTGACTGTAAACGAAATCTCGTTCCTTTTTTTGAAAAATTTAATCAGTTTTACAATGATCTGAGTGATTTTGTTTGATGGCTTCAGCCGTTTGACTTGATGAGAATAATATATTGAGAGACCAAAATAAAGCAAAAGGACGTTGCTATTCCCTGCCATTCATAAATACAATCTAATTACCAACGTGGCGGTCCCTTGAAAGAAAATGTACTTTGCCATCACAATCAAATTGGCCTCGAAACGTCATCGATGTGACTAAGTGTCCGTGCATAATGAATTGTTCCCTCGGTAGGAGACTTGTCCGCAGGACACAGGGCAATTAGCAGGTACACCAGTCTGTATCACGCTATATTGTTCCTCTGGTATTGCTAATATTTGATCGTACCTATGGGAGATCCATCTACCGACAGCCAGTCGATCGTCGGTGGCGGACTACCCGATGCCGAGCAGTCCAGCCACGCGCCACTGGAATTGGAAAACTCCACCCTCGACGGCGGCTCGAGCAGGAAACTTGGCCCTCGCAGGTGTGAGTCGTAGTCGGCAGTGCAGTAAAGGAACTCTGAAACATTCCAACAGAGATAACGACGTTACGATCAGATTTGGAAACTCGTGTGATTTTCGAGACTATAACATCTCGATTGTCTCCTGATTGTTCTGAGAGGAATAGGAGAGTTTCGTTATTATTCATTGCCTTCTTGCGAATGGATGAGACTTCGGATCGATTACCGCAAGAAGCAACGTAAATAATGTACATAAAGTTTTAACGAAATTATGAGCTTAGTAACGCACCGCTGCCAAAAATGATAAGATACCAACTTTGTTTAGCCGCGAATTAGGGTGCGATTTGATAAATTTTAAAGTTTCTTTCCAGCGTAACATGCCCTTCTTCGAGCTAAAACATCGGACCAGACAAATGTGATCCCCTTGACGTTTGTGTGTTCTTTACCTGTAACATTTGTTTTGGATATGAAGATAAATTATGCACGTGTTGTAAAGTACCACGTCGGTATATAGGTATCTACCTATGTAGGCATATAGTATCTATGCCTGCACATTGTAGGGGGAAAAGTTTGGGGTAGATCGTGTGGGTTGTATCGAGTGTGTTCCCAGTGTTTCTGTCAGAATATTGCACACACAGAGTAGGCAAATCGTTTGATTGATTGGAGCTATATTCGAAGAATCCCCTAGATACACACCAGGCATAGCAGGTGAAACCCTGCTGGAAATTTACATGTTGATAATATATTGGATATTTTTGGGAAGGATGATGAACCGGATAAATAAATAATAATATTCGGCACGCGGTGGAGAGTGTAGTTATAGGAGGTGTTCGCTTTCCGTGCGGCTTCATTGAGGGAAAATTTGGCAATATTTTCTCTTTTCGTGGATAAAATGGACAGATTTACGATAGATTCATCTTTGCAGGAAATTACGAAAATGCTTGGTTGTTTTCTCAGGCTTTATAGCTTCCCACTCGGAGTGTGCTAGCATCTGAAAGCGAAGCTTATGTGGGAGTTGAATTGATTTTCTATAGTTTGCAAAGAGTAATTGAACGAGACCGCTTTCATCCGAAAATACGAAGTAAATATTTTGAAATTCCATGCTAAAAATGAGAAACTGGCATTATTATTAGTATCAATATTATCATCAGTGCTTCAAGTTCTCTTCTATGAAAATAATAGTCGGTGACAATTGTGTTGCTATAGGCAAATCCTGGTGTTGTGATCTATTGATTTGTCATAGCAAATAAAGGGTTATTTCATGCACGTCCCTGCTCTCGCCTTCGCGAATAAAAAATGGATTAGCTATTGACAAATAATATTTATAGCATAGCAATTTGACTGGCCCGGCCCCACTATGATATATCCGCTCCGTGCAAAAATGCGCTCCTTTTTTGCGACGACATACAGATCCGCTCTGGTCCATAAGCAATGCTATTAATATGAACGCATTTGAAAATTTTATTCGAACCAATCGAACCTTCGTTTTAAATTCAAGCATCTGCTGATGTGGGCTTCACGTGTGTTTTGGTTTTACTAACCGTAAGTAGATCTACAGATTGCATTAGAAAATTAATAAAAATAATATCACTTTTATGCATCGAGACGTATTTTAGTTGCAAACCATGACACCTTCATGTAATTTCTCGCTATAGCTGAAAGAGAATCTAAATATTTTGGAAGAAAATTGTATCTAAGCTTTATTTTCAAAATGATAGTTTCCTGTTTTTCTTTCGGTTTCGATGTGGAAAGCCAACGAGAGCGGATTCCAGCATAAAGAAAACTTGTTACAAAATTATTCAGCCTCCAACACGGAACCATGCGAGATATTTGTTTTGTCTAGTGGCCATCCCTTCCCACCTAAAACAAAAATCCTCAGGCCGTCAATGCGTATACCCCTGCTTTTTGTTATTTTTCTATATGCGCTGTTTTATTTTTCTTTTGAAAACTGTCTCTGTTTAGATCGTCGAGAATATATTCCGTCAGTGTGTAGCCCCTGGCAGGTCCGCGGCGGGCTGCAACCCCGAACGCGTTTTGTTTTATTTTCATCCCTGGCTCCTCGACGTCCTGGATCCTCGGCACAGGATGTTGCAATGAATTATCTCCCTTCCCCTCCCCCCCCCCTTTTATTCGCGGTGCGAGAGATAAAAAAAAAACACATTCCCGATTTCAAATACATAGTATAATATATTATATGAAAAGAGTCGACACTTTTTAAAAGCTCTGTCTAACTTTCAGTCGGTTTATGAGAAGTGGAAGAAAGTCATTCCTTTTTTTATTAATGTCGTTAAGGCGACCTTTAAAATAATACACGTCATGTAATAAAACATTATCACGATTAAAAATATATCTCTATTCGATTTGGTTCTATCTCAGTCATGACAACAAGATAATAGAAAAACCCGCGTTTCATAAGTTTTCCATCGGTCGGCTAGGATTCAATGGTTGCAGAGAGAAAACCCGCTCACCCAAAAAAGTCCTTGAGCAAAAGTAAAGATTACAATCTAAATTCTAATCCTTTATCATCTCTCTCTCTGAAGAAGCAGTCACAATGCAACTTTGTCCGTTGTTAGGAACGCAAGTCTTCGCCTTAAATATTAATCATTGTTGACTACATGGATAAAAATCCTTGGGGCTTAAAAGTTTACCGTGCGTGAAAAATGTTTCCAGCTCCTCAAGAGACGTCCTTTAATTATTTCAAAGACTTGCGCGCAGATGTTGTAGCTTCTAGATTAAATGAAGCTCAAAATTACGGCGCAAAGCAAAGTGCCTAATTTAAATGAATATTTTCTATTATATTTAGGATTAATAACGGCCGTTTTATATACACCCCACTCCTACTCTATGAATAACTTTCTCTGCCGAGGTAAGTGGGTCATTTGAGCTTCACTTATCGGCATCGATATGCCTTTCCTAGCTGTTGACTGATTGAAAGCACAACATTTATCAGCGGTTCACGCCTTCATAGACACGGTGAATAGTTTCAAAACTGCAACCTCTGACAAAATCTCGTGGCTAACTATTATTTTGTTGACTGTCGTAGCCGAGATAATTTCAAATCAAATCCGTTCTCATCGACAAAGCAGCACTTTAGCGTTCCCTGTTAAAGCGCGCCTCTTTCTTTGTCTGGCCCTCGCATCAAATTCAACGGCGCTCTGTCCGACGCGACATGTGATGTGTCCTCAGGTATCGATAAATATCAGACGCCAGAGCGAGCGGCTCTCCTCCCTATCCGTGTCACCGACGGCGAAGTCAAGTTTCCTTGTCACTTTAAGCGACGGCCAGAAGAAAGAGACGCCAAGAATGCAGTGGCGTACCGAGTCGTCTTAACGGTTATCTTCCCTCTCACTGTGTATAAAAAGGCATAAGAGCCTCTCAATTTAAGCAGAAGGTTCACTCTCTCTAGCAGTGATTAGCTTACGACACTTGCGAGCAAAATATCCGGTTTGTTGTGGGTTATGGAAATGTCTAATGAGTAAGAGACTAGAGTTTTACGAGTTCTTCGAATTTCTTTACAATACGCATCTCCATTCACATAATAAAAAAGTGTATTTCTTGGAATTCGAAGTTCTTTTTGAAAACTGATAAGAAGTCAGCTTGAATCGCATCTCTAGATTGAATAGGAGACGCGCAAAAGGCTGCGATTGATTCTTTAATTTTCAAAACAATCTTGGGTGCTATAATCCTCTCTGTTTTACGATCACTTTTTTGTAAGCAGATTACGTCAGATGCGATAAGATTGGAGCTTATAGTGCTCGGCCGTCAAGACACATTCTAGACCAAGGTATCCATGTCTGCTAGGGATGGTGTGTTACGGGTTAAACACAAGGGAAATTAGATAGCCCAAACTACTGTTAGTAGACAATTGAACATTGGACCACGGGACATTTGGCAGTTCGTGCTGCAATAAAACTTCTCCTGTGATGTTTCTAAGAAATGTTATTTGTCCCAAAAAAATGCAGAAGGTGACAAAAATAATTCCAGGACACAGCCCTTAGCTAAAAATTAACTTTCTTTTCGACAGTGACAAAGAGCAAGGTTTCAGCTAGGTGGTGTAGAATTTTGGTTTCCCCATCTCCAGCCATTATCCTCTTCTAATTGCCGCTAGATACATAACTTTAGCTGCGTTTATCTGAGTGAGATCTTGGTTTCTTGGAATTTTTTAAATATGGTGATATTAAATGATGTTAACTGTCAGGTTTGATTGCCAAAGAAGAAATTTTTCCCGTCTATGCCTAGTTATTGCTTCAATGGGCCTTGTCTACAACGCCCTTAAGATACTTGGTTATATCGAGGAACTCATTTCCAAAGGAATCCTTGCCTAGGATAAACACAATTTTTGTCAAGTATAAGCACGTGATATCATATCAAATCAAATCAAACGCATTACATTGAATTTGTAGTTGGTTTTTACTTCGAGTGAGCTTTAGAGTTTTTCCTGGGGAATTTCCACTTTTATTTGGGAGGAATTCAAGGTCACTGCAGACCTTTGAGCCATCGAATATTCTCGTCAGAATCAGCGACTTTCGTTCTAGCGAAATCTTCCAGCAGCAAATCAGCATCAATTTTTGTGTCGCAAATGTTTTAGCTTCACAATAATACCTTCCCCATTGAAATTAGTAGCATGCAGTTGGTGAATATACCAAACTAAAAATTAACTAAGAAAATATTTGACCATGTTAAACTTTTACGGAATGGGGCCTGTTGGATGAAGTTCTCAGAAATGTATGAAAAAGTTTTGTTATTACTTGGTGTGTATTTATCTCGGCGACTTGTCTTAACGGAATAATACCGTAACTGTCGTCAAATTTGATTGCCTGCTGTTTAATTGCTAGTGCTACGAAAGTGAGTTATAGTTTTCTTACAACTACAAGGTTATAAGTAACCATCCAAGATTTATAGTTCTGACGAAAGATCCGTCAACCAAGCATAGAAAAAACACCCTATGCGAGAACCTAGCCTTGGATGGAGAGAAAATTAAGTTTGATAACAAAATTAAACCACGGTCAGAATTATGAATGCTATTATTAATAAATTTGTTCATATTTCCTCTGTCGATTTTCAACGCACAGATTTTAATTACTCTTCGCGTCTTATCTTTGGACGCCACTGCATCGAGAATAAGACGTCGCAGAGAAACTCTAACCGGGTACATGATGTCGTTTTAGTCTTCATTTTCCATCGTAGTAATTTCCGCTCGGCATCGAAAAATCATTCCGCCTCTCTCATACACTTCCTCTCCTTCTTCATCATTCTCCACAGCTAGCTTCCATCTTCCTCGTCATTTTTATCTCATTTCTGATTCGCTGTCGCGATGGATTTTACCATCATTCCGTCAGTCAGCGAGAAAGAAAATTTGACGTCGAGTGCTTTTCTTGGATGAACAAGAACTACATATAATCGGTGAACAAGAGACATTATTTTCCACCATATGGTAGTAAAAATATGAAAGACAGTTGAATTTGGTTATCCTTCATCTAAGCAAGATCTACGCTTTACAACTTTATTTTACGTTTTTACATCAAACTGGAATCTATTGGTTCGTTAGACTTAGCAGCCGACTCATGGTTCGTAACAATGTGGAGTGAGGCGTGGGCTCAAGCTTCAAAAAGAGGTAACGCTCCACCGAATGCTGCTTCGCTCCCACACGATTATTAGAAAATGAAAATTCAAAAAGAAAATTAATCTCTCTACAGTTCACGTTATTTCCTGTAGTATATGTTTCCATTTCGTTGACAGAAAACATGGCAGAATAATAACAAGAATTTATTTTAACTTGCTAAAGTAGGCAATTTATATGCCAAACATTTTTCTCTTGCTAATAAAAAAAACATGTTCAAATATTTTCTTGGATGGAAACGTATTTAAGTCTTCATTTGCGAAAGACATTAACCGTAGGCTGGCTGTTTAGACCTGAGAGATTGACAATCAATTTGTTGTGACGTGGGCCATAATAATTTTGCGAGACACTAAACAACAGAGAGGGAGAGAGAATGAGAGAATGAGAGAGAGAGAGAGAGAGAGAGAGAGGTAGTGTGGGTAGAGAGGTAGGTATGCAAAGAGAGGGAAGGAGAGAGGGAGAGTGGGAGGGAGGGAGGGAGGGATATAGTGAGCACGACAAAATACTCAAATGAGAATAATTAAAATGACAGTGGTGATACTGGAAGTGTCAATCAAGCCTCCCTCGAGGCAGTAAATAGGCTGACATATGACGCCTCTAATTAAATTGCGGAACATGCGTCGAAACAGTGAAAGCGCGGAATCGCACGGCGCGGCACCCTCCTGCTATTCGTCGAGCCAGAACGCGCTGCTTCATCCCGTTGTACGTTTCCAAATCCCCTCCAAATCTGCCAGATGATCACTGCCATTTTACAGCGAGCTTCCGAGAAATCGTGTTTTTAGTGCAAAGTTTCAAGCTCTTTTGAGATATATACCGAATTTACCATCTCCAACTTCGTGAGTTGAAATTCGTGCTTTCCAGAGCTGAATGGAATGTCTCGCGTAGGTTTTAATGTCATCTGAACAGCATGTACCAATGTTTTACACTTCTGCGGTCTTCAGTCTTTTTCTGCATAATCATTAAAAAAAAAATCAATCGCCCTTCATTTTCTGCTGTAAGCTTGAATTATTTTCCTCCAAATCTGCATGTCGCTTTTATAGAGTACCTCGCCTACCCTCGCGGTGTTGCTGAGTCCTTGAAGTGGTTAAAGACTTGGTCGTGGTCCTCGGTGGAGGTAAAGTCGTATAGCGCAGTCCGGATATAAGATAAACGGTGTTCGTCGAGGGAAGTTGTGAAGTACAGACGTGGTCGTCAGCTCCATCCATTCACCGGTACAAACCTCTTGACATGTCCCTTTATTCCCCCCACACTCCAGAAACTTGTGCCGAGATCAAAAGTCTTTTGTTGTTCGGCAACTGGCGATGGTTTGTCGCACGCCCGTTACTCAAGAGCAGGAAGAGACGTTTGGGCATATATAATAACTGGCTGAGCCGTCGACCGCGACACCATAAGCTCCGAAATTGAGCTGCCAACTAATGAGGTACGATCGATGGTAGAAATATTTGCACAGGGAGTGCGCGCGTTTTGCGCTCTATCAGTTACCAATGAAATGTGGACTTGGCTGCGAATGACAGCTGAATGAGATGTGACATTCTGACATCTACATCCGGAGCCATACGCCGTGGTGGGTATTTCATACTATACACGAATAGGTATATCACTAAAAAAAAATGCAGTGGAAAAAGGAAATCCAATTGCCAAAGCGGAAAAGCGAGTCTATACAGGTTGGTTTTCACTCGCCTAGAAAGGTCTGACACGAGCATAGAGTCACATATTTTCTGTTTCTAAAGTTACTTTTTAGAATCAAAGTCTGGATATGATTTCAAGTGTTTTTTTTAAATATAATTATGTGACGATCCCTTGGGTCTGAAATTTGCTTGGCTGACATGCAGGTATAAACATTAATAACGCAATCCACCCATCTTTCTTGTGTTTTGAGTGACAAAATGTCAGGTTATCTTCGCAGCGCACGAATATTACATCAGAACATAGCCTTCTCCTACCATCCTTAGGTAATCATCGTCATTGTTACTCTCTTTCCCTTCCTCTCCCGAGTGACACATCACATCTCCTCTCGTCAGCCCTTCCTCATTCTCTTCCACCTTCGTCTTCGTCAAGTGCTTATCATTGTTCGTCCCCCACATTACTATATCCCATTATGTACTGCGAAGAGCAGGCGACAAAGTCCTAGTACGAGACCAAAATCTCCTACTTATACATGCCACTTGTGTGAAACAATCGTTATGACATAACCTAACAATTGATAATCATACAGTAATTTCAGCAGGGTTCTTTCGTTCTGATTGCATTCGTCATGAACCTGGCACCGAGTGCTGCAATTAGATGTGATTAAAATTACCAGCTTATTGTTGAGAGTGCTTTGGATCATAGCCGTGGCTTCAAAGAGTTAAGTGTATGACTGGGTTCTAATTTGAAGTCACGCCCTGAAGCAGTTTCCGCGAGGTATGCCTAATAACCCCGCGCTACGAACGGTGTGAAACGCAGTCTCTCGCCTTGCGTCTACCTACTCATTTTCCGACGTGTCAGGAAAATGCCAACGACGGGAAAACTGTGACACATTCAAGCTATTTATGACAAACATAGGGCCGCCAGCTGATGGAAATACGACGCGTAAGATGAGTGTGAGTTTGTGCTTTATTACAGTACCAAAAGTTTTAATATAAACTACAATGCATGCTGCATAAAAAAAAGAATGAAAATATTCATGAATGTAGCTTAATTTTGCATTCGTTTAGAGACAGTAAAAAAGTAATACAGTTCATCATGCATGCGACTTGCATTCGCGTAAATGTCGCACTTCTGAAATTACGCTATACGATTCATGTCCGTTTGTATGCAGATTATGTTGATTGGGTCCACGATCTCTGAACATAATTTCTGAAGCAAGTCTAGCGCGAACTTTTCACTCGCCGAGAATGTCACAGATTAGGCCGCCACACAGCGCGATTCAACGCAAGCCAATGAATTGGACAAAAATGTCGCTGATTTTTTTCTCTCACAAATTCCATTCCACACAAATAAATTTTACACCATCAGTCGCTTTCGAAACGGTGACCGTTCGACCGAGGAAAACGCTGTCAATTCAACGCCGAGCCATAAACTGTAGCCGGACGGCATTTCCAAAAGATATATAAAAAAATCGAAATCAAATCTGTCGTCGGCGTTCGCACAATAAAAGCGTTCCACCGCGTAATTGCGTCGCCTGGGTCATTATATGTGGGCTGCATCGGCACGGAATGATGGAGTCACGAATTACCGCCACACTTCGTGGATCAAGCCTACTGATAATATGCTGAGATGCAGCTGCACTGCTGTGGGTAGCCTCATTAAAAGCAATAACTCTTAAGTGCGTGTAATTAGCCATTTTGCAAGTTGATAAGTTTTGAGAGGGGAAACCAGTTTTTACTCTGAGATGTCGAGGCCCTTGAGGATTGGTTGAAATTCCAGTCTGAATTCGAAACTAATTATGTAATTGCATGAAATGTCAGCCAACAGGAAAAAAAGCGAATTAATTGATCAGTTTTTATTTTGGTTGTCAGATTGACGTTTCACTTTGAATTAAATATGGGGTAAACACAAACACTATATCGAAACACATCGCGGGGGTTGCCTTTATAACGAAATTAACGACAAATTACCGAACGAGGAAACATGAGAGGAATCAAATTACGGAACTGGCAGACATTTTTGACAGAGCCATTCATTTTTGTAACTAGTCATACACACAAAATGATTCAATTTTAAAGCACTACAATCGTAATGATTTTGGTCCACGCAATGTAATAGAAGGCACATTTCAATCGAACATGACTTCACGTTCCACTGTTTGCTCGGTTTTTTAATTAGCGTAATGCCAGGAGTCCACAGCAGGAGCCGGAAGCGCCCTCTTGAGCTCTTGGCCCATGTCTGCATGTTTGCACCCGGTTCCGGTGCACGTGTTTACGCACGAGTGAAAACGAACCGATCTCTGGGCAGAACCGGAACACAATGTTGGTGGAAACATTCGCCTTCATTTTGCGATTCCAAATACTGCTCGTAGTTGTTTTCCATAACCTAAGCGCTAGTTAAAAATATACGTTTAATGTACCACTTTTTGCAAACAAGGTTTCAACTGCTATGGTAAAGGTTAAACTCAGTGACGTAGTGGAGGCCCTCGCACCCCCGCAAAGCTTGGGGTCCCTATCCGACATTTCCCGACATGGTTTACATGCGAATCGCCATGGCTCAGTCAGTCCATTAGCTGCAACCCTTGGGGGCACTTCTGTGGCGACAGAAAGATGCTTCATACTTAAAAAAAAAAAATTGTCGTAGGTCAATGTTTGATAGGAAGGAGGGGGGGAGGGATGGAATTTTGCTCTCCGCCACTGGTTACACCATTTTCCTTATTTCTACTATAATAGAAATTGCACAGCTAGATCAAGCATTCAATTCTTTGTTTGGAAATAGTTTTTTACTTCCCCTTATTTCCCTAATTTCATTTTTGGGTGTAACTCAATTTCATAAATATTCCTCAATAAAGCCAGGAAAGCGCCAACAGTGCATGGATCATCAGAGTGGAGGCGTCGTCAAGTCTCGCAGCATAGTGTACAGAAAAGAGATTGTTTCATTCGACCTCGACTTGATACCATGAAGGCTTAGTCTCGGGTAAGAGTAGTTTTATTTTGGACAAACTCAATTTCGAAGCACTTGTTGAGACCTTATGTGTAAATCTGTGTTCGTGTGAGGAATAAGGAAATCCTTCGCTATCCTCTTTCCTTCCTTCCTTCGCTTTTGCTAACAATTCTGCAATTCACCGACTTGAAAACGAATCAAGACTTTCTGAAGCTTAAGATTTACGAGATCTAGATCTCTTCTCCGGGTGGTTTTTTTTTTGAAAGAAATAGTATAAGGGTAGTATATAGAAAGGAAAATGCACAAAAAGGAGAGACTTTTTTGAACAGGCATCTGAGGAAGGCATCCGCGGGTGAGTTTTAGGTTAGCTCTTGTTGATACAGACCTAAGAGTCCGTAAAGAAGGGGACAGCGGTCCAGAATACCAATGCGGCCCTAATGGTCACACCCTCCTTGAAGACGGTCAGCCGACGTTGACTGGACAATTTCCTTCAAGATGTAGTTACCGTCTCAACCCACGTACACGAGTGTCTTCAAATTAGAAATTGAAAGCCTGAGTCTGGAATGCTTCAACAGCACGCTTTTTATAGCGTGCCATAGTTAGCCGTGCTTTTCCAGCCCTTATCTTTTAGAAATTTTTAAAATTCGGAAATATATCAGCGCAACAGTCGCATAGTATAACATTTGTAGTCGCTTTGTATAAAAAAATTGATCAAATTGCCATTAATATTATATCTGACCACTTAAAGTCAACAAATTTCCCAGTGGATAGCTCTAGGATGGAACTAAACAATTATTTGGTCCCTAAATTAAATTTCACAATAGCCTCTCGTTGAATTGTGTAGTGAAGAAG
The DNA here is from genome assembly GCA_921293005.1 of Nemoura dubitans. NCBI lineage: Eukaryota > Metazoa > Arthropoda > Insecta > Plecoptera > Nemouridae > Nemoura > Nemoura dubitans. The sequence goes on from OV121074.1 coordinate 67,698,871, forward strand.
ATAATCAACGTGACGAGACGTCATTTCATCTCGCCGTCTATCGTAACCGAGACTCGAACAAGGACGAATAGATTCGGTAAACTTGTCCGGGGTCTTACATTCCTCTCGTGCTCTCCCACGGGACGCTGATAAAACGTAAGGAAGTTGAGTCCAGATTGCGTTAGATTTCCCCAGGGATATACACCCAGCTTAAGCTTGTCCATTGACAACACACACACACATACATACACACACAACGCCATAGAAACTTCTCTGCTATACACTCGGCATGGCAAATACGAAAGAAATTCGGACCGAGTCTTGGATTAGGAAACTTATTTGTACATCGGTTTCTTTACGCTTAAACTAGATGCATGCACAGACACCAATTTCTTCTATTCATATTCCGACGCGAAGGGAAATTATAAATAGAAACGTATATTTATAGGAAGCAAAAATTTTCTCGATATATTGATTATGCCGACATAAAGGTTTCAGAATCTTCTTTTGACGCTCAATAGCTTGTGATGATGGAAACTTGGAAGTAATTTCAATCTCTGAAAACGGGGTCGGAATCCTCGTTTCATTTGTTACGTCTATTTTACAATCCACATAACATTTCTAAGGTTTATAAACACCAATTTTCCAATAGCCGCTATAATCGTTTATCGAAACGCGGCTTAGCCACGAATCGGAATTAATTGTGCCATTTAGTTACCTTTCCAACACTAAATTCCAGTATCATATATTTTATTGCTCGTCCGGTGGTTTTAACTATCCGTGCTAATTCCCAGCAAACAAAGCGCGGATAGCCAAATATGTCACAGTACAATGTGAACTCGGAATGCTTGACTCTAATCCAACGCCATGCGATGTTCGAAATGGCAACCGCACATGGTGTCGGCTTATGCTCTTTGAGCGAGCCCACGCGAGGCTCGAACCCACAGGCAAACTGCCCTGTAATTCAGATAATCAGCCACTCGCGATCGCATTTTCATCTAAGCCTGCTTTCGCTAGGCCAAATGGACGTGGTGTTTGCTTCAGAAAAACGGTAAAGTAATTTTGTCAATATATGGAAATTGTTCCGAGAGGAGTCAAGTAAAAATAATATTGTTTAAAGTGGTAATAAAATTCCCTTACTCTGAAGCTTCAATTGTAAAGCAAGTTTCCAATTTCTCGGCCCATGAGCTCAGCTTTCTTTTCCAATCTCGGCGTCTATTTACGACTTTCTTTTCTAGAGACCGCCCAGAGGAAACTACTATACTTTCTTCGTCCCTACTTTTATTACCAATCAACGTCTTCTGCACTGTGTCGACGAATGTGTCCTGTCCAAGGAACTCGAGACACGGAAAACTCGTCAAGAAAACACATACATGATTACTTAACTTTAACATTAAATTAATTTGTGCAGATTGCAGAACAACAGCTGTTGTTCCAACACTTTCGTTCAGCGAGTAAGTCGTACAGAAATACCGTCGGAAATGTTTAATGTCATACTCGCATGTTCCAAACTCAAGCTAATGTCGCCATCCTCGAAGCTATCAGAGCCAAATGATTAAATACCCGCTCTCTCCTTGAAGCAATATTCTTTGAAAACCGCCCGCCACAAGTGAGCCGGTGGATGTAGAGAAACGAATTGGAAAATCTTGTGATTGTGAAAAGAGAATGTTAGGAGCTAAAGAGACTGGGTTTTATTTGATGCGCTAAAGTAAAGACACGAACCGAATGAAGATTGATTGTCGATGAGGAGCGTTGAAACACACACACACACACACACACACACACACACACACACACACACACACTGTCACAGACGCACACACGCCCTCGCGCACTCGTTCAATCGATTCAGACTCGTTCTGGACAGAAGATTGCTTTTTCTTATAACCAATGACTTGAACAGAAACTTGTGATAAGAAATAGGGCTATTCATTCGTCGATCAAACGTAGTTATCCAAAGAAAATAGAGTTCTATTAGAGAGGTGGGTGTAGATATCCGGTTTGCCACGAATAACTTAAAGCTTCGTTCTAAAATGCACGTTTATACGAATACGAATTCCGGCCGCGAGTTTGATGGTCATGGTACAGTAGGCTTAAACATCCAAATATGACTACAAAACTGAAATTCGACCCTCATTTTAGCTCGCTGTGTTTTCGACATCGCTATGTTCGAAGCAATGAGTTTTTGAACTTGAAGTGTATGGAGCGGTTTTATATTTTTACTGTTTTACATAAAGCGGTGGGCAAAAATACATTTTTTTTCTCCTGCACACGATGTTTTTTTAAGCATTACGAAATGTGATGTGATGTTTATTTGATTAAAGCATACGCTTGTTTATGCAAATTAATTCAGATCATGTCGATCAGACAAATAGCATTGGCGAAGACTAAGAGTGTACCTACCATGCAGCAAGTGCGCCATATTGCTGGGAAATCGTTAGGGAAATAAGAAAATGCATTTTACAATGGGCTTGGTGGAGGGAAATGTGTTATGTAGGATGGAACAAGCGTTCACCCGGCACTGTTATATAGGCAAGAAGCCAAAAGATGACGTGACCAAGATAATAAAAGTTGAGATGTTCTGAAATTGAGCATAGTCGTTTTTTCACGATATAAATTTTAATTTATTAGCGTGAATCCTAAAGTATTTTTTTTCTTTTACGGTTTGCAGCGAAAGCACTGTAGAGTAACAGTTACACTTTGAGCTTGAATGCCCAGCATTTCAAAGTAGTTTTAATTCAGAACAAAAATTTTACATAAATGTGCTTCATTCCTTACAGTCTTAACACCCAAACTCTCAACACCTTCGTTGTAGCATCGTCACTCCAATGTTAGCTGCAAAGCGGTATAGGTATAACATTTTCAGAAAAGAAAACTTCATTTTCAAAACAGGTGTATGCTCATGGTGTATACTCCTATACTCATGCGTAGATAGACTGACTAAACTTTATACAAGTTTCTTCCGTTTTTCTTTTCCGATATTATATTCTGTGTTCCTTCACACAGAGCCAAAGTTGGTCCGCACTTTGGCAAACCCATCAGAATAGATCTGACGTTCAAATATTTGCCATACTAACTCAGCCCCTACACATAGAGCCAGGCCGCTTCGTCGGAGCCTCCGAAAACAATGCCACCTACGAACATCGGGCGGAGCTCTCTGCTCTACAAAATATTTTGGGTTCAAGGAAAAGTGTGTACCATGTCCAAATTTTCGACAAGACTGTAAATCTCTAGCATTGTGCATAAAATCATTTAAAAAAAGAAACAACAGACACGTAACATCATTCCCCAAATACTTGCATAAAAGAATGTTTCCAAACAAATCGAAACACATTTCATTAGTGTACACGGTGATGCCCAACATTACAATATTATGAAACACAGAGGTATCATTTTTTTTCAATTTAGCGGGATCAACCATGAATTCTCATGCATTTCACATTATCCATCCACGACCATCTACATTGAATGAAATATGGACAACCAACTCAATTTAATTACACAATTTTTTATAACTCTCACATAGAGGAACGGATTTTTATCCTCCGACATTGTCGTCTATAAAAAATATTTCCCCGAGCGAGCTTAATCCGTCATTAATTTCCGCGCAGCATTAGTAATCATGAACGATGCCGTGAGGGGGGGGGGGGCATGAAAGCCCCGGCGTCGCGCCCCGGCGGGGTTACGCCGGCACCACGGGCTCTGTGCTCGATTCCCGGCGACGCCAGGGAAATCAGGCTCGTCTCTGTGAGCTTGTCGGGCCCTGCGAGTCCCCTGTTCTGTCTCCTGCTTTAACAAGCTCTTTGGGGACGCCCGAACTGCGAACCAGGGGTGTACGGAGCGACAATGGCGTCGCGTCGCCTCGTCAATCAATTCAGGGCTGATGTATGCAAGGACGATGATGGATAGAAGGATGAGCAGACAGGGCATGAGTGTGTTGTACATTCTTTTATCTGCAATTTCTCTTAGGAGATGTGTGTACACTCAGTCGAGGTCACGCGAAAAATAATTACAAATGAAAAATGTTTGAAAATAATGATTCCTCGGTTTTTATTGCGATTATTATTAATTAATAACAATTTGATGATCCTTTTGTCCTACCAAGTTTTTCCAATCGAATTAAACATAAAATGGTGTCATTTTTCTATGTTTAAAATCAGCGCGATGGCTTTATTCATAATTACGAAACCAGCTGAAGGCACTTTCTTTCCGTACAGGGAAACCGAAGCTTAAAGGAACTGCTCCGTTTCATCACCCTTGGTCTAAACAGAATCGACATGTCAATGAAAATAATGTTCTACCTTCTAGCTCTCTGCGTTTCAAACGTTTTTGTCCTGGACTGTGGACACACACACCTTGTGATGATACAAGGCGTTTGCCACTCACTAAACAAGCACCCCCATCAAAGTGTTGTGACATTTCCCTCGAACGCGCGAGGGGCCCGGAAAAGTCGCCAATTAAGCCCACGTGTGGTCATTGGCGCGGGCTTCCAGCCCGATCTCCCGTTCCCCGACGCTGGTCAGACGAGCTCCCGTGCGGCTGTTTGCCTGGAGTCCGTGCGGGGCAAGCACTTTGAGCCGAGGGTACTCGCAATTTGGGAACAGTGTTTACGATCGCTTGTCCGTGGAGTACCGTGGGATGGTTGGCTTGGGTGATGGGGGGGGGAGGATAGCAGGGATGTGCAGTTTGAGAAATATGTCGAGTCATTTTAGTATAGCTTGCGAGGGGTCGTGTTGACTTGACCTTTAGAGATTTGAGAACGCACGTTGATAGTATTTGACAGTTCAAAGCCTACTTTTCTTTTATGTAGTACATCTTTAGCAGTTACCGTGCAAAAGTCTCGAGCTTGACTGCTCTAATTTGTGAACATTCTAAACGTGACTGAAAAATCATTACTGCAGACATTTATTTTCGCTTAATTTATATAACCAATGCATCTCCTACAAAACCGACATTTATTTCAAATTCCAAATGTAATGGACATATTATGTATTAGCCAAGCACCAATCAAACTAAAATGCCAAGAATCTATATGTACGTGTATTATTAAATTAATAATGAAACTGCGCAACGGACGTTCATTTTCAATTTGCAGCTAATATTTGATTTACAACGGAAATAGGGGTCGCGTGCTGCTCAGGAACCTACCTTCGCCATGCGTCAATCGCTTGCAACGCGTTCTCTCAATATTAACATTCCATCACCACATTTCTGGATGTACTGTAGTTGATGGGGTTGTTTTCGATCTTGATTAATTTCAGTTTTTAATTAAATTTGAAAGTAAATTGTGTACCCATTACTAACATTAACAGCTTCGCACAGCATATATACGAAATAAATTGAAAAATCGGCAGGGAAACTCGCATATTCGTTCTTCACAAGAATGCATTTCTTGTTTATAGGTACTACGTAAATGTACATAGATATTGATTTTTGCTCCTATTTATCGAAATGAAGTGCTACTCACAATCAACTTTTCTTTGATTTGGGAATCAAAGTTGATTAGAAATGGCATTGTTCTCAGCCTTTAATAGGAAGAGACCAAGACTAAGTTTGGTGGAAAGCTCTTGAACGATAGTCTAGGGGGTTGTTGGTGGTGGTGACGGGAGGGGGGAGGGGGGGGGGAGGAGATTTGCCACAGAGCAAAGTGGTTTCCGGTTGAACAGAAACGAGATTTACAAACTTCATCTGCGGATCTCTTAAACTGCGCCGTGGAAGAGTTAAATTATATCGAAATTAGTGCAAGTGTAGTTTGGTCCGTGGCTGCAACATCAAGTAAATAGTTTTATGGCCTGAAATTATTTCCAAAGCCAGCTGAGCTCGCAGTCACATGGAAGCAGACCGGCAGATCGAACCCCTTCCCTTTTTGGTCGGTTAAACAGTCTCACTGTGTGGTGACCATTCTTGTTAGCCATGGTAATGGGTGGTCAGGAACACCATGATTTTGTTGATTGGTACTTAGAACCACTAAAAGTGAAAAACTAATTATTTACCGTTCTGCACATCTTGATGCAGTAAGTAATACCAAGAGCGAAGATGTCCTATCGACCAATACTACTTCTTTTCTTCGGCAACAATATCAGCCAGCGTACTGTCTTCTGGGTATTCCAGAAGTTTTCGCTGTCAATAAATGACAATGTTTTATTTGAAAATGTTTGGTTAATGTTTATTCTCTTCGGTAAGCCGCCGAGACTCGAGAGCTCTACAAGTTCCGCTTCTATAAGCCGACAAGTTAGCGAACTTATTTGTGGGGCTAACTTCGGGGATTTCTAAAGGCATCAGAAATAGTTTCTCTGCTCCAGGATGTATTGAATTGGAGTTCCTTAACGCCGTTGAAAACCCTTCGAACACGTCTTGGTTACCATATAAATTAAACTAATACCTACCCTTAAAATGATCAAAATATTAGACGGCCTGATTGATATTGACGTAAAATTTTCAAGTCGATAAAAAAAGGCACGCAGAATCATAAATGTTTGTTAAAACTTTCATGTTCAAAACTCATGCAAATTCTTTGCATTCAAGAGGGGGACGAAAAAATGGCGTAATTTAATTTGGGGAATCTAATTTGGTGAGAAAAGAAACGAGCGAGCGGGCGGGGCGCGGTGCGGTGCGGTGCTGCGCGAGAGAATGACAAATGACGACGACGATTGCCGAAGCGTCGACGTTTGCGCTCTCCTCGGGCAAATAAGAAAATTATACTCGGTTTATTTATGGACTCTTGTAGGCAGTCGAACAAACCTGGCTAGTGAACTCTTGTCGGCTTACACCTGTTTTACCACTACTTATTTTTGGCTTTAACTAGGGTACTGTTGTGATCCATGACATTTGAATCACAACGCAATAAAATCTTATCTTCGTATATGGATTCCAACGTTTGCGATGTGGTACAGCTGTATTACCCGTACTTTTTCCGTGAAAAGGAAAACGATCAACCTCATACGCCTCACACTCCTTTCGTCTCACACCCCTTACGCCTGACACTCCTTACGCCTGACACTCCTTACGCCTGACACTCCTTACGCCTGACACTCATTACGCCTGACTCTCCTTACGCCTGAAACTCCTTACGCCTGACACTCCTTACGCCTGACACTCCTTACGCCTGACACTCATTACGCCTGACGCTCCTTACGCCTGAAACTCCTTACGCCTGACACTCCTTACTCCTCACACTCCTTACGCCTGACACTCCCTAATCCTTACTCCTTGCGCATCATACTGCACCCTTTAATTTCTATAAGAAAACTACCGTATGCGATATAAGCTCAGTTATAGAACACGCACGCATGTGCTCTTCAGATGGTACCTAGTACCTACATTGATATTACACAAACAGTACCTCTACAAGTTTCCCTGGAAAAGTCTGAGGCACCTTTGCTTCCATTTCACCCTTTATCGGAGATCAGTGTAACCTCTTAATTGTGCTCAGTGCCATTCTCTATGTAGTAACGTGCAACTGTTTTAGTCTAGCACGAGTGTTATCTTTTCCCTAAACTCTCTTGTTATGTGAGCGGCTATCACTGCACGCAGTGTGATGGCAAGCAGTGGAATACGTGCGTCAACTGTTCAGACTGATTATCTGATTGCAACAGAATGGCAATTACTTTTTTCCCCCGTCTGAAATATCAAAAGTCTGGTAACGAGAATTTTTTAATACCACATTGGTTGAATATTTCTATCTTTACTTTGCCAAAGCAGGAAAATGATTCTCCATAAATCACATTAAAAACTAGTACGGAAAACGACATTTGCTCTTTCGAAAGAGGAGATCATTGTGAATATTTCCAATACATATAATTATACTTTCTATTTAAATCCCAGCCATATTGCTCTTTGGAATTTTTTGTATTGTTAAGGCAAATTTGAATTGGCCGTTCTATTCAGTGGATTAAAAGACCTCTTTACAAGGTTGTTCCCTTGACGGTTTTCCACAGGACCACGTTTTATCAGTCTTAACGACACAGAGCCCTTCGCCTCACGCACAATCGGAATTTGCTGTGACGCTCGCTGTGAACTCAGTTAGATGTTTTCACGAGTTTATGCCCCAATTAAATGGTACTGTGTGCCGTGATCTTGTTAGAAATAATATTCGTCTTTATTATAGGGTATAGCGGAATTGCACCCTTTATAACAAAGAGTCCCTGTATTCATTATCATTATCTGAACATCGTTAAAGGTAACAACAGACGTGGAATAACGAAGATTTTTTTCGTATAACATCACAGATAATGAAAGAGCAGCAAAGAACGTGTAGGTTTCCTTAATTATAACAATTTTTAATTATGTAAGTATATACACGTGGTATAATTCATCAACTTTGCTGATGGAGGCTTGTAATAAGGCTTCTTTTCGTATCGTGCCTCGTGTCGACACACCCGTTTTCCGAACCGCAGTCAGCACTACGGGAAAACTAGGCCTAGGCACAAAGGTTGGTACCAATTCCCATCTCGCCCGAGCTGCAAGGCCATAGATTCGTCAGCGAGGCCACGAATTTCTCTGAATGGAAGCGTTACTCAGGCTAATTAGTTTTATGACCTACGTGTAGTCACTTAACGGACCGAAAATAATTAACAAATTGAGGAATCAATTATTTTCATTATGCGAGACACGAGTCATTACCACTGCTAGTGTTTTGTTTAACATGGGGTACTGCACAGGGCTTGCTATTTCTCTCTCGCCCCCCCCCCCCTCTCCCTCGCACTCGAAGAGTATTCCACGTTTTCTCGCGGTCGGCGCTAATTAATTCAGATCTTCTGTTTCTCTTTCTCTCAACGTTGCATACTTAACGCAATAAGCATGTCCTCTTAGTCAGTCGGCTAAGTTAAGTCGGGAGTTTGCGTTAAACCGAGCAATTCTTGTTGTTGCTAGCAAGCGCTCGCGACGGAATAATTACTTAACTACGGGATTAAAGTGGAGGACTGGAAGGAATCAAAGCGCGGATTAAACTAGATTTGAGTAGCCTGATATTAAAATGGCTAACATTCTTGGCGGTGTTGCAGTGAATAAATCAGATGTTATAGGATGAGCTGGATGTGAAATTTCAATACTCTGCGCTCAGATATATACTGAGCTGCAATATTGTATCTCTTGCGAAGCTAATGGAATGGTAATCACTTATCAGAAATCAATAAGTTATATCCACTTCATGCTTCGAGTAATAAATAATATGTCTGGTGATTATCGACCTCCCAACGCTATACAGTTTCAATTTTCAAGCTAATCCATTTCGAGAAATAGTCCAAAGCAATGTGGAAAGACACACCACTGAATGGATTTGTAATGGAATCTGCAACAGTGCGGTCCCGTTCTGAAGTGTGTTATAATATATGTATACAAATAGTTATAGTTAGTAAATTGTAAACGCACCACTGCGATTTGAAAGCCAGTCAATGTGGGTTGACGAGCATTATTGTGCATATTTGCTTCGAATATTACGTTTCAGATCAGAGGATGGAGTGAAGGTTATATAAGTGATAACCCCAGTCAGAGATCACGTTCGAGTTTTCTTGTATGGATAGCCAACTAGGGAGATATGGCACGCCATAGCGGATTCGAGTCACGGAGTGTGGCTGACAAGAAATACGGCTTAAGGTGCCTCCACCGGGACTGGGAACAGAGTGACAGATACGGTCTATTATAGGCCGAGTAAGGTTTGCATTGCGATCGAGGAATATCTCTTTCAGTGTTCAACTTTTCAAGAAACATCTTGCATGAAAAATAAGAGAAGAGCTTTGAATACTATTTACAATGTCCATTTAAGTGTTAACTGCCAGCTAAGTTTGATATCTTCAAGGTCACAACAAACCAGATAGGTATAACCTCTATTTTCATTTTAACTATCAGCCTGAACTTCTCAAAGTATATAACTGCTCCACCTTAAATACTTCGTGGCAACATGCGAAATTCGTATCTGCTTGCGGCTGTAACAAAGTGCCGGTTTAACAATGTCCAGTTAAAGTGTTAACTGACAGTTTAAATAAAAATAGAGACATCTGATTGGCTGTGACCTTGGAGATAACAAACTTAGCTGGCAGTTAACACTTAACTGGACAATGTAAAACCGGCCCTAACTGGATGTTGTAAACCCACTCGTTTAGTGTCATCTAATCGAAAGAAATATTGCTGATGCATTGCGATTACCACATAAATGAATAATCTCACTGACTTACTTAATTTCAGGTGAGCGAATTATGTTGTATAGTAGAAGGGATACAAATATTTATACGTATAGGAATTACTTTACTGCTGCATAAATAAAATAAGAACTTGCATTATTTATGGTTCTGATTTTCCAGGAACTGCATCACATTTTATTTACTGCTCAGTAGTTTTATAATAGCATCAAGCATTACCTGTCACCTACATTCCCTTCACTTGGCCGGGTGTTTCCATGAAAGGGAGACGACGCGGCGTCGTTTGCTCGACGCCCCAGCAGACGCCTGGAATGACAGCGTCTGCCGTGGATGAGATACGAACACGACACTTGCCATGCATTATGGAGGAAAGGAAACGTCTCTACTAAAGAAATATACAACCGAAAAGAGAACCTATCTAGGTGTACTGGAATAAAAATGTTACAACTAAAACTAACTCTTGCTACCATCTATACGTTAGGGCGTATAGAGTTGTTTTTCGGCGAGGTGGAGTAAGTTTAGGTGAAAATTGAAGTAGAAACCGAGGTGTATGACAAGAGAGGAATTTAAAATTAGAATATATTTTCGGCCATTCATTTTATTGAATTTCATTGAAACTTATAGTTTGAAAGTATTGTAAAAAAAAGGTTGAAATTTATCTCTTTAATTGTTGACCTGTCTAAAAGGCGATTTAATTTTGTACTACTTCATTTTGCAAAGCGAAAAACTAAATGGACCATTTTTATTTAGACTTTTTTCCATTGTCATTCTCGCGCGAGGAAGTATGATATTTTATTTGCGGACGTCAGGATGTCATATAGTAGAAGGTCTTGGTGGCCTATTTTGGATATGCAGCCTGCAGGGGTTCTGCACGTGGATTTTGGGGGCGCGGGGGCGGAAACCGGAGGTGCAGGGAGGGCTGCACTGAATTATTGAGCGAGCCGCAAGTTTTCCATGCTGGATGTGAGCGAGTACTAAATGTTGCAATGGGATGGGGCTGAAAAAGCCGGCGGAGAAGAATTCTGGTGACCATTCATTCTCATTTTCAGTTCGCCGGCAAGCGACAAAGAAATCCCAAAATGCTCGACCTTACCTCTGCTCGTGCATAGGGCATCCTGTATAGGGCAACCTTTGCCAGTGTTAGTACCTTCGTTTCGGTCAAATTCGCTAGAGGTTCGAAATTCCCTTTTAGTATATAACAAATCTGAAAAACCTAGTTTATTTTACCGACATGGCTTATTTACATAGCAGACCACTTAGTGTGGAATTAATTTAAAAATAAAAAAATCGGGCTTGTTTTTTCTAGACGAAGGAAACTCAAAGAATTTGAAAAAAGTACGGACATGTTCGTAGTTGCTCATCTTTGTGATTTAGCAAGCCCTAACTCATTTAATTTATTATTTATTATTTTAAGTACTCTCCGCTTAAATAAATTAAACACACCAAAACTAAGTTCTTCTTATGAATATTTAGTAGTTCAATTAGAGCTAGCAAAATTTTCCTCTGCATCATTCTGATTAGAGTTAAACTTAAAATTGTTTGAACAGAATCCAAACTGCGGAAATCTAACTGCGAGAGCCATTTCCGAAACAAATTCAGCTCGCAATAACGTTGCTATAAAGCATTTAAAAAAAAGCACCCGTTTTAAAGCTGAGAGAGAGACTACACTCTGGCAAACCAATGCATTACCCTGGCGTTGGTGTACTTGCAACCACCTCCACACCAGCACAAGCGAGCTTCATTAAAACAAAGTAATTTTCCAATAGCGTCCAACTATCGACATACCTCACTTTTCCGGACATGCCGCCGTACAAATGCGTTTCAATCCATTCTTATCTGGCCCCTTCCAGTTTACCCATGCACTGGCGCCGTTCCGCGCAAAGGCGATGGCGCTAGCGCTGGCGGACGTAGCATGCACTTTTCTCTTTGTGTGTAGAAATAAATGAATGGCGCCTGTCCAAAATGCGATATCTGCACGCATTAAACCATGCATGAGTTAACAATAGGACCACTGCCGCTGCGAGTCACCACAGAGTGGGAAATGGGAATATAAAGAATGTTTATATTTTATGTATTTAATAGCGGAATCGATGATTGCAGAAGAATAAGCCAGTGGACCATTATATCGAGCACAATTTAACGTCCGGTGCCATTCAGCTGCAAATCTCTATTATAGATGGGAGCCATACGATAGTTAAATGTGGCCATTAAAATCTGTGTGGAGTACCACAATGTAGTGGATGGATGCTGATGTATGTCCCCTCTGTTTGCGCAAAGTTTTATTTCGACTCTAAGCCCTGCAAAAACGCAATCCCAAACAATGAAAAACGCGTAATTCAGGCGGATGTTTCTAATTTGTTTTACCTATGTACACCGCGAGCGGAATATCCCTTGCCAGTAATCATAAATATCAATTTAACCAAGTCGGAATATTTGACACTAATTTACCGGCGTGCAGCTTAGATGTGTAATATAGCTGGTTTCCAAAGTTTACCATGAGGAATTATTCATAATAGAAAGTTTCTTAGTCGTTCTGGGATGCAAAACTATAAGACAACTCCCAGGCAAGGATGTCGTGGCGCTGGCGTGCCAAGAGTCAAGCACAGAAGTCACTGGTTAGTTTTTGGGGATAAAGGGTTGGGGGGGGGGGGGAAGCCCTCATCAACATGGTTTCTATATATCCTCCGCAGGGGGGGGGGGGGGGGGGTTGTGAATAGAGCGGGCGAAAGTCTGTCAGTAGGCAGTAGGTACTGACAACACACAGATCACGAAGCGAGCTTCATTAGAGATTTCTATGGGATATTATACATAATGCATCACTGGAGAATTGAGCTTGAGAAGTGACGAATGAAAAACATATTTGCTAACGAGCACTTGTCTTCGATATTGACGAAGCTTTTAAAATTCGGTGCCAGCATTCCTTTCAAGAAACCTTTTAGTTTCAAGGACTAATTAACGGTATTATTTCAAATGTATTGTTTTGCTTTAATCATTTCTGCAATGGCAGTGCAATTTTATTGTAGAAGCACCGAAGTGTATAAGTACTGTGGATATGATGTCTTATTTTAATTACATTCTGCAACCAAGAGGATGCAGCTGCAACCAAGAGGATTATTCGGGTTCAACACAAAATTACGGGTTTTTCGTGGTCGGTTTCGATGGCCTCCCAACTTTCAAAAAACAAACGATTCCCTAAAAAAACATGGTCGCTCTCTATTATCTTTTCAAAAATCCAATCAACACTCCTGAAAGGATACTGGCACAATTGGATAGAAAACAATAACGCAGTGTTGAAAAACCCGTTCGGGTTCGGGTTCGGGTGTTGAAAAACCCGTTTCGTTCGGGTTCGGGAGAATACGGGTTCGGCTTTGGGTACGGGTCTTTAAATTTTCCGGATTCCGGTTCGGGTTCGGGTGCGGGTTCGGGTTCGGTTTCGGGTTCAACACAGAATTACGGTTTTTTCGGGTTACGGGTTCAGGTTCGGGTTCAATGCCCTGATTTTAACCGAGGACTGAGGAAACCTAATTTCAAAACTATTTTGACCACATTTTGGCGGAATTTAACAAAATAAATCTAAAACGATATTAATAGAAATAGAACCAAAAGCCGTAGAGGTATGAGAGATTCAGGAATGGTTGATTGTATAAATCTTCATAACTTTGTTAAGTTCCGTGAAAAAATATTGATAACTCTCGGCTGTACAGCTTGAACAAATTTTCAAAAATTATGATTTAAAAAAATTTTTTGATTAGTTTTAAAACTGTCGATTCGATTTTGCTGAAAGGAAACGGTGGTCTAAGTTGAAACCTTGCAAAAGACGCTCATCTTTAAAACAAAATAAGAACTATCCGCAATTATTAAGAATACATTAAGCATATTACTTTAAATTAAATAAAAAACGAGTTGTTGACTGGCACCTGCACCAAGCATTTTGGCGGAATACCTCCACCTTTACTTGCATTGATTACAGGCAGGCGTGGATCAAATCCTGATGTTCAGTGTTTAATAATGAAGTATGCTCGTCGTTTTGATCGCTCAGGCGAAAGAACTGGGTCTAATGGCGTCTTCTGCCTGAATTGCCACGCCTGGAACATTGATATGACAGCTGTTCTCCGAAGCACGACTTGGCTGAAGGCATTAATCCGTGATTCACACCGCCTGCCTTACCTTTCACTAGTTCACACTCCGTTTTGTTTCGTGAGGAGCAGAAAATAAACGTTGGAGAGGAGTCTCGACCGCAATTCTAGTACAAAAGGGTTTATCGCCGATGAGATGCATTTGCCGACAACCACTGCCCTGCAGTTCTACTTTTCAAGATAACATTTTCTGGCGCTGTGTATATAGTCGATGATATACTTTACAATAAAATGGTTAATGAAAAAAGTTTGAGATATTTAATCGAGTCATAAATTTTTAATAAACATTCTGTTATGGATATTTTAAGCCTATATGTCTACAAATTCTTTCTCGTTTTACAAAAATTACTTGTTCCTATAATGGGGTTTTTCTCTTCTTAATTTTTCCACGCGCAGTTATTCCTAATTCTTCTTCTGATTTTACCTGGTAGCTTGGTCATTAATTTATTTTTCATTATAAAAAATAGAGACAAAACCAGTAAAAATGAAACATGATATAACTGTAGTTGGAGGTTTTCCTACCAATGGTTTATAATTCATCTGGATTATTTTGGATTAAAGCTAAAGCTCTTTGGCCATATAATGTTTATTCAATCCTTTGTTGGTATAATGCGCTTCTACGTCGCGATGGATTAAAATTGATGATAGGAAGCAGCAAATACCATAACTACAAAGCCTTCAAACCTTTGAGCGGGCCATGAACTTAGATCGGTGCTTTTTCGCTCGCGGATTTAATTCATGTTTGAACTTTATAGATGATCGTAACACGTTCATGATCTTAACGTTTGTTTAACGGATGCAATGGGTCACGGTCATTCAGGCTTACGCACTTATCGCCAAAAATAGTTGCACATTCCTCTTTCGTCACAAATTAGACTTATATTTTTTAAGTAACAGGTACTATTAACCGTTAATACCGTGATATCGTTCATACCGTTACCGTTAGTACCGTTTCGAAAAATCGTTGTGAGATAAGTGAGACTGACATTAACTTAACAATCTTTAAGCTTGCAAGGTATTGGAAAACGCGCTTACTCAATATTATTAAAAATGAACATGAGACAAAATATATCATAAATCACAGCATCTAAATCTAATCCAATCCAAAAGTTTCCAATAAATTGTTGATCTTAAAAAAATATGTAAGCAGGCATCTACTGTTGCTGAAAAATTATCTTTGAAACAAGATATGCACCACTGAGTAAACAGTCAGTAACCAAATTACCAGTCTAAGTTCGTGAGATTACGTCGTGATTTCGAATTAAACCCAACTAAATCGTGGCAGTTGCTAATTACTTGGGCGCGGGTGACATGGATCGTGATGATTCCGGCTCTGGTTCCCGCTAGCTCGGGGCACAGTGGGTGCGCGGGGGGGGGGGGGGGGGTTGGTAGGGACATAGATGTTAGCGACAGAGAGCTGAGGACTTGGATGACATCTTGTTAGGTTAGAAGGGCATGACAATAGGGTGCAATCGGGGTTGCGAAAAACCATTCATTCCGAGAAGATAAAGGCGAAAAGAATGTGGAAAAACGGGAGGGAGTTGTGCTTCGTGTATTTGCATCTGGTTGAAGGGGGTGGGGGGGTTGGTGGCATCCTGATGTATTCATTACAACATGAAATGATTAAAGCAATGCCAGGGTTCCGGAGAACATGTGATTTAGATAATAGAAACAGAATGAAAAGAAGAATTTTGCATTGAGATATGCTTTCAACGAAATTGAATTCTTACTTTTTCAAATGGGAGGAGACCGTATTATCAATTTTATATAGCAAACAAGATATTTTTGAGATCTATTATATTTTTTCTTTCCTGTGGTGGTGCTTGGATGCATACCTCATTCAAAAGGAAACATGGGTTATGTTATTTTTCCATGTGTGTGCTGAAAAGAAAAAGGAGGTAAGGTCACAGTCGTCAGGAATAATATGCCTTTGAGTCCTATGACACAAGTAAATTTGTTTTTGTTTGAGTATTTCATTGCCATAATATTCAAATTTTCGTACGATGACTGTAAAACATAAAATTTCTGCTGACATTTTTTTGAAATAATTCTTTGCATTATGCAATATCACATCAGAGAATTTGGGCACGCGAAATTATGAGAATACAATTGTATTATAGCTGATATACCTACTGTCAATGTGTTAAAATACAACATAATCAATAAGCAGACATTCGAATTAAATTTCAGTTCTGTTGTATAGTTGTATACTACCCCACGCATGTGATTTATATGAATGTGGATACGCTTCATCGAAAATATTAAACAGTTGTTTGTTTACGAGGCTTGATTAATCTTGCGTATGACACATGTAGGGGATATAATTTGTTATGCAGTGCAATCATGCAATTCCTAAAAGTTTTCACTCCTGACATTTACAAAGAAGATTCCTTTTAGTTTTCACCCCCTCTCGCTGTGATGTGAAACAGATCTGGTGAAACAGATCTGGCAACTGTTATTTAGACCGCAATATCTGTACCGAAAGTGAACGGAATTGCGAAAGACTACGTTTACAAAGCAGTTCCTTGATGTATACCAAGATAACACGGTTCCGTGGGCGAGATCTTGCCTTTTGCGAGATCAGATCGAATTAAGAAAAAAACATGCAAAATGTAAAAGAGAGGCATAAGAAATCATCATGCAACGTTTACACATTTAAATGTATCTTTTTGAACTTGAACCATGTTACCAAAGTCAAAGGTTCATGTGAGTATGCTCTTTAAATATTAATTTTATATTAGTTAAACTTAATTCAACGCAATTTTTAATATTTGAATTCAACGAATCAATTACTAAAACTCAAAACACATATTTTCATAAATATAGCTGTATCACATGTTATTTTGCATAAAAAGGTTATACGAGAGAGGTATTGCCCAAATTCAATGAAACAATTACTAAAACTCAAAACACATCTTTTCATAAATATAGCTGTATCACATGTTATTTTGCATAAAAGTTTATACGAGAGAGGTATTGCCCAAACTTCTCTGGGCCAGACCACTCTTTGAATGCCGTGTCTAAACCTCCATTCGAATACATTCGATGGTCGCAGTTAGCGGCTCCTGCTTGTTCTGCCATTGCTTTGATCTGCATTTGAGTGCTTTCAAAATTTTCTATAAACTATACGTGATGAAATAAAAAATAAACCCCTCTTTTCCATAAATTTTTACCCTTCGGTAATGTATTCAGAGCTGAAACTCGTCCTGCCTTTGTTGTACAATCCCTTTGTTGATTCACGCGCTCTTGGAATTAAATTATAATGCCTTCGATTACCGGACACGCTGTGAATAATTATCACAGACAATAGCGATTAATAAAAACCATAGATTCAATTCAATATTCCTGTAGTGTCCGATAATTGAACGTCCATACGTCATTGCACACATTAGTAGTTTATAATTAGCTTTCAAATCGCTTAAATTCAATTAAAACCAGAATTGCACAGTGAAATTTCATTCAACTATTTGCAAAACTGTGTCCTAATTCTAGAAATTAGTTTTGAAAATGACCTCACGCAGTGTGGTGGAGGAGCCAAGTTGGCTGCTCTGCGGGCTGCATTTAGCATTTTTTTTAACAGCGTCGAGCTGCATTTAACTCCTCCCACGGTACCTGACGTCAGAGTATTAGCCACAATGCGTTTAAGCTATTTATACTGTTCTAAAACCACTGTCGGACAACCTTCGTACATAGTTTTAAAGAGTAACTTCGTAATGTGTGGTGGAGGTGCCGTGTTGACAGCTCTGCGGGCTGCATTTAGTGGTACGATACCAGAAGATCACGTTAAGCTTCAAATCCCCAATTTATCGGCTTGAGTAG
This sequence comes from Nemoura dubitans, assembly GCA_921293005.1. Taxonomy (NCBI): domain Eukaryota; kingdom Metazoa; phylum Arthropoda; class Insecta; order Plecoptera; family Nemouridae; genus Nemoura; species Nemoura dubitans. The sequence continues at coordinate 67,716,941 of OV121074.1, forward strand.
GCACTATTCCACTCTGTTTTTTCAGACCGCATCTGTCAGTCGTTATATACGGAGTCTCGTCTCCACATTTACTCCAGTTCTGTGAAGACTATAAATGTAATACCTTATAATAACGGCGAGTGCATTGTTATATGCTTTAGCTCTTTTAATCCCCGCCCGTAGGTACAAGTTATTCTCACATTATTAAGTACAGCATGGACATTTTATATGTAATCCTAGGCGAGGGAAAACGATCGCGAATAATTTAACGGTCGCCGGAGGCCTCAAGCGGGCCCGCAACGAGGATTTGTGTAATGTCCCTGGGTCCCTTTAGTATTGCACAGCCTCCCGCCGACCGCGGCTAGTTGCTTGCGCGAGATATACGACATCAAACGCTCGTTAAATGAAGCGAATCTCGGGGATTATCGCGCATTTTATCTATTTATGAAAGAAAGTAGGAATGATAGTGGTGGGCGTTTCGCGTCTTGACGGAGGAGATAGTTTCGGTGGAGTGTGAGTGTGAGAGTGGTGCAACTCCTTATGAGTCCTCTAATGAATCGACATGGCAACTAAGTCGGGCAAAGCTCGAAATTAGTTCGTCGTGCAAGTTTCTGCGGCTTACCACGTAGGGGAACAAGGTGCTAGCATAACGTAAGTGGATGGCGTTAATTTTTTATAGGTAATTATGACCGCCATTACCATGCTGTACCATGACCTGGTTTTAAACATAAATAAATGGGATAATAACATTGAATTTGCGGTACTTTTTGTTGGGTACAATGCGAGTGAATAAAAGATTGTTAAATTATTCCACAACTTAAAACTATTATTCATTTTGGCGTCCACAAAATTCGTGTGGAAGTCTAGTGTTATGCATATTAACACGTATAAAAATGCATTGTTGAAAATAAAAATTGTTCTACAATTTGAAAAGATCATGCTCGCAATTCATATTATTTAACGGTCGAATATAAATTTTCCATTCGTGCACCTTGCTATTACCATTTGAAATTTCTCTATCGCTCTCTCCCTCTCCACTCTCTCTGTCCCTTTCTCTCTCACTATTTTCGTATAACCCTCTTTTGTACTTTATAGCGTACCACAAATATTACTCCGTTCATCATTCCGCAAAGCTATTTCAGACTCACAGTCGCATAAACCTTCCGTTCTCTTTTATTAAATGGATCTTAATTTATCTTCTGTTCACGACTTATCTATAAATTTGGTTAATTTAGTGGCATCGTATTACAGAAATCGCACCCTTGCTACGCATTTCTTGGGGCTTGAGCTACTCTTCCACCTTTGATTTCTAGACGAGTTTAATTAATATCAAAATATTGTAGACAAAACGAGTGCGTCCTTAGAAACTCACAGGATCGTACAGAATCCTGCAGGATCGTTATAACTACACGCCACGTGGATCTACAGATTGCTTTTAAATGCACATTATATAATAGACATCTGAATTGAAATCTATTGACTGTACAAAAATGTAATTTCAATTGAAATGGCTTTCAAAAGACGAACTCTGTTAGAACAAATTGAACTTTTTGCACTTTTAATTGAACGCCGATGCGAGCTAGCAGCCATCGCAGCAGAAGCTTTAATATCATTCTTGGTGCATTCGCCTAGCTTAATGTGTGTGTTGGAACTTATACAAAGTGAGGACTATGTGAATCATAATTATTTTGTTTTATTCATTTTAATGCAGTACATTTTACTAATTTTAATTTGAAAAGCAATTATTTATATTTTCCGGGGCGGAAATTTGAATCCAGATTTCCATTGATGTTTGCTTTTGCCCACTCAATTTCTGCCGGAAAATTCATATTCCTCCCCTTTGTTTATTTCGTTGGTACGTAATTAAGCGAGGAATTTAATTCCATATCACAAACCGTTTTATATACCTAACGGCTGGCATGTTATCAGTTTCCGAACTAAACTGTTTGCTGGGTGCGTTTTGAGAAAGAATAATCTATACGATACACTAACACTCCCAGAATGTATATCAATTTAGGATATTTCATCCTCTGAGTTGAGATGGTGGGTTTGAGAGAATTTCTAATTCCTTTCGTGAAAGAAAACTGATAAACAGGATCGAGTTTTAATGAAATATCTGAAAATATAATTTTCACTGTATGCTCTTGAGAATGCTTCATCAATATTCCAGGCTCCTTACAGAAAAATAACTTTCATTTTCTCCAGCTGAGTAAGAAAATGTCTCTGCTAATATATTCAAGCTTAACATCTTTCGTGCGAGCGACTCATATTAAAATGTTCTTGACATAAAGGATTCTGAATGTTTACAGACAAAGTTGATAAAGATTGAAGATTTTCTCTGTTTGTGACTTCGTTTCATTCTTTCCTCTCCGTCGTGACTTGTAAGTCTTGAATAATGATATCGCTTTGGTAGTTTTACATAATGTAATACTTTTAATAAAGCACATCTTGTCAGATGATGTATTTTCCTGTGTAGACGCTAGAGAAAAATCTTAAAGATTTTCTTTTGCAATCAAACATAGACGCTGAACAATGCATTATGTATTATTTTATTTTCTTAGTCAACATACATAGAGCTAAATAATATTAAGACGTTCTTTAAAATAATTTTTCATATTTTCCGAGCTAACTGCTCTGTAATAAATTTTAGAAAGAGCGTCACAGGTCACAATAGTGAGAGCCAAACAAAGCCCGCGGGTATCAAAAACTTTCTCATCAAGGATCACACAAAACAGATAGTTAGGACATCTCAGCGCGTGTTTAAAAATATCACTGCCCAATTAGAGTCCGAACCCGACGTAATATCTCATCTGTCTCTCGGTAAAGTTACTACAATTGGGGCTGGCTTTCTCGGGTTGCAATGGCCAGGAAGACCGCGGGTCGGTTCCCGACGGGGCCGTTTCTACTTCTTGGCGGTCTTTGGTTTTAGGCGTGGTCCTGGCCATGCTCATCAATCACCTAACCCCCGCCTCCACCCCAAACCCCAAACCCCAACCCCAACCCCGGCTCCCGCCAACCCCCTTAACCCAATCGCATGACACCATGTAATCACCATCACACTTCAGCCGCGCGACGAGCAAAAAATACTCCACAAAAATTGGGAATGGAAAATAAGACAAGCTTTAAAGGGAATTTAATACAAGTGACATCCGCTCCTCTTATGCATGTTATAAGTCGTTCCACCTGATTGATCACAAGTACTTTCATTCACAGAATGCAACTCGGAAATAAATTTTTAATTTGTTCTTCGCAAATACGACTCATTTAAATTGCTGCAATAATTACATTGCATGCAATTAATAATTAATCAATGTAGTTTCATAATAAATCATATTGTAATTATCACGCTCTGTTTAGTCATGTTTCGCTGGTAATGATGTTTTGTGGTTAGGTTGGAAACATTAATTAGAGCATTTAATATTGATGGTGGCGCTATTATGCTGAATGATGACGTAGTCGTCGTCGCCGCAGATGAAGGGGCGAGAAAAGGCGTGATGGGAGAGCAGTACGGTGAACCAGAAAAGTATATTTTTAAGCGAGGCTCTGTTCATCACCGTGGTACACACATTCGGGAAAGTCGCTCCAGCGCAAACATAACATACAACACGGTGTACTACTTGGCCAAGGGTTTCTAATCATTTCCTAGTTTTGTTTGTGGGTTTTGCACACGAATGTCCAGGCAAATATCACACGCGAGGCACGACGCGAGGCGAAATGAAATTGTAAACCGTGAAACAACGCCATTGAAATCATTTTAAAGCTCAATCTAGTTGAAAGCCCTCGTGCATGCATGTGTTTAGTGGCCGCCCTTGCATATTGAATTTTTGTATATTCACCGTGCGAGCTGCTGGTAGTTTCGCGCAAACTACTGTGCTCGGCGCCCCCATTCGCTAGGTACTGCGACCACGACCGGCTAATGGTATTAATTACCGAGTGCCTGTTAGATCTGGGATACCATTTTTTCATGTTATTCGCACTTTTAATCTCGTCTCTTATTTCGTGTATGTATTATTCTGTGCAATGATAAAAAGCGACTTTGGATGGCTTAAAAATAATTGGATCTGAGAAGAACTCCGAGGAGAATGTATACCCCGTCGGGTGGTGTGTAATTCATCAATTCCTCTGAGTCCGTCCTTCCAGACGTGATCCCCTGGGAACGGCACGGCAGAGACATGATCCCAAAAGGCTGTCATCTTCCATCTTCGCCAATGAACCGAGGTTATAGTCTGGACTCTGGACCTCTTGCAACTTTCATTGAGTTGTCGCGCTGTAATTCGCAATTTTCGTAAATCCATAGAACGTTATTTGTCCTAATACGGCTAGTATTGGAATTTATTTCTCGATGGAAGCCCTGGAGATACTGGTCTTAAAAAAAGCACACAAATAATAAATACGGGTATATTTGTATTTATTATTTTTTTCCTCGAGCGGATCCTTATCCAAAACTGTTCTGGACGTCCAATAGAAAATATGACGTTTTTGATGAAAAGCAAATCTCATAATAAAGTTTCTCGTAAATAAGTTTGTACGTAAACCCTGCCGAGTAAAAGTTTGATCGAGTTTTAGAAGAGAGTTAAAAGTGGCTGCCTGTTTCTAAGAGATAATAATACACCGACCGGGTCGCTCAAGAGGACGTCAAACAATATAACAATAAGGTTTAATATCTGTTTGGAAACTTCTGCGCAAGACATTACAAAAAATTGTTAGAAATTAGTTTTGTTTGATTGGGAAGTTCGCGTGTATGATATGTCTATGAGTAATAACAAGTATCGTTATCAAGATTCTTCAGCCTATTTTTCGCTCGTTGCGGCTTCAATGTGCCATGGAGAAATTATGTAATTGCCTTCTTGTGGCTCTAAAATGCGTGCAAGCTCCAAAGTTGCGATATCAAACCGTTAAATACAAGATCAGAAGGTCATGCCATGTCAGAGGTAAACTATGGTGTTCGCGCAAATTAACGTACCAAATTCGTACCTATAGTATTCTCTTTGCATTTTTTTTTGTAATAATTATATCACAGGAAAAATTGTGTAACGTAAGTTCGCCAACTCCTCAAACTTTGATTGAACTCAAATCCAGTTTCATTCATTTTCAAAACAAATAAACACACTCCACACAGTAGTAAAGTACAATGTTATACATTATAATAAAGAATATACATATCCCAAGTTTATAAAATGAGCTTATCAAGTCTCGTAGATTTGAAAACATCAAGCATTGTTTGCAATAAATAAAAACTTAATAATAGTTTTCATAAAATTGCATATGTGTAATGCCTTGCTAACTAAATACCTTCAACATGTAATGTATGAAATCACAATCTAAAATAAAAATATGTTATTACTATACAATACAATTTATTAGTTATTCCTGAAGACCGGATTAAATCAGCAATCCCCCCCCCCCCCCCCAACACTCTCATTTTTGCGACGATTAGACAGACAAGAAAAACTCAAAGAGACATGAAACATAAAATCAGCTGGCCGTCTCACCTGTGACAACCGCGAGCAGTGTCAGCCAGGGCCTAGAGTCTGCCATGCTGACAGCGTCTTCGCGTGTTTATCTCCTCGCCGGAGATTGCGACACGCGTCCCGCTACCCGGGCAGCCACGACGAAACTACCCGATCCGCGCCGGCCGGCATCACTAGCGACGCCGCCGACGCCGCCGACGCCGCCGACGCCGACGGTGGCGTAGGGCACGCAGGCGCGACGGGTCAGCCACGTACCGACGCTTAACAACTTGATAGAGTCTTGTCTATCGATATATAGTACTTCTTAAACTGGTGGACATGAGATGAATGCTAAGCAGAAAGCTTGATTGTATGCCTTGCGAAAGAAGGTGTACAAAATAAGTTTACCAATTGAGAGAGAAGTAAAAGTATACGTACCGTCCATAAAGTATAGGAGGACCTGTTTATACTTACAAGTCTTATTGTATGTCTTGGTTATCAAATTTTCATCAATTTGAAGGGTAAACGAGTTATGATCCTCCTAAGGGAGTACGTAACAAAACAAAAACTAATAAAGAGGCAACAATAGATTGTTTCGGCGATTCTTTGCCACCTCTTCAGGTTGACGAATGAAGCGTGGAAAATGAGATTTATGTGGCGATGCTCAGCTATGGTGGAGGTGCCGGAAATAAAGCTTAACTAGTATATATTATTCTCTCTTGAGTACGCTCATAAAACGTGACTGTTAAAACGAAACTCTGACCAATGAGAGAGTTTGTATCGTGTTTAAACAAGCCGTTAACAAAATCCATGCAATTTAGATACATGCACTACATAATTACAAAATCTGATCACGCTTGCAGATTCAGATCAAGGTACACAATATTAGGAATCTCAATATAATTTTGCTAGCATGATCATTAATACAGCTACAGCAGCTATTCGTTCCCAGAAAATACAATTTAATTTACGACTAATAAGCTGACAGTGCGATAGTCTAGCAATGGATGTCGTAAACTGTTTTATTGTTGATTAAGTCGGATGACTTTAATTGTCTCCCAGGGGAGGCACATGGGGTTATATCGTGATAATAACCTTCAAGACTCCCTCAACCTCGTAGCTCGAGCAAGATGGCTATCATGAGTTTGACAGGACCGACAGCGGCGTATTTGCTAGATAACAGAGAAAAAATAACCCCTGCAGAAATATAGCACTTCAAAATAGATTCATTGTAGTGTATATAAAGAACTAAAATTATGGAACACAAATTCATTTGCTTTATATCTTTTAACTTTTAAGTCACCAGAAGCTGGGATCTTACGAACAATAATATATGTTTGCGTATTTGGATAACAACATAATAATATAATAATGCTGCTTCTATTGACACGCACCCGCTATTCGCACTCCGGCAGTGACAAGTACTGCACGCCACACGACACGACAATAAGGTCTTGGAACAATAGGATCAACTCGTTCAATTATTAAGCGGAGATACTCTTCGTTCAAGGAGCATTGAAAATGAGCTTACATGACAATCGCCCTCCAGCACCACACGAAATGTGAAAATGGAATATTATTATCTTAGCGTTCTGGCGCAGAGAGTACGTACGTGAGTGCTTCAAGCACGGCGTGGGACGTTGTGTGCAAGAAGTTAATGGCACTGGCTCCTGCAGAGGCTAATTGTACACAGTAGGGATGAGACAGGGATGAGATACTTTAGGATGGCATGCACGGATTTCGGTAATATATAATCATTTTCGTACATTTCGCTACGAATTTTCCGCCCCCGATTCATATTGGAACTAATTTATTGATCACGTGTATATAGAGTTAAAAAAAGAGTACGTTTTTCACGATGCATACTAACTCGTTCATCGTTCGCTCGCTCTCTAATTATTTTGCTCACTCGACTGTAGTTTATATTCATGTGCGGATGCAGTAGCGTAATAAAATTTGCGATTGAATTTTTTGTGTCTGCTGTTGCTGCCGCTGCCGCTGCTATTGAGGGGAACAGGATCTTGTTTAAATAGAAATTCAGTTGGATTCACTTCCCAGCATATAATATTACATCTCGGGCGCGCGATTTTACGACAAGTGCAGATGGTGTGAAAAAAGCTATAAACTTGAATTTATCTTATTCGGCCATGTTATTGATTAAAAGGTCACAGCTTCCGTTTATAAATTACAAATTTGGTTTCATCTGTAGCGTAAAAGCTCCTATATAGTGCATTGAAATTAGATTTTCGCAAGAGCCTTGTTCGATTCAGCATAATTTATTTTCATGGTATGTTTTTCATTATTGCATTGGTGTGGAGGTACATATACTTGAAACATGTGCAGCATCTATGAAGGAAATTCAAATCAATATTAGAGCAGGTTCACAATTCATGCCAGATGGTATTCGCTGAATCCGAATACTATGCTTTCAATATCAAGCCAATTTTCTTGTTAAGCTAATTTAAAATGTTGGCTGCAGATATTGCTCTATCGAGCGTCGTGACGCCGCTCGGCATCGGATGACAAATCGACGCCCTTGGGGAGAGGGAAGACGCTCGCGATTGTGTACGCGCTCAGGTATAATAATCCATTCGCGATTCATCGATCATATTTCGATTTACTTCTACATAAGCATCTTTCGAGCTTTCAGATGTCAGTCTCGATTTCGTTCGGGGACTGTTTTCTGTACGTGACGTGGTGAAGGCATTGCGTCAAATTTTGAAGCCTGTTGGGGTGAAGTTTGATAGATTTGTTAAGGGTAATGCATATAATTTACTGTATCGATAAAAACACCGGCCTGATGAAATAAGATTTATTTATAGTATACAGAAATCCTTTCAAAACCCAAAGTCTCTAAGAAGTGTTATTTCATGCTACATATGAAATGATAGTATTATTTTATTTCCGTCTCTTCTAAAGAGTCGAGAGCTGGGAGTACAATATAGCATCCCGCCTGGCCAGCTAGAGCAATTCTGTTACTTTATAGTATTCTAGCAAATCGTGGATTATGAGCGTAATTTGTTATAACTGTGCAAGGATTTACGAGGCAAAGTTGTGGCACCCACGAGGCATCTGGCCGTCGGAAACGATTCAGCAAAAACGACGCCATGTCATGATAGATAGAGATATGTTTTATTTCGCGTCGGCTAGCTTTGTTCGCCTGCATGCAATGGGATGGCGGAAAAATGTCAAATGTTAACTGTCACAAACAACGACTTTTTGACATTTTGATATACTAGGTTTCATATCGACACTTGCCATTGGTTTAAAGATCCAGCTCGAAATCATGCGGGGCTTATAATGTACGTATCAGTGGGACCGAAAATCTCAAACACTATTTTATTGATCTCATTAGAAGACAAGAGTGTAATTTTAAGTAATAACCGTTTACTCATAAGTCAATAAGTAAAAGCTGAACTCAACATCACATGCGACTATCTCGCAAATTTTTGAGACCGATTTTGCTCGAAATAAACGCAATCTGTGCTCATGGTTTTACGAAAGTGTTGGTTATTTCAGGATTGCTCTTATTTTGATGCCACTTTCGCCGACCCAAATAAATGCAGTGACCCATAAAATATTAACGCACGCGCAAAGTTTTATGATTGGACGATTTTTTTCGTATATTTCCATTCGAACTCAATTTTATTTTGCAATTATTTTAAAGCGAGGTAAATATAAAACTGACATACATTTTCCAAAGTTGGGAAAATGTGTAGGTTCACCCAAACATATTAATTAACTTTGGAATATGATCCGCTCATCAAATGCATATATATATATATATATATATATATATATATATATATATATATATATATATATATATATATATATATATATATATATATATATATATATATATATATATATATATATATATATATATATATATATATATATATATATATATATATATATATATATATATATATATATATATATATATATATATATATATATATATATAATCTATAACTGCTATAACCAGGTTCTGCTGGGAGTTTGTTTCAATGAGGAGTTTCAATGGAAATAAAAGGAACAGATCCCATTTGCTGCTGGCAGAACATTTTATTCGCATGAGGCTGAAGGTGAAGAGTAGTGCAAAACGTGGTGCTCCACAACTGCGTTTTGAAAGGTATCGTGCAAGGATTGACTCGAAATATCTGCACACTTTTTCAGTGAAGTCATCCCATTTTGCGTTTCGTATATTAAAAGGTGATTCGCAAAAAAAACACTAATTACAGCGTGCATCACATTTCATCCTCTTTCAAGAACAAGATTTTCCTTCCCTTTTCCAGCTGCGCTGGCAAGGTACATTAATAATACTGCTCCTGTTGTTCTACTTTATTTTCTAATCACTCACGCTGTCTACGTTTTTGATGTCTGATGCAGAATTACTGCTTTAAAAAAAGAAAATCCTCCAAACATTATGCATACCTATATACAGAAAAGAGATAGCATATATATTTATACCTTTATACGGCGTACATACATATTATTATACACATAGATATTACACAACTCTAAAGTGAAATATTTCAGCTACATTTTTTGAAGTGCAATTTCTACCGAAGGTACACTTTACGGAGCCCACTTCACCGTAAATCACAACATGTTGCACTCGTTTACAGCGCAATAAGCGCATATTGCTAAGCATTTTCTGTCTCGCCAATGTATCGCAACGCATCCAACCTTTCAGCACAGGAGCTTCAAAACATCTCAGACTGCACAACATTTCAGACTGCACATATATGAGACTGCATACCATCTCATACTGCACATATATCAGACTGCACAACATATCAGACTGAACACCATATCAGACAGCACAACATATCAGATTGCACAAAATATCAGACTGCACATCACAGACTGTAAAACATCTCAGGCTGAGCTCCCAGCGACCATGCCAGCAATTGCGAGTCAAGCGGGGAGCTAATGCGATCAGGTAACTTGTAACAGTCAGTCGTCGTCGCATAGAGTCGTTGCAGTGAAAGGATCCGTCGCCCCCGCTCTCCATGTTAATGAGTCAAGGGAACAATTAGAACCAACTGGATGGAATCTGGTTCTCGACTTGAATACTCTGCGTCCCATACCTACCTTCAGGAAGATTGAGGAGCATGTGCTCATTATTTGCGCGCGGATGATTCTATTTTACTCGAGAGCTGCCATTCAATTCGAGTTCTCGTGTTATTCGAGCGTGGCTATACAGAGCTGTACTTGCTAATTAAAATATATAATAACCTAATCAAACCAAATCGATGTTTTATAAGGTTTCGTAGAAGTGAGTATAACATTGAGTTCCATTTACTTATACGTAGTATATGAAACAGCAACAACAATCTCAGGATAAGTGACACGGCCTTCAATTTTAGCTCTTGTTTAACCTGGAACTGATGCCGGTTCACTGCAAACGTGTTCAATATAAGTAACTGGCCAATGCCAAACGCAATTCTAGCCTCACTCAGCCAATTAAAAAGCAATTAACAATAATTGTGTCCTTCCACATATCCTATTTAATCAATAATTTCCTCTGGGAGTGAGTCGTAGCAGCTAGCTACACGTATTGTTCCGGTAACTAACCATCCGAATGGAACATTTTCCTCTCGATTGGGTTTTCACTGGGAATAATATGCTTGCACTGGAACCAAGTTTGCAGCAGTAAATCACTAGGGCCTGAGCCCGAGTTTAAGGCGTAATTTACAGCCCTATTAGCACTACGTATACACCCGATGCTACAACATTGCAGGCTCCTGTTATAAATGGTATGTATAGAAATATAGGTCCATGCAACACAATATATACATATATGTGACCATTTATAAGAGGTTATAGGAGAAATAGAAACAGAATAGATGGTATGTATAGATATTTCTACTCTCTAACACGTTGTTTCCGAACTGTCCTATTGCGATAATTATTCGGAAATGATGTTGTACAATAATATTCTTCCGCTAATCGGTTGGCTTTGTCTCATAAATTTCTGCTTCTACTTCTAATCAAAAATTTTGCAAAACAAACCACAAATATATTGGGGATGAGACGCAATCATCAGTTATATGGATACTGTACGGACGAGTATTTCTAACACGCTGCTTAATTAAGCAAGCAATTATTTACCGGCTCATTTGCCGTTGTTTGCCCGTAATTGGGAGTGGTCTCATCAAAAGCAGCATAATAATTAAACACACATCACGTGGTATTAGCTGACAAACATGTCTGATAGATGTTTGCCAATCGTTGACTTGTCAATTCGCAATCAATCATCGCGGAGATTAGACCTTAGCCGTCCGGCTTATGAGTCCAAATTACTATACCTGATGACACTGCATTCGTATGAACCAAAGTGCAGAACTTTTTTGGTAAATGTCACGGCGAGTTTGTGGTAAAATAAGTTCTTTACAGTTCTAGATTTGCAGTTCTAGACAACATGAAACCACACTATTGGAATTCTAGGGTAACTACGCACTTGAAATATGTGCCAGTGCCACCGTCTCGATACAAAAGCGCTAAAAACGCTTATAGCGCTTATAGCGGTATAGCAGAAGAATTGGCGGCGATCACAGCGATTCGGCCAAACATATTTTCTTAGTGCACTGACAATACGCTTAATTACCTAGGTTCACTTATTAAAATAGTCAGTCTAGAATCCCTAATGGGTTTGCAAATGCATATCTTCTTGAAGACTTTAACAACAATAGACAAGTACGACAAGAACATAAAGACATTATACATTATCTAGAAATAATAAAATGAATTTTCATTTAAAAGAATCCGACCTAGTGGTGGTGTTCGTGGTGAGAAGCCAAGCTGTCAAGTTGTGTCAACAGAGTGTAGAAAGAATATGACGTTTTTATAATCTGCAAATTAAAACAAAAAGTGTTATAGTGTATACGAACTTTCTTGGTGGAAATTATTCCACTTTAACGGAAACCATGATAAAGGACTTAGTGCTAGTCCGTTCTAGAACTGCACTCGCTACCCCCCCCCCCCCTCACACACACACACACACACACACACACACACACACACACACACACACACACACACACACACACACACACACACACACACACACACACACACACACACACACACACACACACACACACACACACACACACACACACACACACACACACAAAATACTCAGCCGTTGTGTGTTCCTATTATTATTTTACTCTTACAGAGAATTCTCGGTTTTTATGTTGAATAAGAATGCAAAAAAGATGGCAAAACATCACGGCACCTCCACCGGGGTTCCCTTTCCGGATGAGTAACTATAGATAGACCTACCCGATCTACCTACGCGTGCGTATTGAGTAATCGAGTCTCCTGTAAATGAAGCGTACCTTAACTCTTGATTAGCTATCAGTTTCAAACGGTAGTTGCTAATATGACTCATTAACGGCGGCAGTGATTCAATAACGGTGTAATAATCTGCCGTGCAAAGTGTTGCGAAGCGTCACCTGGCGTCGAATTAGTTTCAAATTTGAACCGTGCTCTATTTTAATTGACTCGTCGTGGTCATTACCATGCAAGGTTGTAGTGCAGCATTCTTATTTAGGGATGAGTATCTCTCTTAAAGGTATAAGTTATCGCGAACTGGATTCACGGGCACAAAAATATAGACACCAGTTTCGTTGCTTTGGAATCGGATTGGCTGCTTATTTCGAACGCGAAGCGCCGGGACTTACGCTTCGGAAGAGTTCCAGTGAAACTGGTAGATAGCTCGCGGCAACAATTTGGGCCGGACGGCTGGATCTGAGCAGGATGATTTGGATTGATCGCTTGAAGCTAGGAGATGAGTTGAGCCAATCACAACTATATATTGCTTCGTTTATACGTGAACTCTGGAAAAACAACATCAATTTCAATGTCGATGCTGTTGTGTGTCGATGCGTCGCAACACGCAAGCCAATGTGCAATATCGCGGCACTCTGCACTCACCTCGTGAGCTAGAGTGCTGGCGAACCAGCAGTAGATAAACAGCTCGATTATGGCGCTGAACATGACTTGTAAGAGACCGACCAGCTTGGCGTCAATGTGCGAAGACTGTAAGTTTAATGAATGTGTTAATGCATTGATGGTTAACGAAGAAATCTTTGCTAAACAGTCGCCACTTTCAGGTGGTGCAATAATATTATTGTTTTTCCTTGATTTACCTTTGATGCTTGGAACGCTACCATACAGAAGAGCGCCAGGCTGGCCATTATCTGGTAAATTAAAACTGCACCGAAAATCGATTCCAATTCGGCCACAAAGCTGGTTTAATTGAGGGAAAAAAACATGGCGTTGTGATACAGATTGTGACCACACAACAAATTGGTTTTTAATTACACACAAAATATCGTTTGCAGGTTTGCTTCTATAATTTTGCGGAAACTTGTAATTATTTTCAAATCAAATAAACCGTACCTTATTAAAGTCTGATGATGTTCCACGAAGTTGGATACCCGAACATCCATTTCGTAGCTAACTCGATTTTCCGGCCGACTTTTCTTATCTGCATCGTGAATCTTCCGCGAAGAAAACTCATTTTCTTTGTCGGTTTCCGTCACATTTCCATTTGTCAAAAGCCCACTTCTATTTCGCTGTTGTATCGGTTTGCTGGAGTTTAATCTATTCCGCGTTTTTACTCCAATTCTCTCACCATCTTTTGTGTTTGATATGTCAAAATTCATATCTTTGTATTCCATATGCAAATTATTACCCAAAGGTCGTAAAAGCCTTAGATTGTTGAGATGCAACACTCTGTTCAAATCCTTATCGTTCCCGTCTAAGTTTCCTTCCATTTCCGAATCTTGTTCGTCCATTTCCTTCAGAGCATACTCTCTGATATGCTCCAACTTATGATTGAGCAAGCAGTACTGCTCGATAGCGTTAATGAGCAGGGACACAAAAATCGTATCGAACACTCCGATAAAAATGCCGTCGACGAAAGCCTGAGCCGCGGTCCAGAAATATCCCAGCTCGTAATTGGGAGAGTACGAGTTGTCGAACGGGAAATATTGTCGATGCGGCATCGGCATCAAATCGTGGCGCGTAAGGGGACCGAACGCGTAGTTCAGCCCCGTACCCACGCACAGGAGCACGAAGCATCTCGTCAGATAGTTCGATTGTTTCTGATGCACCTCGTGGATCGCTCTCTGATCGTCATCCTCCACCATTTCGCATAACGATTCGAGGACGTGAACCAATTTCACGACGTCGTCCATGCGAAACAATAAAGTTCCAACTTTGATCGTAGTCATGATTAAAATTATAGATAGGTAGATGTTTTCTGTTAGGTGCGTGATTTTCCCTTCGCCGTAGAAAGCATCCACCGCTTGAAAAGCCATGAGTACGGCGGCTGACACACTGGCCACACGAGGGAAATAAAAGTATGCGTAGGCCAGCCAATTCTGGTTGGTGTCTTGCCACGGCCAAAGGCCGGCCAATCGCAACAGTTTCACATTCAGCTCCAGACATTTTGCTCCTGTTGGTGCTTCTGACTCTATGATGCGCCTCGAATCTGATGAAGAGTAGAACATCGTAACGCAATTCGAATGAAATGGCCCGGGGTGCGATTAAAAGGCGGGCACTTCTGCCGGCGTCAGATGGCACCGAACGAATGGCTCTAATGCCTACCAGCGACCGGGTCACCTCGTTGAAGAGTGGTCGTCACCGCAAATGGGCCATCAAACATTCATGGCGCGGTCTGATAGTTTCACACTAATATACTTCTGAGACTCGTCTCTCAATTTTTCATAGCTGATAGTTTGATCACTTATACAGGATTAGCTAACAAACTTTCAAATGAAGAATTCCCTTTTTGAAAGAAAAAAAATCATGTATACGAGTGTATTTACGTAGGTAAGTATAATAGAGAAAGCTTTATGAAGGACTTAAGGACGTCAAAGCTAGCCGGGTAACTTTTGGTTAGTTTAACTTTGAAGTGTGGAGTTTACATTTGATTAAATAACATTTATAATGCCCTTCATCGGTGATTGAATTTCCATCTTCGATTCGTACACGACATCATTACGTTTGTGCAATATCTAAATGCATACCCTTGTACAATTCCAATATGTTATAAATTCCATACATTTACAAAGAATTGGTAAGATAGTTTGCGTCGCCAAGCGGGCATCTTTTTAAAAATTAAAAATCTCTGAACATTCAAATCTTATGAATGTATTTATAGTTTAGCCACAGACTAGAGGTTATTGCTGAATGGAAGTGTGGCGCTTAATATAAAAGAAATACCACACCAATGTTAGTGATCTAACGAGAACGAGCCACCAAGGGTTTATTGCACACTGCATCCCCCCAGTTCAAACCTCGCGGGTTGCCAATCTGGCCCGCCCGACGTGGGGGATGAAACGCCACTCTGCAGCCAGGCAAGTAACCGAGCCGAACGAACCTTGCACAGGCAGCCTCTGTGTGCGATCTCGCGAACCGCGAGAATGCCCGGGTGCCCGTCCCGGAAAAGAGATCTCGCTGCAATACGCACATGGTTTCAATCTAAAACTTACAAAAAACGATGCAGTATCCTGGACAAGTTGCACGCTTGGGTATGACTCGGGCATGTGTTAAATTATAAAACACACCTAAAATTTTAAATTTTGCCATGCAGCTACAGAAAATAAGTTCTCCGTGGGTTTTATCATCCTTACTTATCTATTCATATTTTCACCACAATTCAAAATAATTATAAATGATTTAAAAATGCTGAAAACAATTTTACATATTAACAGCAGCATAATGTAACAAATCGTCATCAAATTGTCATGCATAAAATAAATACAACCAGCCGTAAGATGAGAGCAGCGATGGAATAAACATTTTCAGAGCATAATATGAATGTGCTTTCAGCGGCAGCCTTTCAATAAACCCCATGTCTTGAGATCGCCGCTACCAACAGTGCTCCAACGACCAAAAACGATCATTATTTTTTAATGCTGTACTTTTACCCACCGGTTTCATAACAGCTGTCCTACACCGATCCGTTACCACGCCATTAAAATTGTACCACACATAGTTTTAATATCCTTTTTTATGTATCTTTAAATGCATTCCCGAGAGTATAATATGCTAAAGATGATCCAGCCTTTTCGTAGGACATACACAAGCCTTTTTGTTTGCAAATGGAAGGAGATGTCATCAAGAAAACTTGTTCACTTGAAACAGAAGTATCCGCCTTTCAGATTCAGAGTGAAAATGGTATAGGACAGACCGCAGAGAAAACTCCTAACGTGAATTGTTTTTCTCCCGTCAGCGCAC
This sequence comes from Nemoura dubitans, assembly GCA_921293005.1. NCBI lineage: Eukaryota > Metazoa > Arthropoda > Insecta > Plecoptera > Nemouridae > Nemoura > Nemoura dubitans. Next base: position 67,733,638 of record OV121074.1, read on the forward strand.
TCAGGCTTGTGTATGTGTGTTTCCAGGTTTCCAGTTTCCAGCAAATACATCTTGTTTAAATATTTCCATCGTAAACACCTCGCAGCTCAGAAAAAATCCAACTTGGATGTTTTCCTTTTCGGCTGTACCTACAGGTTCGCGCAGACGGATATAAGCACGAGTGGAAAGCTCACACGACATCTGCATGGCATTATGCACACGTTGGTGTCGGGCCGTTTTCGATATTCCAGCGCCGGTGAATCGGCGGGAATGTGAGGGTAGTTCTGGCATCGAATCATATTATTTATGAGACGAGATCGCCGGAAAGTAATTTGAATATTCGGCTGTGATTGCTATAAGTACGCTTAAGTGTGTTATATTTATCAAATATCGAAATACGTTGAATGGAAAAAGTTCGTAACCACGTTTTTCTTGTTTAGAAACCTTGCTTCCCTCCTTTGAAGAGTCGAAATATATCTTGTTAATTTTGTGAAAGCTAATGAAATGCTACAAATAACAGAGTAAGGCGCAGTTTGCATGGGCTATAGTCGCTTGTAACCCGACGAGAGAGGGCAGGTGTAATTTGTTTCAGTCCCGACTGAAATACAGATTGATATTACTACTTGACTCGATGCTCCCACGTGCTTCTCTAAGCGCCTCAGTAAAACGGCAAATGTATTTCTGTTAAAAAGGGTAAATTGAATTGAAAGTATCAAATTGAATTTTCGACACAAGTCGTGGGACGAATGATTGAGATATTGTGTTCAACGTATTTACGAGATAAGTCAATCAGGCTGATGCTTTTCAACGGAAATCACCAGCTGAGCTTAAAATAAATGATTGTCAAAGGCTCGTAATTTTATTGAAATTCAAAATATATTGAATCCATGGCAATTAGAGAATATTCAGAAGACAAAAAAAGAAAAAACACAAACAACAATTTGCTTGCGTCTACATCAAAGATCTGAATGGTAGAATTGTTTTAAAATATTTTTTGCAATAAGTTCTCGCATTTTCTAAGATTTCAAGAAACTTGGTTCAGTCGAACAATAAAAGACAATGCAAGAAAACACTTGCTTCATTTTCCTGTAATTTCCCTAATGGCTTCCTAACGTTTGTTAAAAAGAGCACAGAAACCAAACTCCTTTGGCCAACACGCTGAGCTCACCGACTATTATTTGCTTTTCTCATAATCTTCTCTCCTTCGCACGCTTTCTCGCTCGTCGGAGACCCTTCCAAACTCTCCGGCATATGGCGTCCGCCGTCGATGCAGTAACAGAGTGAGGTAAAGGTACCTATATAATATGGGAGGCAGGCATAATCATGAATGTATTCATGGGGTATTGCTGCCTGAACGCGCTCGTGCTTGTCTAACGGGATCCCCGCGAATCGTCCGCTTGCTAGGGCTTTCCTCAAGACGATTATTTCACTCACTTTTCATCTACGCAAAACTTTTACTGCGCGGAAACGAAGCAGATTTTCATTTAGTTTTTTTGTATATACGTGCAGCGGTTGGGTTTGGGGTGTATATTTGAGCGAAATAGAAAACGTTCCACCGTTTTATATATAAAAGCTCGAAGGGTTTCGACCAGCAAACTTTCAGAGGAGTGTGTTGTTCGTGTTTATGTGCATATACGTTTTATAATTTATGCTATCAAAGTCACGTGCTTTAGTCTGAATTTTCGTTTCTCTAGCGCATAAAGCTCTCAGTGCGGTTCCTGACTAACTGAAACACATCTTAGTTTGCTAACTAACTTCGAGCAACAGGTTTAAATTATGACCATGAGAATGATAATCAACCAAATTATCGTGCAAATGCAATTTTCAACTTCGTTCTGGCTGCGAGCAAATGCCCCTGCGACTGAAATGACGCCCCCTTTGCGCTAGACGCGTTATTCCGTTCCTCCAAGCATGTCCTGACCGTCGAATAGCACTCATCGCTCTGCGTCTATTCGACGGTTGCTTGATTGGCCATCTTTACTTCTTCCGGTCGCCGTCGACGACGTCGAGACTCTTTACGGACGTCGCGTCCGGGATGTCAACTCAATTACGATTGATTCTCTTGCGATGATACATTTTTGGCAGCTAATCGAAGTGAGGGAGATAGCTGTCTGCTCAGACTCTGAAAGACAACTGATAGGCTATTCTATTTGCAGCTGAGCAGCGAGACGCTGATAAGGTGCATTTCCTTGGGCGTGGAGGAGAGTTTTGCCCCCCCCCCCCCTCCCTTCCCCACTCCCGACACACAGACACACTTATAGAACCTATTTGCCACAGGGAATTCCGCGGCCTCATTATTAATTTGCAATAAGTTCACCAAACCTACAAGTCTAGTTATTTATACATCTTGTACAATCTATCACAAAATTCCAATTGCTTTCAAATATAAACGACAGTACTTTATCTAGCTGCTTTCTTTGCTGTAGGATATGTTGGGGCATAAATAAAGATGTATACAATAACCATAATGGTACTCCATCCAAATATATTGCATACCAACAGTGTACAATTTACTGTGGTGTATAAAGGGAGGTCGTCCCCAAACTCATGGGCCGAATTTTAGAGCAAGTTTAGAGTTACTGCAGGGATGTATATTCCCAGACCTCAATTTATTTTGTTTCCTTTCAATCGCATTCAATGAACCATATGATCGTATTTATCACTTTTGCCTGTTGCGTATCCATGCAACTGACAGTTGAATTATACAGTTTGACGTCAGCACGTAGCGCTCTTTGCGGTCTACGCACCGCTACACACACGATACTACTAGTAAATATTCGGGCTCATCAAATTCAACAGGTCGACTTGTTTCTGCTACCTTGCAATTATCTGTCTGACAGCGTTCGGCAGCTGTTTTCTCCGAATGTGTCTCTGCCGGTGTTTTTATTGACGTCCTATGATGACGTCACGCGGCCTGCGTCGCGACGCTCGAAGACGTGCGCAGTGGCACGCGTCGGTTACGGGTCAGGCATTGACATCTGGAGCCCGAGCGCGTGCAAGTGATGAACTAATAAGCGAAATTAAAGGAAGGAATCATGATCATCACCAGCAACAGCTTGAATATATTGTGAAGATTGCGTAAGATTGATTGAAAAGTAAAGCCAGTTAATTTCCTCTTAAAAAACTTGCTTAGTGCTTGTTTATTATAGGACGATGATATAATGTTATACTTTCATACATTATTTTATTGGTCAATTATACTAAAAGCATGAATAAATATTAAAACGGAATTACATTCTCTTGAAAACGGTACCAAACATTAAATTGAAGCTTTTAATGAAAATCTGGCGAAATTCAAGCTAAAAAAGGCTCCAAACTCTGTGATTATTTTTCAGAACGAACCAAATTTAAATCAAAATCCACTTCATATTTTAATTATTTGTGAATGAAGGTATACGTCTGTCACAGAATGTTATTAAATTTTCCAGCTGCGCCGGGAAATTATGTATAAAAAGAACGAGCGGTCATTGCTTCGGCTTTCGCAAGGGTAAGAGAGGTTAATAATTCAGGCATTTTCGGGTACACGCTGACCCTGTGCCGGCCTGTCTCCCAGACGCAGCTACTTTGAAGTTGAGGCGTTCCTCGTTGATCGGTTAGCAACCGCCAGAGAGGTGTCCGGAACCGGAACCGGCACTGGCACCGGAACCGGAGGTGATCTTATATGGACATGCTTCGGGCGAGCTTCGGTGGGGAAAGTTACCCACCAACCTTCAACGGAAGGCTGAAAGATTAAGTCGTCGCAGATGACATAGAATATCAAACGAAAACTGTCATTCGAGAGTTTCCTGTCAAAAATACTTGACACTAGTACAAAATATTTCTTCTCAGAGATATGCAAAAAACTCAACTTATTTAACCAGTTCTCTTTTAACCAGATATTTTTAACCCTTAAAAATAGTGGATTTTTACCTCAATTCTTTTAGTATTATGTCCCACACACAGAATACAAAGGACGTCGAAATGAAACATCCCCACGCCAGAAAAATTCCTTCACCACGTTGATATAATTACGTTTCAACATCGAGTATCGTTCAATACCTATTTACTATATCATATTTAATAGATAAGCCATCTATCCGTCGCAAGTATGTTTCTCATACGTCTATGTTAGCAACCATTAGCAGAACAGAACTAATTGCAATTACTTGCCAATATTCCACAGGTTCGGATTAAACCAATGCTAGTCCACCAGCGAGTGCTGCACACCGCAATGATGATTTGCGCAAACAACGCAATCGCCATTTCGCTCTTTGCGCGAGTTTGCCCTCTCATTAAGCCATGGCTCACTTGACAGAGTATTAACTGACCAATGCAGCCAAGTGTATTATTATGCCCCTGTTAGGGGATGCTCTCTGCTGACACACACTCCCCAGGGGCGCGGGAACCACAGATTCTCTGCACATGTCTCTGTAAGATAACCATTCTGAAAGCATATCATTATCAGTCGCGAGTTAGCGAGGGGCGTTTTTGTTGGCTTGTCTACTTTCATGTGCTTAGATTGACCCTTGCGTTGATCCCTGAAAATGAGGGGAAACATGCGTTTGCAAATGTTTGATAAAAAAAAATGAGCAGAGAGGAATGGAGTTTTGGACACTGCTTTACTCTGGGTGGAGGAGCCGAGTTTGCTCTGCGGGCTGCGTTCAGGGGTTGTGCTACTGTGTAGGTGGAGAACCCGAGTCTGATCTGCGGGCTGCGTTCAGGGGTGGTACTGTGTGGGTGGAGAACCCGAGTTTGCTCTGCGGGCTGCGTCCAGGGGTTGTGTTACTGTGTAGGTAGAGGAGCCGAGTTTGCTCTGCGGGCTGCGTTCAGGGGTGGTGCTACTGTGTGTGTGGAGAACCTGAGATTGCTCTGCGGGCTGCTTTCAGGGGTTGTGCTACTGTGTGGGTAGAGGAGCCAAGTTTGCTCTGCGGGCTGCGTTCAGGGGTTGTGTTACTGTGTGGGTGGCGGAGCTGTGTTTGTTTCTCGGGCTGCGTTCAGAGTTGTCCTATTTTGTTATAACAACTAAACGGAATGGGAAACATTTAATTCAAGCCTCATGGTAATCAAGAAATCTAACGTTTTCCTAAAGTGTATCGCAATAATATCCATGGAATTTCAGTGCATACCGATGGCGAGTTTGACACGTGTGTTGTTACAATTTATACCTACGTTGATTTTGTCTTGTACCCACTTAATGTGTCGTTGCTGCAGACTTGCCAATCGAACATTTCCCGAGCACAAGATTTAATTTGGTTGACTTGGCTCTGATGAGAATCGAACCCAATGTAGCTAGCTCGATCGGCGTTCTGTGTTCAGCTTTTGATGACCTGAAAATGTCTATGCCTTGACATGGTCATTTTTTTATGGGCGTCAAAGAAGGTACTCGTTAATGTTCCAAAGTTCAAACAAGGTGTGCGCAATGGAACGTCTCGATATGGGGGCTGGTCTGTCAGGGAAAACTCGCTTTCTTCTGCGAATCGAGTAACGTCTCCTCGCTGATGGAAAAGACATCATAATATACGAGTTCGAGGAAGATTTCGAGGAAAACGATGGGTGCATATAATCTTTGGGTCATCATCTTTGCTTCCGCCATAATATTTCTATACTGGTGCGATGAGATCGAAATAACGATTCTTGTTCACCTCACTGCATCATAAGTTATGTAAACCTATCCATTAAGATGTACCGCAAAACCAACTTGATCCACGCAGCTCCAATCATGTCAACATACCTCTGATGATCGTCACTCTCTATGTTCTCTACACATCATTCGCCCAATCATTTCTGCAGGGGATGCCGATGTCCGTCCTCAAATACCGGTGCCTTTCAAGCATCACCGGCGGAACAACGCTTTTTCACTTAATCTCCTTAATGTCCTTCTTCTAGCGTGAGGTGCTACGTTAGTGCCCTCGACTCTTCTGCTAACCCAGGACCGGAAGGTACACTTCAGTGCCCCGGACAAGCTCACACACTACGTACTGTATTCCTGGTAGCTGGCGCCGTCATGGAGCTACTCAACAGCGGATTCAGCGGCATAATCAGCCAATGCTTCGGCTGCAGAAAAGCCAAAAGCCTTCAGCGCCCCGGTGTGAATGATGGCGAAGTGAGGCTGTGTAGCCTCAAGTTGGGTCATGATGATTTTCATGTCAACGGCATCCGTACAGTATTCGAGGTGCTCAACGACCTCACCTTTCGTAGCCACACCGTTGTCGTCCACATAATAAGGATTCTGGACTCAATTCAAGGCTTTGTCAACTTCAATTTCTTCGTCGTGCTGGACAAAGAGATGTGAGGTTATTGGGAGGTCATGTTTCGCAAACAGCTTGCTAGCGGGAGGAACGTAGCAATTTCAATAAGACAGACGGCTACCGTAGCGTTCTCGATGGAACGAACGGTAAAAAGGTTGACTGATTATCGACACAGAGTACTTTAATCAAAAAACGTACAAAAACGCAAAGCCACCCAAGAAAAGCAAAATAAAAATGGTACATACATTTTTTTCTGTATGCCTCAAGTTATAATTTTGGCTCCAATTTTGGACGCTTGAAATAGAAGACGTCAATTGCAGTGCATTGAAAGACAGTGCAATTGCTTGAATGCAACAGTACAAATTGTGTGCATTGTGCCAGCCAGCATGTTCCCGAACGGTGGGAATAAACGGTTTTAAATACAAGTGCTGGAAATATAGGTTCTTCGGAGATCACGGTAAAATATCGTTTTAGATTTCCAAATGTTTGTTTATTTATTTGAAGTTTTTGTTGATCTGAAGATTTTTTATTATTGTGTTTGCCTGTACCTACTGGTTATTTTATTTATTTTATTTTATTTTGTAACTTATACAAAAAGGCGATATTTAGTATAAAAAACTGTTCTTCCATGTAACCGACAAATAACAAATATACCGTAAAAATCAAGATTACAAAAATAATTATCTAAATATCTAAAAAATATAATTTTACACAATTTTTAAAATACTTAATAGATAACTTTTTTAAATCTTCTTTTGTAGAGTTGTAGCTAGTTGGTGCAGCAATAGAAAAGGAACCTTTGCATTTTTCAGTCTTGTGTTTGCTAATCAAATTTTCTCTGTTTCGGGTTTGGAAGTTATGTTTAGAACTGATTTTATTATCTGATTTATCTGATTAGAACTGATTTTATTTTATTATATGGTTAACTATTTTCCTGGTGTATTTTTTGCGTCTTTGTATCAAATCACACTTGGCAAAAATAACCCCATAGTTAGATAGTTTACTAGAATTTTGAGGTGTAAACTAAGTCATTAAACTTTTTTTTATAGTTCAGTTGCTGCTCAGGCCAGATATTACAAGTCATGCCTAAAATATAATCTATATGAAATTTAGAAGTTTAAAAATCATTACAGAGTTCAGTACTTACAAGGAAGGTAAATTTCATCGTTATTAGCTTTGTTTCGGCGTGGTATGTCATATTTTATGTCAGATATCAAAGCCCATGCCAAACTGCTTCGAAAACAAGTTATTCGTAATCATCGCCGGCCAGCTCCACAATTTATTCCACACAATGGGAGAGTAAGGGATGTCAAAAACAAGGGTACTGATGAAAATATCAGAAAGTCACTGCATGGAGTTCTGGAGGAGAGATATGCCATAAATATAGGTATATGTTGTATACTAAAATTATATAAAACAAGTAATAAATTATCAACACTCTACTCGTGATTATAGGTGAGCTTGTTTAGGGAGAATATGCGAAGCGATTACGAAAGTAGCTTAAGCAAGTCGTGCACACGGGGCGTGATTGAAAATTACCAAGGAAACGATCGTGATCTGCGTTAGAAGATTGTTTATCTTCGAAAACTCTCTCAATTTAAATTCTTGAACAAGTTTTGTTCCCACCGACAAATTACAATCCTAGCCGCAAGAGTGATCACTTTGCTAGCTCCGTTAAAATTGATAAAACGGAAGTTCCCGATCAAAATGTTCTGTCTGATCTCGAATTGATCATGATTGGTATGCAGTGCGGCAAGGCAGGCACGGGCGGCAAGTCCCAGTGACCGACATCACGCTCCCAGCACGTCTCTCGGTTTGCCACCGGGCCGCGATACCTGATCGATACGCTCTAACAATATTCACCGGCGGCTGGCAGGCAGGAAGCCGCCGTGCGCGATGAAGACGAGATTACAATGTCTTCTCTGGAACGTGCTCCGTGCCTAGCCGAGGTACAACAAGTTTCTCATCGTGGAACAAAAACAACGCCCGTTTTGCTGTCGGCTAAATCAGCTACCTCATAATAATAAGAAATACAACACAGGATAGACATATTGTGAACAAAAAAAAACAATATACCTTAACAAAGTTTGATGCTTTATCAAAGATAGCCCATAGTCATATTTTTAGCATTTAATATAGAAACACGGCTTCCGCAGTTCTCAGAATCGAACCAATTTCCCGAGGTCTAATTATATATTTTCCAATACGCAGCATTGAAGATATAACCCTCGCAATCAAAACTTTTCCCTCTACTTTTCGGCTACTGATTTATAACAGAGATCTCAGCCCTCGCGGAAAATCCGTAAATTATTATCAAAAACTGTTTGCTTTCATATCTATTTACCAAAGATACATAGCCCTCGAAGGACTTTATGGTATACTATCACCGCATCACGATTTCTTACCGTGCACCGCCATCTATATCACATTATTGATTTAAGAAACAACAAAATTATCGTTCAAATACAGGGAGAGTTGTGACAGGGTTACGGTGCGATAGGGCCGCCGACGCCGACGCCGACGGCTGCGTGCACCCTGTCGCCGTGTTTTGCGAGAGGTAAAACGGTGAGCTGCACGGCGGGCGAACCGGGGAGGGATGACGTTGCGCAGGGAACGCAGGTCATACCGGGGTGGTTTGCGCCGAGACTCGGGACTCGGGACTCGGGACTCGGGGATCGGGACTCGGGATCGGGACGCTGCCTGCAGTCTTCGGCAACGGGGTGGCCAAGTACGTTAGCTGAACGCTGCTCTGCGCCCTAGCTACGCCAGGCCGCAGCAACAACAAGTGTCTCACTCTATCGCACTGCCTGACTCAGCCTGCCTGCTAAAGAACGGCCGGTGTTACTGCCACGTCCAGCAACAGGTAATGGAATAATGGGGCTCGGGTTTCATGTATTAGATGGGCTGGAAAAGTTGTAGGGAAAGCGGTTGGAAAAGTTTTGAAATTTTTTCAGTGGTTTTTGGTGATTTGTGTTTTGTGTTTTTTGATTTCTATGGGGATGGGAATTAGGAATCATGGCGGTTGGGACCATTAATAATTTGGAACTCTGTTTTAGGTCACAGGTACTAGGCTAGGTTTAGGATGGGGTGGTTTTTATTAATTGATTTTGTCATTACGTGAATAGTCGTAGAAAATTGCGATCTAGGTTTTGGAAGCCTTTTCTAAAATATTAATAAGAGCACCTAGTTTCGATTAGTTAGAACGTCAGGAAAGTTTTTATATATGTACTTTGATTTATTTTTTGGATCAAAACTTTACTAAAGATAATAAAATAATGTCGGTATACCTATAAAGAAGATCGTAATGGTTTATTATGTCAGCAAGTGATATTTCAGTGCTGGCAGAATGTATTTTATAATAAAACCGTGCATCTTTACTACACATTCACAAGTGCATTCCGTTGCAACAGTCGCTCGATGTCGGGACTCGTTCGCGTCGTTTCTACGACGGCCTGCTTCTTAACGGCTCTCCTCTCCGAGCCTCAAGTTTCGTGTTTCTGCAACAGTTTGAAGAAACCAAGCTTCAGATACCCTAATTAACTTTGCCATTTACTTTTGACACTGAAAGACTGGCGAGACGGAACACAATCGCTGGGCGAGGAAATTTAACGAGATGCACGGCCTTTAGGAGGCACCGAAAGTTAATAAGCAGTTCATTGCAGAGGAAAAATAATTCCAGGCCTGACATTTCAAATGATCGTCTTGGCAGATATATCTAAGTATTAGCTTGAAACACAACGCTTTGCAGGTTGATAAATGATTTTAAAAATTTCATTTCAACACATTATTTCAGTATTTTGAAAAATATATTAATTATTTACCTCAACTTACTTTTAGCATAGTGGATTTTTTACTATCAATCTGTTTTTCTAGTATTTTTAATGCCGATATTCGAGAAAGGTTTGACTGTTCAAAAATTTAACGTGAGCGTAGTGTAAAGGGTTACTATTTTAAGTTAAACTCGATAGCATCTTCAGTAGACAGGTGCTTCCTTTTCTAACCTATGGGAGATTCATGGTTTAATTCCTTTTAAATTGAACACTACATTCATGGAATAACTTGCAGTCTTCGATTTAAGTACCATAATTAAGGTATAAAAGTGTCAAAATCTATTTTTCTTCACTCTTTTTTCAAGCTTAAGATAACCTTAATCAAACATTTTTTATTGAATATGCCTCAAGAATATAATGCTCCTGGTAAAGTTTAATTTTGATTTAACAAGCCAATTTAAAGTCTATACTCGTCTTGCCTTTGTACAAGTTTCCAAGATTTCTAATAATATGATATTCTTTTCAAAAAGAATTAGGTCAACCCATCTCCTTATCCTACAGTCAAAATCTCGTTCGATCAAACTTATCTCTAGGTCCCGTTTCTGCAGGAAATACACGACATCCTCCAGTAAGATTAGCTGCTGCGTCAGCAGTGGTTGTCTGTAGTGATGAAGAGGAATTCCTCATCAAACTTGGCGGTATTGTCTCGCCAATGGCATGTAAATGCAGAGAGGCTGCTGGAGCCACTGCAGGGAATGGATCATTGAATGGGGCCGCCCAATCGGTGGGAAGGGAGAGGTGAAAACACCTGTCAGAAGATCATGGCTGCAGAGCTTTGTTGTCATGCTGTAATACACCCGACGATGATTAACTCCAGGCTACTGGAAACGGGAGCTGCGCTGGAGAATTTGAGCTCGCTTCACTAAACAGCACGGCACATTGATTTGCTAACAAATTCGCTCAAAGCGGAAACTTCTGTAGAGGTTCGATACATATTAAATGACATTTTTTGTAGTCTTGCCATTAAATGTAGCGAATTATGCAGCCTTACCCATAGTTCATGGAAACCATTTTTCAAAAAATTGATGTTGCCTTGTAATTTGTAAAACCTTAATTGCCATCGTTTTATGCTTTGATATAAAATCCTTTTGACAGAGAAGAATTTAATTTCAGATTGCATTTTAATTTGATGAACCATATTGTATAGTAAACTAGTTTATTATGCAATCAATAAATTTACATCTGCATTTAATGCAGCACTTTAGGTAACACATGCAAGCATGCCTGGGATAGCTAAGAACTTGAAGTATTGGCATAAGGAGTACAATCAATAGGGGCTAGCTTCTAGCCCTACCTAAAAATAGCTACCCAACCACGAGACTCGGGGAGGTAGTACGCTGTTACACGGTTACATGATATGAATTCGAGTTTATCCTTTCACCAATATATTGTCGAGATTACATATTAGGGAAAGATAGCTATAGCTTATATCTGTGCTTAAACGAATATAGACACGGGCTGGATACCAAGAGTTTTTGGGTTGAATATAAAATAATCTTACGTTGCCTCAATAGCTTCAAGATTGAAACCATCGTTGGTAGAATTTTGATTGGGTTCTTAACTCACGTAGCCAAAAACATTACAGCAGGAAACAAGCGGGCATATAAAACATTTTTCTGGTCTAGTGTTATAATGAGCAAAGCGAGCGAAGCAAGTGAAGCAAAATCTTCAGTTTCACTAGCCCCCAAAAAAGTAACTTAGGTTCGTTCTTTGTTCCTTTCTTTGCTAGTGTTTGTTGGTTCGCAGTCTACTTGCCAAACGGCCGCGCCAATTTACATAAAATTTTCAGAGGCTTTAATATAGACCCTGTGCTCTTTGCAGCAAAATCGACAATTGGTTTTGAAACTGTTCGACTTTCTAAAAACGTTCATAACTTCCAAATATTTGTCCAAGCTGTACAGCCGAAAATTCTCAATATTCTTTCACGAAATGAAATCTAGCATTCGTGAAATTATCAAGCCTTTTGACTTTCCGTTATCATTTTATTAACATCTTTTAGCGTTTTGTATGTAAAATTTTGCGTTTTTCAAACATAATTCAGTCACAATAATTTTCAAATAAGATTTCCTTGGCCCTTTATAACGAAATTGTTATTTAACACATTGGCCTTCTGTGTAACGACTTTCTACCTTTACTCTTTTAACCGCCACAAACTGTTACGCTCGTCTTCAATATTTATTGAGTTCGCAAACCTCTAGTCGTAATCAATCAGGAAAAAGCTACATTTAAACATGCATCTGCATTGGATGAGTTTCGATTTCGTGCTGCCTTCTCCATGTACATCAAAGTCTTTATTCATTCACATATTTTTCAATTCCACAATGAGTCGATTGAGGAAACACTAATTCGCTAACAAACTGTGTCTGTTTGCTTTTGCAGGTGAGATCGCCCAGCGAAGTGCTCAGCTGCAGTCGGCAAACAGAAGACACACATTCAACCGCTCGGCAATAATTGATTACGTGCAATTTGCTGCAAGATAAGCAATTCGAAGTGTCTACTACCTGTATACATTATGCTCGACTAGAAAACTGTTCGCGATCACATTCTCCGAGAACAATAGATCGCGCTTTTCTTACCGAAGTGAATCCGTGTGCTTCGAAAACAAGAACGCAAATACAACAAAATAAGGCAAGAAACTCGCGAAGATCCATCCGTTCCCCGAGATAACTTTAATTTGTAGAAGTCACTTCCTTCCATTAACTAAATCTACCAGTACCTATATCATGAAATATAGTTCGACCGAATAAGTAATTACTTATTAAAACTGGCTATTCACTCACAATCCACGTCGAGTGTCTAGTACCAGCGCGTTCGGTCGAGTGAAGTTTCGTCGGACATTGTGCGTCGTCCGTCGATGCCAGCGCCCACCATGTTCTCCAGACTCAAGTATGGAGGTGGCGGTGCCAGCGCCGCTGGGCAGAACATCATCGACAGCAACCCCATTGTGCAGTTCTTCGAGATCGGCAAGCAGACGGCCAGTGCGGGCCCGGAACTAGTCTGGCGGATCCATGATGCATACCGCAAGAGCGACGGCAAGGTTAGTGATGATATCCAATAAGGCAATTGGGTTCTACGTTGTTTCCATCGCTTATAGGTTGTGTTAACGTCGCAACGGTATTATGGTAACAGATAGATGTCGGTTAGCCAAATCATAGCTAAGGGACAGATATAAGGTTACCTTATGTCTGTGGCTTAGGTATAAGCTAAGGGAGTTTTAGAAGTAGAACCTCAGTGCATATTCGTTGTGTAGTGGAAAGGGATCCTCGGTCCCTTCCGTAAGACGGTTCAGCAGGTTTCCTCTAGCCATATTTGCTGCTTGGATGAGCAAGGTGAGTGAAGCTGTTGGCCTGGCATCAAATTCTCTAACCTTTCTTTCTCGAGCGGAACTTTGGGTGGAAGGTATAGACGAAACTCGAGTTGAAAACGAAAATGAACAAAGACAGAAGATCGAAAGACGTAGGCATGTTTTAACTTAAAATTTGCTTCCTTTCGAGTCTAAACAAAGGTCAGTGATTTTCTGAGTATAGTACCAGCAATGGCTCCTTCCGAGTTCCTTTGCCGTGTACTTATTTCTACCGTAATGCTCAACCATGCTCTGCAAGGATTTCCTTTAGGGGTTTCCTAGAATCTTAAAAGAATATTCAGTGGCTGAACGGTTCTTTCAACGCGGGTTTTTTATTCAAATGCGCCGCTTTCATTTCATTCACAACTCTCGCCGCGAGGAGGGCCTATGCTCCATCCAAATTGATGGTTTCAAATTCCCATCCCTGAAACTTCGTTACGGGGAACTGGGTGATAATAATCAGTAAAATTAGCTAAATTAGTTAATGCTCTAACGCATAGTAAAACGTCATAGCCCATTCAACCGGTAAAGCACACTCGCAGGTAATTGCAGGTTGGTTCAACTTATATATCTTTAATGAACATCGAGGTGCATAATTCGATCAGCCAGCATTGTATCTCTAGAACTTGGAGCAAGTTACTAAAATATAACTATCTATCGAAAAATAGACGGTAAATTCTGCTCGTCGCTGAATTAATAACGATAGGTAATAAGTGTGCAGCGTGTGTGGCGTACATAATGCAAAGTGCATTAAATATTGACGCTGCTCTTGCTTTGCCGGTACTCAACTTTCCTCTTATATTATAACACGGGAAGCTGGAAAAGTATATTCCCCCGCGAGCATTGTTTAGGTATACCTGAAACTGGTGCTTATCAAGTCATCATGCGTTGAGAACTTTCGTCGAAACAAACGGTAGCGCTAGTTTTATTGCAATCACAATTACTTTGCCAAAGTATTGTAAATTTCCAATGTTTCTTTTTCTCAAACCACCTTTTTATGAATACAACACAAAATTCGAATAAAATTCCCAGTGATAAAACAGAGGGGCATAACGAAACGCCTTCCTACGCTTCCTTCCGTTTCGCACAGAGCTCCGCAAGATTAAGAAAGACAAACAGAATTTGATATTCAAATCTGGCTCCGAAACGATTTCGAGGTGCTATTTTAAAATTCGGCCCAGTCCTTTTCGCTTTTTCTGCTCTTTGCAATGCGTATCGCCGCATCATAAAGATGCTATATACTTGTTGGCCACGGCGACGCCTTCAAAAGTGGCGCATCGGAGGACTACATGGCAATGCAACAAGTGCAGAGGGCGCGGGGCAGGGTAGCCCCACGCGCTGGGCTCTTGTGGTCGACTCATTAGCTGAGTGTGGCGGCTGCATGGCGGGCCGACAAAGTGCCCGGTTCGAATCTCGGACACGTCCCCGATCCGTATGAGCGTGCTGTGGAAACGCAAGATGGATGGATGCTGCGTTGAGAAACCTTTCCGAGTCCCGTGACGATTTCTAGAGATTGTATTGCACTAGAGCGAATCTAAATTTAGAGCTCTTTTCGCTGTGCGGCGAGTGCCAAACCTCGTTCGCATGTGCACTTGAAGGGAAATGTTATCAAATAACAAAAGCTATTTGTGTTTGAATTACTTATAAGGGAACAAAACTGTAAGCGGCGGCACGTGATACAGCATTTATTTAACATGGGAAATTCAAAGGGAAGGACACTCAAACAATGCACTGCAGATGGAACAAACTCACCGCACGGACGCAAAGGCTTTAAAGCGATCACAAAATGGATTCGATCATGCTTGTCCTGGTGTTTAAAGATAATTAACCGCGGAAAACAGCAATTACAACATGATTTACCAAAAAAAGAAAGTGCAACGCTGCTTTTTTTGTATCTGCGCTTTTAAGCAAAAAAAAAGGGTTCGCCTAAAAGCATTCATAAACTACATCGACGAGCTAGGGTACAGTTTTCAGCTGTGTGTTCAGTTATTACTTTTGCAATCACCCAAGCGTATAGAGAAGTAAGCCGCAGGGACCACATTTAAATACGGTACTCGGTTTGTGCCCCAATATTGATATTTCAGCGAGCAGAGACCGAGTTCCTATAAACAACTCACATAACTTTCAGGTCTCAGCTTCTTGGTAGCGCACTGACTTCTGCACGAATGTCACAGATTTGTTCCACTTTGAAATACTTGGCAATCTCAAAACAATCATAGCATATTGCATGTGAATGGCTGTGAAATTGGCTTCCATGCGGAAATATTCTTATCAGACAAACCAACATCCAGAATGAATGTTTGACACACAAATAGAAATATTGATTCTGTTTCTGCGGGAAGTCAAAACGAAAACTTGTGCTAATTTTGACTTGGATTGTTTCATTTTTATTCTACATGCTTTTTTTATTATGAATAAGTATTAGGTGGCTGCAAAATTTAATCAGTTATGAAAAATGTAGCCTTTTTCTCTGCACTGTTGTGAGAACACATGGTTGTTGAAAACGACCGTGCTTGGATTGACAAAAGTTTGATTTAATGTGCGGATGTCTTTTTAACTCTTGCAAAATTATTCCAACTACATGATGTTAGAAATAAGGTTTCAATCGAAATGGAAGTTTGTCAAAGTATTAGATCTTCAAACAAAAATATTCAAAAATGTTGACAGAAGCTCTAAGCCCTTTCCATGTCAACGCAAAATGTTATTTTAGACCAAAGGACCAGAGAGCCTTTGAATGTACTATATAGCTTCAAATAAAATACTCCGCGAGTTACAACTCTTTTTTTTCTACTGCATATAGTTATATTTTTCCTCGTCGAAATATTGCAGTAGCTAGCTAGATTTAATGCGTGAATCTAGCGCAACATTACTAACAACATTCACTACAATATCTTACATCGAACAATGGTTAAAATGACGCAATCAATATTCATGTCTATAAAGCCCACATCCATCTGACGAGGTGGGCGCGTGGAATTATGTTTGCTAATTAGCTTTCGGGGAGTTCTACTCGCTGATCGTCTTGTTTATAGAAGCTCCATCCAGAGCAATAGCAATTTGCATGATATCTCTTCCCCTTGCAGACTGGGCTTGATCCTACCTTCCTATGATTTGCTGGGTCATATCGGGTGTTTTCATCCAAGGCATGATTTGACGGGATGAATCGATCAGCTCTCATGTGGAAACATATAGGTAGTTTTCATATGGGTTTACCAGAGACAGTTGAATTTTATTGCTGAATTTTATTATTTGCTGACATGCATCAATGTGAATGAGAAACAAAACTTTTGCTCGTGAATGTTTCAATCAAAACACGCAGGTTTTTGTGTGAAGTGGAGCTTGATATTAACTGACAATAATATTCCTAAAAGTATTGCTTGCATTTCCTTTTTTTCTAATACACGCCCGATAACATCGAGAAAACAGCGTTTCGCATCAAGCCGAACTAATGATGACGTCAAAATTTTCCCCAATAATTGAGTGAATGAAAAGCTATGGCAAAAGCAACTCTATAGACGGAAAGTGAAATAGAATTTCCTCACAAATCAACTCGCTCACTTTGTCTGTCGCCATTGAGAGAGATGGAAGGACATTTTCGAACGGCTCGCGTCACTTTGTTTTCATTATTTCCACAAAGCGTTTGCACAAACAAGTAATGAAACGTGTAAAATATTCTCATAATGAACGTTTTGTCTCTCATATGTACCGAGATTATATACAGTTGAGTTTTTTTCATTTCTCATCGTACATAGAGACTTGCTCCCGGCAGATAGTGTATTTAAATAAGTCATTAGCATCTATTTACCTGCATCGCCTCGAACGCTCTGAATTATTAATATTTTTACATAATCTCCAAAATGAATGCTGTCCCGGTTGGCATTAGGCACATACCTATATATATAGAGAGAGAGTTTGGAATCGTGTATTTTTGTGTTTGGTCGGCGGAAATTCTGCACCACTGACTGGATCAAATCGAGACGCATTTCGAGAGCTTGAACTTTCATGGGTCTGCAAAAAAGTTACTTCGGATGAAAATCGAACGCGCGTTCGCCATGGAGAATGTTAATAACGAAATTTCAATGTTGTTTTAGCTAAGACCTGTTTTGTTGTCATGTATTCCTATACCGATCTTAAAATAATTAAGTAGGTATATAAAGCAGAGCACCTGCGTAGTCCCTATTAAGGTTTCAATTAGAATGCAAATCATTTGCCTCAAGGACGAAATATTATGTGTATACATAACAAAGAAACGATAATCAAATTGTGTAGTGATTCCACGTAAAGCTAAGCGATTTCCGACAACGACTATACTTCGCTTTTCGGTTCACTAGAAAATTCAGTGAAATTGATATTTAGAAAGATAAACAGAAGAGCGTTCATGTGGCATGAAACTCGACAATTAACAATGGAAAATCTTTTCGATTGAGCCCCTGTGCAATTTACATAAAGGAATCGCCGAAACAATTTTGTATTTCACCAGTATTTGCTCTGGGTTTTTATTAAATTTGGTCTCTTATTTGACTAAGACCAGCTACAGGGAATTGAGTTTGTAGATTTTCGGGCATCAAATTGGTATTCGTTGTATAGATTCTTTGCATGAATGTGTAAAGCGACTATTTCTTGGTGATGAACTAAATTGCCTTAGAAATTTCTCTTCTCTTCAAACTTGCGAAGTTGAGAAAAATTGCTGAAGTGTAATATTATGTAAATCTTTTTTTACGCAAGGGATGCGCTATTTCGTTGAAAGTGATTGGATGTATCCATCGCGTAGATCTCTATCATGAACCTCTCGTTGTCTCGAAACCGAGCAGGTCGATCACGTGGTCGGAACATAAGCAGCCAGATAATTAGCTGCTTGTCTCTCTCGTTTGCTTTGAGACTCTCTCTGCAGATCAATCACATCCAAATTGCCCTGCACTCTGCAGATGTTTATTCTCGGCGCCGATTGCCGAGGTTGTATTACTATACAGCCACCTTGCCATTATCTTTCACAGCGCCTCCTCCTCAACGAAAGTGGAAGCAATTTCGAAAGCCGCTCGTCATGCAAAACAGCATTCTGAAATTAATCGTTATTGCAACTCAGGATACCTAATTACTCCATTTTATGTTATCACAGAGAGAACGATTTCCCATTAACTAAAAGATTATTACGGTGAGAAAGAAGTGTTTGCTCATAAATAAATCTCTGAGAAAGCTTTTCCAAGCCGGAAAACTTAGACTGATTGCTGCTCACTTGCTTTTTAACAAGGGCCAGATCTAATAAAATACAAGCTTACCGACCAAGCCGCTTCGCCGCGTAAGAATCAAAGACTAACGCTTCGAACTTCCCATAAAGAAAATACCTTCGATTTTGCATACAGTTGGTATGAGAAAACGCGGATTCTATTAATAGCCCGAGAGGCAGGAGAGCGAGATGAAAACGTCGAGTTTTTCGCCGAGGAAAGTTGGCTCCAACTATAGTCTCTATCGCAGGGCGGTTCATCTGTGCCTCCACCTCCAGCCACCTCCAGCCGCGGGCCGTGACGGGCGGCGGCGGCGTCGGCCCGGGCTCATCGTAAGCCCCGAATCATCACCTCTCTAAGAGCACTCACGCGGCAGTCGCGCGACGTCCACTCCATTTCTCTAATTGCGTTTTACTGAGCGCGCCGTCAACGCTTCCGCCGGCAAGCTGTCACTCCGCCAGTGCCCCCCAAAGAGAGGTCATCCCATTCGGGTTGCATCGAACAGCGAAAAAATCTCAGCTTTTCAACTTTGGTACAGCCAAGTCCTATTGAAAACTTCCCTACGTGTTTTTCCTTGCTGGGAAAAAGATGGCAGACAGATATTAATGGCACGCTTCTCGGATCGGGCACATTCTTGACTGGATTGCGCAGGGCATCGCAAATTGGTTAAAAGTTCACTTCGAACTTTATGGCCAACCTTTATGTGATGTCTGTGCCAACAATTTTCAACTTTTTTAAGTCAACCATTTAGATCGTTATAACAATGATGACATATTCTGATCGTTCCAAGAATTCCTAGCAAGCATACTCTTGAATGGAATTGCTCGGGAGTGTGGAAACCAATTTGTTGACAACGCAAAACCATGCTCCTAGTCTGTCTTCCACGCGCGACTCCTCGGAGACCTGTCGCGTACCTACATCACTGCCAGGAGTAACTGCCGTGACATCTCGCAGTCGCTGCAAACAATCGAATAACTTGCGAACTACATCACGACATGTGCGAGGCGATCACGCACCGGCGAGCACGCGGCACGCCGTGATGCTCCGTGAAGCTCCGTGAAGCTCCGTGAAGCTCTGTGAAGCCCCGCGCCGGACTTGGCGGCCGTCGATTGAAGTCCTGGCGGCGACAGCGACTCAGCTGGTGGCGAATGCAGGCCACCAGTGTCGCTGGCGTCCAGGTGAATCACTCCAGCTACCCTGGTGTATCGCAGTGGCGCACCGAGTTGCACCAGGTCAGCAGGGGAGGGGGGTGGGGGGGAGAGGCAGACGGACGCGAACCTGACGTCCCAATGAGGAAACCTAACATACGTTTCTACCGATACCGACTTCGGCAAGCATACTAGATTATTAATACTGTTGCCGTTTAAAATATTATATTGGGCAAAGAGGAATTTGATACGCTCTTAGTTTTTTAATTGTATAGCGCTTGAACCATGTTGTACCATTACTCTCTACTAAGATCCAGTTTCTATGGCAACACTGTACAAGCGTGGGTATGAGCCTTTGAAATCCAGAGGTGGAAAGGTTTTTTCCCTTACACACTTTATTCGGGCAATTTTGGTCATTCTGCTTTAAAACAAGGTATCATTTTTACAATGTCCTATATTATCAGTGTATGCCAATCTCGGAATCGATTTAAAAAAAAACGATTGAATTTTGTGATTGAAATCGTGAAAAATCGTAGTCGCTGACCGTGCCCTGGCCGCTCTTTCTTGTGGCAGACGTATTCTCCATCCGCACCCGACGGCACGCCACCGGAGCGGCGAAGTACGTTGCTTGCACCCGGCCAACCCCAGTATTTATAGCTCATCCGGGTGGAAGCGAGCACTAGCAGGCTTTGGTGCGCGGCGGCGACCCCTCTCTCTCTTTGCTGGCTGCCAGCGCCGAGTTGTCACGCCGACGCCGACGCCGACGCCGACGCCGACGCCGACGCCGACAACACAACCAAATATAGACGATGAATTAAAACGAAAAGATAATTGGAGACTAGTATTAAATTACGAACCGAATTAATGGAGGGATGAAACGAATTGAAAATGAAACACGAGTGAAAAGGAGATAATCGATTTGTAATTATTTTCCGTTAGAAAATTATTTTCTGGACATCCCATTTTTTTTTCTCAGTTGGTTTGCGTAGGGTGGAAATTTCAATCTATTTTGAATTTGGTTCGTTTGTATTGCTGGTTAGCAGCGTTTGCTTGCTTTGATGGTTGGTTTAAATAGCTTTAGGTACTAATTGACGGGTGCACCTTTTACGTAGCAAAGCTTGACAGAGCTCTGTAGTAGAGTGCTGGTGGTAATCAAGGGTTGTTATACGCGGTCAGTGAATGAACGTTTCGGGTGGAGGTGCCAGGTTCGCCGTTTGCTCTGCGGGCTGCGTTCAGGGGATTGCTTACGCATGTGCCGAAAATAGTGCGTGGGGAGCAGTAAACTTATCTGTTATTGATATTTGATGTATAAATATCTTTTTTCCGTGTATTTATATTTTAGTATCTTTGTGGTATCTTTGTAGTATCAAATATTTAGGGAAACAAAATACATTTTTTTTTCTTTCCATCTGGAACGAAAATGTATCGAGGAATTGTCTAACGTTTGTATCACCTTTAGTAATTGAAGAATAAAGCCATGAAAAGAAAACTCGATACAAATTGAAAGCGGTCGTCTCATGTGTTTGCGCCGTGTAGATAGAATGTAGAATGTAAAATCTCTAGGGATTCAAATTCAAGCCATTTCCCTCAACAATTGCATCGTTTTCTTATTCAAAAGACCACTTTGCCCCTAAATGTCGACTACTGTGCGGCGGGAATCCAACCCAACTCGAAGAGCGCCGACAAGACACTTGTCGAGAAATTGTCACCGGCTCTTGCTAGGCATCTCGAATACTTGGGAGATATCGGGAGCAATAACGGAATACAGCCAAGACAACGACAACGACTAAACGCCAACAACTTGTCTCGAAATAAAGCTTACGGCTTTTAAGCTACAGTTTTTTTGTTTACTAATTTCTTCTGCTAACGTATAAGTAATGTGTATTAAATGTAACACTTAAATGTTAGGTTAAATTGCATTTAGTTTGTTTTTTCTGTTCCAAACCGTAAGCTTGGCAATGTAATTAGAACTTGAGAAGTCAAAACAATTCTCAAATCGGCTTCTTATCATCGTACTTAAGCGTACAGATCAGTTCGCCAGAAAGTGGCCTTTCTGATCAAAAGTTGCCGACATCTCAAGGCCACATCATTGAAGTTATCATTTCAATATTTCAGTATGTTGTAGACCAAAGACGTAAATAAGGGCGGACATGGCCCTTTTTTCGGAAAACTTCCCCTGGAATTCTAGAACATACCCCGAAACTCTTTATTTTTTTACCCTTTTTAGAGCCATTGTTTACGAAAGTGCATAAAAAATTTTGGTAAAAGGGCAATTTCGCCCTTGTTAACGTCTTTTGTCTACAACATACTGAAATATTGGAATGATAACTCTAATGGTGTGGCCTTGAGATGTCGGCAACTTTTGGCCTGTTTAAAAAATGTCAATTGATAAATGTTCGACTTTGGTCACCCCTTAAGAAAGAAATAAGACACGAGGACTTGGATGATTGTACCATGATGGTACACTGATTCCATCTACTAAGGGGTGTACCAAGCTTGAATCAACTATTCAAAAAATTATCAATCGGAACTGTGCTGGAGCCTTAAATTCATGGAGTTTTTCATGCCACATTTTGCAGTTTGCATTGTTTTTAATAATATAATGATCACTGATTCTGCTTTGTGTATTATTAGCCCATTTCTCGCCTCTGTCTCAGTGGAATGAGAATGATAATGGGCAGCTAACGGGCCCTTGTCGCATTAGCCGTAACCAAATCCGGGGGCAGGTCGCGGGTGGCTGCCCCTGCCACCGTGGAGCAAGATCAATCATTTACTGTCCATTTTTCTGCTGAAAAATACCGTGACCCACATAATTTATTCTGCAGAAGAAACGTCACCATGCACAACTGGGTCAAATCATGACTGGAAAAAATAATGAGCTCATCCCCGAGTTGAAATCTTTTTATGTTGTTCAGGAATCTACGCTAGGTATGGCGATAGAGAAAGAGATATGCTGCCATTTTGCCACTCCAGCATGGAGATTATTTGCAATACCGTCAAAATTCTCTCAAACGCAATAAAATCATTTCATTGAAGTTTGCTTACTCATCGCAATTGCCAATAAAACACGCCAACAAGACTTCATTTGCAGAATGTTTTTAGCAGTTTGCTCTTTTTAGATCTCTTTGTGACGCTCGTGTGGGATTGTATAGTAGGTATTATGTGAGTCATCGATCTGTTTTATTTGCTTTTACCGCCTCTGCAAGTACAGTCATATTGTTCACTGTTGACTGTGTGGTCCTCTCCGCTCTCGGCTCTTGGCACTGCAAAAAGTTTGCAAGGACCAGTATTCAAAGCTCGGGAAACAGATGAAAGTCATTTCATTACTCTGTACGCGAGCCTCTTCTAGGCCTTATTGTATCTTTAATAACTCTTCTTATACATGCATACTATTCATCTGTATTCATCGGTATATATATTAAGCGGGCCTTTTGTGAGATGACTGGTTCTTACACTTGGAACAAATGTATACGGAGCACAAAGAAGGCACAGGGAATAATACAAGGTAACAGTATATCCTTCAATTTCAAAAACCTAATCAAAATCGAAACAAAAATAAGTACTTACTTGATATGGCTATTTTGCCTTCTCAAATGAGTTGTTATCAAATAAAATCGCATTTTTGTGTTCCTTTGCAAATTATTCAGACAAATGGTCAGAAAAAGTTAAGAATGAGTGAAGCTAAAGTTCTCCGAACATCTTTAGAAACTTCTGTATTTCCAGCAGCAGCAGCAGCAGCAGCAGTGTAACGTATTGTCCATGATTTTATTAATTTCTCGGGCTTTCGGGAGTGCGGTTCTCCAGGGGCCGGCAGATGCTCTCAAGCCGGACTCGCCTCTACAAAGCCCGGCGCATTTCGGTCTTGCAGGAATTTGTTTCCTTTCAACTGCGACCAAATGAATGCTGCGGTCGTAGAGAACAACATTTGATTAGGCATTGTGTTATTTAACGTTGGTTTAGGGTTGGTTTAACAAGAGACAGCCACCGAACAGCCGACTGCGAACAATTACGGTTCTGTTAATAAAAGAGAATTACGGTTCTGTTTAATGAGAGCATGCCGAGCCTAAAGTGCTATTGCTCAGATAAAAACGAAGGGATTTTTTTAAAGCGTTACTTTGAAAAGTGCACATCTCTTTAATTGGTCATCTGTACGGAGATTCGCAACACACGTTTGGCATAAAAACACGTGGGACGCAGGTTTTTAGCTTTTATTCTATTGTATGTGGCAACTCAAATGACAAAATATATCAATGTAGGTAGAGCTCTTTTCGTTTTGGCTGAACTTTAATGTGAATGAAAATTATACTTCACATATCAGGGGTACACGCGAATAATTAGTAAATTTAGACAAAATCGAGATAGAGCTGGCACCCTGTGCCTGTGGTGGTTTCCACGAACTTCAGAAAACACCAGCAAATTGCATGAAAGAACGATGCAAGTCCCAAAAAATCGCATTTAAATTTAACACGCAGCATACAAATGCATTGGATTTCAAACTTTTGAGCAAATCTTTTCTCCATGCTGCTAAAATGTGACTTGTGTCGTTACTCCCATGACACCATTGAAATATTATAATCTACCATCAATCGATATACTACATTTTCATTCAGCATGCCACGATAACAAATATTCCATATAAAGATTGTATTTCCGTTTTTGGCAGACTATTTTCTCGCCTCGGCGAAAACAGGCCGTTCATATAAGTGAAAATATACTCACGCTGCGGAGTGTCGACTGGTCTGGGCTGGTCTGGAGTGGTGGAATTCTTCCGTGCGATATTTTAAGCGAAGTGAGGGCGGGCGCCGTGTGGAATGTGCTGCGCGGGCGAATTGAGTCTACCGTCTGCCCATTGTGTCGCCCGCGATCACGGGCACAAAGATCTAGGGAATCCGAATGAGTTATGTCAGCTGACCCACAAAGCCTTCACTCAAAAACTTACATTCAATAAAAATTCTTCTTCGATAATATTATTTTTTCTTCTTTATCAGAGAGAAAATAAATTATTTCGGTATTTTATTTTATGATTAAATTTCAGTGCTCATCCATGGATTCACATAATTAAATTGGAAATTCTAATGCCCTGGAATGAGGCTACATTTGGCGAGGGGATATATATATATACGCGAAAATAGATTACATCTCTGCACAATTACACTTTAATTAATAATGCAGTGCAGGTATTTTCCATGGAATGATAGTTATACCAAGCCGTTGCTGCTTTACCGCACACCCTTGTATGGAAACCCAGCAACATTGTTCGATTTTTTCTTCGTTTTATCTAAAGGTACAAGGATATATAAGTTCATAATGGCATTGCTTTTCTATGAGCATTGCAGTTATATCTGCACCTAATCTATATTTCACGTTGAGAAGGAGAGTGGATTTGCATATTCGAGGAGGACCCTATATGCTGTTAGATATGGGATAAGAATTTAAAAACTGCTCATAGGGCCTTCAAGTGAGGCTCAGGCGTAGTTTTGTCAGTTTTGAAACTCGTATAACTTATGTAAAGCTGACGCAGTGGGTCCCCTTAGAAGATCCATATCCACTCTCCTTCTTAACGCGAAATTCAGTATAAAATGCTCTGAATTGCAATCAGTAGCTATATACAACATGGCTTGCAGTATAATAATACACACCAACAGCAAAATGAAGCATGCCACCAAAGTGTCCACATCTTGCTTCAAGACACCTTGCCTGGGCTTTATGGATCCTATATTGACCCGCTGAGAGATCGTTTCATTTGGCTGATGGTAGATGCATTTCAAGCACAACCTCTTCAACGAATGAGCAACGAATGGCTACTTACTTATTCTCGGGCATATTACCCCCTCCCCCCCCCCCCTGACACAAACACCCGCAAATAGTAATGATAATAATTATTAATTTTCTTAGACTCATGTCTACTATATCCTATCTTTAGCACTAGTTTTGAAAAAAAACTATTTCAAATCCCAGTTTGAAATAGTTATTTTCAATAATAATTATATCGATAATTAGGAACAGCTAAAAAATAAATAAACATCAGTGATAATTTAAGGACTTGCGAACATTTCAAGTATCGTTCTAGGTACGCATTTGCAATTGCTTCATTCAATAACTTAATCCTAGAAAGACTCCTTTGTCTCTCTTTTTGACCGAATGTCTTCCATGGCCAGCCTTGCAAGGACATCGCCCTCCCCCCATCCTTGTGAGCTCAGACAAGCCATATGAGAAAGCGGATTGACGATCAAACAAAGACAGTCATCTCGAAAAGTGTCCAAGTTTCGCTAACAGAGTGCCCCAGGGAGATTCCGCAAATAGAACGCTATATACAGATACCACAGATTGCAGATACTCTATCTATATCGCTGTCGATATGATGGTCGTGGGAAGAAAAGTGGTTATAGGAACCCAGGGAACCTCTATGCCATAGGAGAGATATTAAGAGAAATTTTGAAACACATCAGCATCACAACATAGTGTTACAGAAGTTGTGAATGTGTCCATGCAATGCCATTTTTCTGTTGCATGTACGAATTAGATCGTTAAAAGCCATGGCAAATCAAAGGAAACAGCCGATTTTTCTGGAAAATTTTATTTTTGGTCAAATCCGAGTAATTTGCACGAAGAACCATGCAGAAATGAAACCACAGTTTTGTATACTCACATAACATGCTCAGTTAATTATTGAGTATTTACTGTACTCAGCTAATCAAAAAGCCTACTTCTCAAAAGTTCAGACTATAATAACCTCCACTGTATTTTATTTCAAGTGTTTCCAGTTTACTTTCTTAATTAACTAAATAAACAACCGTCTCATTGCACATTCCTCAGACTTGTGTCCGAATATCACATTCTTAGTGTCATTATATTAACGATTCAATCCTGCTCCTTTCCGCGTGTGTGAAATATTAGAAATGGAGCCGTTGTGCTCCCCACCATTGTTGGCTGGCCCCGACGCCGACGCCGACGCCCGACGCCCGGCGCGAGGTAGCAGATGTGCGTCGCGACGCTAATGCCCGGCGTCGAGTTTCTTGCTGGCCCGGAGACCGTTTCGCAAGGCTAGCTGCAAGAGGTTTATGTTCTTTGCGAACAAAAAGATCCGGCAATTTTATCCCGTTTGGAGACCAAAAAAAGGGAAAACCCTGCTCCACTCCGCTTACACGTTATTACGGAGGGAATTTTCTTTCTCGCCATTTGGTTTTGCTCGTGCAATTTGACAGGTCACTACGTAACCTCGTTCATTTTCAGCAAATCGATCTGTTGTTATTAACAGGCACTGGCAGACACAATTTGACAGACATATTGTGTGGCGCGTGTTTTTGTAACAGGCACTTTTATTCGCTCGGAAATTGAAGCTCGCCATATTACTACTGAATACTGACATAGGCGCTGTATCTGCTAGAGATGTGGTTCTGCTGCACTGGTGTTTATATACTAAAGCAATTCCAAGGTACCTACGTTAGTAAGCGATATTCGTAATATTGGTATGACAACATTGTTTGCATTGACAGTCGAATGGTTTTGTTCCTTTGACTCCAACCAGTGAATTTGTGCAAATGGGTCATGGTATATCGGTTACAAACTGCAACTCAAGTGGCAATATGCTCACTAACACAGATTGGCTCTTACTTCCTCTGCACATAATTGGAGTACCTATGTTCTAGAACCAGCCATTATATCCACCGACTCAAATTCCCAATGCATCGGCCATTACAACAAGAGCTAGCTCAAGTTTCCCTTCGTTGCAACATTGCTTGAAAACGAGTCGGCGGTGTCATCTCCAGCGAGTTCGATTCTGTTAAAATGCGTCAGAGGGAAGCCCACGTGTAGAATAGAGTCGAGTATTATTAACCTCGTCGGATTGTTTTCAGCCCACACGGCTAATCAACGAGTTGCTTGTGACATCTTCTTTTCTCTTCCGTCATATGCTCTTCTGTAAGAGTCTTCCCACACCGACCACTATAGCCATAGTTCGAAACTCTCATCGTGGGTTCTGTAGCAGACAGAATGTCTAATTCGCTTATTGTATTATTCTTTCAAATCATTTCAAATCATTTCAAATCATCACTGAAATACACAATGGAAACCCCGTTTTTATAGACCTAGTAATTTAATTCAAACGCCCTGGTACTAGTAGTAAATAATACTAACGGTTCATAGTTTCCTTGGTAAGATATTTGCGAGGCTGCACAGGGGACCTGCAACGAGCCGCAGACGGCAAATGTAGTGCTGCCAGCATAAACCAATTGCGTTACCCGATTTCTGCACGAAATTAAATCTTTTGTGCTCGCGATTCCTGGGCGAGATGACAATCTTGTGCCCTTCTTCCATGATAGATTTCCTAGTAAGTATCTCCGCCATCCGCGTATACCTCCGGGTATTGTATTCGGACGGTAATCTTTTCCCCCGGGACGCCGGCAGCCTCCGCCGCGACTGGGGCGCGAGGAAATTTCAGCCGGGACCGGGCTACGGGGTACCGACACTGCTACGTTGCTCGCCCGGGCTTCGGTCGATCAATTGCCGCCGTTTACCGACCATGACTTTGTGGTGCCAGTTGGAGCCATGTGACCGGAAAATCAAAGCCTTCGAATGTATAGTATATCTGCATTTTATGGGGTAAACGATATTTTTAATTACATCGCCTGAATCCCACAAAAAATATTGTTTCAGTAAGTACAAACAGCAAAGTATACTATACTGCTTATGTATTTCACCATCATGGATCGAGATCGTGGATTCTAAAATACACATCTAGGTTCTTTAAGCTTGTTTATGTATCAACATCGCTTTTCTCAACAGAATATTGAAAACACTTTGACAAAGGGATATTTGGCAAAAGTCTGTAGGGACTTCAGTGCTCGGGACAGTGTTTTCCTCCTCCAAAGATGACCTACTTAGGATCTCCCTCCCAGCGGGTATCGTAACACAACATTTCTAGCGTCACGTGGCAAATGTCAGGTAACACAGCTTCCTGCCAGCAAACACTGCGAGGCCACACGCCGATTACTCGATCGATGGAACATGGCAAATGCCCGCCTCTATGTAATCGACTCGGCTGATTCGATTTCCTACCCTGGCTGCAAACTATGGGCACAGGAAATGTAACCGCCACCTGTTGACGGGGTATGGGGCGCCATTCCCCCTCCCCCCCCCCCCCCTCCTACCCGCAGCGCGCCCTCGGCATCCATCGCTGCAACCCTCGAGTATATCAACAAGTCCCCAAGATCAAGCTTGTTAATTTGCCATCAATCTCTCCTATATGTGGAATAATTATTTTAATATGTTTGATCTTGGGATTTGTTTCTCTAGTCATTTCACCGAATTTTTTGTTGCACTTCTAGGCTTTATCGGATTATCAGTTTTCAGATAATGAAAGTGCAGAAAAGGTTTCTCTTCATCATTGGATTATTTTCCTTTGGGTTCGATTTGTTTCGATATTTTGTATAGGCAGCGTGCACAGGACTAGAAGTGAATCCCCTCCTACGACTATGATGTTGCCATGGGCGTGAAGTTCGTTTGCTATCACTTCCCACGCCAGCTCTTTGGGAACTCGAACTGTGGGCGTCGACGGCGAAAGAATCGCCCTGGTTGTCGCGCTTTGCCACGCAAAATGTGCGCCAGCCGTTATGAATGCTACTTTGATGTGGAATTCCAATTAATGTGCTCTTGGAACGGGAATGAGTGAGCTGTGCCTAATATGAAAATAATGGATTTGGATGAACTGTATACCTATATGATTGTTTATTTCCATGCCGTCAATTAGAGGTAGTTTTATTGTACTTGGCATAATTATCATAGATAATACTAGCATAAAATATCGTGTCCAGTTTCAGACGTCAAAACATATTTAGAGAAAGTCCACATTAACTCCATCAGACATTTCTTTATATGCAAATATGAATATTTTGTCAAAATCAGACGAATATATTATACTTTCAAAGGCATTCGAAGAGACAGTTAAGGCTTCGTTGGGTCAAGTGACAGAACGTATATATTCTGACACGATACACATTTCCATGTAACAACCTATAAATTTTTCCTCCCCTGTGCCAAGGTTAGAGGGAAAGTCACGAATCTACAGATAAAATCATAACTTTTCTCTCTCAATTTTTCCCCAGGAAGTATCAATTTTCCTCTTCGAAAAACGCTGCGCTGAAAAACTCCACAAGCCGAAACGAAAAGAAACAGTGACCGAAATCCTGCGCGGCAGCGTGCGCCAATTGGAGCGGTTTCGCCACCCCAAGATCCTGCAAGTGTTGCACCCCGTTGAAGAGTGCAGCGAGACGTTGGCGTTCGCGTCGGAGCCCGTGTTGGCGAGCCTGGCAAACGTGTTGGCGTATCAGGAGAGTCGAGGCGTCGGCGGCGCCGGCCCCCCCGCCACCGGGGCATCGCAGCCCACACAGCCCCAAGCGCCCCGGCCTCCGCACGCCAAAGAGTATCACTTCCTCGATATGGAGCTCAAGTACGGCATCTTGCAGGTAAGCGCCTTGTGAACCGACAGATTCTTGTCATACCGTCGTCGACGTGCGAACGTCATCAGTTTGCCCGAGCGTGGGAGACTAAGTAGCTTACTTCCTCGCCAGCAATTGGGAGTTTTCCGATTTTCGCCTGGAGAGAATGGTTCGTGGTGAATCATATTTTGAATATTGTGTCTTTAAACAGACGAGAGAAAAAGTTATTTTCTTAAGCTTAGGAAATGAGTCGTAAAATAACCGCCGTCTTTTTCCACTCGGCCTGATTCAGCTTATTTTTCCTTCACTTTTCTCAGAACAAAAACATTATATTTAGAGTATTAAACTTGTATTGGTGCCTAATCTAAATTAAATAATCATCCAGGACACTTGTGGTTATGTACATGAACTAACGTGGATATAAACATAACCTCAAATACACTCATGTTACACACTATATCCATAATTTACGGTCCTCTCTAGCCGAGCTATAAGCTGTGCGTAGCGAGGACGTCGTCTGACGCACGCACTACGCTCTGCGGCGTCGCGAAGAAGACGCACGCCTCCATTGCGTGGCTGGTATAACGTCGACCCAACTTGCACTTGCGGTCGACCCTCTATTTATTCTCAGCTACCGCCGAGAACAGCTTAGTGTAGAACACTGTTGTTATAAGCTTCCAATCTCATGTCGCGAGACGATACCTACGCTGTTGTCACAAGCGGCCGTCAAGCCGCGTTAAGTGAACCGGGGACGTCGTCGATAAACACACGATCAGAAAATACCGAGCGTGATGAATAAATGTTTTCGTGCAATATGTATGACCAATCTGGACTTTTCTAGATGTGTAAAGTTAACCAATTTGTAGCGTGCCGCGTGCAAAAATAGTAGAATGTTTTCACTGTTGTTCTGTGTTTCATGTGCAAGATTAGAATTGGCAGTGTGCACCTCAGTACGCTATACATTCGAAATCGCGTTGTTACAGAGAAAATACAATGCTATACAAGTGGTAGTTACAGGGCATCTTAGACTTTTATTTTTCAATAAAATTATAGCGACTGTTCGTTTCATTTCCAGGCCTTTAAGGGATGTTAAAGAATGCAGTATGCAATGTAATTGTCGATAAGACTTGGTCACATGATGGAGGTGCCGAGTCTAGCTTTGTGTGTTGATTGGCCAACGAGGCGAAGCGAACGCTCTTCAAAGAAAATGCAAATATAATTAATTGCAAGCATTAGGATGTCACGTAAGCTTGGGCACCGGGGAGAAAGCGTCGACGCCATGGGCGATACCTCGACTTACACGGTTACACCCCACACAACACCAACCCCCGCCCCCACCCCCACCCCGCCCCGGCAAACACGCGCGCGGCGTGATCAGTCAACATGAATAAGTAGGACCTCGGGGGCTTTGTTTGCTAAAGTTATACGCATTAAAGTAGACACTAAGATTAATTCTTACTAAAAGTTTCCGGTCAAAACGTTGCTTCTACAAATTTTGTCTCGCTAGAAATTTCTTATGCAAATTACGTTTAAATAAT
This sequence comes from Nemoura dubitans, assembly GCA_921293005.1. NCBI lineage: Eukaryota > Metazoa > Arthropoda > Insecta > Plecoptera > Nemouridae > Nemoura > Nemoura dubitans. The sequence goes on from OV121074.1 coordinate 67,765,361, forward strand.
AGTAGTTTGTTAATTTATATCCCTTTTATCTTTCTGTACTTTTTTTTATCGCGGTTTTTGCAAATAATTAGTTATATGTGGCAAAAAATGGGTAGGTAAAATTATAATATTATAAATGATGATTTAGCATGCTAGAATATTTTGAGCGTTTTCTTATTTCTCTGAATAACGTACCATATAGTTTTCCGCATCTAAAAATTTGGAGCTGAAATTTTTACATAAGCTAAGAGAATAGGAGGATATAACACGCCGAGCAAGGTGGGTGATGTTATATTATATTGTGCCTCTGCCTCCCACTACGCACTCAACAGGATTCTCGCCCACGCACTCATGGAAATGAGCACACGTGCGCGTGTGTTAATTCAAATCAACGTTTTATTGATTCACTTTGTTGGTATAATTCGGGCGAACCTCCCACGAGGAAATTATCACGACGGAAATTGACTGCGCTTCGGGGTGAAAATCGCAGAAAAACGGGTAGTGCTGCGAATGGCCCCCGCATTCTGTCCTAGTCGCTGCCTGTTGAAATAGTAACCCCAATTTGATTTCATTTCCTGACAATATACGCATTTTTGATTGCGCTTCTGAATTGACTTCCGTTTACACATTCCCCCATCCGACTGCTGTACCGTATGATATTGAATTACCGTTGCTGTTGCATAATATCAAAGGGGCAATTCCACTCAATCTGTTGCCCAAGATACATATTGACACAAGTCTATTAAGTAGAGTACCTATGGTGAAGAGACACTAAGGCTTGCCAAGAGATGGGCGGATTTTCGAATTCGGTGGGGTGGGGTGGTAAAAGGTCGAAAGGCTTCGATTGGTCGATGGTTTCTAATTTCAAGATTCAAACGAATTTGTTTTGTCTTGTTGCTAATTAGTTCAGAACTTCCTCCGGTATAAATTGCTTTGGGTCTAAGTTAACGACTGGGGGAGGTTTAATGTGAGACTTACTATGCGAACGGTATATACTGGTTGTTATTTTACAAGCTGAAACTCCAGTTGGGTTATTTCACTCCCAAGCTTTATTTGAACCCAAATTATCTCACCTATGTGCTACTAACAAAGTTTTAGAAAAACAGTGATTAAAAACATACAGACATAATTAATAACGCTCCATAAAGTCTTAATTTAAACACAAGTACGTAAAGCAAATTAAGAGAAATGGTGAAACCACATTATATAAGCTTTCCACTTAGCCTATATTTTCATCTCATTAACTTGTCTGTTTAGAGAGACATTTATCTTCAGCTGTCTTACTTCCCTTACATCTCGCCAATTATAAGATTCCTGAATGTAGACATATTTTGATTCATTCGCCTCTCCTCTTTAGAGCGTTACTCAGGGTTATCTAAACTAAAACTTGAATAAAAGCAATCTCGCGCAAACCGAGCAATATAACACTTCTAAGCTGCTAAGTTGAAGTCACTATTAAATGCGTTAGACAATGTAATAATTCCCATTGTCTTCGGAAATTGGTTCAATAATTAAATTTGTAACGCAAATGAAAATAGACAACGGAGTTACTCGGTTAATCGGGAGCACACACATCATTCATACATACATACAGCATCCATCTTGGCTCGGCATTCCATTCTTTCAGCAATATACCGCGCAGAGACCAATTGGACATTGCATTCCGTGCATAAGCACGTCCTCACATACTCAGAATAAAATGTAATTTTCATCTCCGTTCCAATTCCTTGGAATCTATTTCGTCCTCAACTCTACAACTTTGACGCGCACGGCACACACACGAACGTTGTCGCGCAATATCATGTCTTATCCGACGAAATTGCCAGCCATAAAGCCTCCTTCCAGCTGCATTGTTTAGACAATGACATCGCGTCCCTTTGAATGATCAGAACGACGCCATCCCACGAGCTATCGCTTCTGTCGGAGAACCGCACACAATGCCCCGGGAATGGGATATGAAATTTGTGAGCTTCGTAAATATAGAATGTGCAACAGTCTGTCTCAAAACCGGTGCCAGTGGTATCGGGTGTGTTGTGTAGGTGTTTCAGTCAATAGCTTGAATTCCGAGTTCTTACACAGGTTCTTTTATATAGCAACGTATATCACTTCAATTTAAGTTTATTTATTAACAACTTTGGAGTAGGTATATAAATGCATTGTCCGGTGGTTGCTAAAACCGGTAGCTACAGTTTAGAAATTACGGTTTTAATTACGATTACAAGTTTAAAAGAATATTATTGAAATGGCTTATTTTGCCTTGGCATCCATTTCCACCTTTGGTAGATCGTTCCAAGCGCGAACAGCTCGTACCAGAAGAGAGTATCGCCCCACTGCGTTCCGATACTTTTTGACGAAAAGTTTTTTGAGAAACCAGTCTACATATTTCATTGTTAATAGATATCTCTGCCTTAAAGAGCCTTAATTTTCTTTCATTTCACAAACAATGCCATTTTAACTTGTAAGCATCTGGTTTTTTTCGAATATTAACAATATATCGGACAGGAAAATGCACTGAGTTGATTGAAAGTCTACAAGTTTCTTATCAAAATACGTGCACAACTAAAGTCATTAAAGTTCTTAATGAGCACGCTGTTACACAAAGTGTGCTTCAAAGGCACTAATTATTTACGCGAGATACAATGCAGCATTTTTTTTTTACAGCAAAAAAAAACATTAAAATTACTAACTGCAAAATTACTTGCCTGTCAGTAGAGTACTAGGAGAGTAGTGATGCAACAGCTAAACATCCCATTATAATTCAACAATGCCAAAGCGATACACATCAGCATTTCCATCCAAACGAGAGCAAACAAATGTAGCTTTGTCACTAAGAATAAGTAGGGTAATCACTCAAACAGGCTCTTTGAGCACTGCAGGCGTCTCCGTTAACTCAGCGAAGTCTGTATTGTTGCAATATCCGACAAAGTGTTCGACGTGTTCGTCGACTTGAAAGACGTCAGGACTCAGGACTCAGGATTCAGGATGCATAATGCCAGGATGTGTCGCCCTCCCGCGTGGCTTGCGTCTGCCAGCGACGCGAAATGAAGTCAGATGACAGCTTCGTCAACGGGCTAATCCCATGGCGTAATTAGTTTCCTGTGTACGCCCGCATTACTGCCTGGATGGCACTACAGCTTGTGGCAGCTGCATGCCAGTTGCCGACAGGTCTGAGCTTTATGGTATGTTATTTCGCCTGTTACGTAATCGAATTATCTTTCAATTAACAGTTATAGTTATTTGTTGCAATTCCAGTCAGGCTAATTAGAATTTCGAATACAAATCAAATGAGTTGCAAAGTTGCTATTGTCAAGTTTTGTAATTTTCTCTACCATTTAAGAAATCTGCATTTTGAATTCTGCGTCCCTTGTAACCTCGTCACAATAGGACAAAAATTGGAAAGAATTGTCGCAGTTCTTACCACTTTCTTATTGCTAGTTTTCCAAGAATTACCAGATAACATCCGTGCGATGTGGATTCTGAAAATTTTTAAATAAACGTATATCTTTCACATTAAAAATTACCTGTTTTTCTCCACGTCAGCACTTTTACATGAAAGTGCTGCCCACGTAAAGGATAGAAAATACACGATAATAGAGTGTAATATAGTGTAATATAGTGAAATATAACCCTTGAACAGGAAGGGAAATTTGGTATGTAGTACAAGTATCACGCCCTGGAGTAGACTCAGCTCATAAGTGAAAATGTCGTGACAAGCAACTCCATGCACGAAACGAAAGTGATGCGTTGTGAAACTGAAGTGTAAACTCTGTCTATGGCCCAGCATCTCTCCTCTTTAACAATGTGTAATCGTAGCACAGTATGAGCCGTCCCTTCACGTAGAAGAAGCTGCACATGGACACAGTGGCGGGTGGGTGTTTAATTTATTACGAAAGTCCTGAGTTGAAATCCTTGTTCGTCCCACGAGGCAAGAATACGAGACCTGCGAGAATATATTGTCCTTTCTTGTCCACACGCCTGCAGTTCGCGAGAAAAATGGATGTTAATTTGCGTAGATTAAGGTCATTGTATGCGCATCAATTATCGCCCACACGATCTTTTCATTAGAGATAAATCGAGTTTTAATGAATATGTTTAGCCTAGTTTTAATCTGATAATTTGAAATTGATTACAAGTATAGGTATTACGAAAATAACTTTTTGTAATTAGTAGCATCCATTTCTGAAAAGATTGATCGTCGGTTTCAGCGATCAATTGTGCCAGAAAGCTTTGTGAAGAAAATCTCATTCTCTCGCGTTAGATTTCACAAAACTGTGTGTCAATATCAATATCCCGACAAACGTACGGAGTATAAGAATAAAATCTGATCGAGTCTCTATCAATGTCGCCGCGCGACAGCCAGATTGCGAGGATGGCTGAGTATCTATCGGTATAGGTACCTACTCGAAGACGGCGCGCTTGCGGGAGACGAGAAATGAGATTAGTGAAATGTAGCTGAACAAGGTTCTCGGATGAAAATGATGTGGCAAGCTAGAAGCAACCCTAATCAAATTAACCGTGGTGCTGTGAGATCTCTTTACACTTGTGTTAGTTAGAACCGGTCGTCGGCGTCGGCGTCGCCTCGAAGGATGGGATTGGATGTAATTTCACAGAATCCCGACCCGATCCGATGATCTCGTCTCGCCGACGCCCTGTACCAAAACGTACACCGCCTCGACGTCACGGTAGAGTTTAAATTAAAATTACTTGCTGCTTATTATACAGTGTGTTGAGGTGAGCGTGGGGAGAGAAACAGTATTTTTGCTAAAATGTGGAATTTGATCAAACTCCGCAGACTGTGTACAAGCATAAAGCAGTGTGCGACATGGCCTCATCAGTATTTCCCTCGTGGTCCAATTTCCGGCAGATTTTTTTTTTTTTTGCATTTGGACCTGTGTGGTTCACAGTTTCCGCTGCTGTCCTAAATCAGACAGCAGGTTTACCTATACAATATTGAGATCGATACCACATTTTGATTGGATTTTTTTTTCGTTTTTTGTGGAATGCAAACCCCTCAAATGAGGTGCTACGATGTCGATGTACTGCTGGCCATAAATGCATTTCATTTTCATTTCAACAAAATAGCGCAGCAGATGGTTTTACATGCAAATCATGTTATACTTCTAAAATGATAGCACTTTCAATATTATTATAATAAGAAGAATAAAATTGAAAATAATGATAGTGAAACAACAAAGGGTTGGTTTTTCATACATAGTTTGCGAATTTTATTATTTCACAGCTCACTGGTGATACACTAATGGACATTTTCGTAAAATACGTATCGGAAAACGCGCATTTTTATATCGTTTTAAAAAGTTCAGATGTTTTTACAAAGGTGTGAACTATTTTTATCGAAAAACATTCTGAAAATTTCATGAAATTTCTAGAAAAAAATTTACTCTGAAAAATTACTTTCTGATATTTTTATTACTTTTTCATGTGCATTCCGTTTTAAAATCGATTGAAATAAAATGGGACTATGAAACTTAATCAGTCAGTAGATGTGTAGGTAGGTACTTTAAATGAATGACCTAGCATTTTATTGACAAATAAAAAGATTATTCGACGACACGAAAAAGGATCTGGGAACTCATTCCAATGTTCCAGTGTTCAACACCCCCCCCCCCCCCAACCATAATACCAAGGGAACATAATAACGTGGTTACCTTTTTTAACCTATTGCAGAAAAAGTCAGAACAAGTGATTTAAAAGTTATTGCGTTAATTTCCAATTATAAACGCCTGGTCTACTATCAATTAGTGTTCAGTGTAAACAGCACATTTTCACGACCGCGTGCAGGTATACACATTCGCTTGATATCATAATTATTTCTGCGGCCAGCTTTACGGCGCTGGCGCTGTGTTGGCTTAGTGTCTTGACAAAAGCTATTACACCGTTTTGGCCGGCAAGAAGAAGCGCATAAAACAGACGAGACCAACGGAGTATTAAAACCAAGAATGGCCGTCATAAAATTCATACGCAAGACACATATTGCACGTTGGTAATTAATTTACAGTCGCGCTGCATCTAGAGACGAAATTGCATAGAAAAAGACGAAGAATTTCTCCTCCTTTATTATATTATCCGTGATATCACATTTTCCAGACGTCTAAAAATAAGTTGAAGAAGTCGAGAACCTTGTTAGCTGCAACACAGTTACTTCATTGAGAAGCGACTCGCATTTTTCAGACTCTCCGCTCGAAACTATATATATATATAAATAGGCGAAGCGTAATCGAATGTGTAATATATTTTGTTCCAGATCACCGAAGCACTGTCATTCCTTCACTACTCAGGGCACGTTTTGCATAGGAACGTCTGTCCTGGCAGCATCCTCATCACCAAGAAAGGCACCTGGAAGCTGGGAGGACTCGAGTTCACTGGTAAGACACATTTCCAATTCGATTTCGTCGAGACTGCTTTCTTCGCCCTCTGCGCTACATTCCGCTAGCTATAAGATGCGCGATATATTTGCCTCCCAGCCCACATCGCTCGCGAGTATGAATCGATATCTAGTCGCATCATTGAAAATTTTGACCCCAATTAACCGGCGCTGCCTTTCATGTAGCGCGCGTCACGTCGTGCCACTGTCGGCTCTGTTTAGAGGGTCGTGCACGTCAAATTTAATTAGATTTCGTTTCACTTTGACAATTACGTTAAAGTTGGTTCAAATTGAATGTTTCTGCATTAATGAAGTGGTATCAAAGATAAACTGATACCCGCTCCACTTTATTGACCATGCTTCTATCTGAACACGAATCGCCATGTGTTGCGTGTTTGTGCCTTAGTTAAAGTGATTCGAGCGAAGAGTGATTCGAGCGGATTGGATAAATGATTTCCCCCGTGCTGGCCGTGCCAAAAATACGTGTGGCTTACAACTATATTGGACACATTGGTGGATGAATCAAATTGCTAGGACAAGTTTATGAAAAGGGAGTTATAATCATTACTCTTTGACAATCAATGGTTTCGACGGACTTGGAATCATCAGAACGGGATATTTTTGTTTCACCCTTTCTTTCTCTTCTTTCTCTTCTCTTCTCTCTCTCTTTTCGTCGCAGGCGGATCAATGGAAGCTCCTGGTATGTCCAATTAAACGCCGTTTTTTTTTTATATCAAAACGAACGCAATTTCTTTTAAGTGAAAGGTTTTTTTCAATGTCTTTGTAGCAGGGTGCCCATCAATTGAGGACGAGTAACAGATGTAATTTGCCAGTTCCAGCATAAGAAAATTACCACTGTTCAGGATTTTGATTATTTAATTAAAAATGCAGTATCATGGCATATTTTTTTCCTTTTTTGTTCAAGCGTCGGTGAAAACTGAGCTTAAGCCTAAAACTTTTACGAGAACATCGGTTTCGAGGTTAATGAAGCTGGGAGCAGCCCAGTGTGTAAATGATCCTAAGTTCCGGGACGATATTCCGTTTTCGTCCACTTTCAAGTCTCATAATGACTCAATATTTTCAGAACAACAAAACTTCTAAATATAAACCAAATTTGAAATATATACCAATTTGAATGTGGAATTAATAAATTTATTTCAACTGCAGTTGAAATAAATTTATTAATTCTACATTCAAATTGTTTAAAAAAACGTGGTGAGAGGGGGTTATGCCAAACTCATTTTTTACCAAAAGATGAGAAAAACCACCAACGAATAAGTGTTTTACCCGGCCTGCCCCTCAAATATTTCCTCCCAGCACGCAGCCAAAAGGACGATGGTTTCGGTGGTGATTCGAGGACTGACATGAGACTGAAAATCGTCAAAATTAGTTGATATATCTGATAACCAATGCCCAAACGACATGCTAGCGATAACTTCACGTCTTCTCTGGCTAGGACCCGCCTATTATAGATATGCTCGCTCAAACATTCTCCGAGAAGAGTTTCCGAGACTGGCCGCTGGTGACCTGTGCGCTTCGATCGGCGCCGCTACGTTTTTGCTAGTGAAGGCATTGTGCTTCGGACTTCCGAGCCAATTTTTGCCTAGCACCTCACCCGACTAGACTGCATGCATCTATTAGCTATTGCTCATAGTGAGAATATGGAAATTTTGACGGTGGGCTAAGCTTTTAAAGATCTCACCACACGCAGTCTATTACAATGAGAATGTTTCTTTGAAACAGCCTTGGACAAGCTCATGGTATTGTGATTTTTTATAAGATTCCAGCCGTGAGCACCATATTACTAACATATTCCACACAGTCGGAACCGATATTTTTAAATCCCGCCCACGGGCACCAATTGGATATTTTTAGATATCCCACAAGCGGGTACCAATAATGTGCCCCAAATATTTGTGAAGATCCCGAACGCGAGCACCAATTGTATCGCGATTAATTTCGATAATCTCTCCCTCTTTCCATGATTGTGGTGTGATGCTCTTTTAATATCCCACCCACTGACATCAATGGCAATGCGAATGTGTTTTAATGTCGTTACATCAGCTAGTATATTTGTGTTTTAAAAATTCCGAAATGCGATGTCTGTTTATCAGCGTCGCGCCATTTCCTCGTCGCGCTGCGAGCAATTTCTTGGGAGTAATTGAGGTGACCTATCATCATTAGCTGACAAGGGCCGTTTTCCAGTGCGGAAGTAGCTTCGCGGGCGGACGTGCGCTCCAATGGGCGAGCCGAGTGTCATTACGCAACGGGGCAAATTGGCTGGGGAGGGAAGAGGTAATGTCGAGACCTATTTTCCAGCCCGGCCCGGCTCGCCGGAAAATGCTAATCGACTTTCACCGACTATACAATTGTGCGGGTAGACACAAATTACGACCGAGTACTCACTAAGTTCGAGTAGTAAACCTACGTCTCTTGCTTAACAGTTTGTATATGTTTATGTTACTTGGGAAATCTCCTTCAATTTTCAACTTCACTGCGCACGTGTTCATAGTATTTTCATTCTTTGAAGAGTGGGTATAGCCGTTGAAAAGTTCGAAATATTTGGCTGCTCATTAACGCCTGTCTGGGCTTCTGGGGGGTGATTTTGTAACTTTTCTCGCAACAAGAAGAATTTTAGTCTTGTGAATGGCGAAAGTGAAGTTTTCGTGTTCTCTCCTATATAAAATACAACATATCCGTGGGCTCATTGACATAGCCGACCAAATAATGGAGTGCCATCAGACGACATTCAAACTAGCCTATATGCCAGAGCCAGGGCTACAGGGCTACATCAAATAGCTTGTATTACATATATGATATACAAATAACTACTTATCATGAGTATGAGAACGGTTCAGAGAGCTATAATCACATTCAAGTAATCACAAACAAATTATCTGAGAGTTATGTGCAAACGTTCGTGAATTTCATAATGTTGAACACACAATGGTTTCATATTTTATGCCCCTAACCATGAAACAGTATAACGAAGGTCAGCTAGCGTCCGCTCATGCACGTGGTAAATTAACATTTGGAACTTAAACTTTGGTGGAAATTAATTTCAGATGTTCATTATGCCGTTATTTGTTTTGTAAACGTACGCGCTAGAGCAAGAAAGGCGGGCGTCGGATGCATTATGAAGGAAAGCAAATCAGAGTGCAAAGTAGACTCGAAGCTTATTATTTATTGGGAGTGCATGGTTTTGACCACAGGTAAACTGTTGGGCCATTTCGGGTGGCTTTAGTAAATTATTCGGCAAATCCTTTGTCTCTACCAACGCTATTGTCGACGGTGTAAGTACACCAGGGTGTGTTTATTACCAAATGTAATTTTGACCACACACTAAATCTCTCTATGAAGACCAGCTACACACAAAAGGATTTTAGTGAATTTGGTAGATTGAAAAATCTCTGACAGTATAAAAATGCACATAGGAAATGAGAGAACAGCAAATTATTTAATATTACGTAAACAATTAAATTGTGATTATATACATGGTGCAATAAAATGACATTAATCAACATTGTTAAATTGAAAGAGATATACATAAAATCACATATTTTAATGTTTGCCTCTGACTCTAGTTTTGAAACGACGCTGAACTATACAATCTATTAGCGGATGCAAACAGGTAGGTGTGCAGTCGTATACACTGTACTGTAGTAAATGATTCAAATTCATGGCTAGCCGACCACATTAGGGCATACTTTGGCACGTGAGGCAGCGCCAAAGTATGCCCCGCAGGGTTCAGCTAGACTGGAACTTTGTTTGATCATTAAGGGTGCTACACAGCACACGATACTATATATAGGGTGCAAGTCTGGGACTCGAAACGGATGGCTAATACCCTGCATATGTCTCCGGGCTATCTTACGCTATACGAAGTTGAGGAAATATAGAATCCACTCTGACAGTGAAATACCTATCACTAATTGGATACATTGCTATACGTACGGGTATTTCGATCTCTGAAACGTTGTCACAATCGTGGTGTATTTGAACTTTGCCACTGATGGAAGCTTTTCGTACAACTTAAGACAGTGAAATGCTCTGCAAAGCATCTCGTCATTCCTGCAACATGGTGTTGACTTTCAGAGTGGAATGGAAAGTTAAACAATTCCACGTACATGGCATCTAGTTTCATGTTGTATTATATTGCTTGATCATGACTTTCCATAAATTACGTTTTGTTGCGCAAACAAAACTCGTTACCATGTTAATAATAACAAGTAGAAAACATTGCTGGGCATGTGTCATTATGTATTTCAGTGGTTACTAATTTGTTTAATTAAATACGCTACGTGATGCAATTGGCAGAGTTTGAGTGAATCTAGTTATGAGCGTTCTGGGCCAAAACGCTGATTGACAAGATAGATTATAATGTAACAATACCGATTTATATACACTTGTGTTTTGCCTGGGGGGAGGGGAGTATGTCTCGTTTCTTGTCGGCTTTTTTGTAAACCAGTTACTGGTGGAAATGTCGCTTCATTTCATTCTCCAGAAATAGTTCGACACGTGTGGTAAATATTTAAATTTAAATTCGAACCCGTTTTGTTGTTTTCCAGGACTTTCACTCTCAATCAATAATATAATTTTGCTTATTTTACTTTAACATCCTAAAAGTAATGGCATTTGGATATTCCAAATGAAATCAACACAGCAACTAGCCTGACCATTCTGAGATTAATGCGCAGTAGCCAGCTCAACATTAGTATGTGTTATTACTAAAATACACTTTCAACCACGTTTGACTTTGTAGCGAATAAGCCGTCGAAGTTACAAAATTATAAATTTGCCAAAATCGGAAAGCTGAGAAAATTTCGAGTCGTCTACACTGGAAACCATCCCCAGGAACAAAAACCACTCTCAATGTACTAATCCACTAAACTGAAGAAAAGTACAGTTGCGCATTTTCTTTTCGCGAAAATTGTACAGGACCTGGGTACGCAAGATTTGTGGAGAAAACTATTATTTTGTCTAGTTTTCGTACTTTTTTGCAGTCGTCACATCATGTAGACGTTTTAAATAGGATGGCGTAATTCTCAGTATTTTCGCATGCTCGGAAAACAAAAATTCTTTTCAGCAGAGTATTAAATAGTAATCTTAAGCTCCCCTGAAAGTTTTAAGTTGGGGTTCGTAAAAGTGTGAAATTGGGGTTGATTTTTGTGAAGATGTTCCGCGTTGCAATAAGTGCTATTGCTTTGTATGTGTACGTATTTACAATGTACAGCTAGCTTGCATTTTTATTTTGTTCATCAGATTGTGGAAGCAAGCACCTTTCCTTCTCCCTTTATATGTAAGATATTGGAATTTTTTGGGAAGGGAGAGGGTGAATTTTTTTTATTGAGGGGGTGGGGGTGACTATGCTTATTACTTTTAGGACTCCATAGGAAATTTTTTGATATGACACACACTGCAAAAATGTGCGAAAACTAGACAAACTAATTGTTTTCTCGAGAAATCTTGCGAACCCCTGAACGAAACTTTCGGGAAAGCTTTATCAATCTGTCGGCTATGTCCTGTAAAATTTTCGCGAAAGTAGAAATATGCGCAAAGGTACTTTTCTTCAGTTTAGGGGATTATTGTACATTAAGGATGATTTTGTTCCTGGGGGTGGTTTCCAGTTTAGACGACTCGAAATTTTCTCAGCTTTCCGATTTTAGCAATTTTATGTTCGTAACTTCGACGGTTCATTCGCTACAAGGTCAACCATGGTTACAAGTGTATCTGACCACTGCGCATGAACTGTGCGAGATAAATGTTTGGAAAAAATGTTTTTATCCCCTCCTTGACTACTTCTGTGCGTTTGCGTACAGGTTTTTCAAGTTAAGAATGGTCATGTCGTTTTTTCACTTTTTGTATCGATTTGGTACAGATTATCTCCATTGCGATACCCACACATGGTATGATGTTTTAAAAAAATCACGCTATGTGCCACGCAGAGCATTTTTTAAATTATTATTTGGTAATACTCGGGTAAACTTGTTCTTTCCCGATAGTAAGTGCCCAGTTCCGGGGGTAGAAAGCAGTAGCTCATAATATCAACTCTTTTCACCATCCGAGCGCATGTGTGTGTGTGGGGGGGGGGGGTGTGGTTGTGCAAGTGTGCTCTGCTAAAAATGCTAATTACTTTTGTTTGAACTTTGCAACGTTGAACGCAACAGTGTCGTTCGTATACTCATACCTCGGAGTAGGTACTTTAACTGAGCAAATATTACTGGCTGTTTGGCATCGGCGTCGTCGAGCTAGGAACGGAAATGAAAAGTTACCCTCCGTTATGATCTCTTACATTTCTCAAGAGGGATGAAACGTTTAAATGTCAGCAGTAAAACTACGTGCTGCTAGTACTGACGTTGCCTATATAAGAGCGACTACAAAGACTGTGAAATTGGGAAATAAAATGAAGTGTTCATTGGGTGTGCACTGGGAAATTGGATCTGGACCAACATAAGAATTAACTGCATGTCATGAATTTTTCCTTTGAGCTGAATGCAAAATTTTTGTGAGCGAAAACGTTTGTTGTGCGATGTTGGCCCGTAATTCTGGCTATTATTCCATGGATGTATTATTATCTGAAATATGTAGTAACGTTTAAACATCTGCCTCAACTAATTTGTATCACAGAGTCAAACTCACGTGAGCGCATGGCCAACGACCAAGTAGGTTCCAGCCAGATTCTTAATGGAAGTATTATACAGTTGACCTTTGTTGGCGCTCGTATTCCCATTTTGAAATGTAGCTCCAACGTGTTTTTGAAGTAATCGGTAGAACCACCGGAAGCAGAATAACATCTTGCCTGTTTGATGATTGAGAGGCAAGAAGCAAGATATACATTATGTATTAAAATCTCATAGTCGAGCCCGACTTTTCCGTAGATAATTCGTTAATGGATAGGTAACTTAAAGCTTATGCGTAGGGAGCTTTTAAAAATTTTTCTCGAAGTGAATAATATAACTTTCGTTTGCGTGTGCATATGAAAATGAAGCAGCTGGATATAAACTTTTTTAATGTTTTGTTATTTTCCATCTTTACGTTATAAGAAACGCTTTTAAGTACCTCATTTAAAAACGCTTTGATGTATTTGCCTTTGTTTTTTTTAGCATGGAAGCTACGTGAGCAGCTTTACTTTTCAGTTACAGCGGCATGCCAGCCCTAAGTTTATTTTTGCCAGGTTTCATCCAGTTTCCGACCATTGTTTATCATTTCTTAGCTCTGGCTGATTTTCAGTCTTGTTTGCGTCACTCAAGTTAGAACTTAATCACATTCGCAGCTAACTGGGCACGTGTCGTCAATTGAAGACTATCAAATTTTCTTCATAACTAGACTTCTCATTTTATGGCGATGTAACCTGAACTCAATCTTACACTCGCTTTGGACATGGCATATTAAATTCAGCTGTGGCCGTTCTTTAAGAATGATTCACGGGTTTTCTTGACAATTTTCATTTGGAACTTTATCATTATTTTAAGAAGGGTGCATGCATTTAAAATGAATGATCATCGGCTTGTACAATCAGAAAACTATACAATCTGAATAGGCTAACGCAAAATTGATAGCCGTTTGAAAGCTATAAACTTTGATGTTAAATGACATCATAGAGATAATATGAGCGATACAGACACAAGGATAGCAAAGTCAACAACGGTCAGTAGCACCCTAGCCGTGCACTGACACAGCGCTCGTTGTTTGGTTTCAACTCCACTTTGGCTGACGTCCGGTTAAGCAAATAGCAATAAAATTTGTTCATCCATGGCATTAATCTTTAACATGAAACATCAATTATGATTCATAAAATTGCAATTCAACCCGTTGTTGCAATTGCCTGTTAAACGTTGATTTCAGGAAAAAATTTCTTATTCCATGCGAACATTTGGCCGGATCCATTGATCCGTTGACCACTAACCAATGCTTTCGCTAAGACGCGATAGATTCGGTGTTGAAATGTGAAAAACACGTGCTGTTAAGTCCCAAAACACAAATCTTGCACTCAAGAGTCTCGCAGGTAAACTATCGATTTTGAGAGACATCGTTGTTCGAACGCGCGATCGAAGGGGATTTACTTTGGATTCGCAGAGAGAATGAACGACACCGACGGGTTGGAGCCGTTGCCCTGTCAGCCGTGGACCTCGAGGCTGCCGAAAATGGCTCAGCCAGACTTGGACTACATAGGTAAGTAGCAGGAAAAAGCTACCTGGCGTAATGTTCTGTGAACTCAAGCTCAAAATTGACTCGAAATTGACAAAAATTAACTTTAAATGTACATAATTTAAATTTAAATGTTATGAAGTTTTATAGTTGCCATAACGGATATAGCGCACCGGATATTTGACAATGAAAGTAATATTTGTTTCCTTTTCATTTATTCCATTGACAACAGCCCACACGCATTCAGAAAGAGTTATTTTCAATATCGTCCTACGGTCGCAGTTGCCGACTGTTTTCAAATGCATCACACACTGCGTAGGTGTACCTACTACCTACTGCCGATTTCTGTCTGGATTTCCCTAATGAATTTGAATCATTCGCTGTGGGAACTTGACATGATAGATATAGGCTACTTTCCCCGGTCTATTGAAATAGCCATAAAAAGAGGTGTGGCACTGCGAATTGATCGAATCTACCGAATTAGCGGAGATTAAAATAGAGGCAATGCGCAACTAGGGGTGTCCACAAAGTCGACAATTCCGATTATCCTATCTAATGCCATTATCACAATTAATTTCTAGTAATAATGGACCACACTATGACCGAAGAGATTTAGACTATCAATTTCAAGCGTTCAAGCGTTCACTGCGCATATGATGGCAACCCCCCGGCTTCCATTCGAAAGTTCCATCCCTTGGTTATATTTTGGCAACATAAATGCAGCACCACCGGTTTGACTCAAATCATTCTTAAATCGGGCCTTGTTTGCGAACCTTTCCACATGTCCTCATCTGTAAAGCGTAGCGGTCCTAATTGATCACTTGTTTTCCTCAACTGTTTAGCTCCCGAAGTCCAGACGAGTTCTGTGTGCAGCATCCTTAGCGATATGTTCTCACTGGGGATGGTGATTTGCACCATCTTCAACCACGGGCGACCTCTTGTGCAAGCCAACCATAGCAGTTCTACATATCTCAAGCAACTAGAAGTGGTAAGTCGCACATCAAATATAGAAAGGCATGGTATTGGCTTATGCTCTCTTCAGGGGTGTAACATTGGTAGATTCGTTATTTTGTGCTGGTTCCTATCAAAGAAAATCTCTTTACCTAAAGCTACGCCTAAATTAAGTTTGCGAGAGGAAGTCGAAAATTATTCTTATATTTTGTTTGCCCACTGGCCTTTCATCTAATAAAATATATACATATATACATATAACGTTAACGTTCAATTTAAAGGGAAATTCCTGGTTTCATGGAAGCGAGGCCTTGGTTTGAATAATTTATGTTGCACTATGTAATAGTTTCCAATAAAAAAAATTGTTTGAATGTAAATATGGGTGTACTGCTGTGTGTTATATCGGAGTAAAGGTACTACGATTGAAGCAATAAATGAATCATTGAGGCAACAACAACCATTAGCTACCCTCTATAAATCAATCGAAAGGAATACGATACTGCTGGAACTTTGAATGGTGAACTTGCTTCTGCATACAAATCGATGTCTTATCTTACTGAGCTAATGCCACATTATGATTCAGTTAATTGCTTCTCATCTTTCGCCGCAGAGCAAACGCTGCGAAATGGAAATCATCAATTTGCGGGGCAATTTTTCGTTTTACATTAATGATTATTTAATCCTCTTAG
This sequence comes from Nemoura dubitans, assembly GCA_921293005.1. NCBI lineage: Eukaryota > Metazoa > Arthropoda > Insecta > Plecoptera > Nemouridae > Nemoura > Nemoura dubitans. The sequence goes on from OV121074.1 coordinate 67,781,510, forward strand.
TGGAGTATAAGACTTTGAAACTTCCCTACATTATGATTTAATATCATACAAATCTAGTTGAATCAGCAAGCAGCCATTATTGGGGGATTATTATTATTTAAAGGCTTACGTCGATCAATTTTGAATATCAATTGAACGATTTTTAGAGGCATAGTTCCAAGTCTCACTATATCTTACCACTCATGAGGGAGCAGTTTTCCGTATCTTGATTCTTGGTGGCACAATAGAGGGGAGGCGGGTAGGGGTTCGCTCTTCATAACAAAACAGTTTTTGTAGTTGGGCATTCCAGATAATCCAAGACATCGGTAAACTTAGGGAGGGATATTCGAGGACGCTTATTTCGTTCCACACTGCGACTTGTGCCATTTTGGGCGCACTCTCTGGTGAAAAAAAAGGTTACGCCCACCGACTTACCTCGAAGGAGCGATCTAGTGGCTAGATCAGTGTCATGTCTAAACATTTGAGCGAGGATATGCTCGATTGAAAAATGTTGCGATGTACTTTGCCAAAATTCTCGTAGTAAATGCACTCGGGTATAATGTTATACTGTTCCAATTAAGCCACCATGGCTGGACACCTTGCGCCACCAACTCACTTTTCCACCAGCTCATAAATCGTTTTGAAAAAATCAACGTTCTATTGGAAATATTCAATTAGGAATACATAAAAATATTGTTATTCAGGTGTATACGATCTTAGCCCTACCATCATTGTTCTTTTCACCAGTGCCAATATCACAAACAACTCTTTCCTGCCACCCACTCCACCCACCCTTTTCTTTCGTGTGCTCTTTTTCTTCGAGTCTATTTTTACGAGTCGAGATTCGAACCGAGCGTGCTCCTACGCTTCCAGCTAGAAGATCAACTGCACAACGTCCTGGCGAGAGTGCCTGTGCCGCTTCAAGAGGCTGCCGTGCGCCTTCTAAGCAGGGACACTCGGCAGAGACCGACGGCGCAGCTTCTTTCTCTTATTAAATACTTCAGGTAGGTCTCCATACCTTTCGCACGATCATTTTAAATTGTCAATACCTTCACAAATAAAATTACAACACCAACGCACGTTGTGTTGTGTTCCTGCTTTGTTTATTACATTCTGTTGAGGAAACAGGTGATGATAAACATCTTTCAGACCCACGTAACGGCCTATAAAGCTTCATTGAACGTCATACCGAATTTGTCTTCTATCCATTTTTTCTATTTTCGCTGGCTATATCTCGCATAAAAGAAAGTGCAAATCGTGCATCATCCATATTGAGACTTGAGTATTCTTCCCATGGTTTTGAGTGATGAGCCCTTCCACCTCGAGATCTGCTGTAAACTTAGACTGCGCTACGTCATAATCTGAGACGAGAGCGTCATGAAATATGTAGCGCTCTGTCTCTGTTGGCCCCTTTACTTGGCAAGCGAGGCGTCCTCCTCGGGAGCTCAGGAGCTCAGGAGCGCCACCACAGCCAACCCCACACCGTCACACGAATCACGATAGTCTATCCGCCGCGCTCAGCCTTGTCACAACCTTCTTAAGCACTTAGCACAATGCCATCCTAACTCATTAAGATTAATGCGAACGAAATGAGCACAATCGGAGTCCGACTCTTAATCATAGGGCGAAATGGCTGTGTAAACATTGGAAATGTTTACATTGGTCTCGTTTTTTTCGCTAGATTTCAGTTGCTGTGTGATATTGCAAATACTATTGTAAATTAATGGTTTTATGCCTGCATCGGAAGCACGTTTCGGTTAAATATTTCTATTGTGCATGTATATAGCACTATTTTTTAAGCCCAGATTTCATTCGCTAGAACAAACTGGGCTATACTTTTCAAATTATCAGACCAGGGACCACTACCTAGTTAGACCGTCAGAATGGTAATCTTCACCAAAATATATCATTTTGCCACAGCATTTGAATGCTGTCATTACTGCTCATTTGTTCCGTTGACTTAAATGCAGAATATTCCTAGTACGCAACGTCAAACAAAGCGATATAATCAAATTTCCAGTCTCCCAGCGAATGTGGTTAGCTTCGTCCTTCAATATAACCGATGACATAGAGAATGAATTGCCTCTACGGTTTCCTGTTGTTTCCTTGTAAAAGGATTCCGCTACTCACGATTCAGACTGGAATAAATGGTTGGATGTGAAACTTTCATGTCGCGGTGCAAACAAAAGAAGTGGGACTTCAGAGAATTCCAGCGCTTAAAGCCGCCAGATTTAAATGAAACGATCTGAACTCCTATTTAATTTGTCGTGCTTCGGTTCTGATTCGTAGCCAGTAGCACTTTGCTTTACGACTTTCTCGCGATAAACGAGCAGATTTTATGTTTTCCCGTCGACCTGTTGAACACTTGACTTTCCACCACGAAGAATAACAATCGGGTTAAGACGAAGAAGAGCGGGTGAAGGCATCCAAAATACGATATTGTTTCTTTTCCATTCCAGTGATCCTTCAGTTCACGCTCTCCAATTCCTCGACGTCATCAACATGAAGGATCCCACGCAGAAATCACATTTCTACAGAAGCACCCTTAAGGACGTGCTGCATTACATTCCAAGGGTGAGTGGCTATAATTACTATACATGCTCCATTCTTGTTCCGCGATGTGAATACCGATTTAAATAGCATGCAAAACTGCAGAAACAAATTCGCCGTTATACTTGTAGCACACATTACAAGGTCCTGCATATTTGTTAGCGTCCCTGACGTTGGATGTAAAGTGGAGTGGCATACGCTGCGCCCGAATAGCAGGTGTCTGCTTCTCTGCTAATTGATAATTTACAAGAAGCACTTTTCTGGATAGTTGGGCACACTTTAATTTCTTTCCATTTAAAAACTCTGAGAGCTATAATTTTGCGCTCGCTATCTGCCAAGAAATGGACACATTAAAAACGTGTTTATTTTTAACTGCCAGCCGTAATGCGGAAATGTTCAGTTACAATTATCCAATCATCCAAAATACTTTTGAAAGAAATGACGCTTGTTGCTTGGGACACTGAAAATCCAACGTCGCCGGCAATATTAATCTGGTGCCAGCGAGGTCACTGGTAACGAACATTGAAATCACTCAGCATCATAATAATTGTGTGCTATAGCCATAGGTATATATACCTAGGTAAAGCACGTAAAATGATTACACACTCGGAAATCAAATTTGTGTAATATGGGCATAAACTGTGCAATCAAGTTTCCGTCTTGGCTGAACGGGGCCGACTCTCTCATTAACGTACATGCGTTCCAGCGCGGGTGAGTGGAGGGTAGGGGGGGGGGGGACAGGTATAACTTTGGCATTACGGCGCGAATGCAGAAACATTAATACCGAAGTTAAGTCGGACTTGAAAGCAAGCAATTTCACAAAATGGGTGACGGGTGTGCCATTTTCTAAGAGCGTGTCGGTGCGTACCGAGTCGAAAACTCGGTGAACCTATTTATAACGAAATTTTACGCGACCCTTTATTCATGCTTAAAGCAATATTCTAATGAAAATGTTAAACTCAAAACTGGGGTATTTATTTTAAGGTGATGCGTACGAGCGTGGTGAGTTTGGTTACTGTACATGATAATACCATGTAATAACTAATAATATCCTGAATCTGTGTGACGAAAGATTTCTTATAAATTAATTAGAATTAGATGTTTTGAACCGTTTTTAATTGTACGTTTGTTAATAAGAACACTATTTTAGAAGGAATAAATTCTGAAGATCATGATAATGACGAAGTTAAAATAAGTAAGATCAATGTTTGTGAAATAAAAACCCATATTCCATAGTCTTGTAAAGTTGGTATAGTAGCTATACGTAGCCACGTTTAAGCTCTAGCCGTACATAAAATCTACCTTCCGCAAAGAAAGCACGCTACAATGCTATTGTTCTGTGTTCACAATGAAATTCCCTTCGCAACAGTTCGCCATCCAGAAAGGAAAGGGATATTCCCTTTTTATGAAATTACAAAAAAACGAATGCTGCGCACTTTCACAGAATTTTTCTGTCCCTTGCGCTATAATTATAAGGCAATTCGAAGGGAACGGAATGATTTCATCGACCCGCCGACAATCCAACTCCGGAATCAGGATGTAATGCCGACGTGATACAACACAAGGAGATATTTCTCTCTCAGGTATATAGAAGTGAGTTGGATTAATGTTTTGTTAATCAACTTTTAATAATATCAGCGCACTTGCGAATCCAGATGACTCCTCTTTTAATTATTGCATGAGAAGCAGGATGGTATGTGGTAGATAGTTGTGACAGCAAATGCATAATAATAAATCAACTGGCACCTTAATTAAATACTTGAGAATAACGTAAAGTCTGCCGATATCACACAGACGAGACTAACGGAACGCTGAAATCAAAGCGATGTTCCACCGTTAGGGCTGGTTCTCATCAAAGGAGAATAAGCAAAACAGCAAAAGTGCGGTTTCGGTGAACATGACCGAATCTTCTCCGAGAAAAATCCTGATTTCGCCGCGATTTCCTTTCTCATCGTGCTCCAAGTGCCGACAGCGAAAGGAGCGGATGGAAATCGGATTGAAGACGGTGAAAAAAACGCAGCAACGTTTCGAGCTTTTCTCGTTTACTTTAGAAGCTGAGGGCTGCAAAAACAATTGGTCGAGAAACATTTTAAGCAATTTTTACCTCGTTTGGTAATTTTGCATTTTAATCTTTGAGAAAGTATCAAAATCAAAATCTTTAAATATTGAGGCAGTACTTTTATAGTTTCCAGGCCCGACCGTCTTTATATAATTGTTTCTTTTTGTACCCTCTATTCTTAAAGAAGAGTTCTATATCAAAACCGTCATTTCGAAGTTGATTTCGACCAACTCGTGAAAAACTCCTGAACGCAGCCCGCAGAGCAAACCTGGCTCCTCCACTGTATGCCAAATATCTCATAGAATAGCCTAATTTATATTAGCTTACATGAAATGTTGCACTATGCCACTTTAATGGATGGTCCAAACATCACGGTCATGGACCCGGACTACTTTTAAAGCTCTCTGTTTGAAATCGAAAGTCATAAGTCGATGGCGAAAAAGGTTTCCTGGTATAAAAACTGAGACATAAAAATACGAAAGTTTTTTTTATTTGTATAAACAAGTTTCAGGGCGTAGGGATCATTTAGGGAGTTGCACTGCCTTCGGCTGTATACGTGTCCTCTGGCAATATTTCAGAAACTTTGGTTCCAACACGTTTGGCCGTGTTTGCAACAAGAGATGAAGACTCAAGAGGTGCTGGCCGCCGTGCTACAGCCCATCATCTTGCTCATCCAAGAGTGCACGAAAGAAGAATATGAGAACATAATTCTGCCTTCGTTCAGGTGAATATACCTTTAACGTTTTTAATGAGCTCTTGATACCTGCGCGTGCCAGTATATCTACTTATGAACCAACGTGCATTCTAGAAAAAACATTTTTCAGTGGATTGAGCTTCAATTGTTTTGTTTGTACTGATAACATTTCTAATTGGCTACTAATTAAAAAATATTTAATAACATTACTTCCACTGTGCAGAATAATTTATACGTATACAATAATATGTTATAGAAACGGTAATTGCGCTAAGGGAAAAGCGTATTAAGGCGTAAAAATAATTACTCTATTTTATTGAAAATAATTTGCCTGGATGTATGAATAGGTATATTATGTTTTTTTTTTTTTTTTTAATAATTAAATCGTCATATTATATAATTAACATTGTTAAAACATATTGTGCTTTTATACCATGACAAAATAGTATCTGTGCTTTTATCAGTTATTTACAAGGTGTCAACCCCGACTGCCAATACATAAAAAGCAAGACCATGCTGATGTAATTCCAGTGTGTGATTGTGAGAAATGTGTAGTCTAGATCCTGTAACTGCTATGCGATGTTCTGTAATAACAATTTCTTTCCTTCAGGAATGTCTTCTCGATCCCAAAGTCAATCCAGGCGACTGTAACGCTGCTGGAAAACCTGCACTTTATCCTGGAGAAAACGCCGCGGGACGACATCCGGTCGGAAGTCCTGCCCATGCTCTACAATGCCTTTGAGAGCACCACTATTCAAGTGCAGGTAAGCATTGGAAAACGACCAATTAATTAATATCAAACATTAAGTTCGTCACGCTTTTGGGAGCGATGGGTTTGTCAATAGTTGGCAATTTGTGATAGGGAGGGGGGTGTTGGACAGAAAAATGTGGCGTCACACTTTGTTGTAGATAACAGCCACATTTTTTAACCAAAAAACTGAAAATTCTAAATTAATTGTCGCTACATTTAAAAACTTTTACTGTCAAATTTTGCAATGCAATTTCGAGTTAACCATCAACAAATTTTGCTCGGGTGGTGTTTTTTAGTCATTTTTGTATGCAGTCTCAAACGTAAGAAATCCATTCTAAAAAAAAATGGGAAGGTCATAGATTGTGACAAACTTTTAGGGGGGTGGTTAAAAATCTGTGACAATTTGGGACTAGGGGGTGGATTGATAAAAAGTAGCCTTAAACGTGTGATATCCTACTTTTAGTTCGCTCCCTAGTCTTCTATTGTTTCAAGTTGAAATTGTACAAAGACTGCACAAATTGTGCTGCACTTCGTTCCCATATTGCTACGTAAAATTGCAAAACATCATTTTGTAACGTTCGAAAACACGCGTTGATTTAGTTTCAATAACAATTTGACCTGGAGTTTTTCATCAATGCTTTACTTTTTTGTGTTCGCGCGTAGTTTCACCATAAGTCCAGCACGTACTCAGCGACATCACATTGAAATCCATGACGTTATGTTTTAAATCCAACCGTTTTATTGTTGTTGCAATGCATTCCATCGTAGAAGTAGGATGACTCCCATCGGTAACCGGCACTCGGCTCCCGTATTGGCCCGACGTGTTGGCAACTAGGTGGTGCTGGTGCCAGGTCTGAATGTTGCCCCAATGTTGCCCCAGGGACCAGAGCTCCCCTGCCGACTCAGGATACCACCCACTTGCAGCCTCCCCCCCCCCCTCCCCTTGCCACCCACTCGGCACCCCATCCACTGTGAATTATTTTAATTACACTGAGGTTTCGAAAACATTCGTGTACACACGTGTTTTGAAATTCGAAATCAATATGCTGTTTCTGCTAAAACCAATATGCAGTCCAACGGCTTTGGATATTAAACGAATTCGAAGAAATAAAAATAACGTTTAGAATTTGGTTATTTGGTTATGCGTACATACATTTAGCTGCGGGAATTTTTAACTACTAAGCCATGATGTCACAAAAGTGTTTGCTTAAAAAAAAACACACACACACACATGCACATCCTAAGTCGCTGGGTAAATGTTAAAATCAAAATCAAATGGTATCCTTTGTATGGAACCTGCCTAGGTTGATTCCGCCTCTAGCTCCAATTTTTTACGCTTTTACACAATCTCTTTGATAGCAGGTGCAAACCTAGCCGCTCGCAACAATTTTGCGTTTGATATCGTTAAAAAAACGTCCGTCCGTCCAAAGGCACGTGCCTGCTCTGTGGTTCTGAGCGGAAACAAATTGTCGGCGGCACTCGTTTGTAATCCCTTTGCTCTCGACGTCGGCGTCGGTCTTCTACGCTCAAGTCGGCGGCATTTTGAGCGATATAGGGTCATTGCAAATGGTATTAAGCGCATTTGAAAAATAGCTTCAGACACAATATGTGCAATGTCCTAGGTTAAGTCCGGGAACGTTTTATTGGGGTCAGTTTTACAAGTTGCAGATGAAAGGTATATGGCACTGTGGCAGAATCCCCAGGCAGCGAAGTTAATTTTTGAGTATCAATACACAGATACGTTGGAAAATATGTTATGATAAGTTATACTATGTTTTCTAGCCCTGGATTATGCGATTAACGTCATAAACAGAAACTAACGACATTCACCACATGATTTTGGAGCTTTTTGTGTCAAATACATGTGATTATATAAGGTTCTAGCAAAGACAAACGAAAACTAAAATTATTTCGTAAGTAGCGCCTTGACCGACTTGATTGTAAATGGTACTAAGATTCTGGCACACAATTGTATCTCCAGCTCGTGTTAAACATATCGGATTTAGAGGTTATAAAACGCGCTAAAAGAGACTTGACTGTGCTCTTGCGTTAAAACGTGCTCTTTCGTATAGGTTTAGGGTAGAGCTACAGTTTTATACTTTATTGTGTTATAGTGGTATTATGTACTAGGATTTAGTACAAGAACACGTTTTTAATTAAACCCTATCCCTTTAGATGCAATACTAATTACCCTCCCCACTTCTTCTCTCACCAATTACCTCCAATAACAAACAAAACAAACAAACAAACAAACAAACGAACTTCAACCATGTGTTCCAGAGCGCCGCGTTGGTGGCTGTCACAAACGTATCCGAATATTTGGACGAGAACGCCATCCGGCGGATGGTCTTGCCAAAGACGAAAATCGTGTTCGAAAAGAACTCGGGCGATTTGAAAATTGTCCTCAACGTTTTATCGTGCGTTGAAAAGACGCTGGACCGTCTGGACAAATCTCAAATCATCGACGAAGTACTTCCGCTCCTTTGGGACGTGCGGTTGCAGGATCCAGAGATCACCCTCAGGGTTGTAAGTAAGTGACTTCGAGGAAAGTATTATGACACCTTTCAAATGGCTTAAATGCGGCGTAGCGAGACCATTGAAATAAAGTTCAGGCTGCGTTTTAATAGGCATATTTTCCCATAAGGGAACGAAAATTAAATTCGGTGGCATAGAAAGTAACATCGTTAATTGAAGAACACAATGCCCATCGTTCTAGGCATGTCCATGCCTATTACGTTCCAGTGAAAATAGTAGAGATTTCCCCCGGACTGCGTTTTGGGTAGGGATTTTCAAGTTCAACAGAGAGCGCCGATTGCAAACCCATAATCTTCCCTGCCGATCCAATTGTAATATCGTTATTCAACGTGCCCCAATTAGTCTGTCCCAGACATAGTCCCAGCCGTAATTGTTCGTGGTCCGTGGATATTCCCTGAGCCAAGTGGATTTACTGTTTTATAGTTTATTAGGAGACGCGCCTTGTGGCCTCGTGTCGGATTAGGGCCCGGGCCTCGTGGCTCGAAGACGGATGCTATGCTATGGGCCTGGGCCTGCATCTGCGCCTGCGCCCCGCACCTCGCTATGCCACGCCGACACGGAGGACACAAATTGGAATCGCATTCTGCGGATTCCCGCGTAATCCTAACAGGATTTGGGACAGACTTAAGTCCATTTGAAATCATCCTCGAACGAAATCTATTTTGTTACATTGCAGACTTTTATAGCTGCTTCTTTTTCAATTATATAAAGATTGGGGGCTGGCTGGAAACGGAGCTAATAAAACCCGTAAAAAGTCGAATCGGGTCCAGATAATTAAAATTACATAATATAATATTACAATAATAATAATTACATAATAATTACATACAAACATAATATAATTAATGTAAATATTTAATTTCTTTTAAGGATTCTTAAGCCCATTAATACCAAGATTGTTTAACTTCTATAGTTGAGGTTACAGCCTGGAGTTACATAAGAATTCACTGCAGCTGTTGGCTATTCATTTGACTAAAAGAATCACAAATACGTCAACTAGGGGATGAGAAAGTTGATAAAACGCCCGGTAGTTAAAGTTAGGTTGTGGCTCGTGGTCCAACTAATTGTGCCTATTCAAACATGCATCTATCACAAATAAATAGTATCATACATAACTGCTTTTAACTCCCGTTTCCGTTGATATTGACTGATATGGCGCTTGCTTCCCTACAGATATCTACAGACTTATGCTTAGTGATAAGAAGTACGGGCTGTCAGTGAACCTGATGGCAACACGCGTGATGCCTTCCCTGCTCCCTCAAACAGTGAACCCTTCCCTCAACCTGGAGCAGTTCACCAGCCTCCTGGAGGTCCTGCAAGAGATGCTGGACCACATAGACAGGTGAGTCGTCACATGTTATTATGGGCAGTGATTCAGGGTATATAATAGATTCGAAATCATAGTCCCATTCAGTTTTCTGAAGAGGCAACATTCTGTATTATCTTAACGTAGATTAAGGTGATACTTACAAATCTTATGTCAAAATGCATAGCCATCACTTAATGAAAGTGCGCCCTCTACACCAGCAATGTATTTTTTATATATGTTTATTGCCATAAATTCATATTAAAGTGACTGTTCAGACGTGTGTTTTAAAAACCAGTTTGCAAGCGAAAATATATTCTCTAATTCTTGCTAGGGTGACATAACATAATATTTTCTGTTTGTTATCCTGTTGTCCCTGTTGCCTATGGCGACATTGTATTCTGATTAAAGGTTTTGGATCGCTAGCACGCTAAGAAACGTGGATGCTCTTTTTAAAAAGATAGAGAAAATGTTATAGCTTCGCTCGCTACGGGCATCAAATTGCCAGAAAATGAGTTTACTTGCAAAAGATTCCAAACTACTGGCTAGTAAAGAAGTAAACAAGATTATACGAAGCGTTTATAAAGAAACTTGATTTAATCATTTCCTTCGTGAAAAGTCGAGAAAGTTGTCAAACAAAAGATTTTACAGCACAAACAACTTTCCAATTGACAATTATTTTGAAGCAGTCTTGGAAATGCAACATGTAGAAAGAAACTTAAAAAAAAGTTATGCTATATAATTTTGGATCTCCCTGCTTTAAACTTGTATACGGTACGGTATGGTATAACGTTGCGCAAAAACTCGATACGTAAAACAGATTTGTTTCAAATTACCTTCCATTGTTACTGTTTCGATTTAGAAATCAGAGAAATAAATTGAAGCTGGACAACCTGTCACTGCCATCTCCCGAACGACATCGTCCACTGCGCCACCAATACAGTTCGGACAACATGCATGTGGCGCCGTTCAACATCCCCAATCTGCGCATTGACCAGCGTAAAACGTCGAGCGCCGAGGACATGGGCAGGAAGAACTCGACGGGTAATGCCACAATCACTATCACCGATCTCTTGCCACACACCATGAACAGGAAGTGCCTAGCCATTCGCGGGAGAGATATCTTGCGATTGAATTTTCAAGCAGAATCTTCATGGAAACACTGTTCCTTTGAGACCAGCGTTAATATTGACAATCCATTAAATAAAATAGTGGGATTTTAACTTCGATCTTTGGTCAAAAAGCGTAAGCCCCTGAACGCAGCCCGCAGAGCTTTGAGGGCAAAGTAAAATTACTGAAGCAATTTAACGTGCTTAGCACCAACTACACAATGATTGCTCTCCTTGTTAAATTGGTCGATTTAATAAGACAATCTGAATACAGCTTCAATAGATGGCCCCAAGACCATGTCCCCATGGACGCAGCCCGCAGGACAAAACATGGCACCTCCACTGAAGTTCAACACTCAAAGCACAAGCTATAAAATGATTCCCCTCCGTCATGTTTGACGATTTATTATAAAAATGTGACAACAGCTTCAAAGATGGCCCCAAGACCATGTCCCCATGGACGCAGCCCGCAGGACAAAACAGGGCACCTCCACTGAAGTTCAACACTCAAAGCACAAGCTATAAAATGATTCCCCTCCGTCATGTTTGACGATTTATTATAAAAATGTGACAACAGCTTCAATAGATGGCCCCAAGACCATGTCCCCATGGACGCAGCCCGCAGGACAAAACAGGGCACCTCCACTGAAGGTCAACACTCAAAGCACAAGCTATAAAATGATTCCCCTCCGTCATGTTTGACGATTTATTATAAAAATGTGACAACAGCTTCAATAGATGGCCCCAAGACCATGTTCCCATGGACGCAGCCCGCAGGACAAAACAGGGCACCTCCACTGAAGGTCAACACTCAAAGCACAAGCTATAAAATGATTCCCCTTCGTCATGTTTGACGATTTATTATAAAAATGTGACAACAGCTTCAATAGATGGCCCCAAGACCATGTTCCCATGGACGCAGCCCGCAGGACAAAACGTGGCACCTCCACTGAAGTTCAACACTCATAGCACTATAGCAGCTATACAATGATTCCCCTTCGTCATGTTTGGCGATATTTTGAAAATGTGAAAGTTAGAACTTGAAAAGATGGTCTCAGGAACGTTGCTAGCTCAGTGTCGTCAGACGCTGTAAAAATCTAAGCCAAGATTTTTCCGAGTATTTCACTTTCCACAGTACCGTTAAGAGAAGATTTTCAAACTCGATTTCAGAACTGAGACATATATAGCTGGCAGCCAATCAGGAGCGCATTGTTTTCCCCATACATAACTTCTTCAAAAGGTATATAAGAAATTTATTTTCGGAAGTCATGAAACCAGCTCTTAGCAACATTTCAAAGGAACTCGTTATCGCAAAGGCAATTTCTTAAGAACAAAATTCCTGGTCCCTGATTCACTGAGGAGTTTCACAGAAAATTTCATTTGACCTGTTAACATTTCGAGTTATACCTCAAATTCCAGCAGAGCTATTTGAGTCAGCCATCGGTCGTTTAAAGACTATGCAACAAGCGAATAGCGTGCATCAATTCAAATACACATTAATGCAATCAGACACGTTGTGTATCGAAAGTAGACGGGATGAACAGTGGAGTTAAGAGGCGCGTCAATCTGTCGGTCATTTTGCGCAAAATGTGTATGACCTGGTGAACACTCGCCCGTAGATTCGGGCGTGTTAGGCCGATGGTGGTACACTTCACATTGCTTACACTTCACAGCAAATTTCTCACGGTGACACAGCATTCAGTTTAGAACCGTTCGGCATCTACCAAGTCACCTCCTGATGACCACTCGCCCGCAGATTCGGGCGTGTTAGGCGGGTGGTGGTTCGGCGCATCGCCCTCGTCGCCCGACAGCAACTTCCTGCGCGTTCAAAACGCATTCCCGAACCGCCGTCTCTCGGACAACGCGCTCATGATGCCGCCGAAGATCCGCATCGCCCCTTCGTGCGCGTCCTCGCCGGGAGGCACCCCTGGCGGTGGTCTGCCCATTCGACGGCACTCCAGCATCGGGCCACAAGAACGCAGGGGCTCCACTGTGAACCTCTCGCCGCCCACCGTGAGTGTTCGAATGTCCCCGGCCGTAACTGGCCCACGGTCCAGGCTAGAGAGAAGTAGTCTCGCTAAAGGTGTCTGTTCACTTGTTATGTTTACAGATAGCATATCAGATTATTTCAATGTAAATATCGATTGGAGATTTAAGCATCGGAGAGCCTCACTCGCAATTGAATTTTTTTTTACTCACATGATTAGACTTTCCGCTTGCTCTAGGTTGACTCAGACTCGATGAACGTGGCCGGTAATATTTTTATTCAGAATTAACAGTTTGTTGCTCTTTTTCAAATTTATCCCAATGTCAGATAGCCGTGTGCTAGTGCCTTTGTTGAGCTAGCATGGCGTAACAGCTGTAGGCATAGATACTATAGGTACGTTTCGGTGTTAGAAGCCTAGCATGGCTCCCAAATTCCCAAATACATCGATATGAAACCGATGTTAGGCATCATAGCTTGCTTTTCTCTTTCTTTAAAATTAGACTAGATGAATGTAAACCATGAAATAGAATAGAAAAAAACCCTTCTACCCATGTTTGTTGATTGGTTTATACCCAAGTGTTCTTATTGGTAGTGTAGATAGTTATCAGATGCTGCTGGTATTTTTCCGGGGTTTCCTTTTTTACACCGAAAATCCACTCCGCTGGAACAACTTAAATGCGGAAGCCCAGTGGTTTTTCTAAATCGACTCTAACGCCATTCCAGCCAACCTATTCTGATACCTCTGCGCTTTTCCCGTGACAAGATGCAGCCATTCTTCTTCTCCCACGTCAAGTTCTCATGATACCTGCTTGAATTTTACGAGGAGTATGCTTCCTGTGTAAACACATCTGATAAAGCTCATGCCATAAGAACCACGTTTTATACATACATTTTAATATCCCTCGCCCTGCTTTAGCGCAAATCAAATAGTTGCCATCATAAATATGATTTAAAGACGAAGTTTTCTCGAAGACGGTAAGTTTTTGATATACCTACCCTGCATTGATACGTTCTGATAGCTGATAAGCATGTATCCATATACAGGGTCTCCACTACAGATCTGTGTCGAGAGAAGATTCCACATTATCCGTCCCGTCCGGCTATGTAAGTTCGACAATGTGCTTGGATGTCTGGAAGTTCCGTACATACATGTTACCTCTCACTGTGGTCTGTCTCTATGCCTCGTGTGACTCTGTCAACCATGTAGGTCTCTCATCATTGATGATAATGTTGTAGACAAACTCATCTCATCACTGTAGCTGTGCCTTTAGAGAGTTTTATGGAAGCAGAAGCAATGATTTCATATTGTCTTACAGCTGATTCTAATAGTGGATGATACCCCTTCATTCAGAAAACGGGACGAATTTTTCTGCTTTCATTGATTCTATAAAACGTTGTTTTGTGAGCACTTGATCAATGATCTTATATAGTTTATTTCAGTGACATCTTCAATCTTCCGTCCTCAAAGTAGACATTATGAAGTATCTGGCAGATAAGCTTAATTTTTTTAGTAAAAATATTTTAGAGTGCCGTGAACGCACTGTGCTTTTAGTGTAGGTATTTCACACACACACACACACTTTCCACACCTCACACTTTCCGAGTTGCACGTGCGCGTCTGTGGCGTCTGTTCATGTCACCATGTGTGCTGTCCGATCGTCATCACTCATTCGTCGTCGCATTGTATCGTCCAAAACTCATCCAGATAAGCTTGAGTCCTTTCGAGGATGGAAGTTTTTCTGATAAATGTCGATGTTCGATTTGGCTCAAAAGAAATCTGTAGGTATCCTAGGGGATTTTAAAATAAGTTATACCTTTGATATCTAGATGAAAA